>JARZZO010000003.1:46677046-47306049 GCA_030544215.1 Zantedeschia hybrid cultivar
GGTCGAATAAACCCGGACCATCTTCTTTGTTTTGACCTTGGATGGCGGAATCAAATGAAACCGGGCCATCTTCTTGCTTTCAAGTTTACTTGAAACTTGGATTTTGATCTTGAATTTAAGCAGCGGGTCCTGTTGACCCCGGCTGACTTATACTTGAATTTGTTCTTGCTCTTTGGCTCGAGCTTTGAACTTGCATTTGAACTTGCATTTTGGGCTCGAGCTTGATTTGGAGCTTTGAATTTGAACTTGAATTTAGGCGGCGGGTCTTATTGACTCAAGCCGATTTGAACTTGGGCTTGGATTTGAACTTGAATTTTTAACTTGGGCTTCAATTTAAGTGGCGGGTCCTGTGGACTCAAGCTGATTTGCTTTTGAACTTCAGTTTGCTCTTCAGGCGGAGCTTTGGATTTGAATTTGCATTTGAATTTGCTCCTTAATTTGAAGCTTTGGTTCTTGAACTTTGAAGTTGAATTTTGAATTTGATTTTATGCTCGAGTTTGAGCTGGAGCTTTGAACTTGAGTGACGGAGCCTTGCTGACCCAGGCCAGTCCCTACTTGACTTTGAGCTTGTATTTGAATTTGTGCTTGAATTTGAGCTTGGATTTGAATTTGGACTTGAATGACAAGGTCCAGCAGGATTCGGGCCATCTCTCTATTTCTTTGGTGCTTCTTGCCCCCTGTTCATTGAAGAGACAAGGTTGCAATACATATGCATGTTTATATCAAACAATTTCAGAATCGGAAAACATCATCGATTCAGATTGATTTGATTGAAAACTTCGACCGGTTATAAAACATGAAGCGGGAAATGATTTATACTCCCTCCGCACCGGGTTTGCCTCAGCACCATTGCCCGACTAGCGGGATAGTCGTGCCAACTTTTTCTTTTTCTTTCTTTTTCAATGGCATTTCGTCATTGGCAACCTATGAGGTGCTTTGGGGAGGTTTCGTAAAGCCTTTTGGAGCCTCTTCAATGTCCTTGGCTCATATAAGCAGGTTAATTTTACCATGCCATTTAAGATTTATAGTCTCAGGGGAATACATCCCGAGAGTTGGATGATTTCTTTTGACTGTCTTCATGGTGATCATATTCACACCGTAGACAGTGCTTCGTATATTTTTTCAACCTTCGCTTGGAAAGAACAGAGGTGGCGCATGATAGCGCTTCATATGTTTGCCATTTAAGGGAGGAAACTATACTTCTCCCTTATGATTGGTGAGGGTATATGCTCCTCCTTCATAAACAGTTTTGACGACATAGGGGCCGATCCAATTACTGGTCAACTTCCCTTTTGGATTTGACGCCATGACTTCTCTTCTTTTGACCATAACTAGGTCTCCTTTCTTGAAGGCTCTTTCTTTGACTAATCTATCAAATGCTCGAGTCAAGCCATGCGAGCTTGATGTATCTGGATATTTTGTTGGGCTCAAAGTCTATCGCCTTCCAAGGCTAATAACTCCTCGAGCCGCCTTTCTGCATTTGATTGATTTCCTTTGATAAGCCCCTGCTCTAAGGCAATGCACAAAGAGGGGACTTCCAATTCAATTGGTACGACTGCCTTTGACCCATACACTAAGGAATAGGGAGAACATCCTGTTGGAGTTTTGTATATGGTTCTGTAAGCCTATAATGCTTCATACATTCTTTCTTCCCAGTCTTTCTTAGTTGAATTGACTGTCTTTGCTAGAAGGTTGCATAGAGTCTTGTTAAAGGCTTCTGCTAACCCATTGGCTTGTGGATTGTAGACTGTGGAGGTCCTCCAATCAATTTTGAATTTCGCAGCTAACTTGTATATGATTTGATTTTGGAAGCACGTTCCATTATCTTAAATGATCCGACTGGGTGCACCATATCGGAACAACATATTTTGGCGGAGGAACCTTTCAACGGTTGCCCCAGTGACTTCTCTTAATGCTACTGCTTCGGCCCATCTAGAAAAATAATCCGTGGCGGCCAGAATATATTTAGCATCTCTTGAGGAGGGTATGAATGGACCGACAACGTCCATGCCCCATTCGGCAAAAGGCCATGATGGTGTTGTAGGGTACAAGGGCGTCGGGGGTTTTCTTGGAATTGGGCCATGTTCCTGGCATTTGTGACATGATTTGGCATATTGCACACAATCATCGAACATTGTGGGCCAGTAGTAGTCCAATTGTTTGGGTTGATTTTTCATCATGGGGCCAGACTAGTGAGCACCACAGACCCCGGCATGTATTCTCCTCAAGGCTTCAGCTATCTCTTTTGGTGACAGGCATCTGAGGAGAACTTTTCTTTTGCCATCATATGTCACTCAAAAGAGAGTGTCTCCTTTGTATTCATATGAATCCTTGATACGAATTAGTTTAGCATGCTTGATTCGGGTGCTTGGCAATATTTTATGCTTGAACCAGTCGAGAAGCATTTCCCTCCAATCAGGCTTATCGGCTTCTTCCACTGCACATACTTCTGCTTGCCTTTCTATTTCTTCTTCCAACACAGTTGGTAACAATCTTATGTTCTTGACCCATATTTCAAGGGACCCCTCTGGCGGCAGAGCCAGAGAACTTGCTAATTTAGCTAAAGCATCAGCTTGAGCATTTGCACTGCAGTTGATATGATTGATTTCAAAGAAATAGAATCTTTGTATCAGCTTGAGGGCCCTTTTGTGATAAGGAATCAACTCGGGCTTTTTGACATCATATATTCCTTGGACTTGGTATATAATCAACATTGAGTCTCCCTGGACTTGAATCATTTGAATGCCCATATCCAGCGCAACTTCTAGGCCAACTATTAAAGCTTCATATTCAGCTTCATTGTTGGTGCATGGTTTAGTTAAGGAACACGAGGTATGCAGAACCTCGCCTTCTGGAGATATGAGGACAATGCCTGCCCTAGCCTTTGTAGTGAATGTACCATCTTGTGTAATTGCTGAACGGGAGGCCCCGTCAAAATATAGCTGCCATATCTTTTATTCTGTATGGTTAGCTTCTAATGTTTCTTCATCTGGCAAGTTGGTGACCAACGGTGAATCTTCTGGTACTGGATGTGCTGCAAAGAAGTCTGCAATGGCCTGACCTTTGATGGCTTTCTGAGGGACATATTTGATGTCGAACTCCATGAGGAAGACTGCCCATTTGCCCAAACGACCTTTCAAGGCTGGTCGATTGAGGATATATTTGAGAGGATCAGCCCTAGAAATGAGCTGGATTTCATGTGATAGCATATAGTGCCTAAGTCTTTTAGCTGCAAAGACTAGGGCCAAGCATATCTTTTCGATAGGTGAGTACCGGAGTTCAGCCCCGATCAGCCTTCTGCTTAAGTAATATAGTGCTTGCTCTTTGCCTTCTTCATTGTCTTGAGCCAGCATTGCCCCCAGAGAAGTCTCCTGAGCAGCGATATATAAGATTAATGACTGGCCTTTGATAGGTGCCCCCAGCACGTGTGGCGATGCAAGGTATTGCTTGATTTTCTCAAGCGCATTTTGACATTCATCATCCCATATGAATGGGGCATCTTTCTTCATTAATTAAGAGAAGGGTTCACACCGTCTGGCTAGGTTGGATATGAACCTTCGAATGTATGCGAGCCGTCCCTGAAGGGACTGCAGCTCTTTGAGATTCTTCGGAGGCGGGAGCTCCTGTATTGCTTTGATTTTGACTGGATGTATTTCAATGCCCCTGTATTTGACAATAAAGCCCAGAAATTTGCCACTTGAAACCCCGAAGGCGCACTTCATGGGGTTCATTTTCAAGCTGTATTGCCTCAGCCTTTCAAATATGGTGTGGAGATCTTGCATATGATCTTCCTTTTTCTTGGTTTTGACAACTAGGTCATCAATATAACATTCAACTTCTTGATGAAGAAATTCATCAAATATCTTGGTCATTGCTCTTTGGTATGTTGCACCGGCGTTCTTGAGGCCGAAGGGCATTCTTTTGTAGTGAAAGATTCCTTTAGGAGTTTTGAAGGCAGTATGGATCTTATCCTTGTCAGCCATCCATATTTGATTATATCCTGATGATCCATCCATAAAAGACAAAGCTTCATGTCCTGTGGTGGCATCGACCATGATTTCGGTAACAGGCACTGGGAAGTCATCCTTTGGGCATGCCTTGTTTAGATCTCTGAAGTCTATACAGATTTTGATCTGTCCATTCTTCTTTTTGACTGGAACAATATTTGTCAGCCATGTTGTATATTGATTTTCTTGTACGAAGCCAACATCAATTAACTTGTCGACTTCAGCATTGATTTTGTTTGTCAGCTCTGGCCTCATTCTTCTCGGAGCTTGTTTGATTGGCTCGATGGTTGGATCAATGGCCAGCTCATGTTGCGCTACTTCTGGATCTAACCCAGACATTTCTTTATAGGACCAGGCAAAACAATCCCGGAATTCCTTCAGAAGCGAAATATATGCTTGCTGTTGTTCTTGACTGAGAAATGCACTTATATATGTTGGTCTTGGGTTTTCTTTAGAGCCCAAATTGATTTCCAGGAGTTCATTAACTGTGGCTTGTCCTCCATCTTCAAGTTCTGGAGGTGCTGGCTGGAGCTCCATTAGATCTTCTTCATTTACTTCTTCAATTTCTGCTTCAATTTCGTTGACTTCTTGGTCAATTTCATTTGATTGATTTGCTGTGAAAATATTTAGGGCAGGATCTGCTTGTTGATTTTGTATAAGCCGAGTGAGCTCATCTTCCCTTTGACCTGTGTTAACATGAGGTTCATGGGTGATATATGGATTTTCCTGTTCTTCTAGTATATTCTGAACCATATCGGAACTTGGGATATCACTTTCTTTGACTTCTGCAACTTGGATGTCTTCTTCTTCAAGATGTTTCCAGCATTGACATGCCGGAATAGGAGATTGATCAGCTTTTGGCTGGCTTTCTTGAATAGACTGGCCCGTGGGTTGCTCTTCATCATAGTCATCATATATTGCTTGTGCAATTTCTGGCAAAATAGATGTCATATTTACTGATAATTCAGGAGTTTCTTCTTTCGGCAAGGTATATCCCAAGCCTGGATATTGTGTATGTTGCATCAATGCTTTGGACATGTTAGGAGGGTACCATAACTGTTGGAACCTGCTCCAGTCTTTTTTGGTTTGATATAATGAGATTGACTGAGCCTTAGCTAATTCCTCAGTATGCTTTGTCATGTCTGGGAGACCCATGATGTCAACCCATAATTCTTCTTCTTTATCGGGAATATAGCAATCTTTGTCTTCAGTAGCCGACTGCTCATCAACTCTATAAAAGACTGTTTTATGTCCATCTTCGTGAGGAACCACGAATTTCTTCAAAGGCTCTACGAGCTGACATTCATACTCTTCAATAGGATGTATTAGTCCGACTGGGACCATGACTTCTATGGAGAGTACATCTTGCTGTTTGGTCGTCTTTGCTGAGGAACTTTTCAGAATTGTAGCTTCTTTGTCTTCAAGACTGAGAGAGATAATATCTGGTGGAGGTGAAAACCATTCCTTGCTCCGACTGGTATCAAACTTTTCTATTTCTTTATCTTCTTTTTCCTCCAGGGGTGGAGGTATATAGAGGTTGGCGTCGATAAGATGGCATTCATGAACCTCAAAAGGCTCGAGATCAGCGAAGACTTGCTGTATTTGTCCTTCCCAGGGAAATTTGATGCATTGATGCAATGAGGAGGGCACCACAAAATATTGATGTATCCATGGCCGCCCAAGCAAAGCTTTGTATGTGGTATCGGAATTTATGATATGGAAGAGGACTGTGAAGTGAAAGTCACCGACGACCATTTCAAATTCAGCTACCCCAATTGGTGTCTCTGACTTCTGGTTGAATCCAGTTATTTTGAAATCTTGCACTCTTCTTAGGTGCATATGAAAATGAAATTTCTGGAAAGTTCTGAGAGGCATGATGCGGACAGCAGAGCCTTGATCAACCAAAATTCTATTGACAGATTGTTCATTTATCTTTCCTCTCATGTAGAGTGGCCTGTTGTGGTCATTTGTAGGTAGCAGCATATCATCTTCAGTGAAGGTGATGGAAGCCGTGAATGACTCATAGGGTATTTCATAAATTTCTGCTGCATGAGCTTCATAAATTTGAGGAGTTTTTAAAGCTGCAATGAGAGTTTTCGCAATTCCTCACTAAGTGACAAAACTTCCTACATAGTAAATTTAGATGGCAACCTTTTTAGTAAGCCGATAACTTTCTTTTCTGCTTTTTCATTATCATGAACTTCTGGAGAGGCAACCTGAGGGTCTTGTTCTTCAGACGGCTGCTGCTGGACTTGTTTACCTTTCTTTGCAGACTTTTGAACTGCCATAAAATCATATAAAGAGGGTAACACCCCATTTTCTTGATCAGAATTTTCTGGATACAGCCCGAGCGGAGGCGGGATTTGAACATTTCTTTTTGACAAAGGCATGGATTCCATTCCTCTGAATTCTGGTTCTGGGATGACATATGGTATTTCTCCCTGCAGCTGGATAATTTTTTGAGTGATAGCCAATGGAGGCTTCCGTCCCCACTTTTTGCCAGAGCGGGTGACATGTTGCTCATTTGGAGTTGATGTAGAGCTTTCCATCACTTCCATTTTTGGAGTAAGGAATATTTCTTCCTCCTCATCATCTTTACTTTCATTTATTGTTGAGATTGTGTTGCAAGACATGACAGTGCAAATGCCTTCCTGCTCTTCTTTCCCATTTTCTTGATTATCATCAGTCTTCGGCTTTTTGACTTCATGTTCCCAGAATAGGACTTCTTCATGTATTTGCTTCATTGTCATATTTTGGAGTTTCTCCCATGGGATATAATGCTTCAGCTTTGTTGGCTTTCTTTGAGGCTGTTCATATTCATGCAAGTTGTCTATTAGCTTCTGCAATTTTGACAGCGGATCTTTACCCTTAGGTAGAATTGGTATTGGTGTTTCTCTTTTTCTTCTTCTCTTGGTAACCCTCCTTACAGTACGATGATTTACCCATTTCCATATACTGCTTGCTGGAGCAGGGTAGCTTAAATTTGATTGGGATGTTTCCTGCTGAGGGAAAGACACACATTGTTTTTTGCCTAAAGCTACAGCTTTGACTGGTGCAGATAGAGCCATTTTAGACATATCGGATATCATATTGTCCAAATTTGGTGGAGGGACGGGTTGAACATATGTCGGTCGTCGTGGAATACCTCCATGAATATATACTTCTGATGATTTTTGCTTGATATGAGATCTTGGCTTCTTTTTGACTGTTTGCCACTGAGATGCTTGGAGTGGTTGAAGTACCAATTGCTCATAGGTGGCTTGTGTGCTTCTTTCTGCAGTTTCTGAGCCTAATGACTGGTACATAGGAACCATATGATGCACATTTACAGATCCCACATTTGCTTTTGTCCAGGCATGAGGCTGCGGAGGATCGACAAGATGATCTCCTATCTTCAGGACACCTTTCTGAATTAATTTTTCAACTGCATCTTTGAACACATAGCATTCTTCAATAGGATGTCCCATGATTTGGTGATATGGACAATAATTTGGATCATTAGATCTTTTGACATCTTCTGGCCTCTTTGACTGTGGTAACACAATCTGATTGTATTTTCGTGCCTATTCAAATAGAACACGAGTTTTGTCTTTTGGGAAGTTGTATGGCCTGTTCATTCTGTCACTGAGAGAAGATAAGGCTCGGACTTCTTTCTCTCTATTGTTGCTGGTTTCGGCCTGCAAGGCTGGACCTTTCTTTTGTTGCTCCGTGATGAATGTAGATAAATCTACTGTATTTAACTCACGTGGAGCATTTCTTCTATCAAATTTTCCTTTGTTGTTGCTTGGTTCACTTCTGGATCGGCTTAGAAAATTTTCAACTTTTGATACCACAATATTCAATTTATCAAAAGATTTAATTTCAATGGCTACCAGCCTTTCAAGGACTTCATTTTTCAGATTACTTTTACATATCACCACTGCATCTTCTTAACATGGTGGTCTTTTGCATTTCATGCTAAGATTCCTCCACCTATCAATGAATTTAGAAGCATTTTCATTGTTTTCTTGTTTCACAGTATATAGCTCTGCCAGAGTGATTTCTCTCTCCACCAGATAAAATATGTCTTGAAATTGCTTCTGAAGGTCGGCCCACCCTGCAACAGAACCAGGCCGAAGAGAAGAATACCATTCAAATACGAGTCCAGTTATTGAAGACCCGAAAAATTTCAGCATATAAGATTCATCAGTGGCTAGGTCTCCCATTGCCCCATTATAATATGCCAAGTGTTCTTTTGGATTTCCTTGGCCATTGAATTTTTCAAACTTGGGCACTTTGGTCATTCCCAGCGGAAGCCTTTTCATGGCATGATGCACCGGATATGGTACTTTGTACACATCATATACTGTGGAGGTACCTTCCACTCTTTCTGCCAACTTCATATCAATAAGCTATTCTAGCATCAGCCTTTGAGCCACAGCAGGATCTGCTAGATTTGGGAAGAAATTAACTCCCTGAACTTGGGAGGCTTGAAATGGCAAATTTGAGTTCAAATTGTCTTGCAATACTGTTGCAGGAGTAGCTTGACTATTGGATACTTGAATATATGCAGGTATTTCACTCATAGGCACAGGTCTAGATGACTGCATGGATATATTTAGAAGATTTTGAGACGGAGGAGGTGGAACTGGAGGGTTAACCACCCGAGGATAAGAGGAAGTTGAAGCACCTCCTTCTTTACCAGCCTAGCCTGCCCCCTGTATTTGAGCATCTTTTTCTTTCAATTGCTTTTTCAGCAACTCAATTTCTTGCAATAACAATTGAGTTATGCTCGGTTCTGCTTCTTTTTGCTGATTGATTTGCTGTGGAAGCTGCTGCTCTACTGGTGCAGAAAGAGCTTCTCCTGAAGCTTCAATGACATTTGCAGATAGCTCTGCTTCTTCATCAATATTTTCCAATAGGGTAGGAAAATTTTGGGCAACTAGGGCTGCCGCTTGCATTCTTCGGGTAACTAGACCCGACCTTGAGGCTAAATCTCTGATTTCTTTTGGATCTTCAGGGAGTACCCCATACTTGTTGATAGTATGACATGAATAAATCATCAGGCTTCTTTGGGTGAATTCTGCTAATCTCCTTGCGGAAGGAGATTTCGGTTGCAGCCTTTGGAGTACATATGTTTTTGAAGATTTTTTTTTTTTACTTTTCATTTTCATATCTTTCTCTTGACTTCTTTCTTTTTGGCAACTCAGCATGAGGCTGCTGCCTTTGAATTGGTTTCCATATTTTCCGCCTTTGTGACTGAAAGATTGGCTTTGATTTTTCTTGTGCATATTGATATTTTTGATGTTTGGGCACCCAGATTTGTTTTGCTAGTGGCTCTTGACAATATTTCATCTCATAACAATAAGCTGGTTTGGGGTTTCTTTCTTGCTTTTCAGACATCTGAATCTTAACTTTTCCTTTTTCTTTTCTTTCATCTTTCATTCTTTCTCTATCCATATCTTCAAAGACCTGGAATGAATTTTGAGCTGGAATATTTGGAACCAGTCGGTCTTTGGAAGTATCAACTTTGCTGCTGTCTAGAAAGATCCGTAGGCTCCCAATAAGAATTGATTTTTTGGTTCTAGACCATTGTGCAGAGACTGGCTTTGAATTGAACTGGGGATTTTGACCATTTCGGATATTTCCCCAATATTGTCTTGAAGATGATGCAACATGACTGTGAATAGTGCAGCAGCTGACTACTTGTGCTTGAGGTTTATCAGATATAATCTCAGGCTGCATGAAGACCATCCTGAGAAAATTCGGAAAACCAATAACGGGAGGGAAGCTCCCGAATGCCACAGGTATCGCCAGATAGCCATAGCGAGCATGGTTCTCGACCACCAGAGGGCCGAAGAAAACTTTCGATTCCATTGAGTCTCCTGTAATACAACAAAGACATAATTAATAACTTCAAAGAATGGGTGTTATCCTTATTCTTCCGACGAGAAGATGAAGGGAGGACAGGTCCCACCGGGCGTGCCAAAAGAGATTGTCGTACATTTTTTAGGGAAAAAATGTACTTGATCTTGATTTTTTGATTTAGATTTGTTATTTGTGCGCTCTACCTGACTCAATCAGATGAATGCGTAGTTCTTCGACCCGATCCTGCTACCCATAAATGGAATAGCGTTAATTACATCCTCTTAAGAGGAAAACCCTTGCTTAATCGTCGGAAGAATAGAATAACACCCTTTAAAATGATATGAGTAAGATATACAAGATTGTATTTAAAAAATGAATGAATTTCAGTTTTTATTTGAGAAGAAAACTCATTTTTTAGTTTAGAGTTGAGTCTGCGCAAGACTTAATTTATTGATTCTTATTGATGGATAATGATGAAAGACTTTTTTTAGTCTTTTTGGATTAATTTATGTGGATGCATTGAAGATTTGTTTGAATTTTTATGTTTGCAAATGAACATGAAGTTGAGTCTGCGCAAGGGTGCGCAGACTCATTTGTTACCAATGAGAATGCTTGTATTTTATTTTGATTTTTGATTTATGAGAGGATTGAAGATCCCTTTTTATGGTGTTTTGATTGAAGTGGATGACATTTTTTATCAAGGGAGTCTAATAAACATTTCTTATTGTGTTTTTTCAGATTTGAAGTAAAGAGACTTTGGATTTGATTTGGAAGGTATGGAAAAGTGTTTTTTATGTTTTCTTATTTGATTTAAGTGGAAGATACTTCAAATACTAATATGTTTTGAATTTGCAGGTTTTTAGAGAATGAGCAAGGTTGAAGTGAGGCTTCTTTTAGGTATTTTTTATCTTTTGCAAAAGGGCAAATTGAGTTTTATTTGATTTTCTTATTTATAGAGAGTATTTTATTTTTATCTTGGGGTTTTTGATTCAATTTTAAAGCAATTAGAGTTGAAAGATTTGGATTTTAGCAATTAGGGGTTGAGTCTGCGCAGGGTAGCGCAGACTCACTTGTCACAACTCTATTTTTTAGTTTTTTAGGTAATTTTTTAGGGAAAAGTTATAATTTTGTTTGGGTTTTGATTTGTGGAAAATATATGTTTTATTCTTAATAGTTTGATTTGATTTGTGGGGAATTTTAATAGCCAAAATATCAGATTTTAGGAATTTAAAGGTGAATCTGCGCTATAGAGCGCAGACTCATTGTTTATGAAGGTGTTTAAACATTTTTTATATTTTTTGTAAAAGGGGTTTTAAACTTTTATTTAGGTTTTTGACTTATATAAAGTGTAAAGTTTTTATGTGAATTTTTGGGTTTAATTTGGAGGGAATTTAGGGTCAAAAAGGCCAATTTTGGGATTTCAGGGTTGAGTCTGCGCTGGGTAGCGCAGACTCATTTGTCACCAATGTGTTTTGAGTTGTTTTTTGCATTTTTTTCAAGAACAACTTGATGTTTTTAATTGATATTATGATATATAAGAATAAACTTGATTTTTAGAGGATTTTAGATAATCTTTTAGTGATCGGGAAGTTAATTTTTTATTTTTTGTGAATTTCAGGGCTGAGTTTGCGCCAGGATGTGCAGACTCAAGTCTGAACTTAGAATTTTTTGTTTATGAGTTATTTTATTGGATTTTCGGTGGGAAAACTTGATTTTATGTTTTGTTTGGTGATGATTTACAGATTTGGAGCTGCGGGCATGATTTGGGGGGCAAGAGATGAGATTTTGGCCTTGGGATTGATGCGCAAACTCAAGTTTAAAGTGGATTTTGAACAAGATTCTTAAAAAGATGCAATCTCCTGAGGTTGAGGGGAATTCCAAGAGTTTCAAAGAGCTAGAGAGCTTCAAAGATCAAGGAGACAAGAAAAAATGAGTTTGAGTTTGCGCAAGGGGTGCGCAAACTCAACTGAATTTGTAATTTTGGTTTATTTTGATGGGATTTGGATCTTTTTTGTAAATGGATGTTTATTTGAATGAAATGAAGTGTTTGATATATGATTGTGAGTGATTTGAGCAATTTGATTTATTGTTTAGTTGATTTTTTCATTTGAAATGAGCTTATAAAAGATGTGTAGACTCAACTTGTGTTTTGAAGTTTTGTGTTTATTTAAAGGGGAGAATGTCAATTTTTTAACCTTTTCTGATTTAAATATAATCTAAATTTTGTTATTTTGAATCATTTGAGCCATAACCAATGTCCTTGGTCCAAGAATCCATCACTTGACAGTTTTTGGGTTGAGTATGCATATGGGTGCGCAGACTCAAATATGAAAATAGTTTTTTGAAGTTCCTGCACAATTCAAGCTACAATTAAATCCATCAAGGGGTTAGTTTCAACTATTAAAGTTAGAATATGAAATCCGGAATGGAGAAAAACAGATTGTACCCCATTCCCAATCGAATTTCCATGGTTATAGGTGCGCAGACTTCAAATCTGAGCATAATTTCAGGTATATACCTCTTTCAACTTGAAGTAATCCAAGAATCATCACAAATTTGGGGAGGATAACACTGAGAAATCTCAGAAATTGAGTATGGCTATATGTGGCCTTTTCAAGGAGTGGTTCTTATGTGGATTTCTTCCAATGACATGATTTCTTCATGTTTATCTCATTCTTCTTCGATCACTAGATAAAGTATTGAAAATGTTTAATATAATGATTCCAAGTTGAATTTCAACCTTTCATTAGGAAAATTCAATGAAAAAGTTTAAGATCTTCATGAAGGATCATGGCATGAAGGGACCCGAAGGACCAACTCCCTTAAAGGGATATGTAATGACTAATGGACCATAGGGATGGCTATAAAAGGGGGGCGTACGGAGCATCCAACCACTCACCCAATGGGTGCCCTTAATGCCTTCAAGATGTATGAAAAACCCACAAGGGGTAATCCAAAGCATCTCTACATTTGGGGAACAAAGAACTCCACCAATTTCCCTAGAGGATCACATTTAGCCATGAACCATGGAGGTAGCTATAAAGGGGGGCGTGCCGAGTATCCAACCACTCACCCAAAAGGGTGCCCTTAATGCCTTCAAAATGAAAGGGTTATCCACAGGGAATCACCCATTTCATTTCTACATTTGGGGAGCAAGGAACTCCACCAACCCACTAGGACTTCGGGACATATCATCTAAATGAACCCATAGGCATGGGAACACAAGAATGATATTCTTTGTATGAGGGCCCTTGATGGGTTACCCAACATGAGATTGCTGACACCCTTAGATCGGGACATCCTTGGAAAACATCGGAAAACATTTAAGATCTTAAAACATATGGCAAAATTTTGGTTGAAACAATAAGGGCTTACCAACCCAAAGTCCAAGCCATTTAGGACCTTCATTGGGCCTCAAAAGGATAGCCCTAGGTCCAAGGAACATTTGGACAACTTGGGGGAGGATCAAAGAATCACCTCAAGCCCAAAAACCCAACTGAAAGAGGCGCAGACTCAAAACTGTACACAGGCGCTGAGTCTGCACAGGGAGGCGCATACTCAAACACTGTAGCACTTGCAGACGCAGACTCAGGCTGAAACCCAGATTTTCAATGAAAAATGGGTTTAAATCTAACCCAAATGATGGAAAATAAAGTATAAAAAGTACAAGGCCTAAAATATTTATTTAAAATATATTTTAGACGCATTTCTTTAGGAAAATATCATGAAAACTTGAATATACATATGAGAAACATATGTATATTTTTATCTTTTCCATGGATCTCTCCTTCTTGGCTCCATGTTAGAGGGTTTCTACCCAAAGAAGCTCATCCTCAACTAGTGAGGGAACCTCCTTGAGAACATCTAGGGCCTAAACCCTTGGCCATTAAAGGAAAAAGGTCCAACAAAACCCATTCGGTTCCAACATGAAAACATAAATTTAGATCTTAATATATATAAAACTTAGGGGATTTCTCTTGATGTTTGGCCTTGGGGAAACATCATCCATGGAGGGGATGTACTCCTAAGGGTCATGGAAGGCCAAGCCACTTTGAAAAAACCCCAAAACTAAAGACAAATAAATGAAAAATCAGTTTTCAAGAAATATGGACAACAAAGCACACTCAGGTCATATCTCCATATTTAGGGGGTTCTAAGGCTTGAGAAGACCATTTATATAAACTAGAAATGCCCCTCTACCATTCCCACACGAAAAACACATACCTTATGAAGGAAAAAATGTCATAAAAGCAAAATAATCAGCAGATTCACAAAACAGACACATGAAATCTGAACTTTGCATTTCATTGCTTTCAATCACCATGGATGAACATCAAGGGGGAGATAGAAGTTTCTATGAACATCAAAATGAAAGAAAACATTATAAGAAAGCAAGGAGACAGAAATAGATCCCTTCTTTACCCCCACTCTTCCTTGGAGAGGGGATGAAAAAGGAGAATGACTCTTGAAGCCTACAATCTTGCTCTCTTCTTCTCTAGCACTCTTCCTTTCTTTTTCTCTTCTTCTCTAACCCTTTTTTCTTTCTTGGGATGCAGGAAATGGAGGGGAAGGAGGAGGGGTACGTGCTCCTCCAAGCTCTCTCACTTTTCTTCTTCTCTTTTCTATTTTTTGGGATTTTTTGTCTCCAACTTTTTCTTGTAGAAGATGGGGGTTCTTTTATAGATAAAGTTGGGTTACTTTTGGGGGATAGATTATGCATCCATTAGCCTTAAATTTGGGATAAGAAAACCCTCTTAAGAGTCCTCCAATGAGGCCATAACACTTGGAGAATCATGATTGGTTTCTCCTTTTGCTTTTCACCTACCCCCTTCTAGAAGAATCTTGAGGGGGGGACCACTTGCTTTTCTTCTTATCCCCCTTTAGGCAGATTTGACCATGGGCCAAAGGGGTAAGAATAGGCCATGGAGAGAATCATTTGGGCCCCTTTTAAAGGTTGCCACGAAATTAGGTTTTAGCCTTTACTTTTTGGGCCCAAATTGACCCTATTGGGCTTCTTTTGCTTGAGATAATGGGTCCGGGCCTGCCCCTTTGGATTTTTTCATCATTTGGATTGAAAGTAACCATTTTTTGACTTCTTTGGGCTTGCCAGAATGGGCATGATAGCTGTCCATTAACTTTTCTTCACTTGGGCTTTCTTTGAAAAATTGCTTGGACCTCCTTTGCTTGAGATAATGGGCCCGATTGTGCCATTGGATTTTTTTCACCATTTGGGCCTTAGAGTGGCCCCTTTTTAATTCATTTGGGTTGCAAAATTGGGCTTAGCTGCTGCCCCTTAAATCTTCTTCATTTGGGCCTTCTTGGACAATCTTTGCACAATTGTTTGGACCTCTTTTGCTTGAGATAATGGGTCAGGTTGTACCATTGGATTTCTTCATCATTTGGGCCCTAGAGTGACTCTTTTTTTTTTATTCATTTGGCTTGCAAAATAGGCATGACTGCTGCCCATTTACTCTTCTTCACTTGGACTTTCTTTAAAAAATTACTTGGATCTTTCTTGCTTAAATTAATAGGCTCAGTTCTTCCTTTCAATTATCTTTGATTTGGGCCTTCTTTGTTGATCTTTAGGCTCTTTTTCTTGTTCAATTTTTTGGTGACAACAAGGGTCAATCTCAAGGATATGAAATTCAACTTCAGCATGGCTAGTAGGGCCTAACTCTACCTTTAATAGACCATACCCAGAGGGGAATGAGTAGAATTATCATAGACTGTAACAGAAATGGGAGAAGGCAACCATTTTTCTTTTGGGAAGATGCCCTGGTGACTACTAAACATGTATCCACAACCTTTTTACATATGTTAACAATTATACTTAATGCCAAGCTCCTTGCTGCTAGCGATGCCAGTTCATAAGTATGGAAAGATATAGAGGGCTGATTCCCCTGGGATACCAACAATGTGGTGATCTTTTCTACGGGCACATCTTCGCTGACCATTACCCGTTGTAGATATTCCATTAGGGCTTCTTGATGGACTTTGGATCTCTTGATCAGCTCTAATATGGACATGCGTGCCGGTGTTCTATCCAGCTGTTTCAACAAATCATATTGGGTACCAAGTATGCTTTCTTCATTCTGGACTTCTCCTACTGGCTGTGACGGGCCATCTCGCACTGTAGATTGAGGGAACATTTTGTTGAATATTTGGCCACTTCGGAGCATATGTTCTTCAATAGTGGAAGCTCCAGGCGTTATCTTGAGCATTGTCGTGTTAAGGGGTGGCTTGGAAGGCGTAACGGCTTGGTAAGGGGATGTTGGTGGAGGTAGGGGAACTCGGATTAGTGGTTTGGAGGGTTGGGGGTGCGAATGAGCAGGTGATGGTGATGGATTATTTGGTGGGTGTACTGTGCGGATGAGTGGTTTGGAGGGTTGTGGGGTATCGGGGTGAGTGGTTGTTGTAGGTGATGTAGGGAACAACATACGAAGTAGTGGTTTGGATGGCATGAGGGGTGTATGGTTGGTTTGCGGAGGGTTACTTGGTAAGGATGTGGTGGCGGAGGGTGGAATGGGTTTAATGGTAACAGACTGTGGTTTGGGTATGCGGAGAATGCGGTGAGGCAATTGCTCGGCAGTGCTTGACATATGACTTGCTGAATAGATAGAAGACGAATCCTCTACTTTCCATCGTTGTCCTCTATTAGCCTTAGACTGGCTATTTGTTAGGATGGGGGCAATTTGGTTTTGATGTTCCGGCAACGGGTTCTGCACTATGCTCATATTCTGTGGTGCAGCTTGTTGTATCGGGGCCCTTTGGACTGGCTGTTGCTGCTATGGTGGTTGTGGCTGTTGTTGTTGTTGCTGCGGTGGTCTTTTCACCTTTAAGGCATCTATATACCTTTTCATCTCTTCCCAATCAATCCCTCCTTGATCATTGAGATCATGACTGTAATCCCGAAAGTGAAAGCAAGCATCTATTGTGTGTCCCGGTTTACAATGGAACATACAGTAACGGGACATATCAACATTCGATGGCCAAATGGCCCTTTCCTTTGGCAATACTAAGGCATTGGCCGCCATGCGGGCGTTGAATATATCTGTGAGGGACTCTAGTAATTGGGGGTATACCGACCTTCTGGGACCAGGAGGTTTCCTCTGTTGTGTATAGTGATTAGGAGGAGGAACATGAGTGTAATTTGGCTGCTGCCGAGGTGGATTGTATACTTGCTGGTGAGAATGCTTCGGTGCCAACTGAAGCTACTAAGTAGGAGGCCTGTAACCCTGCTGGTTTTGAGGCCTGGGTGACTGATATTGCTGCTGATTCCTCATAAACTGGGGTTGACTATTATTCATTATACTGACCTGTTCATGAGACAGTGTACCCTCGGTAGTCGGACCCATAGAAGAATTAGGGATAATAGACTTCTGAGGTGGAGGTCTATTGGGTCGATAAGGATCGAAGACACTAGCAAAGGTGGAGTCTTTGAACGCGTTCTGAGCATAACGCGCTCTCTCATATAGATCTGCCATAGTAGTCAAGTTATTCAGGGTCAGCACCAGCTTGTACTGTGGAGTAGCGTTGGCAACCATCATCTTTACCAGTTCTTGTTCGGACAAATGATCTCTTATCTTTTCAACCATCCCTCGCCACCTATCGGCGAACACTATGAAGTCTTTGTCCGAATTTATCTTCTCATTGAATAAGTCAGTGATGGACAAGGTAGGTGCCACCTTGTCTTTGTATCTTTGCAGGAACCTCTTCAACACCACGTCGAAGTTTTCTACCTCACTTGGATCTAGAGAGAAGAACCACCCCATGGCCGATCCTTCCAACGACCTTCTGAAGAGGAATTCCAATGCTTTTTTATCATGCTGCCAGAATGACGATTCATATAAGAATTCTTTGATGTGAAAAAAAGGGTTGCCTGTGCCGTTGTACTTTCTGTATATTAGCATTTCGGAAGGTAAAAGATGGAATACTGGTAAATCAGGAACAGAGACTTCATGAGCGGCTTTGCTGTCCATATTCTTTTCAAGATTCTTGAACCGCTCATCCATCTGGGACAACTTGTTAAATAGGAGTTGAGTGGTAGAATCTGCTGGTGGAGGTGGTAGTTGTTGAAAAGACTGTTTCCGCGAATAAGCGGGGATGCGAGGACAGTGAGGTTGTGAACTAGCGGCGTTCCAACCGTGCCCGAAGGCATTATGATAGATTGGGGTTTGCGGCCTGACAGGATGCCGTGAACCAGACTGTTGAGGGCTTCTGTGCTGTGGAGTGGAAATACGGAGACCTTCCATAGCCTGAGTAGGAGCTTGATAAGCAGCAGGGTGAACCATTGGGCTTGGCTCGGAAGGATGCAGAGGAGCTTTCCCTTTTAAGATTGATTGTATGGGGTCAAATTGACGGGGATCCACATAATTAGACAGAGCTCCCATGAGAGTGGCAAGATCAGAAGGATGATCGGCAGAGGGCCCAGTCTGGTTTTGGGCTCTTTCAACGGTAGGATTAGAGATGATGTGAATACGTGAATGATTGCCCGAATCCGGGTGATATTGATCGTAGATCGAATCATTATGATACTAAGGGGCATAAGCATCTCCCTCATGAACAGTTTGGAATTGATCGTGATAGTCAGAGATATAGGCGTCCCTCTCATCTTCAGAATAGGATGTATCAGGAACCTGAGGGGCATAGGCATCTCCCTCGTACTCGACCAGATCCTCTTATTTAAAGGCAACCATGCTGACGGTTCTACCTGAACGTAGCATCATTGTATTGAGACGACAATTATTTCAATCAAGTTTGCACAGATTAACAATCAAGTGGATGAAAACGTTGTTTTGAGGGTTACTTATTGGGTTAATTGAATTTTTAAACTCAAACTCTCTCAATGGGTAAGATCCTAGTTACAATTCGATTTCCACCGTCATGCTCTACGGCTTCACTTACCACGATGTGACCAACTACCCGAGACTTCAAATGGTACAACCGGCCCGATGAACAGAGAGGAATTCTTTGCTTTTGGGGACTTGTGGAGGTCTTAACACCAACCACTCTAGTTTGACCGAGGGACCGACCTAGTTAGAGAGAGGTGGGAATGCCAAGAGAGGTGTTCCTAGAGAAGAGGGGTGAGCCCCGATGCAAATGACTTGTGGCCTGGATGGCCTCTAATGTAGAATAAATAAATATAGGTAACAACAAGATCAATGATCCAAGTGATAATGAGCAATAGGGATGAGAGCTTGAATCGCATCGCTGTTCACCGATGCTATTCAAAACAGTAATCCCTCTGTAGACACCGATTTTGGACCCGCTTTCGGTCGTAAACCCCAGTCACCATTGGCCCATCACCATCAAACCCACCACCTTAGCCATCTTATTTAATCCATCCATTTTTCTCAGCCCACTAAATAATCAAGCCCATTAACCAGCCCGCCTTCCACCATCCTTGGAAGGCCACCCCTTGCCTTCCACCATCCTTGGAAGGCCAACCAGCCCACCTTCCACCACCCGTAGAAGGCCAACTACCTTGCCTTCCACCTTTTGGCCATCTCTTTTATTTTCCGCCACCTTTTCGTGGAAGGCTAACCAGCCCGCCTTCCACCATCCTCGGAAGGCTACCCTTTGCCTTCCACCACTCTTTGAAGGCCACCCCTCGCCTTCCGCCACCCTTAGAAGGCCATCCCTTGCCTTCCACCGCCCTTGGAAGGCCAACTAGGCCGCCTTCCAGCCTTCCAGCTTTTCGTGGAAGGCCAGCTACCTGGCCTTCCACAGAATTGGAAGGCAAGAAGGTTGGCCGTTCATTTCCCTAACTTCCACCTTGACCTTGTCTTCCCACGATCTCCCTCACACGGTACCCTCATCCCCACTACTCCGATCACTCCCCCACTCCGGCGACTGCCGCACGCACAACCTCCGACTCTTGACTGCTTCCTATAGATTCTTTGATGATTAACGAGGATTTAGAACTGGAATTTCTCCTATTTTTTACTCTCCTATTTAAACCCTCTAATTCCTCCCGGAGAGGGGGGTTTTTTTGGAGAGAGAGGTTGGCGGGTGAGGATTGAAGGTTGCATTTCTGGAGGTTGGCCAGTCTGGAGGTTACGGGCAGCAGAACGGGAGCATCCGGAATTCCTCCGACATGGGCTTGTTCTTCTAACTCTTCCCCTCTTTCTTTCTATGCTCTGCACTCACCACCTTTCCACATATCATAGTCTCCTTTTACTACACCCCATCCATCTCATGACACACACGTACACTTCATTGCATGCATCTTAGGACATCCTACCACCCACTCTAACAGAGGTTTCAAACAAAAAAAAAGGGAGGTGGGTGGCCATAACACATGGTCATCTTCCCTCCCCAAACATCCACCCGGTGCGTCCCCTTTCAATTTTAACTCGCTTATTTGTTTGCATGAACGGATTATACATGTCGCAGTTCTAATCGGGTTATTTCTTTTCTCTATTTTGTCTTTTCCTTTTAGGGGCCTTTACCACACTTTGCGTGCAGACTACCGAGCTCTTCTCCTTCGGCCGGCCGGAGGCAGAGAAGAGTAACCTATCCTCTCCCGCTCCATCAGAACGCGATCGATCTCACCATCCTGCGGAGCACAGGGACCGTAAGGTAATGCTCCTGACGATCACATACTTCAATTCCTAACCCCGTCCAAATTGCTGCAGGGCTAAGACGAACGGAGAAGCCCTTGCCCGAAGGAGACAGTAGCGGCGGGGACGTTCCGGGTGCCTACAGCCCTCTGGCGATCACGGTGGGACCTCTACTTGCTCGTTGCACGCACCGCGATCAAAGGTAAGAAGGTAAGGCCCTGACATATTTTTATTTTTAATCTGGACGGCTTGTAGCTTGGCCGTCCAAGCTATCAGATGGCCAAATGGTCGGCCGTCCGACATCTTGGATGGCCACTTGCCTGGCAGTCGATATTTCTAGATGGCCAGGTTCTTGGCCGTCCTCTCATTTGGACGGCCAATCCCCTGGCCGTCCTCTCCCTTGGACGGCCAATCCCCTGGCCGTCCTCCCCCTTTGACGGCAAATCTGTTGGCCGTCCTCCCTCTTTGACGGCTACTCTATTGGCCGTCCATGTGTGCTACCTACTTTTCCTATTGATGATTCGTTGTATGTTCTGGCTCGTTCTTTGTTAAGTTACTGGATTTTTCAGGGTACTCTCCGCGGGGGCTTTAAGGAAGAGCCGGCATCACATCTCTAGTAACCTCTCCCACAGTATTTGACTCTCCACTTGAGGATTCCCACTAAGGTGTGACTAATCTTATTCTGTTGGGAACCTCTGTGAGTCTCCGCGAGCCAAGGATTCCCACTTGGCCGCCGAACAGGTTGTACCTAAAACCACCTAATAGGAACCCAGGTTTGTATGAGGAATTGAGTCTTTCTGTTCACAATCATCCACCCATAGGCGTCACTGAGAGAATTGTCTCAAAATCAAAGACACCTAACTAAACTTTGGTAGAACAGGTTTTGAAAGGAGAATACAGGGTCGTTAAGGGTTTGAACTTGATTTGTTAGAAACCAACACTCATAATACACTGTTAACCTTTCAAGTGAAATATAAAATCTTTTAGGATTTGTGTTTCATAATGAATCGAATGTATGTTAACACCGTGTATGATGACATGGATGAGTTTGGTAACAATGTCACGCACAATCCTCTGTTTGAAATTGAAGAAGATCCACAACAAACCTTCATAGGTATGCTCCAAGCATCCAGAGAAGGACTTTCGAGGAAAGATTCTAATGAATCTTCTACCTCGCAAGGAGAAGATAAGCCGGTAGTTTCAAGTAGAACATTCCAAAATCCTGGAGAAGATCCGGAACTTATTGCTGTATTATTACGTTATACTCATGATCAACTCATCCAGTTAGTCTCCCGTGGAAAAATCCAGGATGCCACTCCTCGGAAGACTCAATTCCAAGGATCTTCTAGCCGACCCCAGGCTAATCAAACAATGCCAGCTCAGACAATCCCATCTAATCTCATCAATCAGCTCACACCTCCCAAGCAGGAGGAGTTCATCTACAAGAATGAGGTTGAGACTTGTGTGCGGCAACTCATGGCCGAAAATCTCAGCCTTAGACAACCTCATTCCCTTTCGAGCTACTGCAAGCTCCCTGCAGCCTACTTCCCACTAGGATTCAAAGTGCCTAAGTACAGGAAGTACGATGGTACCACTGACCCACATCATCACTTATCGGGGTTTCTCATGGATTCTTACCAGTGGCTCTTTGATAGAGTCCTCCTTGTCCACCTCTTTCAGAAGTCTCTCGAGGGAGAGGCCTTGAGATGGTTTTCATCTCTACCAGCCACTGACCTAATCAATTTCGATATGGTCTCTGAAAGATTCATCACCCATTTCAATCACATGGCAGCCTTGCCCCCTACCTTATTTGATCTCGTAATGAAAAAATGAAGTTTGATGAAGACTTCGCTCACTTTGCTAATAGGTGGAGAGCCATGGCCTCTAGAGCAGAGGTTGTCATCCCTGAAGCCCAAGATGTCACTATGCTTGTTAACAACGCTACCCCTTGTTGGGTTCTCGGGTTTCTCCGGATCTCACGCGCAGCGGAAAATAAAATAAAAAACGGAGATCCGTTCCCGTTTCGAAAAACTAAAAACTACGATTATCGGATAATTGATTCTCACCATGTGCGGGTTCGAATCTGCAACCGTTTGCTTCCGTCGGTGCGACACCGCAAGCCGTGCAAGCGCCCGGCCTCTAGTGAAGTCTACGCTATCCTCCTTGCGACGGATCCTCACGTTCCTCGTTCTTCGCAGCCCACGAAACCACCGCTGGTCGCCGCAACGATCGCCGCAACGCGCGGACGATTTCCCGTCGAACGGGATTCGGAGAAGCGGCGGAGCAGATCTGGATCTGTCTGGACGCCAGAGAGAGAGAGAAACAGAGGAGGGGCGGCTAGGGTTAGCAGCAGCTTGGCCTGCTTAGCCCGTTCGCTACGTTTTTTACTAACCGCGTGATTTTTCATAAAAACCCCCGATTTGTATAAAACCCACTTATATATCCATCGCCTTGAGAATCATTTGCGTGTGACCCTCTAGGCCCAATTACCAGTCTAGTTAATGGCCCAACAAGTCCAGTGACTCCGCACTGGCTTTATTAATCAATTAATAACCCTTTATTAATTAATTAATCAATCGAATTGATGTCGCACATCGAATTTGACCGGGCCTCCGATCACGTTGGGTGCCAAGCAACACCACGTGAACCCGGAAGGTATCGGGGTTAAGTAACCCACTCTTGGAACCTTTCCGCCGACAATTACCGCGTGGATATAATCCTTCATTCGTACAATGCTCTCGAATCAACTCAGGGTATGGCGAGCTGTCAAACCCTAACCGGTCGACTCACTTGGATTGGATGCTGCTGATGAATATCGGAAAACTCCTTTCCCGATATTATCGTTCGCCTTGGCCAGAGACTTCCGCGCATCCTTCCTAGAGCATTCTCTCCCTAAGTACCGAGAGCGAATGATTCCTTATTGACACACAATTGCTTTCGACAGTATTCTGCTGTACCCAATCCTTGGCGTTTTAGAATCCCGTGGCTAGAGATTCGTAAACCAAGGTCAAAGCACAGAAGTCCACCGACAAGGTGTCCTTGGTGTCTCAGGTCCGAGGACCATCCACGTAACTGCGACAATAGAATCAAGCTGGTTGACAGTGAGGTACAATACCATCTAGTGATTTAGTCGGATCAGTTCAGTGAACTCATTCTCCAATGAGCACTTATAGATTCGCCTTAGTGTCTCCACACAAGTGACTTATGAGATCAGTCACCCTCATCATATGAGCAGGAGTAATCTGTACTAGTCTAACCGGATATCCGATGTCCTTCTCTAATATCCTCCGACTAGGAACAATTAAGAATATGTGTGTTTAAGTGATCAGCCTTATTAGTATGATCTCATCATAATCTGATCACTATAGCACATATTCACGGACTTCATTATGAAACGATAATTAATGCGATTTACACATAATGAATATTATGTCATTATATTAATAAATGAATGAGATTTACATAGCCAGATTGGCTTGTAGGCCACCTAAACCTAACAATCTCCCACTTGGACTAAAGCCAATCACCTTTATACAATAAGCCTATAGACTCTAGGTGACGCTCAAACACAATTTGAGCCAACGGCTTTGTCAGTGGATTTGCTACATTGTCGACGGATGGAACTCTTTCCACTACTACATCTCCTCTAGTAATGATCTCTCTGATAAGATGAAAGCTCCCCAGAATATGCTTTGATTTCTGATGAGACCGTGTCTCTTTCGCTTGCGTAATCGCTCCATTGTTGTCGCACAACAGTGGAACCGGCTCAGAGATGCTGGGAACTACACCGAGGTCGGTGATGAATTTCTTCAACCACACTGCTTCCTTGGCGGCTTCAGCTGCAGCAATGCACTCAGCTTCAGTCGTCGAATCTGTAGTGGTTACTTGCTTGGAAGTCTTCCAGCACATTGCGCCTCCGTTCAAAGTAAACACGAATCCAGATGTAGACTTGCTATCATCTGGATCTGACTAGAAACTCGAGTCAGTGAAGCCTCGTAGTTTCAAGTGACCTCCTCCATAGACAAAAAACATGTCCTTAGTTTTTCTCAAGTACTTAAGGATACATTTCACTGCTTTTCAGTGCTCTTTGCCTGGATCAGCCTGAAATCTACTCATAACACTTAGAGCAAATGCAACATCAGGCCGTGTACATAGCATGGCATACATGATAGATCCTATGGCAGAGGCATAGGGTATTTTATCTATGAATGCCCTCTCATCAGGAGTCTTAGGAGACTGCTCCTTTGAGAGATTAATTCCATGTCTCATCGGTACGAGACCTCTCTTGGAATTTTCCATGCCAAACCTTTTGACTATGGTATCTATGTAAAAGGATTGGGTCATTCCAAGCATCCTCTTTGATCTATCTCTATAGATCCGTATTCCCAATACGTAGGATGCTTCTCCAAATCCTTCATGGAGAAGTTTTTCGACAGCCAGATCTTTACTGATGACATCATAGCTACATCATTCCCAATGAGTAGTATGTCATCTACGTAAAGAAGTAGAAAAGTGACTGCACTCCCATTGGTCTTCTTGTACACACAAGGCTCATCTTCATTTTTAATGAAGTCATAAGACTTGACAGCCTCGTCAAATCTTATGTTCCAGCTCCGGGAAGTCTGCTTCAGTCCATAAATGGACCTCTGAAGCTTGCACACTTTATCTGGAGATTCTTTGGATGTGAAACCTTCTAGTTGTATCATATACACCTCTTCCTCAAGGTTACCATTGAGGAAGGCAGTCTTCACATCCATCTGTCAGATTTCATAATCAAAATGTGCAGCAATGGCGAGTAGAACTCTGATCGACTTTATCATGGCAACTGGTGAGAAAGTCTCGTCATAGTCAATTCCTTGCCTTTGACGATATCCCTTTGCCACCAACCTTGCCTTATAAGTGTCGATCCGTCCATCAGCACCGATCTTTCTTTTAAAGATCCACTTGCAATCGATGGGTACAATACCCTCGTGCAAGTCCTCCAAGTTCCAAACTTGGTTGGTGTACATGGACTGGATTTCTGAGTTCATGGCTTCTCGCCATTTCTCGGCTTCTGGGCCTTCTATGGCCTCCTGGTAGCTTTTAGGATCATCATCCTCATTATATTCTACCTTAGACTCATCCTCAGCGATATGTCCCACATATCGTTCTGGCAGTCTAGGTACTCTACCAGATCTACGAGGCTCATGTGTGTGTACCTGAACAGATTCAGGAACTGATATCTCATCTGATGATAATGCAGCTGTTTGGGGATCTGGAACCTCTTCCAGTACTATTTTACTCCCACTGTTCTCCTGGAGAAGGTATTCCTCTTCCAAGAAGACAGCTTTCCTGGCGACAAACACCTTTTATTCACCAGGATGGTAAAAAATAGTATCCAAAGGTTTCCTTTGGATATCCCACAAACCTGCATTTATCAGTTCGTGATTCCAACTTGTCTGGATCATGCCTCTTTACATGTGTAGGACAACCCCAGACTTTAACATGTTTAAATTCTAGTTTCCTGCCTTTCCATATCTCATATATGGAGTAGAGGCCACAGACTTGCTGGATACTCTGTTTAGTAGGTATGCTGCTGACTCTAGAGCATACCCCCAGAGGGACACTGGTAATTCCGAAAAGCTCATCATGGATCGCACCATGTCTAACAAGGTGCGATTCCTCCTTTCTGATACACCATTCATCTGTGGTGTATATGGAGGGGTTAGCTGAGAAAGAATACAATTATCCTTTAAGAATTGCGTGAAATTAGTACTTAAGTATTCTCCTCCTCGATCTGATCGAAGAGCTTTAATACTCTTTCCTAACTGCTTCTCTACGTCATTCTTGAACTCCTTGAACTTCTCAAATGCTTCTGAGTTGTACTTCATTAAGTACATATAGCCGAATCTTAAGAAATCATCGGTGAACGTAATGAAGTATGAGTAGCCACCTTTGGCTTGGGTGGACATAGTACCACATACATCCGAATGTATTAGTTTCAGAATGTCCTTGGCACGTTCTCCATGTCCAGTAAATAGAGATTTTGCCATCTTTCTCATAAGACAGGATTCGCATGTTGCAAACGATTCATAATCGAATGCTGTTAAGTAACCATGCTTGTGCAACTTTTGCAACCTGCCTTCGCCAATGTGCCCAAGTCTACAATGCTACATGTAAGTTTGGTTCACACAATTCTTGCTCTTCTTAAGAGCATTATCAATTTGAAGATTGTAATAAGAAACATTCAAAAGATATAGTCCGTTGACTAAAGATGCTGAAGCTATCGATTTATTACTATAATAAATCGAACAACTTATATTCTCAATAGTCAATCTATATCCTATCTTGTCCAAACAAGATATTGATATGATGTTCTTAATTATGACAGGAACATAATAACAATCTTCTAATAGTAAGGCGTCTCCTGATTGAAGTCTGAGGTTTGCTGTCCCAACAGCAATCGCCGCAACTTTTGTGCCGTTTTCTAGCCTCAATTCCACCTCGCCTTGTCTCAGCTTACGCTTACTTGTCAGCATTTGCGCATCATGACAGATATGAGAAGCACATCCGGTATCTAATACCCAAGATGTGAAATCTCTAACTGACAAGTTGATATCTATCATATAGATATCTGAAACTTCAGACAGCTTTACCTTTCTATGAGCTTTATCGTTAAGGAACTCCTTGCAGTTCCTCTTCCAGTGACCATACTGCTTATAATAGAAGTAGTCACCCTTTACTACTCTTTTGCCTTTGTCCTTCGATCTTTTATCGATAGCTATCATCTTTGCGTCAAGGGCATCCAATGCCAATTCAGCAGGAGGATTAGCTCCAAGGACATAGCCAATGTGTTCAGATCTGAAGACATTCTTCAGGTTTCTGAACCAATCCGAGTAGTACAGGCTAGTCAAACGTTTGGCATCAAGTATGCCACGGAATGGGTTATTCGACGACATTATTCCCTATATGAGATAAGTTCTATTTTAGTAGATGTTCAATTATTAAAATTTAATACAAGACATGGTCTTTTGTTCAAGTTTAACTCCTACTAATTTTTGATAGACTATATTGTTAGTATTAGATGGTCTCAAAGCCAATCCGATACTGTGTACATATTCAGATTATTAATAAATGGCAATAATTCATTGTGTGTAATTAATTCGATCTGTGTTTATCGTATCACGATGAAGTCCATGAACATGTGCAATAGTCTTTGGATTATGATGAGATCATAATTACGGGACCGAAGACTTATAAACACATGTTCTTAATTGTTCCTAGTCATAGGATGTTTGAGATAGGACATCGAACATCCGGATAGACTAGTATAGGTTACTTCAGCTCATATGATGAGGGTGACTGATCCCATAAGTCACTTGTGTGGAGACACTATGCTGAACCTATAGGTGCTCATTGGTGAATGAGTTCACTGAACTGATCCGACTATGAATCGCTGGATGGTAATCACCTCACTGTTAACCAGCTCGATTCAATTGTCACGGTTGCGTGGATGATCCTTGGACCTGAGACTCCAAGGATACCTTGTTGGTAGGTTTCTGAGCTTTGACCTTGACAAACGAATCCCTAACCATGGGATATCAATAAGTTAAGCGATCGGGTTCAGGGAGATGCCCTCGAAGGTAATTGTGTGTTCAATACGGGATCATCCGCTCTCGGTTGTATGAGAGAGAATGTTCCGGGAATGATGCGCTTAAAGTCCCTGGCCAGGGCGGACTCTGTAATCGATAAGGAGTAATCGGATTCAGAATAGCAGCATCTGATTCAAGTGAATCGACCAAATAGGGTTTAACAGTAAACCATGCCCTAAGTCGATTCGGGAACATTGTACGGATGAAGGATTATATCCGCGCGCTAACCGATGACAGAAAGGTTCCAATAGAGGGTTGCGATAACCCCAGTGCCATCCAGGATCACGCGATGTTGCTTGGCATCCAACGTGATCGGCAGTCCGTCCGAATTTATTGTGGGACATTAAATTCGGCTGATTAATTGAATATAAGGATATTAATTAATACAGTGGGTCAGTAAAGGGTTACTGGACTTAATGGGCTATTAACTGGACTGGTATTTGGGCCTAGAGGGTCACACGCAAATGGTTTTCAAGTCGATGGATAATCCGACAGGATTTCGGATAAGTCTGGGTTTTTGTGAAAAACCGCAAACTGACTTTTTATAAAAGAACGGATTCTACGTCCGGGGCCAGCAACCCTGACCTAGCCGTCATTCGTTCTTCCCACTTTCTCTCTCCTCTGGGCGTGCCGTTCCCAACTGCTCCACTTCCCGTTCGACGGGGATTCTGGATCCGCATGTCGCGGCGGATCACGCGCAGTCAGACGGGATCTTCGAGCGCCGCAGCGAGCGAGGAAGCGAGGACGATCCATCGCGAGGAGAACCGCGTGGATACCGCTAGAGGTCGGGCATCTGCGCGACTTGCGGCATCGCTCCGACGGAACCGGAAAACGGACGCGGATTCGAATCCGCGCAAGGTAAATTCGGTTTACACCAGTTTAGTTTTAACGACCGAAACGGGACAGATCCGATCCCGAACTCCTTTATTCCGCTGCGTTTTAGGATCGGATCCCGACACAGCGATCCCAACATATATAACCCTCAGTTATACAGAACGGGAGACGCCGACAGTCTCCTAGTGGGGATCAGATTCTCAATGACTTGCACTACAACTTTGTGGATAGCACAACAAACTGTAATACAATCAAAGAGCACTCAACTCATGGGACTTGCAACTCCTTGCAATATCTGATCATAGCTTCGGTCCCCATAGATTTAATGGCCTTGTGGATAGCACAACAAACCACTGATTCTGGTCTAAGCTAACCATCGTTACGCGACGAGCATAGATTTGTATGCAGCCCTTGTGGATAGCACAACAAAGCTACATGGTTCATCTACCCCGATCATATAGGCATCTAATGCCATAGCCATAGTTTCTCCTCCCAATTAAGCAGGTCTTGTGGATAGCACAACAAACCTGTCTAAAGTGATTCGAATCCTATGACTATAACGATGGTGGACCACGCGGTAAGTTCTTAACTACTCGCGTTACGGCTTAGAGTTTATCTGAGGGTATTTAGATAACTTTTATCTTGGTCTCTCCTAGGTGATAGTATAAAATATATCGTATATATTTAGTAAATACTATACCTGCTTTGATTCATAATAAAAAGAAAACATTGCATCACATACATGTCTAGTGTGGTCATGGATAGCACGGTGGGTTTGACTGGAGCCAACAGTCAAACGCACACACAATCTAATACAACAATTATATTAGATAACTTGCAAACACCTAGGCAAGAGATCTCCATTTTTTCGCCTTCCTGGTTGCAGCTGTGGATCGTCCTCGCTCCTTCCTCATTTGCCTCGATCAGATTACACTAATTCTAGAATTACATGTAATTAGAAGAGAGCCTTATGGCGAGTACAAGAGAGAGGGAGGTAGAAATACATCGGAGTTTGAGAGAGAGAGGTATGCAGACCTCTATTTATTAACAATTAATAAATATCTAACAAACATCTACGATCCACACAATCCATTCATCAAATGAAAAATTAAAAGTGCATATCCATGACCACGGTGTGTTTTAAACATCCACACAAGATATAGCGCATCACATGACTAAAATAAAAGAGTTTTCAAAATAAATAATTTTGGCTTTCAAAAAGCTGGGATCCAATCAAAATTGGTATTTGAATTTCGAAAAACTTATTTATTAACTTCACATGCAATTAGATCAAAATTTAAAAGCAATAAACACACATCACATGTGCACACACTCCGAATTAATAATTCAAGATTATTCCATTCAAATTAGAACAATTCTAATAATCTAACATTTAGATTAAACCCCATTAATAATCTAACAATTAGACTATTAAAGACTAATCTAACTCTTAGATTAATCCAACAAAGTTAATTAATAATTTAACACTTAAATTAATAATCAACCAAATTAATTATTAACTACTAACCTAACATTTAGATTAGTCATTTAATGTTAATTATCAATTTAACTCTTAGACCAATAATTAATACTAACTAATTAATAATTAATTAAATTTAACTCTTAGATTAGACAATTAAAGTTATGATTAACTTAACTATTAAATTAATGAAAAAAATAATTAATCAAGGACTACTAATTTAACACTTAAATTAGTCATCTAAATTAATTATTAATTTAACAATTAAATTAATAATTAACTCAAATATTAGTTAACAATTAGATGAAATAATAGTTAATAATCTAACAATTAGACTAATAACTATTAATAACTAATTTAACATTTAAATTAGTTAAATTGAGGTTAATAATCAATTTAAGATTTACATTAATATTAACCCCAACTAATTAACAACTAATTGCTAGTTAATAAATCCTTAATTAACTAGTGATTCAAAATCATCAAGCCCAAATAAAATAAAATTGAATAATAAATTTTAATTTTCAAAACCCTTTTGATCTTTAAAATTAAAATCCAATTTACAAATTTTCTAACGGGCTAAATTGGGGTTCAATAGGGTTTAAATCAGGGGTTTAATAGGAAACAGGTTTGAACCTAGGTTTGAGCCCTGGCTCAGCCAGGGGCTCGGCCTGGGTCAAGAGCCTTGGCTCGCCTGGGTCCGGACCAGGCGCCAGCCAGGGCTCGGTCCTGGCCTGCAGGGCTCCGAGCGGCACGAGGCCGGTCAGACCGGCTCGGGTGTTTGGGCTGGTCCCTTTTCTTCAACCCCAAACCGACGCAGGAACCCTAACCTGCATCTAATGGAGGCGGCAGCAGGGAGCGGCCAGCGGCCGGCAGCCGGCGGCATGGCGCTGTCCGGACCCGCCGGCGACTTCCCCGGCGCCGGTGGGGCAGCCGGCGGCGGCCGATGCTCCCTTATATTCCTCTTTTATTCCCCCTTTTTCACCCAAAAAAATTGTTTTTCTGTTCAAAACCGTGGGGAAGAAAAAAAAAAAAGGAGAGAGCCCCATCTTCCTCTCCGACGCCGGCTGCAGGCCTAGTGGTGACCAGCGATACACAAGAGATGATTTTGGGTGCCGGCTCACCTCCCCAACGATTTGGGGTTACCCGAACATCGGCGTTACTCGTCTCACGAAGAACACCAAACCCCCAAAAAAAATTTCGATTTTTTTTTTACAGAATTATAATAATTAAAATTATTTATATAATTTGTGTTCATCGCATGAACACAGATCCAGCAAAGAAAATCGAACAAGTGCATGGAATAATATATAGAAATATTAAATCGGAGACCGAAACGGGACGAGAAACAGTGGAACCTAGCTCTGATACCACTGTTGGGTTCTTGGGTTTCTCCGGATCTCACGTGCAGCGGAAAATAAAATAAAAATGGAGATCCGTTCCTGTTTCGAAAAACTAAAAACTACGATTATCGAATAATCGATTCTTACCGTGTGCGGATTCGAATCCGCAACCGTTCGGTTCCGTCGGTGCGACACCGCAAGGCGCGCAAGCGCCCGGCCTCTAGCGAAGTCCACGCGATCCTCCTCGCGACGGATATCCTCACGTTCCTCGTTCTTCGCAGCCCACGAAACCACCGCCGGTCGCCTCAACGATCGCCGCAACGTGCAGACGATTTCCCGTCGAACGAGATTCGGAGAAGCGGCGGAGCAGATCTGGATCTGTCTGGACGCCAGAGAGAGAGAGAAACAGAGGAGGGGCGGCTAGGGTTAGCAGCAACTTGGCCTGCTCAGCCCGTTCGCTATGTTTTATACTAACCGCACGATTTTTCATAAAAACCCCCGGTTTGTATAAAACCCACTTATATATCCATCGCCTTGAGAATCATTTGCGTGTGACCCTCTAGGCCCAATTACCAGTCCAGTTAATGGCCCAACAAGACCAGTGACTCCTCACTGGCTTTATTAATCAATTAATAACCCTTTATTAATTAATTAATCAATCGAATTGATGTCGCACATCGAATTCGACCGGGCCTCCGATCACGTTGGGTGCCAAGCAACACCGCGTGAACCTGGAAGGTATCGGGGTTAAGTAACCCACTCTTGGAACCTTTCCGCCGACAATTACCGCGGATATAATCCTTGATTCGTACAATGCTCTCGCACCAACTCAGGGTATGGCGAGCTGTCAAACCCTAACCGGTCGACTCACTTGGACTGGATGCCGCTGATGAATATCGGAAAACTCCTTTCCCGATATTATCGTCCGCCCTGGCCAGGGACTTCCGCGCATCCTTCCTAGAGCATTCTCTCTCTAAGTACCGAGAGCGAATGATTCCTTATTGACACACAATTCCCTTCGACGGTATTCCGCTGTACTCAATCCTTGGCGTTTTAGAATCCCGTGGCTAGAGATTCGTAAACCAAGGTCAAAGCACAGAAGTCCACCGACAAGGTGTCCTAGGTGTCTCAGGTCCGAGGACCATCCACGCAACTGTGACAATAGAATCAAGCTGGTTGACAGTGAGGTACAATACCATCCAGTGATTCAGTCGGATCAGTTCAGTGAACTCATTCTCCAATGAGCACTTATAGATTCGCCTTAGTGTCTCCACACAAGTGACTTATGAGATCAGTCACCCTCATCATATAAGCAGGAGTAATCTGTACTAGTCTAACCGGATATCCGATGTCCTTCTCTAATATCTTCCGACTAGGAACAATTTAGAATATGTGTGTTTAAGTGATCAGCCTCATTAGTATGATCTCATCATAATCTGATCACTATAGCACATATTCACGGACTTCATTATGAAATGATAATTAATGCGATTTACACATAATGAATATTATGACATTATATTAATAAATGAACGAGATTTACATAGCCAGATTGGCTTGTAGGCCACCTAAACCTAACACCCCTCAGCTCCGAGCTATTCTCATGCTTAGTGAACTTCAAACATTCGCTCAGCTATATAATCGAGCTAGGGTAGTTCAGTCTCAAATCCGAGACACTACTCTGCCCTCGTTCTTTGAGAACAGAAACATGAACAAGAAAGCCACACCGACTCCTACCACAGAAGGAGTCACCATCAATGAGCAGGTTAGTATGCTAGCACAGCCAACCAGGATTCCCAATTCTCAACCTAAGTCTGATGCTCAGCCCAATCAGAAACAATACTCAGCTGTTCTTCCCCCGATTAATTATAGTAGTCCTATGGCTAAACGAGCATCATATCCACCTCTACCAGAATCATTAGCAGACATTTTTTATGCCTTGCTAGCCTGCAATGCCATTCAACTCCCACCTTAACGAGAAGGTGTTTCGCTCAGTGCGGACACGTCCAGGTATTGCCCCAACCATAGGGTCCCGGGTCACACGATCTACAACTGCTTCACTTTTAGGGATTGTGTGTATGACTTGAATGATGAAGGACGGATAAATTGGGAGGATATGAAGAAGGCTATTGATGCTTTAAAGGCCAAGAAGGAATTAGGAATTGTGAAAGATCCGTTACCTTCCCACCAAGCAGTCCAAGATCCCTCTAGTTCTCAAAGTAAGGTCAATACTTTGATCAAAGACCTAGAACCCAGAATAGTCTGCAGAGAACAATATTGGGAGTATGAAGGATCTAGAATAAAACATCAAGATCCCACTTGGTCACATGAGACTAAAGGAGTCACCCTAGAAGTCTCCACGATCTCCCAAGACAAGCCTTTGGTCCTAATCCAACTCAAAGAACAACCAGCAATCCTCAAGCCAGTCACCCTCATTCAGATCCCTCCGATCACAGCTGAGGGACCCACCCTATCCATCTTCTCCCCAACCAAGAATCAGGGGTCGATGACCTGCCTCAATCCTATAAGGTCACCAATGAATGAAGCAGATCCAATCTCGGTGGGAGTAACACTCAGGAATCGCATTATTCCTCCAAGCCAACCCTTGGACTCCCAGGATAACTCAATCCCTACCGCGGGAAATGTCCAATCTGAATATGACATCCTCCAGCATTTGGAGAAGACTCCTGCCAAGATCTCTATCCTTGAGCTAATCCGGAAATCTTCCACATACAAGGAAACGCTGTTTAATTTCCTACAGTAAATCACGGTCAATGAAGATCTTCCTATTGGAGGAGTCACTAATGCCATCCTCTCGGTTACTCAGACCCCCATGATATCCTTTCCAGAAAAAGATCTGGCTCCCCTCGAGTGCCGATCTCTTCCTTTGTGCCTAACTGCCACTCTTAATGGTCATTCAATAGACTACATTTTACTGGATACCGGAGCCTCTATCAATGTCTGTCCCCTCAAGACCCTCAAAAAGATAGGGATAGATCAAGAGAAGATTGAGTCTAGCTCCATGATGGTCTCGGCCTACGATAATTCTCAAAGACCAGCAGATGGAAAAATCTTCCTGCAACTGGAAATCGGTCCGGTAGCCATGATTTCGGAATTCTACATTTTGGATGTTAAGCCCATCTACAATGCTATTCTAGGGAGACCTTGGATGGACCAAACCTTGGGAGTCCCATCCACCAACCACTATTGCTATAAGTTCCCGTATAACGGGAAAATTGTGAAGGTCAAAAGCACTTCCTAAATAGAGTCACTGGACTCAGTAACGGTAGAACAGATTCCATCTATGATAACTTCCAAGAAAGGCAAAGAACCCGTTCTTTCATCAGTCAATTCTCATCCCAGGCCTAGGCCCGACATAGGTTGGCAGCTCATGGATAAGATGGGGTATAGTTTATGCTATGGGTTAGGAAGAGAAGAACAAGGCATTCGTGACCCAATTTTAGAGAACCCTATCATCAAGGGATTTGGCCTGGGTTACAAGTCTACTAAACCAACAAAAAAGACAAAAAATGATCCCTCGTGAATCACTTTGTGAGAAAAGAGCAGGAGTTGCTTAGGATAGAAGAGGGAGTACAAGAAAAGAACGGGGATAGTCGAGAGGAAAATGAAGAAGATTTCGGCATAACATCCTTGTTTCATGAATCAGATAGCCCACAGATAGGACTCTTTTTGGTCAAGAATGAACCGGCTCCTGCCACGTTCATCCCTTTCTTGTTCCACTCACCTTCCATCCTGATGCTCCCAGCACTAGTTGCCGCCCATTCTTCTGAATGTTTCATGTTAGAGGCATTTGGTCATCAAAAAAAAAGTTCAATTCTCATCCTGAAGGGGGCGAGGTCACTTTTGAGGAACTTACATGGTGGGGCATGTAAGGAATCGCCATGAACGCAGCGGAAATAAAAATTGATTCCATTTTATCGGTTGCTAGGGTTGTAAAACGGACATTAAAACTAACGCGGGAAGAACAGTTCTTCACCTTTGCGGGGTTTCGAATCTCCCGTGGATGATGCCGACTCGGTAATCGCGCACGCGCACGATCTCTAGAGGTATCCACACGAGTTCCCGCAGCAGGCGCGATTTCCTCCTCGTCTTGAGTGCTCCGACCAGATCTCAGATCCACCATGCGCGGAGAGAGACAGATCCACTCCGAGAAGGAGAGAGAGAGAGAGGAGAGAGAGAATCTGGGGAGTAAAATTCCTCCAACTAACTATTTACCACTCCCCCTTGGCCCTCCTTATATAGAAATAAGGATAAGCACAAGAGTTAATCCTCGTGATTATCCAAGAGTTTGGCCTTGGATAATTCTCCATTAAATCTTCATGTTTATCCTGCAGCTTTTCACAAAAACCCAGATAAGCATGAAATTTAACATCTCTCACCGTCTGACGAGAACTCTTATGTGTGTGACCCTCTAGGCCCATATATCAGTCCGGTTGCAGGCCCATTAAACTTAGAACTGTTTCTTAAGTTTAATATTTATTAATTAACATTTAAACATCACATGTTAAATGATTAATTTAATATACAAGTAAATTATCATCCGATGATTAATTCACTTGGCCTTCTGATCATGAACAGCAACAAACACTACCTCATGATCCCAGAAGATATAAGGGATACTGTTCCCTTCAATTGAACCTTTCCGTCTGCCGATACCGCACAGATATAATCCTTCACTCATGCAATGTCCCGATAACGCAAGGGTATGGTTTTATAGTCAAACCCTCTATCGCATTATCCAGATGGATTCTAGTACACAGTTAATATCTAGAAAGACATCTCTTTCATTTGACCCTGGCCAGGGATTTCTGTGTACACATCCATGGGACATTCTCTCTCCAGTCTTATACCAAGAGTGAGTGATCCCTTGTTGTCCACTCAATTACCTTCGCAAGCTTTCCACTGTATCTGAAAGACCGATTATGGTGGACTTAATGGTTAAAGTCCACGAGTCAGAGAATCAAGATACAATGGTCCACAAACAAGGTATCATTGGTGACTCAGGTCAAAGGACCAACTGTGCTACTGCAACAATAGAATTCCCTGGTTGACTAATAGGTATAATTACCATCCAGGAATTCTTATTTGGGTATGTTCAGTGAACTCATTCTCTAATGAGCACCCACTTGTTTGTCTTAGTGTCACCACACGAGTGAATGTGAGATCATTCACCCTCATCATATGAGCAGACATAACTTGTGTCGATCTTATCGGATATTTAATGTCCATCTCAAATATCCTATGATCGAGAACTATTTAAGACAATTGCCTTAGGATATTGATCTCACTATCATGATCTCATCATGATTCAATATTCCATACATTTGTCTATGGACCTTCATTATGATAGTCGTTTGCGAGAACTATTAAATGAAGAAATAATTGCCTTTATTAATAATCTGAACTAGAATGTACAATGATTGGCTTTGACGCCACCCAATTCTAACATTCTCCCACTTGGACTATAGCCAATCACCCATATGTCTAAGTCCTATAGACTTAAAGTGACGTTCTAAATTGTTTTGAGACAATGGCTTAGTCAAGGGATCTGCTACATTATCTTCAGATGAGACTTTCTCAACTACTATATCTCCTCGGGCGATGATCTCACGAATCAGATGAAATCGTCTCAGAATGTGCTTTGACTTCTGATGTGATCTTGGCTCCTTCGCTTGAGCTATTGCCCCATTGTTGTCACACAATAATGGAACAGGATCTAAAATGCTTGGAACTACTCCAAGCGCCGAGATGAACTTCTTCATCCAAACCGCCTCCTTGGCCGCTTCAGCTGCAGCAATGTATTATGCTTCTGTCGTCGAATCTGCAGTGGTTTCCTGTTTGGAACTCTTCCAACTTACTGCACCTCCATTTAACATGAACACAAATCCAGACATGGATTTGCTGTCATCCATATCCGACTGGAAACTCGAGTCAGTAAATCCTCGAAGTTCCAAGTCGTTTCCTCCATAAACGAGAAATAGATCCTTAGTCCTTCTCAAGTATCTAAGGATACATTTCACCGCCTTCCAGTGTTCCTCACCTGGATCAGCCTGATATCTACTGGTGACACTTAGTGGGTGTGCCACATCAAGCCTAGTACATAGCATTGCATACATGATAGATCCTATTGCCGAGGCATAAGGAACTCTATCCATGTATGCTCTCTCATCAGGTGTCTTGGGAGACATTTCTTTAGAGAGATAAATTCCATGCCTCATAGGAACGAGGCCTCTCTTGGAATTTTCCATGCCAAACCTTTTGACTATGGTATCTATGTACATAGATTGGGATAATCCAAGCATCCTTTTGGACCTATCTCTATAGATCCTTATTCCCAGAATATAGGATGCTTCTCCCAAATCTTTCATGGAGAAGTTTTTGGATAACCAAGCCTTTACCGATGATAACATTCCTACATCATTCCCAATGAGTAGAATGTCATCAACGTAAAGTACCAAAAAGGTAACTGCGCTCCCACTAACCTTTTTGTATACACAAGGTTCATCTTCATTCTTAATGAAGTCATAAGATTTGATTGCTTCATCAAATCTTAAGTTCCAAGTTCGGGATGCCTGCTTTAATCCATAGATGGATCTTTGCAACTTGCATACCTTACTTGAATGCTCTTTGGAAGTGAATCCTTCAGGTTGTATCATATACACCTCTTCTTGAAGGTTCCCGTTAAGGAAAGCTGTTTTCACATCCATTTGCCATATTTCATAATCATAGAATGCAGCGATAGCAAGAAGTATTCTGATTGACTTAATCATGGCAACTGGAGAAAAGGTTTCGTCATAGTCAACACCTTGCCTTTGACGATATCCTTTTGCTACAAGCCTTGCCTTGTATGTGTCAATTTGTCCATCTGCCCCGATCTTTCTTTTAAAGATCCATTTACTGCCAATAGGTATCATACCTTCTGGCAGATCAACCAAGTTCCAAACTTGGTTGGCATACATGGACTGAATTTCAGAATCCATTGCCTCTTGCCATTTTTCTGATTCATGACTATTTATGGCTTCAAGGTAGGTTTGAGGATCATCATCCTCATTTAAGTGCACTTTTGGTTTGCCTTCATCGATATGTCCAACATATCTTTCAGGCTGCTTAGGTACTCTACCTGATCTGCGAACCTTTTGTGTATCATCTTGAACAAGTTCTTGAGTCAATGGTTCAGTAGATGAACCAGTGTTGACTTGTGAGTCTAGAATTTCTTCCAGTTCTATCTTGCTCCCACTGTCTTCTTTTGAAAGATATTCTTTCTCTAGGAAGACAGCTCTTTTTGCGACAAACACCCTTTGATCGCTGGGCTGATAGAAGTAATATCCAAAAGTCTCTTTTGGATATCCCACAAATCTACATTTCTCTGTCCTGAAATCCAGTTTGTCTGGATCATGTCTTTTGACATGCGCAGGACAACCCCAGACTCTAACATGCTTAAAGTCTGGTTTCTTTCCTTTCCATATCTCATATGGAGTGGAAGGTACTGATTTACTCGGAACTTTGTTCAACAGATATGCAGCAGTCAACAGTGCATATCCCCATAAAGAGATTGGAAGTTTGGCATAACTCATCATGGATCGCACCATATCTAATAGAGTACGATTTCTCCTTTCCGATACACCATTTAACTGAGGTGTATAGGGAGGAGTCCACTGAGACAAAATACCATTATCCTTAAGATATTCTGTGAATTCTGTACTTAAGTATTCACCCCCTCGATCTGATCGAAGAGTTTTAATACTCTTTCCAGTCTGGTTCTCAACTTCGTTTTTAAACTCTTTAAATTTCTCAAAGACTTCTGACTTATATTTCATTAAATATATGTAGCCATATCTTGAGAAATCATCTATAAATGAAACAAAGTATGAGTAACCACCCATAGCATGAGTAGACATTGGACCACATACATCACTATGTATTAGTTCCAATAAGTCCTTAGCTCTTTCTCCATGTCCTGAGAATGGAGCTTTGGTCATCTTTCCCATGAGACAAGCTTCACAGGTTGCAAATGATTCATAATCAAATGGATCAAGATATCCATTCTTTTGCAACCTTATGATCCTGTTCTCATTTATATGACCTAGCCTACAATGCCATAGGTACGATTTATTCACATCCTTATCTAAGCGTTCAAGAGAATTATTTACCAGACAAACATCATATGAAATATCAAGTAAATATAATCCATTCAATAAATACCCGGAAGCAAACAATTTGTCTCCTTGATAAATTGAACAACCTTTATTCTCTAGCTTCATAGAATATCCTTGTCTATCTAAACATGAAATAGATATGATATTCCTAATAATGGTTAGAACATAATAACAATCTATCAGTTCCAAGGAGTCTCCTGACGGCATCTGAAGTCTTGCTGTCCCCACAGCTAACGCAGCAACTTTTGCTCCATTCCCGAGCCTCAGATCCACGTCTCCGCGGTTCAATCTTCTCTTACTTGTTAACACCTGCAAGTTATTGCAGATATGAGAAACACATCCAATATCTAATACCCAGGATGTTGATTCTCTATAGGACAAGTTAAGATCGATCATGAGAATACCTGAAGCTTCACCAAGCTTCTCCTTTGCTTTTTCTGCAAGATAAATCTTGCAGTTTCTCTTCCAATGACCTTCTTTATGGCAGTGGAAATACTGACCTTTATCATTGACTTTAGCTTTGTCCTTTTGTGCCGCCGGTTTGCTTTTCACTTGCTTCTTAGGCTTACCTTTCTTAAAGGTCTGTCCAACTTTTCTTTTCTTGTTGGTCTTACCAACAAGCATTACACTTGGCTTATCTTTCTGGATAGTGCCTTCAGCTGTCTTCAACATGTTGAGCAGCTCAGCTAGTGAAACTTCAATTTTGTTCATATTGAAGTTGATAATGAATTGTGAAAATGAATCTGGAAGGGACTGTAGGATTAAGTCAATGCTCAGGTCATTGTTCATAACAAAGCCCAGCACAGCAAGCCTCTCAATCCACTCTATCATCTTGAGCACATGAGTTTGCACAGATGTGCCATCGCTCATTCTGGTCCTGAACAATTTCTTAGATATCTCATATCTTTCTGTTCTGGATTGTTCACCAAACAACTCTTGTAGGTGATTCAGAATGGTCTTAGGTTCCATGTTATCATGCTGTCGCTGCAGTTCATTGTTCATTGAACCGAGCATATAACACTGGACCTTGAAAGAGTCCTCCTTCCAATTTTCAAACATCATTAATTCATCTTCGTTAGCATTATCACCGGGTTGCACCGGATCTGGTTGATCCAGGACATAGGCTAGTTTTTCGCACCTGAGGACAATCTTCAGGTTGCGTAACCAGTCAATGTAATTTGGTCCCGTGAGTTTATTTGCATCAAGTATGCAACGGAGGGGGTTAGGTGACGACATAGCGACCTACATGGAAATATATAAAATGAGCAGATAGTTCTTAAAATCAGATTTAGGACTTTTAATCTAGATTTATGCTCCCACTATTTTTCGGCGATCTGTATTACCCTCTAAGATACAGAACGGGAGATTCCGGTGATCTCCTAGTGGGGATCAGAATCTTTCGGGCAACATGCATGTGACCTTGTGGTAGCACAACAAATCACATCAAGTCCCTTAGGCAGTCAACTCTTGACAGTTGCAACGATTGCAATATCCGATCGATTTAACCCCTGAATCAGAATAACCTTGTGGTAGCACAACAAATCAATTCGATTCAGTTAAGTTTATCCATCATTACTTAGATGACATGAATTCATAGTGCAATCCTTGTGGTAGCACAACAAAACTACACTATTTGTCCATTCATCTTAATGACATCACATGTCGTAGACCTAGTTTAATTTCTAAATCAAACAGACCTTATGGTAGCACAACAAATCCGTTTGAGATAAGAATTATCTTAAGATCTATAATGATGGTGGGTTACGTGGATTATTCTTAATATCTCACGTTTACAACTTAAGTTTTAAAAGAGGGTTTTGATTTTGATTTGTAAAAAATCGTGCTATCAATAGTATTTCAATTTGAAGTATCAATATACTAAATAGAAATATATATATGATAGCATAGTCCACAAATATCACATATGTGCAAAAAAATTAAATGGGGATGATCATGGACTGCTAAAGCTACTATGGATTCATCGGAGCCAAACGATGATCCATAATAGGATCCTAATGTGAAAACAACAACACTGGTTCCATTTGATGCGAGTCCTCCCTCTAGGGTGTCTTCAGAAGATCCCGTCCTCTTAGCTTAATCCGATACATTTAAATACAAAATTCAGGACTCGCAGGTCCACAAATGTACATTTAAACACTTAGAAACCTTGATCTTATCAAGGGGAGTACAATCTTATAGGAAGGTAGAAAGTACACTTGGATTAAGAGAGAGGAGGACACGCAGGTCCTATTTAAAATACCAAATGAATTATGCATCGCATCCATTCACATCATTCATCACATGAAAATTCTAAGTCCATGATCATCCCACCATAAAACACATCACATGCATCACAATCATCACATAATTGCTGTTTGGTATTAAATTTTATAAATATAAAATTATAATACCAATTAGTTTTCGAAATAACATTTATTTCAGCATAATCAATAATATTCAAAACATTATTGACAATTAAACTAACTAAACTATTCAGTTAATCTAAATAATGATTCAAACAATTTGAACAGCTAAGTGTAATCAAGTTATGCATGAGATTAGTTTAAAACAATTTTAAACTAGTTAATTTAACAGGAAAATTAATTATCTAAAACAATTTTAAATAATTAACTAACACCCTATTAATAACAGAGCCCTTTAAGTAAATAACAGTTATTAAACACTTTAATAAGTTGTTAATAATCATAAAAATAATTAATAACAATTATTAATTATTCCTATAATTATTATGTTTTAAAACAATTTTAAAACGGGCTTAAATGGGCTAATAATGGGTTTAATGGGGTTTAAACAGGTATTTAAAAACAATTTTTAAAAATCAGAAAATGGGCCTAGCCCATTAGGGCCCAAAGGCCCGGACCCAGGGCCCTGGCTCGGCCAGGGTCGAACCCTGGCTCAGCCAGGGTCGAGCCCTGGCACGGCCAGGGCGCCGCCCGGTCCGACCGGGTCGGGACCGGGCGGTTCAGCCCGTTTGACCTGATTCGACCAGCCCCCTTTCTTCATTCAAAACCAGAAACCCTAGATTGTGCAGGCCGGCGGCGTTGGGGCTTTGTGGGCGGCGCCGGCGGCCGCCTCCGGCGGCGGCGGACTCGGACGGCGATGCCCCCGGAGCCGGCGACGTTCCCGGCGCCGGCAGGGCCCCCGGCGGCCTCCGGTGAGGTGACAAATTAAGCCCAAAACCCCTCCAAAATCTGATTTTGCAGGGTTTTAAATCCGACTTTGGGCTCGATTTTGAGGACCTCCAAGGGCACTCCGGTGCCGATCTCCATGCCCAATGTGAAGTGGTGACTATCACCAAGAGATCTAGGGATTCTTCCGGCCATCCCAACGCTTGGGATGCACATACGAAGCCGCCGAAGTACCCCGTTTCATCATCACATGACGAACTCCGAAAAACCCAAATAAAAATCCGAAAAATACAGAAAAATAATCAAATCGATCGTGATCATCATATGAACACTAATCTGTCATTTTTAATCGGATTATACTCAAGAACACGTACAATACGGGTTCTTCACGCATAACGAGAAAACACACAAAACGGTGCCGTTTTACAACCGAACCAGCGAACCTGGCTCTGATACCACTGTAAGGAATCGCCATGAACGCAGCGGAAATAAAAATTGATTCCATTGTATCGGTTGCTGGGGTTGTTAAACGGACATTAAAACTAATGCGGGAAGAACAGTTCTTCACCTTTGCGGGGTTTCGAATCTCCCGTGGATGATGCCGACTCGGTAATCGCGCACGCGCACGATCTCTAGAGGTATCCACACGAGTTCCCGCAGCAGACGCGATTTCCTCCTCGTCTTGAGTGCTCCGACTAGATCTCAGATCCACCATGCGCGGAGAGAGACAGATCCACTCCGAGAAGGAGAGAGAGAGAGAGGAGAGAGAGAATCTGGGGAGTAAAATTCCTCCAACTAACTATTTACCACTCCCCCTTGGCCCTCCTTATATAGAAATAAGGATAAGCACAAGAGTTAATCCTCGTGATTATCCAAGAGTTTGGCCTTGGATAATTCTCCATTAAATCTTCATGTTTATCCTGCAGCTTTTCACAAAAACCCAGATAAGCATGAAATTTAACATCTCTCACCGTCTGACGAGAACTCTTATGTGTGTGACCCTCTAGGCCCATATATCAGTCCGGTTGCAGGCCCATTAAACTTAGAACTGTTTCTTAAGTTTAATATTTATTAATTAACATTTAAACATCACATGTTAAATGATTAATTTAATAAACAAGTAAATTATCATCCGATAATTAATTCACTTGGCCTTCTGATCATGAACAGCACCAAACACTACCTCATGATCCCAGAAGATATAAGGGATACTGTTCCCTTCAATTGAATCTTTCCGTCTGCCGATACCGCACAGATATAATCCTTCACTCATGCAATGTCCCGATAACGCAAGGGTATGGTTTTATAGTCAAACCCTCTATTGCATTATCCAGATGGATTCTAGTACACAGTTAATATCTAGAAAGACATCTCTTTCATTTGACCCTGGCCAGGGATTTCTGTGTACACATCCATGGGACATTCTCTCTCCAGTCTTATACCAAGAGTGAGTGATCCCTTGTTGTCCACTCAATTACCTTCGCAAGCTTTCCACTGTATCTGAAAGACCGATTATGGTGGACTTAATGGTTAAAGTCCACGAGTCAGAGAATCAAGATACAATGGTCCGCAAACAAGGTATCATTGGTGACTCAGGTCAAAGGACCAACTGTGCTACTGCAACAATAGAATTCCCTGGTTGACTAATAGGTATAATTACCATCCAGGAATTCTTATTTGGGTATGTTCAGTGAACTCATTCTCTAATGAGCACCCACTTGTTTGTCTTAGTGTCACCACACGAGTGAATGTGAGATCATTCACCCTCATCATATGAGCAGACATAACTTGTGTCGATCTTATCGGATATTTAATGTCCATCTCAAATATCCTATGATCGAGAACTATTTAAGACAATTGCCTTAGGATATTGATCTCACTATCATGATCTCATCATGATTCAATATTCCATACATTTGTCTATGGACCTTCATTATGATAGTCGTTTGCGAGAACTATTAAATGAAGAAATAATTGCCTTTATTAATAATCTGAACTAGAATGTACAATGATTGGCTTTGAGGCCACCCAATTCTAACAGGGCAACCCCGCCATCACTGAATCTTTATCCCAAGGATCCACCCTTGTCCCATCTGGGACAAACCTGACTTATTCTCCGGGTCATGTACATAGCAGCTTAGGAATTAGGATAACCTCCTCCTTGTCTAGGAATTATAGGGCTAAGCAGGTTCCTTTTTTCTTAGTTCAGCAAATAGGTGTAAAGTTTTGAACAAAGTTGACAAGTTTCTTCAGATAGGGGTCATCTATGAGCCATTGGAGCTTGTGAAAGTCGAATCCCGAAATGATGGCCTAGGAGTATTTGAGCTTAGTGAAGGGGAAGAGGACGATGACTTGGCCGAACCACTTGTCAATGGGACCAGACAGTTTGATGAACCTTCGTCAGCCGTCGATGAACCCACTAAAGAAGTCAACCTTGGAACAGAGAAGGATCCGAAGATAGTGCTTATTAGCGCTAAATTGAGTCCGGAAGAAGAAGGGTCCATAATAGCCGTACTCCGAGAATATCATGATGGGTTTGCTTGGTCATATGAGGATATGCCCGGATTAGACACAGAGTTGGTGGAACATCAATTAATCCTCAAGCCTGATGCCAAACCCGTGAAACAAAAGCTAAGACGGCTACAACCGAAATTAGCACTTAAGGTAAAAGAAGAGGTTGACAAATTACACAAGGCCAAGTTCATTCGGGTAGTTCTCTATCCTAAGTGGGTAGCTAATATCGTCCCCGTGGCAAAAAAGGACGGAAAGGTTAGGGTTTGCATAGACTTCCGCAACCTCAATCAAGCATGTCCAAAAGATGATTTCCCACTTCCTCATATAGACTTGCTAGTCGATAATACGGCTGGATTTGAAATGTTGTCCTTCATGGATGGTTTTTCAGGATATAATCAAATCCGACTAGCTAAAGAAGACCAAGAGAAGACATCTTTCATAACCCCATGGAGAACTTATTGCTACATGGTCATGCCATTTGGGCTTAAGAACGCTGGAGCCACCTACCAGAGGGCAATGATGTCAATCTTTCATGACATGATTCACATCGACATGGAGGTTTATGTGGATGATATCTTAGTGAAGTCTAAAACCAATAAGGAGCATGCTCAAGTTCTTAAGGCTGTAATGCAGAGGTCAAGAGAGCACCAACTGAAAATGAATCCAAAAAAATGTGTATTCGGTGTTTCCTCTGGTAAATTGCTAGGGTTCATGGTAAGTAGAAGGGGGATTGAGGTCGATCCGGACAAAGTGAAGGCGATTGTGGAAATGCCCCCTCCTAAAAATGTCAGGGATATAAAGGGTCTCATCGGCCGTCTGCAATTTATCAGACAATTCATATCTCAACATTTTGTAAGATGTAAGCCCTTTTATGATTTATTGAAAGGAGGGGCAAAGTTTATTTGGAGTGATAAGTGTCAAAAGGCCTTCGACGAATTGAAGAGTTATCTCCTCAATCCACCAGTTCTTATGGCTCCTATCCCGGGGCGGCCTTTATTGCTATATGTCTCCACCACTGAAGAATCAGCTGGAGCAGTATTGGCCCAACTTGACGACGAGAAGAAAGAAAGAGCACTGTACTATCTCTCTAAGCTCTTCAACGATGCTGAAAAGTGATACACTGCCATGGAAAGAACATGTGCACCCGTTGTCTGGGTAGTGAAGAAATTAAAGAACTACTTCCTCGCCCACGAGGTTAAACTTCTAGCAAGAATGGACCCGATAAAATATTTGCTAGAGCGGCCAGTTGTAACAGATAGGCTGGTGCGGTGGCAGACCTTCTTGAACCAATTTGACATCACCTATGTAAATCAGAAGGTTGTAAAGGGGCAAGCAATTGCCGAGCAGCTAGCTCATCATCCGCTGCCTACATTCTCGCCCGCCAACGATGAATTCCCAGATGAGGAGTTGGGTCTAATAGTGGATGATACTCCATCCTGGGTCCTTTACTTCGATGGGGCACTTAATTCTCAAGGCAGTGGGGTATGAGTGGTCCTCATATCTCCGGAAGGGGTAAGTATTCCACACGCTTGCCAACTCTCCTTCTCAGTGACCAACAATGTCGTTGAATATGAAGCTCTCTTAGCTGGCTTAAAATTGGCATTGGTCCTCAAAATCATAAAATTGAGAATAATTGGAGATTCGCAATTGATTCTTCGCCAAACCGCGGTCAAGTATCAAACCCGGGATCCAAAATTGAAGCCATATCAGGAATTGGTGAGATTGCTAGCTAGGCGTTTCAGAAGGATCACCTATGTACATGTGCCTAGGTCCCAGAACATCCTAGCAGATGCCCTAGCCTCCTTATCTTCAGCACTAGAAATTCCCATCACCAAAAACTCAGTAGCCATCACTATACACAAGCAAGACTCACCCTCCTTTCGGGACCCCTGGTTCCAGCAATTCCTTCTCTCATCTGAACATGTCTCTGCTATCACGGAAGAACTCACCCCCGATTGGGATGATGGAAACCCGTGGTATTTTGATATCATGAACTACCTTCGCGATCCTTCCCATCTTATGCCACAACTTCAGACCGCAAGGCAATCCGCCGAGCATCTCAACGCTACCTTATCTTAGGCGGACTTCTTTTCAGAAGATCCATCAGTGGGGTACTCCTTCGGTGTCATAGAAGCAGCTCATGCAAGCGATTGTGGTGGTCATATCAATGGTCGTGCCTTAACTCAGAAACTTCTCATGTCCTATTATTGGCCTTCAATGGAGGCTGACTGTTCCATATTTGTTCGAAGGTGCTTGAAATGTCAGTTACATGCTAACAAGATTCATGCACCTTCATCATCTCTCAATCCCATCATTTCCCCTTGGCCCTTTGCCATGTGGGCATTCAATGTTATAGGACCTTTGGAAGATCGATCAGGCGAAATAAAAAAGAAATCATTCATCTTAACTGCCACTGAGTATTTCACTAAATGGGCTGAAGCTGAAGCGTTTGCGGAGATCAAAGCATCTACGGTGGTGAAGTTCATCAAGCGCAACATTCTCGCTAGGTTCGGGACACCGTGCGATCTCATCACCGACAATGGACCACAATTCATCTCCCAGGAGCTCCATGACATGTGTAGTAAGTATGACATTAATTTGCATCACTCTTCGCCTTACTATCCACAAGGAAATGGTCAAGCCGAAGCCACCATAAAACTCTCATTCGAATCATCAAAAGAACTTGCAGATCTCACAATTATTCAGATTGGTCAGATCGCCTAGTCGAGGCTCTTTGGGCGTATCGGACTTCTATCCGAACTCCCACCGGACAAACACCTTATGCACTGACATTCGGAACAGATGCGGTACTTCCATATGAGATCCTCCTTCCTTCTCTAAGAGTGTAGTTGGATAATGGAATCAGCGACACCGAACGTCGTAGAGCCATGTTAACCTAACTGGAACTATTAGATGAAAAAAGGATAATGGCAGCAAACCATGCTCAAGTTTACAGAAATAGGATCGCGAGATTCTATGCAAAGAAGGTTCTTGAAAGAAAGTTTAAAATTGGGGAAATGGTACTCAAGAGAAAAATGATCAAAATTCCTGGTCCCAGGAATAAATTGCAAGAAAATTGGGAAGGTCCATTTGTAATCAAAGAGGCATACTCAGGAAATGCATACCGCCTAATCAATGTAAAGGGAGAAGAATTACCTCATCCTTGGAATGGGGTGTATCTGAAGAAGTTTTTTCCTTAAAAACACACAAAAAAATTAAAAAATTTCAAAATCCAAAAAAGTTGAATATCCAAAAAGCATAAAAAATATTTGTAAATATGTACATACTTTAATGAAAATCACAAAAAAAGAAGGAAAAACACAAAATCCAACTGTCTGGTGACTGCCACGTAACCCCCTGTCTAGGTCTAGTTATATGATAGATTAGGTTAACATTAAGGTTTGGTTAAGACTTTGATCCACCAGAACCTTGGACGTGTCTACTTTACTTTTATACGGATCCCTATGATCATCATGAGATGCACACATCTACACATTTTTCAAAGAGAACCTTCTTAAAATGAATTCAAAGTCTTTAGTACACTGTCAACTGCAACCTTTGCTCTTCGTCTCTCGACTGATCAGGATAGTCGACGCCCTTAAACGGTCGAGCTCGGCAAACTGCGGTTCCTCAACAACCCGATAGATGTAACCTCTCAAATAAGGCCAAAAAATGAAATGTAAAAGACCAGAGCACGTGAAGAGGGCAATGTCCCCGCAGGCGGAATATCAAATAACCCCAAAAAATATCAAGAGAGGAAAAGAAGTACAAAAAGGAAAAGGGGTTCAAGCAATCATACAAAAAAGCCTGGTCGTGACTGTGCCTGGCCATGAAATCTACCAAAGGCCTGAAAAGTCAAAAATAGGGGCATCTAGGAGGTCAAAAGGGTCCGTTTTGTCATAGCTCGATCTTTTAATGGTTTTGTCGATCCTCCTGTGAGGTTTGTCTCCAAAATTTCTTCACTTTTTCTCCCCCAAGGTTTAACACGAGATAGCTATCTAAAGACCGAATAACATTTTAAAATGGTTCATTTTTCAAAAATCATCATATGCTCACATGATCACAGGAGTCCAAAATGGGTAAAGAGTAATGTCAGTATTTCTGGTGAATTAATTCCTTAACCATAATCTCAATGAGCACTCTCAAAACTTCGGGCTTAGGTCAATGCATGCGCGTCACTAATAGGTGCGACGGCGTCTGATTCTGGGTCAGCGTCGCGCGGTTGACCGTTGGGGTTCTAAGATGTTCCATCTTATACCTTCTAGGTTGTGAGGAAAGAGACCCGGTTCGGGCAAATCATTTACTTCGAAAACTTTTTGGGCAAACTTGGTGGTCGGAAACAGCTGGGAGCCTAAGCATGGCATGACGGTATTGTCATCAGTATGAGTCTTAGCCGGTCAAGGTTAGTTTGAGGAGTCTAGAGGCCCAAATCAACCTAGATGTGTGCTTAGGATATCTGGGAAGTTGAGTGTGCGTTTCCCTTTCATCATTCAACTAGGCTAAGTTTGGGCAGTCACCAAGTGGTTGGAATCAAAAACATGTTTTCATTTATCATGCACCTCACTTGTTAATATCCGCTAGCATTTGCATATTTTCTTGTCACATCAGTTTCAATACTCTTCCTTTTGTCTGGTTAGTAGGACACGGCCCCTTGACCCTATGCGAAGGCTAGGGAAAAGTTAGTTGCTCTCTTTTGGGCAAGGGGTTGAAAACAGATACTACTAACTGTTTCCCCTAATGTTGTGCATGCAGGAAGAACAGGTATGAGCAAAAGCAAAACAAGAAATGCCCGGACATCCAAATAGTGAAATAAGCATAACATAATGTTCATTCATCACAAAACAGGGGCATACCCCTGTATCCCCTTTCAATCCCTCTTCCTTCCCTCCGCCTCATCATCTCTCCTATCACGAGGGGAGTGCCTCATCTGACTCTCAGCGTCATCCTCCCGAGCACGGCGATGACCCGATGCCGGTCGCATGGACCCTGAAGAGCCAGCAGGTCGAAGTGCCCTCTACCGTGTCCTCAGCAAGTAGGGAGTCGAGGTCTCTAAAGATAGAACTCCCAGCAGGTGCCTGGCCAGCCGATGGGGCAGGGATAGGCGGACGAGCTCCTGGACTCTATGCGCTAGATTTCGTGGCTCGTTCTCACCCCTTCTTCATCAGTTGGTCCCACAGGGTCCGGTACTTGAAATCAAGCTCCCTCACCTCTGTCTACGACCTCGTCAGCTCCTCCCGCAGGTCGGCTATCTTGCCCTCCCAGTACACGTCTGGATGGGACCCTTCTCTTGTCCTGGCACGGGCAGTCCGCTCCTTTAGCACCTGACCTCTCAATTGCTGATTGAGGTTCTCCAATTCTTGCGCCCTGGCTAAGGCGGCTTCCACCTCCTGGCGCTGTAAAGGAACTTAGGGTTAATCAAGCTCAATTGGAATAACACAAGAATGGAACAACTCTTACATGCTGTGCCAAGTCCGCTTCCCGGGCCTCTGCACGATGGAGGGCATCCTGTAACCTCGCCTCCCAATCAGCAGGGGCAGCTGGCCCCTGAGATGATGAGCCTGCGCCGGGATCTCCTCGCGGCCCGTGGCGGGCTATCATTTCTCTCTGCATCACAAAGAATTTCACAAAAATAAAAGGACAATCTCATTCCTGAAATCAGAAATCAAACTTCTCACCAACTCCCCAATTTGGCGAAGCAAGTCACTCGTCTGCAGAACCAAAATCTCATTCTGATTCCTTAAAATCTGCACGGCTTCGATTTCTGGCATATGTTGCAAGAATACCACCAAGGCCAATCAGTAAGAAGAAATTGAATGAAAGGCAAATGAATTGAAGGGTTTAAATGGACGCACTCGCCGTGCATCTAGAAACATGCGGTCCGCGTACCGTCGGGCGTAATCTCCCAAGTATGTGTAACTATCTCACAGGGTTTTATCCTCCTGCAAGGCGTCCCCAGTGCGGTGCCATACCTCAATCTCAGCTCGCCTTACCACTCACTAGTCCTGACCAATTGCAGAAGAGCGGCGACGACCGCGGTTCATATCAGGGTAGGTCGGAAAGGCAAGTAAAGGCTGGTGCCATCCCCACGTACGGAAAGCCATCCGAACGAAGAGGCCATCACAGATATTCACACATAGCAGGGGCACTTCTCGCCAGAATTGGGAAAGACTCTGAGACACCCATGGATGATCAGCGAGATCCTCCTTTGCATATGGCATCCACAACACCTGATTGAAGTGAAAAGTCAGACTTAATCATTGGTCAAGAGGTGAATATCTTGAATTACTCACCATGTGAGGAGGAAATGTGTCAAGCTGGGCACGGATGTCCTCCACGCGGTACAAGACGGGACGATAATCCCGAATCACTTCCCACCGCGCCATAAGTGGAGTCCATCCCTTACGATCCGCGGAGACTGCCCTACTGCCGATGGGGAAGCGGGTATAGCCCCAAATCTACAAGAGATAACACAGTCAATATCAATCAGTATGAGCAAGGAAGGACAGAGATCAACAATCAAGAAGGATTACCTGAAGAAAGGGCATGAACCCGCCCAAATTGCCGGATCCATGGCGATAGCTCACCAGGTGAGAGAAGAGGTGACCCAGCAAGCAACCTCTGTGCCTTAAAGGCGGAAATAAGAATGCCTCGGGAAGAAAGCCTAATACCTTGGAAGAAGAAGGTCGGGGTGTCCGGAATAGAGAAGCGCACCCTCTTCCTGTGGCAGTCCACCTCTGCATAGTAGGCTTCCAACCAATCCATACCCAGTATAATATCAAAGTCACGAATAGCAAGTACGACCAACTGGGCAGGTAGCACATGACCCTCAATGGTCAAGGGAACACTCCTCAGACAATTATAGGATATCATGAAGTCTCCAGAAGGAACTTCCACCATCAGACCATCAGATAATTCATCAACGGGTGCAGAAAGAATATCTAGAAACTGCTCAGAAATAAAGGAATGCGAAGCACCCGAATCAATCAACACGTGTGCAGAGTTCCCAAGGACAGAAAGTGTACCTTCCACCAAGTTGGACGCGCGAGCCTCCCTCCTGGTGATAGCTAACACTCTCCCCTGGGTCCTCGGCTTCTTCTGCTCACCTGAACCATGTCCCTGACTATACCCCTGCGGGCACTGCCTCGCCAGATGGCCCTGCTGGCCGCAAGTAAAACACCTCCTGGGAAGAGTGGGACACTGAGTCCCGCCATGGGCACTACCACACTGCTGACAAACTGCCGGGAGCCTCTGAGCTGGCTCCTGTTGTGCGCTGGACACAGTCTGACTCTGCTGCCCCTGTCTGGGCCGACTGCTGCCGCTACTGCTGCCACCGCCCCTGAAGAATCTCCTGAATCGGGAGCCGAGAGAAGATGATCCCGATCCGACTGAAGGAGCTGGTGCCGCTGCTTTACCCCTGCCCCGAGATGGTCCCTGGACAGTCTGCCCTCTCTCCCGGGCCGATTGGATCTGCTGAGCCTCTACAGCTGCTGCTCGCCTAACTGCTGACGCCAAGTCTGTACAACAATGGGACGCCACGAAGTTCCTCAAACTGAGCCTAAGCCCATCCACAAACCTCTCCGTGCGACGTTCCTCGTCCTGAGATATGAAAGGCACGAACCGCCCCAGCGAAACAAACTTCGCCTCGTACTCAAGCACCGTCATGCTCCCCTGTGTCAGATCCATAAACTCTCTCTCCTTGGCTCGCTGGACATGTCTAGGGAAATATTGTGCGTTGAACTCCTTAACAAAGGTCTCCCAAGATATTTCCCTAAGACTCCTGTCCCCATAAGACAAGCTTTTCAGCGTGGTCCACCAGTCATAGGCGCTATCCTTCAGCATGAAGGTAGCCAGTGGGGTCCTCTCTACTGCCGCACAGTCCATAGTATCAAAAGTCTTCTCAATCTCTCTAAGCCAGTGGATGGCCTCGTCAGGGTCGGGACGACCAGTGAAGTGAGGTGGCCTCAGCTTCAAGAACCTCTCCAGTGTAGCTGTGGTCCCTCCCCGAGTACTAGAACCCTCGCTAGGATCTCGAGACTGATACCTAGCCATAGTATCCATCATCGCCTCCATGAACTGCTCAACACTCGGTCTCCCGGCCTCGGACCCACTAGGGACATCTCCCTGCTCTCGGATAACTGGCATCCTCCTTCTGGGAGCCATCTACTCGCCTACAATTACAAAATCAAAAAGTTCTAATTAGAATCCTAAAACCTATGCTACCGACGTGCCTGTACGGGATAATGTATTTATTTGCCGAATTTACAACATTTAACCTAGTTATTTATTTATTTGCCAGACCGTATGCTCTGATACCAACTGTAACGACCCGCCACCCTATAATCGGAGATCCGATTACTAAATGGGTACCGAATCATTAATTTGGGACCAAACCAGGATCTAGTAAGTCTGGGAAATAAATAATAAACTAAGCTAAACATTCACATCGCATTGAATTGAAGTGAAAGTGCAGGAAATTAAAATTATTACAATGCGACTCGATTAAGGCAAATAATTACATACTCCAGCTGAAAGAAAATAATTAAACATACAGGCCAGAAATAAATAACAACTACATCAGGGCATACCCCAGAACAACTGCCGAAGATGCACAACACACGGCCGCACACGCCGCTCTAAGTCTGCTGGGAGTCCTCACCTGAAAACCGCAGGGGTGAGTCTCAAGAACAAGACTCAGTAGGGATCCTTCGATCCCCACTGCCCACGCACACACCCACAAGTGTAAAGTACAGCTAACGGTGAAGTAACAAGTGTAGTGGCAGGTACAATATCTAATTCTCTACGTGAGAACACATGCAATCGAAGCATAATGAACATGCACATTCTAAACCAGCCGCTAGAGAATCCACACCTGTAGTTCCGATAGAACTCGCCGACCGTACAAACAACGGTGGGAAAAACCTCGACCCGCCGGGACCAAGGAGTAGCCCCTCGGATAGCACGCTCGCTACTCTGGCCCAACTGGCTCAGGTGACTACCCCTTCCCCCAGCATGAGTGACTCTCCGAATGTACCACTCCGACACCGGTACTAGCTGACCCCGGGGTTCACCAGGTGACCCTCTCTCACTAGGCGTCACCCCGCCCACGCCCCCACCGGCGCTGTGCTCACGCCCCCACCAGCACAGGGTGATAAAGTGCTACAATGTCACTCCAGGTCCACAGTAACTGAAAACCCAACACAGTGCGATCCGGTCACGTGAAAAGGCCGCGATTGCATAACACACATAGAATCATCCGATCGTGAGGAATCCATCTCTATTGGGCGCACTAAAACATGTGCTAACCGTCTATCTAGCAGTATGAACACGTTTTACTGGCATGCATTAGTGAGATTCTGGCTTGAATCGCGTCGACCGAGGTTGACGCCATTCAAGCTCCAAACACAGGTTTAAATAAATCAGTCTTCAGAATCTGGCCTTAAAAGGCGTCGACCCCCTTGGTCGCCTTTTAAAAAGGCGTCAACATCCTTAGACGCCATTCAACACTGAAATCCGGAATTCCCAAGGCCTTATCCCAGGGATTTCTGCGGTTAAAACGCGTCATGGATGCACGACGCCGTTCAAAAACGCGTCGCTTACCCATGACGTGTTTCAGCCACAGAAACCTCAACCTGGCAGACTGTCTGTCAGTCAATTCCTGTCTAAAAGGCGTCGTGATGGCTTGACGCCTTTCAAAAAGGCGTCGTCCATGCACGACGTCTTTCAATCCCAGGAACCAGGAACACCCTATACCCGAGGGTTCCTTTTTCCAACCCAAAATAACCCCAAACTGGAGGGAAACGAAGAGCAAGATAATTTAAAGGAAAACACCCCCGTAAAGAACCTAAACATGCTCATTCTACCCCCCAAAACCGAAGATCTACCACATGCATATCGAGGGGAACAAGGTTTAAACACAACGTCACGGGGAACGTCACCCTACCGGACACTCGGACTCCTCCAAACTTCACGCCGTTCACCCTTCTCGCCCCACGCCGCCGCCGGTACCGCCGTGGTCGTCCTTGCTCCACCGTGACGTCGGCCGCCGTCCGGAGAGTAGAACGCCGCAGTGGAAGTGGAGGTGGTAGTGGTACGGGTTAGGTGGAGGATGAAGTGGAGGGAGAGTCACAATGGTGGGAGGAAAAGAGGGAAGAGGAGGAGTTCGCCGCCGGTCGCCGGAGAAGGAGAGGAGAAGGAGAGGAGAAGGAGAGTAGGGGAAAATGAGGGAAAGAAGGAGGGCTCACGGGGTTAACCAGGAACTGGCTAAAACGCGTCGACATCTACGGACGCCTATCAGGTGACAAGACGGCCGCTCTGACAAGATTCTGAAACGCGTCGTCCTACATAGACGCCATTCAGACAACTTGTCAGGGCCGTACTCTGACACATCCAGAGTCGCAGTCTGAAAGGCGTCGTCCTTAGCAGACGCCGTTCAGACGACCTGACAGGGCCGTACTCACGCGGCCCAAGGCCATCCCCCCGCGGCACCCACGTGGCATCACCTGAAACGCGTCTGTCAAGGTGGACGCCGTTTAAAACGCGTCACCAGGTCCTGACGCGATTCAACTCAGAAATTCCGCCCCCTCGCAGGGACTAGAACAACAGGGTCTGACCCGAAAACCGGATCCGAAAGTCTCGGTCATTACAATGCTCCTTAGACTCGGTAGTACCCTTCACCTAGGAGTTGATCTGAAAGCTGTTTGTAATCCCTGAGCTCAGGACCCACTACTGGATCACCAATGACCGGCAAGCCTGTCAAAAATGAGACGTCTTCTAGCGTGGGTAGCATATGTCCCCAAGGTATGATAAAGGCTCTGCATCTGTCATCCCAGCGCTCCCGCAAAGCCACCAAGAAGGGTGCATCCACCATGAATGGTCAGATTCAAAATAGCGGCCCGAACCCAAATGCATCCACCTGGAAAAGGAGCCAGTCGGACAGTGCATGGTACCAAGCCCAAACCAACTCTCAAGAAACTCTGCTCCGAACTCTCTGCGGTCCCTGCAAATCTTAAGAAAATAAAAGTTAGGGGCATGTATAGGCAAAAGAGGTATGAGCGGGGCCGCCCGGCGTCCGTACGGACGGACGGCGGGGCCGCCCATCGGCTGCCCAGTCGGACGGCACGGTGACTCGCCATCCGCCAGGCCGGCTGCCACGGATCAAATCTAAAATCAAAAAAATCAAAAGAAGGACTCACCTTCTTCTTCTTCGGGGGAACCTCCTCGTTTCCGCCATCTTACTGCTCATCTTCTTCTTCTTCTCCAGCTTCTTCTTCCTCTTCACCAACTTCATCTTCCTCCTCTTCATCGTCACCTTCCACCTCCCTCTCTTCTCCTTCTTCTTCGCCGCGGAGTGTGCCTTCACCGGCCTCCTCGCCGCCGCCACCGCCGGCATCCGCACCGTCACTGCCGCCGGCCACCGCCACCTCGCCATCGCCACCACCGGTCCTTCTCCTCCTAAGGGAACGGGGAAGCCATACACGAGCCATTTAGAGATGATCGGGGGATCGGAGGAAAGGGATGGAGAAAGTGGATGAGAAGGAGAAGGTGAAAGTCAAAAAAGAGGGGTTTTAAAGCCACCTCTGTGGCTGTCCTTAGCAGACGACCACGCTAGTGGCCGTCTGCTTTGGCGGACGACCACGATTGTAGCCGTTCGCTCTGGCGGACGGCCACGGTCGTGGCCGTCCGATGTGGCGGACGGCCACGACTGTGGCCGTCCGAACTGGCGGACGGCCACGAGCCTGGCCGCCCGTTGACCAATGTCCTCGTTTTTTCAATCTTAAAAATCAAATAACTCTATTTTGTTCACTTAATAAAATACATCATTCCAGTGCTCTACGACCTATAAAAAAGGCACATACAGCAGGTCGTACATTTCTTAAATAATTCACATATTTCTCGACTTCTTCTGAAGTCTCTGCTACATCAATGCAGGCCTTCGTGAATCTAGAATGATGGTGCCATGCACGTCGGAGTCGTTCTATGGCCCTTGCTTCCTTCGCATACCCTGTATGCCTCGGTACAATCAGCATATCATATAAAGAAGGAAGTGGCACTTGTCTTGGAACTCCAATCTGGAGATGGCAGCGATGCCCTTGGTACACGGTTAGCTCATCAGGGCCGATTAGCCACAGCTCACGTTCACGAGAAGCCCTTGTGGTAAATTCCATACCCCGAAGGATCATCGGAACAAAGATGAATTTTTCCACAGTCAGAAAATTTAGATAATCACGCCAATCATCCCTCGTCTTAAGATGATCCGTGAGACATCTAACTTGATCTTCGGGACCAAGAAGTGAGCGTGCAGAATACCACGCACTGTGCTGAAATATCCTGGAAGTGGAGGTCACCTTCTCAGGAAAATAAAAAACTAAGTGCATCTCCATCCACAACTACAGAGTAAATAAGCTCCCCCTTACAAATCGCCCCATACTCATGTGACTGAGCCCTCTATATAGATGTGACAGAATCACCGGGTCAAGAGATTGGCCTCTCCACAGCAAGCTCAACACACCCACATACTCTCTCTCTAGCACAGAGCCTGAAGTTGGAAACCACAAGACCCCCCCGAGGACTAGGCATAACCCCCGCATCAGTCTTTCAAGCTCGACCGTCTTGCGTTTAATCTCTTGGATCAACCAGTGCGCAAGACGATCGACGAGGATTCCTCGCTTGTCACTCATACGGCATACCTCCCGTTTGTCTTGCACTATATCAGCGAAAATCACCTCCCATGCAGGCAAATTGGAGGGATCGCTAGTGGCTAGACCCTCCCAACCATAAAAGATTTCTACCTCCTCTATCAGCACTGTCACTTCGAACTCTCGAAACACGAATGTATGCGTCTCCGGATGCCACAGTTCAAGCAGTGCACCCAGCCCCTCCCAATGCCGGTGAATAGAGTTGAACCACTTCGCGAACACAATGGATCAGGTCAGATTCCACCGGTGCATATACACCCTCATGTCTAGGGTAATCGCGTCCATTAGGTCTGCAAGCCATGCATACCTTCGAGTATGTCGAGCATCAGGGAATTTAGGAATAGGCTACAGGACAACCAAAGGTCAAAGGAGAGAAGAGAGAATCAAAATAAACAACATAAAAGCTTGAGCTTATCTGTCCATAGGCCAGTAGGTTGCTGAGATGGCCTTCAACGTCAGATAGAACCTGAGGTTCCCTGGCAGTCGTGTGAGCAAAAGATGAGGCCATAGTCCTCGTAGAAAAGTTTGAAATTTTCTGAAAGGAGCTTTGGGACAAGTCTCCCCTTTTAAAGCCACAAGATAGACTATGGACTTTCCATGTTCCATAAAAGATGGAGGACATGCATATCTATCTTTTCATAGACGGCATATCCCTTGGCCTTCCACCTTTTCGTAGAAGGCATGCTAGTTGGCCTTCCATCCTTTTGAAAAAAGCTCTTCCGTGAAAGGCATGCTAATTACCCTTCACCCCTCCTTACCTTGAGGAGGTAACTTCACCCCTCCTTACCTCGAGGAGGTAACTTCACCCCGAGTTCAAGAGATCTCTTTGCTTAACACCAACAAATTAATGGTTATTCCTGAAAATCGAGTCGAAGCCATGTCGGATTGGCATTCTACCATTCGAATAGCCATATCTTCCATATCGGCTTCGACTTGAAACTAGCTATTTGCTTTTCATCCTTTTGCAGTTTAAATACTTGAATGTTGTGATCATTAGATATATGAACTTTGCCAACCAGCCCGCCTTCCACCACCCGTAGAAGGCCAACTACCTTGCCTTCCACCTTTCGGCCACCTCTTTTATTTTTCGCCACCTTTACGTGGAAGGCCAACCAGCTCGCCTTCCACCATCCTCGGAAGGCTACCCCTTGCCTTCCACCACCCTTGGAAGGCCACCCCTTGCCTTCCACCACCCTTGGAAGGCCACCCCTCGCCTTCCGCCACCCTTAGAAGGCCATCCCTTGCCTTCCACCGCCCTTGGAAGGCCAACTGGGCCGCCTTCCAACTTTTCGTGGAAGGCCAGCTACCTGGCCTTCTACAGAATTGGAAGGCAAGAAGGTTGTCCGTTCATTCCCCTAACTTCCACCTTGACCTTGTCTTCCCACGATTTCCCTCACTCAGTACCCTCATCCCCACTACTCCGATCACTCCCCCACTCCGGCGACTGCCGCGCGTACAACCTCCGACTCTTGATCGCTTCCTATAGGTTCTTTGATGATTAACGAGGATTTAGAACTGGAATTTTCCCTATTTTTTACTCTCCTATTTAAACCCTCTTATTCCTCTCGGAGAGGGGGGTTTTTTTGGAGAGAGAGGTTGGCGGGTGAGGATTGAAGGTTGCATTTCTGGAGGTTGGCCAGTCTAGAGGTTACGGATAGTAGAACGGGAGCATCCGGAATTCCTCCGACATGGGCTTGTTCTTCTAACTCTTCCCCTCTTTCTTTCTATGCTCTGCACTCACCACCTTTCCACATATCATAGTCTCCTTTTACTACACCCCATCCATCTCATGACACATACGTACACTTCATTGCATGCATCTTAGGACATCCTACCACCCACTCTAACAGAGGTTTCAAACAAAAAAAAAGGGAGGTGGGTGGCCATAACACGTGGTCATCTTCCCTCCCCAAACATCCATCTGGTGCGTCCCCTTTCAATTTTAACTCGCTTATTTGTTTGCATGAACGGATTATACATGTCGCAGTTCTAATCGGGTTATTTCTTTTCTCTATTTTGTCTTTTCTTTTCAGGGGCCTTTACCACACTTTGCGTGCAGACTACCGAGCTCTCCCCCTTTGGCCGGCCAGAGGCAGAGAAGAGTAACCCGTCATCTCTCGGTCCATTAGAACGCGATCAATCTCACCATCCTGCGGAGCACACGGACCATAAGGTAATGCTCCTGGCGATCACATACTTCAATTCCTAACCCCGTCCAAATCGTTGTAGTGCTAAGACGAATGGAGAAGCCCTCGCCTGAAGGAGACAGCAGCGGCGGGGACGTTCCGAGCGCCTACACCCTCCTGTTCACAGCAGCTCGGGCAGCAGGGAAGATAAAGGGGGCACTAAATCGTGTCTACTTAGGTCGACGCGCTTTAAATATTGCGTCGCTCTGATAAGACGCGCTTTAGCTCCCAACAATCAGACAGCAAAATCAGAAGCAATCCCTTCTCCAAATAACAAGATGATTGAGAGATCAATTGTTCATGCGATGACAATTTTGAACATATAAACTAATCATGCAACATCATGGATATTAATTTGAACAAAACATACTTTCCAATACCACTTGTCAAGGCAATCAAGGGAGGGCAAAATTTTGTTACAAGGTGGGTATGCACGAGGTGAACGTGGGGATAAAAATCAAATAACCAACCAACAAACCATCAAACGTGTCCGAGGGACACAAGCGGTGCACCGAGGGTGCCCAATGGAATTGACAAGAGTAAAAAAAAGAAAACAGCAAGACAAGTCCCACCGTGATCACCGAAAAGCTGTAGTGCTAAAAAAGAGTGTGTGTTCATCATGTTATCATGTGCTCTCTATGATTAATAATATGAAAAGAATTGTGATCGCCAAAAACTGAGGGTTTCAAAGAAAAAAGTGATCGCTTATTAACCTTGCAAATCGGGAGAATATGGAGTTCTTTTGTTCATCTCTTTCGGTCGGCCGAAAGAAAAGAGCCTTCTCTTTCTTTACTCTTGTTCTTCTTTGTACCTTGCAAAAAAAATATGATTAGAACTAAAATAGTGTAGTATCTATTCTAATTAAGAATCTAAACATGTAACTAAACTAAAAGGACTCACTTTTGTGTTCTTTTAAACCCCTAAAGGAGGTGTAGGTTTGGAAATTATGAAATGAGCGTGTGCAATGAATTGATGCAATGAAAATTATGTGAAAAAGAGACAAGAAAGAAACTAGGAAATAAAATGATTAGTTTGGCTCATTGAAAGCCTTAGTCTTCTTGAGCTTCAATGGAGGAAGAAGATGAAGAAACAAAAATCCTTCTTGCTATCCATGTTTTCTTCTTGAGGACCTTCAAACACCTTGTAGAAAGCTCCAAATTCACCAATTACCAACCTTTTTCAAAGGTCAATGTCCATATGTATTTATAAGAAGTTATTCAAAAGTATTTGCCCTTCAAAGGGACTCTCCCACAGCTCGGACTTGTTTTGGACGATCATAAAGGGAATTGGAAACCCTTTCAACCTCTGGAATAAAATTATCTCGGCCAAATCTTGCTTATCAATAAACTCTTAAAATGCGTCGTTCAAGAGGGACGCCTTTTAGTTAATTAATATGGCCAGAATAGAAATAAATCCAAAAATGGAAACTGAAAACAATTAGGAAACCTAAAAGGCGTCGTGTCTACGCGACGCGCTTTAGATAAATGAGAAAATTAACCAGAATTAGAAATTGTTAACATAAGCGGATTAGGACTTAAACGGCGTCGTGTAATGGCGATGCTATTCAGTCAGATCCTCTTAAATTTACTAATTTTAGTTTCGAATTGATTTCTGCTAAGCATCTAAATGGCGTCGAGCATCAACGACATGATTCAACAAATTTCGAGAGAAAATCAATAAAAATTAATTAATAATTAAACATCAGACCATTCTGGGGCATTATCATTGCGACATGAAATTTACTCAATATGATGTAAAAATTAGCGTGTCTACACACATCGACTCAGACCGACGTGATTCAGACAGAAAGCCTTTTTGTCTAGACACCCTTCGGATTATTTATCATCATTGTTATTTTCTTATTTATTGCATTAAAGACTACCCTGGTCGCAGGTCATAAGCATCGGGAGTTCACTCCCTCTTTTAGGAAACACACCCTTCTTAACACTCTCAACTCTCTCCGATTAGGATCAGTCCATCAGTCAGACTAGTGCAGTTTGTGTTGAGACCTCCTTAAGTCCCCAACAACGAGGGATTTCTTTTTTTCTCATCGGGCTGGTTGTACCATCGAAGTCCCAAATTTAGTCATTTCATTCGTGGTGAGTCCAAGCCATAGAGAATAAAGGAGAAAAATCAAATTGAAACTACGAACCTACCCTCTTGAGTGAATTCATCCATAAAAGCTCATCTAATCTCAACAAGAAATCCTCAAGAAGCATAAGCATCCACTTGCTTGAAATTTTATGCAAAATTGTTTGAGTCTCTTTGCTAAGTTGTCATAATGATGCTACGTTCAGGTAGAGTCGTTGGCATGGCTTCCTACAAGTATGATAACCTATTTGAACATGAAAGAGATGCTCATGACCCTCAGAATCATGTCCAGTTCCACCTGGAAGAATGTCAATCTGATCAATATAACCACACTGCTAGTTTCCATGCTCATTCTCAAGTTCATGTTGTAGGATCTTAGTTCAATCCTACTTCTGAAGAAGCTCAGGACCAAACTGAGCCCTCATCTATGCCTACCCCTGACCTGGTCTCCGCCCTTGGAGTCCGGGCTACTCATGTGGACCCTCAACAGCTTGAGGCGATCCAATCAATTCTAAAAGGGAAGACTTCTTTAGGTTCCTCTGAACCAGTCATTCCATTTGTTCCTGTCTCTCATCAAGTCCCCACCCAAGCAATGGAGTGTCTTCGTACTCCACCCCACGGCAGGCGGGTCAACAACATTCCACTACTCGATCCCCCTCAAAGCCTTACACTCCAATTCCTCCTAATGCCCTCGAGACAACAGAAATGCTGTCAGATCCCAACCATATTGTGTGCCTTGCCCTAGCTACTCTACGAGGCAGGCATTCTATACCTCTCCCCTACTGTCAACTGATCCTCTCACCCAAGCTCTTCTGACTAAGATGAACCAAATGGACATGCAATACAAGGATCTAAAAAGAATGATCGATGCCAAAGCTGCTCCTGAAATCTCTGTACCGGCCCTACCAGTTTTTCACCTGCTACCTGTTGGGTTTTCTCGGTTTCTCCGGATCGCTCACGCAGCGGAAAATAAAAATTTTACAGTGATCCGTTTCCCGTTTCGAAGAACTAAAACACGAGATAATCGGATTATCTTTTCTCACCGTGTGCGGATTCGAATCCGCAGCCGTTCGGTTCCGTCGGTGTGACACCGCAAGCCGCGCAAGCGCCCGGCCTCTAGCGAAGTCCACGCGATCCTCCCCGCGACGGATGTCCTCGAGTTCGTCGTTCTTCGCAGCTCGCGAAGCCTCCGCTGGTCGCCGCAATGATCGCCGCAGTGCGCGGACGATTTCCCGTCGAACGGGATTTGGAGAAGCGGCGGGGCAGATCTGGATATGCCTGGACTCCAGAGGAAGACAGAAAACGAGGAGGGGCGGCTAGGGTTAGCAGCAGCTTGGCCTGCTCAGCCCGTTCGCTATGTTTTATACTAACCGCGCGGTTTTTCACAAAAAACCCCCGGTTTATATAAAACCCACTTATTTATCCATCGCCTTGAGAATCATGTGCGTGTGACCCTCTAGGCCCAAGTACCAGTCCAGTTAATGGCCCAACAAGCCCAATGACTCCTCACTGGCTTTATTAATTAATTAATAACCCTTTATTAATCAATTAATCAATCGAATTGATGTCGCACATCGAATTCGACCGGGCCTCCGATCACGTTGGGTGCCAAGCAACACCGCGTGAACCCGGAAGGTATTTGGGGTTAAGTAACCCACTCTTGGAACCTTTCCGTCGACAGTTACAGCGTGGATATAATCCTTCATTCGTACAATGCTCTCGAGTCAACTCAGGGTATGGCAAGCTGTCAAACCCTAACCGGTCGACTCACTTGGATTGGATGCCGCTGATGAATATCGGAAAACTCCTTTCCCGATATTATCGTCCGCCCTGGCCAGGGACTTTCGCGCATCCTTCCTAGAGCATTCTCTCTCTAAGTACCGAGAGCGAATGATTCCTTATTGACACACAATTCCCTTCGACGGTATTCCGCTGCACCCAATGCTTGGCGTATTAGAATCCCGTGGCTAGAGATTCGTAGACCAAGGTCAAAGTACAGAAGTCCACCGCCAAGGTGTCCTTGGTGTCTCAGGTCCGAGGACCATCCACGCAACTGCGACAATAGAATCAAACTGGTTGACAGTGAGGTACTATACCATCCAGCGATTCAGTCGGATCAGTTCAGTGAACTCATTCTCCAATGAGAGCACCTACAGATTCGCCTTAGTGTCTCCACACAAGTGACTTATGAGACCAGTCACCCTCATCACATGAGCAGGAGTAATCTGTACTAGTCTAACCGGATATCCGATGTCCTTCTCGGATATCCTCCGACTAGGAACGATTAAGAATATGTGTGTTTAAGTGATCAGTCTCATCAGTATGATCTCATCATAATCTGATCACCATAGCACATATTCACGGACTTCATTATGAAACGATAATTAACGCGATTTACACATAATGAATATTATGCCATTTTATTAATAATGAACGAGATTTACATTGTTAGATTGACTTGTAGGCCACCTAAACCAACAATCTCCCACTTGGACTAAAGCCAATCACCTTTATATAATAAGCCAATAGACTCTAGGTGACGCTCAAACACAATTTGAGCCAACGGCTTTGTCAGTGGATCTGCTACATTGTCGACAGATGGAACTCTTTCCACTACTACATCTCCTCTGGATATGATCTCTCTGATAAGGTGAAAGCGCCTCAGAATATGCTTCGATTTCTGATGAGACCGTGGCTCTTTCGCTTGCGCAATCGCTCCATTGTTGTCGCACAACAGTGGTACAGGCTCAGAGATGCTGGGAACTACGCCGAGGTCGGTGATGAATTTCTTCAACCACACTGCTTCCTTGGCGGCTTCAGCTGCAGCGATGTACTCAGCTTCAGTCGTCGAATCTGCAGTGGTTACCTGCTTGGAACTCTTCCAGCACACTGCCCCTCCGTTCAATGTAAATACGAATCCAGATGTTGACTTGCTATCATCTGGATCCGACTGGAAACTCGAGTCAGTAAAGCCTCGCAGTTTCAAGTCACCTCCTCCATAGACAAGAAACATATCCTTAGTTCTTCTCAAGTACTTAAGGATGCATTTCACTGCCTTCCAGTGCTCTTTGCCTGGATCAGCTTGAAATCTGCTCGTAACACTTAGAGCAAATGCAACGTCAGGTCGTGTACATAGCATGGCATACATGATAGATCCTATGGCAGAGGCATAGGGTATTCTATCCATGAATGCCCTCTCATCAGGAGTCTTAGGAGACTGTTCTTTTGAGAGATTAATTCCATGTCTCATCGGTATGAAACCTCGCTTGGAATTTTCCATGCCAAACCTTTTGACTATGGTATCTATGTACAAGGATTGGGTCATTCCAAGCATCCTCTTTGATCTATCTCTATAGATCCGTATTCCCAATACGTAGGATGCTTCTCCCAAATCCTTCATGGAGAAATTTTTCGACAGCCAGACCTTTACTGATGACATCATAGCTACATCATTCCCAATGAGTAGTATGTCATCTACGTAAAGAACTAGAAAAGTGACTGCACTCCCACTGGTCTTCTTGTACACACAAGGTTCATCTTCATTCTTAATGAAGTCATAAGACTTGACAGCCTCGTCAAATCTTATATTCCAGCTCCGGGAAGCTTGCTTCAGTACATAAATGGACCTCTGAAGCTTGCACACTTTATCTGGAGATTCTTTGGATGTGAAACCTTCTGGTTGTATCATATACACTTCTTCCTCAAGATTACCATTGAGGAAGGCAGTCTTCACATCCATCTGCCAGATTTCATAATCAAAATGTGCAGCAATGGCGAGCAGAACTCTGATCGACTTTATCATGGCAACTGGTGAGAAAGTCTCGTCATAGTCAATTCCTTGCCTTTGACGATATCCCTTTGCCACCAACCTTGCCTTATAAGTGTCGATCCGTCCATCAGCACCGATCTTTCTTTTAAAGATCCACTTGTAACCGATGGGTACAATACCCTCGGGCAAGTCCTCCAAGTTCCAAACTTGGTTGGTGTACATGGACTGGATTTCTGAGTTCATGGCTTCTCGCCATTTCCCGGCTTCTGGGCCTTCTATGGCCTCCTGGTAGGTTTTAGGATCGTCATCCTCATTATATTGTACCTTAGACTCACCTTCAGCGATATGTCCCACATATCGTTCGGGTAGTCTAGGTACTCTACCAGATCTACGAGGCTCATCTGTGTGTACCTGAACAGATTCAGGAACTGATATCTCATCTGATGATAATGCAGCTGTTTGGGGATCTGGAACCTCTTCCAGTACTATTTTACTCCCACTGTCCTCCTGGAGAAGGTATTCCTCTTCCAGGAAGACAGCTTTCCTGGCGACAAACACCTTTTGCTCATCAGGATGGTAAAAATAGTATCCAAAGGTTTCCTTTGGATATCCCACAAACCTACATTTATCAGTTCGTGATTCCAGCTTGTCTGGATCATGCCTCTTTACATGAGCAGGACAACCCCAGACTTTAACATGTTTAAATTCTGGTTTCCTGCCTTTCCATATCTCATATGGAGTAGAGGCCACAGACTTGCTGGGTACTCTGTTCAGTAGGTATGCTGCTGACTCTAGAGCATACCCCCAGAGGGACACTGGTAATCTTGAAAAGCTCATCATGGATCGCACCATGTCCAACAAGGTGCGATTCCTCCTTTCTGATACACCATTCATCTGTGGTGTATATGGAGGGGTTAGCTGAGAAAGGATACCATTATCCTTTAAGAATTGTGTGAAATTAGTACTCAAGTATTCTCCTCCTCGATCTGATCGAAGAGCTTTAATACTCTTTCCTAACTGCTTCTCTACTTCATTCTTGAACTCCTTGAACTTCTCAAACGCTTCCGACTTGTACTTCATTAAGTACACATAGCCGAATCTTGAGAAGTCATCGGTGAACGTGATGAAGTAAGAAAAGCCACCTTTGGCTTGGGTAGACATGGGACCACATACATCCGAATGTATCAGTTCCAGAATGTCCTTGGCACGTTCTCCATGTCCACTAAATGGAGATTTTGCCATCTTTCCCATAAGACATGATTCACATGTTGCAAACGATTCATAATCGAATGCTGTTAAGTAACCATGCTTGTGCAACTTTTGCAACCTGCTTTCGCCAATGTGCCCAAGTCTACAATGCCATATGTAGGCCTGGTTCACACAATTCTTGCTCTTCTTAAGAGCATTATCAATCTGAAGATTGTAATGAGAAACATCTAATAGATATAGACCGTTGACTAAAGATGCCGAAGCTATTGATTTATTACCATAATAAATCGAACAACTTCTATTCTCAATTGTCAACCTATATCCTATCTTGTCCAAACAAGATATTGATATGATGTTCTTTATTATGCTAGGAACATAATAACAATCTTCCAATAGTAAGGTGTCTCCCGATGGAAGCCTGAGGTTTGCTGTCCCAACAGCAATCGCCGCAACTTTTGCGCCGTTTCCTAGCCTCAATTCCACCTCACCTTGTCTCAGTTTGCGCTTACTTGTCAGCAACTGCACATCATGGCAGATATGAGAAGCACATCCGGTATCCAATACCCAAGATGTGGAATCTCTAACTGACAAGTTGATATCTATCATATAGATATCTGAAGCTTCACACAGCTTCACTCTTCCATGAGCTTTATCATCAAGGAACTCCTTGCAGTTCCTCTTCCAGTGACCATACTGCTTATAGTAGAAGCAGTCACCCTTCACTACTCTTTTACCTTTGTCCTTCGATCCTTTATCGTTAGCTGTCATCTCTGCTTCAGGGGCATCTAATGCCGATTCAGCAAGAGGATCAGCTCTAGGGACAAAGTTATTGCGTTCAGATCTGAAGACATTCTTCAGGCTTCTGAACCAATCCGAGTAGATCAAGTAAGTCAAAATGACATCAAGTATGCCACGGAGTGGGTTATTCGACGACATAGTTCCTACAGGAGATAAGTAAAATCTATTTAGCAGATGTTCAATTATTAAAGTTTAAAACAAGACAAGGTCTTTTGTTCAAGTTTAACTCCCACTAATTTTCGACGGACTGTATAACCCTCAGTTATACAGAACGGGAGACGCCGACAGTCTCCTAGTGAGGATCAGAATCTCAATGACTTGCACTACAGCCTTGTGGATAGCACAACAAACTGTAATACAATCAGAGAGCACCCAACTCATGGGACTTGCAACTCCTTGCAATATCTGATCATGGCTTCGGTCCCCAGAGATTTAATGGCCTTGTGGATAGCACAACAAACCACTAATTCTGGTCTAAGCTAACCATCATTACGTGACGAGCATAGATTTGCATGCAGCCCTTGTGGATAGCACAACAAAGCTACATGGTTCCTCTACCCCGATCTTTAGGCATCTAATGCCATAGCCACAGTCTCTCCTCCCAATTAAGCAGGCCTTGTGGATAGCACAACAAACCTGCCTAAAGTGATTCGAATCCTATGACTATAACGATGGTGGACCACGCGGTAAGTTCTCAACTACTCGCGTTACGGCTTAGAGTTTATCTGAGGGTATTTAGATAACTTTTATCTTGGTCTCTCCTAGGTGATAGTATATAAATATATCGTATATATTTACTAAATACTATAACCTGCTTTGATTCATAATCAAAAGAAAAACAATGCATCACATACATGTCTTTAGTGTGGTCATGGATAGCACAGTGGGTTTGACTGGAGCCAACAGTCAAACGCACACACAATCTAATTATAACAATTACATTAGATACCCTGCAATCACATAGGCAAGAGATCTCCATCTTTACGCCTTCCTGATTGCAGTTGTGGATCGTCCTCGCTCCTTCCTCGGTTGCCTCGATCATATTACATTAATTCTAGAATTAACAAGTAAATTGAAGAAGGCCTTATGAGTACAAGAGAGAGAGGGAGGTAGAAATACATCGGAGTATGAGAGAGAGAGGTGCGCAGACCTCTATTTATTAACAATTAATAAACATCATACATCCACGATCCACACAATCCATCATTCATCACATGAACAATTAAATAAGTGCATATCCATGACCACGGTGTGTTTTAAACATCCACACATGATTCAGCGCATCACATGGCTAAAACAAATGAGTTTTCAAAAATAGATAATTTTGGCCTTTTAAAAAACTAGGATCCAATCAAAATTGGCATTTGAATTTCGAAAACTCATTTAATTAACTTAACATGCAATTAAATCTATATTTAAAAGCATTAATCATACATCTCATGCATACACACTCCAAATTAATAATTCCAGATTATTCCATGCAAATTAGAACATTTCTAATAATCTAACACTTAGATTAATCCCCATTAATAATCTAACAATTAGACTAGTAAAGATTAATCTAACTCTTAGATTAATCCATCAAAATTAATTAACAATTTAACACTTAAATTATTAATTAACTCTAATTATTAATTAAATACTAATCTAACTCTTAGATTAAATAATTAATATTATCATTAATTTAACTATTAAATTAATGACTAACAGTAATTAAGAACTACTAATTTAACATTTAAATTAGTCATTTAAATTAATTATTAATCTAACAATTAAATTAATAATTAACTCAAACTAATAATTAACAATTAGATGTATTAATAATTAATAATCTAACAATTAGATTAAAAATTATTAATTACTAATTTTAACTCTTAAAATTAGATAAACTGAGGTCAATAATTAATTTAACACTTAAACTAACATTAACCTCAATTAAACCACAACTAACTGCTAATTAATAAATCCTTAATTACTAAATGATTCAAAATCATTAATGCCCAAATAATTAAAATCTCAAAACAATTTTGAAAATTTTAAAATTAATTCATATTTTAACTTAATTTCCTATGGGCAATTAGGGGATTTAAAGGGGTTTTAAAATCATAACAGGGCTCAGCCCAATAGGGCCAACTGGCTCGAGCCAGTGGCTCGGCCTGGTTCGAACCAGGTTCGAACCCTGGCTCGAGGCTAAGCCCAGCCAGGGCTAGCCTGGCCAGACCGACAGACCGGACCGGCCCAGCCGGTCAGACCGGCTCGGGACCGGCCGGTTCGCCCTCTACCTTCCCAGCAGAAACCCTAACGCATCCTTGTTGCAGGCCGGCGGCTAGGGTTTGCAGGCGGCGCCCCGGCCCTGCCCGGCTCCGGCCGGCGATGCCCCGGCGCCGGCGGTGCCACCGGCGCCGGCAGGGTCGCCGGAGATGCCCCGAACGGAGCCGGCCAAGTCCCCCAAAATCTCCAAAAAAAACTTGATTTTTCAGGATTTTAAATCCGATTTGGTGCTTGATTTTTGCGGCTCTCCAAGGCCATTCCGGCGCCGGAAAGACACCGGATGTGGAGTGGTGACTATCACCAGTGGATCCGGAGTCACGGCCGGCCATCCCAACGATTGGGAAGCCGATTCAATCTGCCGTAAAGTCGCCGTTCTTCGTCTCACGAAGAACCCGAAAAAACCCCCAAAATAATCTCGAAAAATTGAAAGAAAATAATCAGATTAACTGTGTTCATCGCATGAACACGGATCCAACAATTATTCGAAGTTACAGCATGGTATAACTCATGGAAAAATTAATTTAGAGATCCGAAACGGGACGAGAAACAGTGGAACCTGGCTCTGATACCACTGTTGGGTTTTCTCGGTTTCTCCGGATCGCTCACGCAGCGGAAAATAAAAATTTTACAGCGATCCGTTTCCCGTTTCGAAGAACTAAAACACGAGATAATCGGATTATCTTTTCTCACCGTGTGCGGATTCGAATCCGCAGCCGTTCGGTTCCGTCGGTGTGACACCGCAAGCCGCGCAAGCGCCCGGCCTCTAGCGAAGTCCACGCGATCCTCCCCGCGACGGATGTCCTCGAGTTCGTCGTTCTTCGCAGCCCGCGAAGCCTCCGCTGGTCGCCGCAATGATCGCCGCAGTGCGCGGACGATTTCCCGTCGAACGGGATTTGGAGAAGCGGCGGGGCAGATCTGGATATGCCTGGACTCCAGAGGAAGACAGAAAATGAGGAGGGGCGGCTAGGGTTAGCAGCAGCTTGGCCTGCTCAGCCCGTTCGCTATGTTTTATACTAACCGCGCGGTTTTTCACAAAAAACCCCCGGTTTATATAAAACCCACTTATTTATCCATCGCCTTGAGAATCATGTGCGTGTGACCCTCTAGGCCCAAGTACCAGTCCAGTTAATGGCCCAACAAGCCCAATGACTCCTCACTGGCTTTATTAATTAATTAATAACCCTTTATTAATCAATTAATCAATCGAATTGATGTCGCACATCGAATTCGACCGGGCCTCCGATCACGTTGGGTGCCAAGCAACACCGCGTGAACCCGGAAGGTATTTGGGGTTAAGTAACCCACTCTTGGAACCTTTCCGTCGACAGTTACAGCGTGGATATAATCCTTCATTCGTACAATGCTCTCGAGTCAACTCAGGGTATGGCAAGCTGTCAAACCCTAACCGGTCGACTCACTTGGATTGGATGCCGTTGTTGAATATCGGAAAACTCCTTTCCCGATATTATCGTCCGCCCTGGCCAGGGACTTTCGCGCATCCTTCCTAGAGCATTCTCTCTCTAAGTACCGAGAGCGAATGATTCCTTATTGACACACAATTCCCTTCGACGGTATTCCGCTGCACCCAATGCTTGGCGTATTAGAATCCCGTGGCTAGAGATTCGTAGACCAAGGTCAAAGTACAGAAGTCCACCGCCAAGGTGTCCTTGGTGTCTCAGGTCCGAGGACCATCCACGCAACTGCGACAATAGAATCAAACTGGTTGACAGTGAGGTACTATACCATCCAGCGATTCAGTCGGATCAGTTCAGTGAACTCATTCTCCAATGAGCACCTACAGATTCGCCTTAGTGTCTCCACACAAGTGACTTATGAGACCAGTCACCCTCATCACATGAGCAGGAGTAATCTGTACTAGTCTAACCGGATATCCGATGTCCTTCTCGGATATCCTCCGACTAGGAACGATTAAGAATATGTGTGTTTAAGTGATCAGTCTCATCAGTATGATCTCATCATAATCTGATCACCATAGCACATATTCACGGACTTCATTATGAAACGATAATTAACGCGATTTACACATAATGAATATTATGCCATTTTATTAATAATGAACGAGATTTACATTGTTAGATTGACTTGTAGGCCACCTAAACCAACACTACCATCTAAAATGCCGGTTTACATAAGGTACAATGACACGGGTGTAGGCGCCCGGAACTTCCCCTGCCGCTGCTGCGGGCTTCGGGTCGAGGGGTTCTCCGTTCGTCTTAGCACTGCGGCGATTTAAGGGGGGTTAGGAATAAAGGTGTGTGATCGCCATGAGCATTACTTTACGGTCCCTGTGCTCCGCAGGATTGTAAGAGTGATCGCGTTCTGAGGGAGCGAGAGATGGTGGTTTCCCCTTCTCTTCCTCCGGCCGGCCAGAGGAGGAGAGCTCGGTAGTCTGCGCTCATAATCTGGTAAGAGTCCCAGAAAAGAGAAGACAAACAAAGAAAAGAAATAGTCCGATTAGAACTGTGACATGTAGGATCCGTTCATGCAAACAAAAAAATTAACTAGAATTGGAGGGAAACGCACCGGATGGGTGTTTGGGAGGGAAGGTGACCATATGTTATGGCCACCCACCTCCCGTTTTTGTTTGAAACCTCTGGGGGTAAATAAGGATTGCTTGGTCATCCTAAGGTGCATGCATGCAGATAGAGTGCTCGTGTGTGAAAAGTGAAGTGATGTGATGAAAGTGGAAAGAAGAGTGAGAGAGGGAGAATGTTACGGTATGGATGGAAAGTGAGAATGCAATGCAATGAAATGAAAGGGTGAAAAGTAAAAGAGGGTTAAGAAGCCAAGCCCATTTGAAGTGCCAAGGATTCCTCTTGAAGCTAACTCCTTGTCTGACAACCTCGCCTGAGCCTTCCCTCTAGGAAACTCCTCGTCAACCTCTTGAACCTCTCACAAAAAACTCCTTAACCCCCTTGCTCGAGAGGATATGGGGGCTTTAAATAGGTGAGGGGAAAATAGGAGAAAACAGGAGTCTAAATCCCCGTAAATCAACCTGGAGCCAATGGGAAGTGGTCAAGGATCGGAGGTGGTGCGCGCGGCAGTCGCCGGAGTGGGGAGTGATCGGAGTAGTGGGGATGAGGGCGGCGAGTAGAGGAGATCGTGGGGAAGACAAGGTCAAGGGGGTGGTTAGGGAGTGGACGGCTAGCCAACATGCCTTCCAATCCCGTGGAAGGCCAGGTAGCTGGCCTTCCACGAAGTGGTGGAAGGCGGCCCGGTTGGCCTTCGAAAGGGGTGAAAGGCAAGGGGTGGCCTTCGAAGGGTGGTGGAAGGCAAGGGGTGGCCTTCGAAGGGTGGTGGAAGGCGGGCTGGCTGGCCTTCGAAGGGTGGTGGAAGGCGGACTGGCTGGCCTTCGAAGGGTGGTGGAAGGCAAGGGGTGGCCTTCGAAGGGTGGTGGAAGGCGGACCGGCTGGCCTTCGACGAAAAAGGTGGCTAGAGTCGGGATTTAGTTAATGGGCCTAATTATTAATGGGCTGAGATGGCTAAGATGAGGGATTTGGTGATGATGGGCTAATAATGGATGGGGTTTATGACCAAAAGGGTGGTCCAAAATCGGTGTCTACAACCGGCAACCCTTTTATTCATCTGAAAGAATTCATGTATGAATCGTCATTATGGAAAAATGATAAGAGGTCTCTAGCCTTTATGTTTAGGAGATCATTAGAGGGACCAGCCGTCGAGTGGTTCTTTTCACTGGACCTAGTTGATGGAGAGGACTTCGACATGGTGTCCAAGAAATTCTTGTAGAGATATAAGGATCGAGTCGCACCATCCCTTTCTATTACAGATCTAGTCGCTGAGAGAATGAAATCATATGAGGATTTTGTGACGTTCGCTGACAGATGACGGGCGATGGCTGAAAAAGTGAAAGACCACTTGTTCGAATATGAACATGTGAAAATGATGATTGCCAGTGCTACTCCTCAGTACAAGTTGGTCCTGATACTGAACAATATCACAAATATGGCAGACCTTTATGAGAGGGCGCGTTATGCCCATAATGTATTCAAGGACTCCATCTTCTCTAGTGTCTTTGATCCTCACAGACCCAATAGGCCTTCACCCAAGAAGCCTAATATGCCTAGCTCCTCTAACATAGGTCCAGCCACGGAAGGCACAATGTCTCATGAATAGGTGAGCACCATGAATAAAAATCAAACATAATTTGTGAGGAATCAACCACCATCATACAACAACCAGTGGCCACCAAACCAGGAAGCCTTCAAGGCTTCACAGCAGCAACCCTCTCAGTCTATCTTCAACCAGCCTCGCCAGCAGCCAGTCTATAATCAGGTTCCACCACGTACTAAATATTCCCAACAAAGAAAACTCCCCGTCCTAAGAGAGCTCAGTACACACAACTCCCGGAGTCCCTCTCCGATATTTTCAATCCTCTCATGGCATCCAATGCTCTCTCATTGCCAAAGGAAAGGACTATATGGCCACAAAATGCTGACACATCTCGCTATTGTGTGTTCCACTGTCAGCCTGGGCACACTGTCAATGTATGCTTCCAATTATGGGATTACATTCATGATCTTAATGATTAGGGAGGAATTGATTGGGATGAGATGTGTAAGTACATCATAGCTTTGAAAGCTAAAAGGCCTCAACAACAACGACAACAACAATAGCAACAACAACAGATCCAAAGGGCACCAATCCAGTAGACGGCACCACAGCTGCCAAATATGGGCTTTAGCATCTATCTTCTCATGTTGCCTCTGTAACATATGTAGAACTGGGCAAAGGTGGCATCTTCCTTGTGCTTCTCATAAACAAGAATTTTCTCCTTCTTCAGCATCATCAGCAAGTAATGGAGGTAAAGGCTTTTCAAGAACATAGGCTATCTTCTCAATAGTGAGAATAATTCTCAAATTTCTGAGCCAATCACTTTAGTTAGGACTAGTAAGCCTGTTGGCATCTAGTAAGCCCCTCAACAGAGTGTTAGCTGTCATACAATTATTATTTATATTCATAATATAACCAAACTTCTTTTAACTAAACAATTTTAGTTAAAACATGAATATAAAGTCTAAACAATTTAGACTATAAGCTATTTCCCATCATCGCATGTTAAATTCTAAACTAAAATAATTAATTGATCAATTAGAATCATATTCTAATCGCAATTATTAAAAGGTTTAAGTAAACAATTAACTAAAACCTAAGTTAACGAAATTTTAAAACAAATTTGAAAGTCGCTAACCTAGAAAAAGGGGTTCATAAATTCTTGAATATAATTAAATGAATTTAAAATATTTTAAAAAAACTTTTACTTATATTTAAAAACAATTTTGAACAAGTTTTAAACTGTTTAAAACCTTAAAAGATCAAAAATCCCCTTTAAATGGTCTAATTGGGTTTTAAATTGGATTCAAAGGGGATATGCGGATCCAGTTCAGGTTCAGACTCCCTGGTGGGTCCCGTAAACCTACGAAGGGGTTCACGCGGACCCGTGCTCCCTCCCCTCCCCTCCCCGTTAGGGCTTCCTCACCCCTGCCCTGCACCCCTGTGCCCACCGCCACCCCAGTGCCCGTTGTCAGTTGTGTAACATTCGATTATTAGCATGTAATTAGTATAATTATGTTATTAATTAATTTTGAGCTAATACATTATGTAAGTTAAGATATGCACAAAGATTAAACTTAGTTGGTTAAATCCCATAAAATAATTAGATATGATCAATTGTGATAGAAAACTTAGTGTAAATCATAATCCGATTTATATTAAAATGATTAATTGGAGATTAAGGGTAAGTATGCAATTATTAAAAGTAGAATGACTATTTGATGAATAATTATTCTATATAGTAGAAAACTAAAACCTATGGTTAGAAATTTGTCTTTTATTAATTAGTGCTTATTCTAGAAATATTAGTATTATATTAGATAGTGGGGTGGTCATAATTAGTATTAACCTTGGTTAAAGTTAGTGGGATAGTAAAGTTAGTTTAACCTTGGTTAAAGTTAGTGGGATGGTCAAAGTTAGTATTAACCATGGTTAGTGTTAGTGGGATGGTTAAGTTAATGTAACTTGGATAGTTAGAATTAATAAATTTTAAAGTCATTTAAGTAACCATGGTAAGACTAACTAAACCCATCCTATTTAAAGGACTTTAACTTGGGTTTTGGCCTTGGTTTGGCATCTTCTCTGCAGCAAAACGTGGGGAGCAGTAAGGGAAGGATTTAGAAGGCCATCCTTGAGGGTTCTTGGTATTCTTGAAGTGTTCTTGGTGTTCTTGAAGAATGTAGGTTGCATGAGTGCTAGTTTCATTATTGAACTAATGCCTGGCACATAATTACCTCCTTCTCGGGAGACCGAGTTTGTTGGGTTTTGGGCGGGATGCGAAGAACGCAGCGGAAACAATGAACAAAATCCCGCTCGATGCCCGCTGATCCAATTCGGAACGAAAAATCGTAAATCAAAAAACAAACAGGATGATCAAATCACCGTGTGCTGATTCGAATCTGCTTCCGTCTCGGTTCCATCGAGGCAATGCCGCGAGCCGCACAAGCGTCCGGCTTCCAGCGGTATCCACGCGATCCTCTGCGATGGTTCATCCTCGCTCCCTCGTCCGTATTAGCTCGCTCGCTAAAGATCCGTCGCCGCAACGACGTCCGAAAACCCGCGAACGGGAATTCCCCACTTTCCGGAATCACGCGCGGCGTGGATGGAGACTGCCCGGCGCCTCGAACGGGGCGCCCACAGGAGGAGGAGAGAGAAAGGGGGACGGCCAGCATGGGGAAACCCTGGAGCTTGGCCCAGGGTTTCTCAACAGTGCGTATATATATATTAAGTCGACCCGACTTTTCACAAAAGTCCCCGACTTAATATAAATTCCACTAAAACACCACCGACTGAGAATCTATTTGCGTGTGACCCTCTAGGCCCATTAACCAGTCCAGTTTTTAGCCCATTAAGTCTAATAACTAGTTATTAACTTATTGTAATTAATTAATATCTAGATATTAACTAATTACTTAACCGAATTAACATCTCATGTAAATTCGGTCGGACTTCTGATCAAGTTGGGTGCCAAGCAACACCACATGATCCCGGAAGGTAATGGGGTTCATCAACCCACTCATGGAACCTGTCCGTCCACAATTACCGCGTGGCTATAATCCTTCGTTCGCACAATGCTCTCGAGTTAACCTAGGGTATGGTCAACTGTCAAACCCTAGATGGTCAACTCACTTGAATCAGACTCCACTGTACAATATCTGAAAACATCTTTTCTGATATTGTTTCTACTCTGGCCAGAGACTCCTGCGGATCTATTCTAGAGCATTCTCTCTCCAATTACCTGAGAGCGAATGATCCTTTATTGAACACACAATCACCTTCGAAGGTCTTCCGCTGGACGCGATCCTTGACTATTAGAAATCCCGTAGATAGGGATTCGTAGGTCAAGGTCAAAGTCCAGAAGGCCACCGACAAGGTGTCTTTAGTGTCTCAAGTCCAAGGATCAACCACGCCACTGTGACGATGAATCAAGCCGGGTGACAGTCAGGTAAATTACCATTCGGCGATTCAAGTCGGATCAGTTCAGTGAACTCATTCCCAAATGAGCACCTACAGGTTTACCATTGTGTCTCCACACAAGTGACTAACGAGATCAGTCACCCTCATCATATGAGTTGGTATAACCTGTACTAGTCTTACCACATGTTTGATGTCCTTCTCAAACATCCTATGACTAGGAACAATTGAGAATATGCGTTTATAAGTCATCAGTCTCATTATTATGATCTCATCATAATCTGATGATTATTGCACATATTCATGGACTTCATTATGCGTAATTATAAATATGCCAATTTACATAATGAATTTAATGTCATTGATTAGTGAACCAGATTGAAATAGGTGCCTTATAATTGGCTCAGAAGACACCTATATCTATCAATCTCCCACTTGGACTCAAGCCAATCACCTTCGCATTTGATCTCTATCAAGGGATTTGCTAAATTATCTATTGATGGAATATTTTCTATTATTTTATTTCCCCTTTATCCTTTGTCTCTGAACTTGTAAAAGAGCCTCAAAATGTTCTGCAACTTCTGATGAGACCATGGCTTGACCACAAAAATGATCGCACCCAGTGTTGTCATATAATAACGGGACTTTATCAGAGACTTTTTAAAACTACATCTAGTTCAAGGATGAACTTTTTCGTCCATACTGTTCCAATAAAAGTATCACTTGTTTATGTCGTCATCTTAATATCGAGTTTTAGGTTGGAACTCTTCTAATCCATTGCTTTCTTATTAGAAGGTTAAACCCATGATCTGACCTGAAATTTGAGTCAGTGTGACCTCATAGTTTCAAATCATCTTCTCCACATACAAGAGTGCATCCTTAGTACTTCTCAAATATTTAGTGATGTGTTTCACTCCTACTATCAAGGTTTCTTTGTATCCTTCAAGGAACCTTTCCTTAAAGAGATAAATTCCGTATCTCAACAATTGAGACTATTTATGGATTTTATGTCAAACCTTTTAACATACAAGCCAATGTAACATCCTTATCAATCTATCTTAATAGATTCGTATTTCCGATATATGGGATGTTATAAATAAACCCATTATGGAGAAGTATACGGATGGCAATGCTTTTACTGACAGTAACATCTTTATCTCATTCCAAATGACTTTAATGTTATTATCACAAAGCATTACCAAAACGACCGTACTCCCACTGTCCTTCTTGAACACACACAATCTGTGATCATTCTTAATGATCGCGTAGTATTTGACCATTAAGTCAAAACTTTTATTACAACTTTGGGAAGCTTCAGTTTGATTCAAAATGATCCTTGAAATCACAACTTTCTTCCTAGATATTCAAAAAGCTTTAAGGTGTATCATATATATCTTTTCCTCAATCACATTGAGAGAATGCTTTTCATATCCAACTGTCATCATCATGATAGGCAGTTTTTGGCAAGTAGAATTCTAATAAATATATTAATGGTAACCACCGAGAAAAACTTGTCTAAGTGAACATTTTGACGTTGACCATTTCCTTCAATTTACTATATAAGTCTTAAATAGTCCATTTATGTTAATCTTCATTCTGAAGATTTGTTTGTTTTAGGTACAATACCCTCTAGCAATACTATCAAGTTCTAAACTCAATAGTAGTTTATAGACTATGGCTTAGAATTCTTAACTACTTGCCAATCTCAAAGATGTAATGACAGAGAGTACTATCATAGATTTTAGATCACAATCTATATCTTTGAGCTCCTCTCACCATGCTAAATCTGATATGTCAAACATATCCTTCTAGTCATTGAGGGAATCTCATAAAATCTATGAAACTCTCTTATGTGTGTTTTGAGTAGTTCCAAACAACTAGAGATTATCTAATAATTTTATGTTAATATGTGGGTCTAGAACATCTTCTAATTTTATCGGCTCCCACTGTCTTCTCTGAGGATATGTTCCTCTTTATAGAAGACAACTTTGAGGACGATAATTATTTCATTATCGCATGGCCAATAAATATAATATCCAAACTCTTTGGACATTCCACAAATTCATTCCAGAGTATAACTTGACTTAAAATCATGTATGTTTCTAATTTATATCTCATATGAATTATTTTATTTCCATATCTTATATGGACATACACTAACTTATTTTGAACCATCAGTAAAGTATGGACATCTAATGTTTATACTCATGTTCACAAGGATAAGAATTAGACAAATCTTATTATGTATTTCACCATATCTTAATAAGGTGTAATTTCTCATCCTATCATATTACTATGATGTACAATGAGGATCAATCGAGTGAGGATACAATTATCCTTTTAATGATATGTATGAATCATGAACCTAAACATTAGTTTCTTTGATCAAATCAAAGAATTCTAATACTCTTTCCTATTTATCACTTCATCTTGATCTTATACCTTAATCTCTCAGATAAGTACATATAGTCGAATCTTTCCAAAAGTAAACTATTAAGGTAAGTCAATAGAAGTGATTATCTTTGGCCTTAAGAATATATTGAGCAATTTACATCAATATGTATTAGCACCAATAATTTCTTATTGCACAACCTGGTGTACTATGCCATAGATAATCATGATTCTCATAGTTCAATTATATAGGAGACTTGTGAACATTCGTCACATGAAATGTCACATCAAGAATCTATAGTGCATTGACTGGTTTATAAAATCTTATCGAACAACTATTGTTCCTTCTCAGTCAATGTTATTCACTTTTATAATTCTTGATGTCTTATAGAACTAAATAACAATTACTCAGTTTCATATTAGACTCCTATAGATATACAAGGATTTACTGTCTGATAGTAACTTATGCATATCTTGAACAATTGTTGAGTCTAACGCAACACTTACATTTTCTTGATTTCTTTTTATTTATCTAAATATGCATACTATCGCAGATCTGAGAATCATTTCCAATATCTTATATTGGAGATGCGAATTCTCCAATAGATATGAAAAAGGTTGATAATAAGAATATCTGAAACTTCTTTCAAATTTCATATTCATTTTGCCTTTACTAGTATCCTTATATTGGTTGTAGTGGGAGAACTGCTACCTCTTTCTTCCATCTGACTTGCCTTTATCCTTTTCAGGTGTGGGTTCGACCGTTTAAAATCTTACCACTTGCCTTTCTTAAAAGCACATTATGAATACCTCTTCATCTTGGTCTATCCAAGTAAGAGATTTCATGACGATCATTGCCTTTTATAAAGGCATACCATGAGTACCTCTTCACCTTGGTCTATCCAAGTAAGAGGATTCATGATACCTGATTAGGTTAGTGACTTTCACTTGGCCCTGAAGACATTCTTCATAATTTTCTAGTCAATCTGAATATGAGAAGTCTTGGCATCCAATATGCCAATTCTCGAATTAATAGACGACATTTTAGTGAACAAAGGAAATAATGTGATTTAAGTAGATAGTTCTTATAATTCAATTATGGTCTTTTATCTTGAATTATTTCCCACTATTTTTCGACGGACTGTATAACATTTAGGTATACAGAACGGAAGACTCCGATGGTCTTCTAGTGAGGATCATAATCTCCAAGAATCATAGTACGACCTCGGGTAAATACATAGTATCATACCATTATCTTAGAGCAACCATCTCATGGTAATTGCAACTCCTTGCAATATCCAATCTTATTTCGGCTCCCAGGTCTTTAATGGTTTCGGGTAAACACAATAGACCATTATCCCTGGTCTATGTTTTACAATCAATACGTGATAGAATAGAGTAGGAATGTAGCTCCCGGGTAAACGCGAGGATAGCTATACCATTCCTCTATTCCAATCTCAAGGCATCAGCATGCCATAGTTAATAGTCCTTTTATCAGATGGTGGCATATCTCTAGTAATCACATAGAAACTGCCATCATTGAATCAAGTTATAAAAACTATATTGATTGAGAGCCATGCAGCGCATTCTCAATGACTCGCGTTTCGGCTTAGACTTTATGTTGAAGGTTTTGTTTTATATTAGTCTCATCCTAGGTGATAGTTTATAAATATATCATATATATTTAACTATACCTAGATAATAGCAATTGATTCAAAATTAAAAATTAAAAGCATGCATCAACCTTACATGTTCATAATGTGGTCATGGACAACATGGTGATTAACTAGAGCCAAACAATTAATCACCACAATAATATAATAATTATATTATCTAATCAAGCAAACACACAGGCACTAGTGATCTCATCTCATTTCACCTTCCTAGTTGCACTTGTAGATCATCCCCGCCTCTCCTCAGCCGGCATGATCAATTACAAATAAAATGAAATTTGAAACAATTTTCAAGTACATATTAATTGTAAGAGAAAACCTTATGGCCGAGTACAATGATGGAGGGAGATAGAGTTACAATAGAATGAGAGAGAGAGAGGGAGGCGCGTAGGCCTCATTAATTAACATTTAATTAACCTATTACTCATTCCATAACAATCCACAAAATCACACACTATCACATGATATGAAATTAACTAAGTACATGTCTATGACCACCACTAATTTTAACCATCCACAGATGATAAAGCACATCACATGAAGGCTAAAATTTTTGAAAAATAATAATTTTGGTTTTCCTAAAACCTGGGTACCAATCAAGATTGAAAAAATTGATTTTTCGAAAATCTTATTTTCTAACATGCAATAAATCTAATTTAAAGTATCAAACACATCACCATGTGCAAACAAAGTTAAAATTCTAAAATATTCCATGCATTATATAGAACAATTCTAAATTAATTAATCTAACACTTAGATTAATCTTATATCACATTAATAACAATTATTAATTGTGAAATAATCTAACATTTAGATTGAATTTAAAATTCCTAAATAACTCTTATAAAAGAATTTATAATTCAATTTTAAATTCCTTAACAACTAATTGTTAAGAACCCCTTTTGTTAAATAATATTTCTTAATAACAATTATTAAGAAATATTAATTTGAACATTTCTAATCATAATAAGTCTAATAATTAGACTTAATTAAATCTCTTAATAACTTTTATTAAAAGATCATTTTAAGTAAATTAGATCTTCAAAACTTTAATTAAGAGATTCAAGATAAATTTAATTAACTATCTTAATAACTATTATTGAGGCTTAATTAATCCTTAATAACTTTTATGAAGGTTTATTTCTCAAAAAAAATTAACTATAGCAATAACTTTTATTAAGAGTTAACTAAACACTTAATAACCCCTTATTAAATGTCCCTTAATTTAAAAAAATTAATTTGATAACAACAATTGCTAAGAAATAAATAATCTAATCATTTAATCAAAATTAACAACATTTATTAATTTATATTAAGATCACTACTTAAAAATTAATTAACAACATTTGTTAAGATTGATTTAAGATCATATTTTAAATAACCCCTCAAAACTTAATAAAATAAATTAACAACCATTGTTAATTATTATTAAGGTCTTAACTTAAAATAAATTAACAACATTTGTTAATTAGGTTTAAGTTCACATCTTAAATTAACAATCCTTGTTAATTGTTAAATAAATTATTTAACAACACTTGTTAATTTAAATTTAAGATCAAATCTTAAAAGACCCATTTAACTGAAAACAATAAATTTAAATTTAAAATAAAATTTAAATAAAATTTAATTCAATTTCAGTTAAATGGGGTGGGGTTTAATCCTTTAATAGGGGGGTTTTGGGGTTATTGGGCCTGATCAAGTGGGCTTGGGCCTGGCTGACCTGGTCCAGGTCATTGGCTTGAGCCTGGGCTCGGCCAGCCCTGGGCCAAGGTGCGCCCGGGCCAAGCCCGGTCCGGCCAGCACAGGACCGCCGGTCCGGGTCCCCAGTACAGCGCTCGGCCGGCTAGGGTTTCCAGGCCCCCTTTTCCAGTCGCCGGTGGTGATGCCCGATGCCCCCTTTTGCAGGCTCTTCTCCGGCGCTGGCAGGACGCAGGCCAGCCCGCAAGTAGCAGGGGTACCTCCCCTTACCTCCCCTGATGCCGGCGATGTCCGGCCGGCGAGGGCATGCCGCCGGTGCCCCCCAAAAACCCAACGGTTCGGACTAGTTCATAACTGTGGCTTTGCCCCCTTTTGTTTCCAACTTTTGAAAATCTTAAGGGAAAGGGGGGACTTCACCGCCGGCCGCCGGCTACAACCTGGGATGGGGAGTGGTAGCTGGTCATACCAGCAAGCTCTCATGATGGTCCGACCACCATTAAACCCTTCTACAAAGCCCACAAAAGCCAGTTCTTCATCTCCATGAAGAACACCATGAAACCCCATTAAAAATAGAATTTTTTCCCAGAGAAAAAAAAATCGAAAATCGTATGTTCGTTTCATGAAGGATTTCTAGTGCGGGGAAAATAAATATAGTATGGAATTTATTTTAGAAGATTAATCTCCTCGTTCCAAAGCAAATCAGAGCGGAACTGGCTATGATACCACTGTTAGGTTCCGGGCGGGACGCGAAGAATGCAGTGGAAACAATGAACAAAATCCCGCCCGATGCCCGCTGATCCAATTCGGAGCGAAAAACCGTATACCGAAAAACAAACGGGATGATCAAATCACCGTGTGCAGATTCGAATCTGCTTTCGTCTCGGTTCCGTCATGGCGATGCCACGAGCCGCACAAGCGTCTGGCTTCCAGCGGTATCCGCGCGATCCTCTGCGATGGTTCGTCTTTGCTCTCTCGTCCGTATTAGCTCGCTCGCTAAAGATCCGTCGCTGCAACGACGTCCGAAAACCCGTGAACGAGAATTCCCGACTTTTCGAAATCGCGCACGGCGGAGACGGAGACTGTCCCGGCGCCTCGAACGGGGCGCCCAGAAGAGGAGGGGAGAGAAAGGGGGATGGCCAGCATGGGAAAACCCTGGAGCTTGGCCCAGGGTTTCTCAATAGCGCGTATATATATATTAAGTCGACCCGACTTTTCACAAAAGTCCCCGACTTAATATAAATTCCACTAAAACACCATCAACTGAGAATCTATTTGCATGTGACCCTCTAGGCCCATTAACCAGTCCAGTTTTTAGCCCGTTAAGTCTAATAACTAGTTATTAACTTATTGTAATTAATTAATATCTAGATATTAATTAATTACTTAACCGAATTAACATCTCATATAAATTCGGTCGGACTTCTGATCAAGTTGGGTGCCAAGCAACACCACATGATCCCGGAAGGTAATGGGGTTTAGCAACCCACTCATGGAATCTGTCCGTCCACAATTACCGCGTGGCTATAATCCTTCGTTCGCACAATGCTCTCAAGTTAACCTAGGGTATGGTCAACTGTCAAACCCTAGATGGTCAACTCACTTGAATCAGACTCCGCTGTACAATATATGAAAACATCTTTTCTGATATTGTTTTTGTTCTGGCCAGAGACTCCTGCGGATCTATTCTAGAGCATTCTCTCTCCAGTTACCTGAGAGCTAACGATCCTTTATTGAACACACAATCACCTTCGAAGGTCTTCCGCTGGACCCGATCCTTAACTATTAGAAATCCCGTGGATAGGGATTCGTAGGTCAAGGGCAAAGTCTAGAAGGCCACCGATAAGGTGTTTTTGGTGTCTCATGTTCACTGTGACGATGAATCAAGCCGGTTAATAGTTAGGTAAATTACCATTTGGCGATTCAAGTCAGATCAGTTCAGTGAACTCATTCCCAAATGAGCACCTACAGGTTTACCATTGTGTCTTCACACAAGTCACTAACAAGATCAGTCACCCCCATCATATGAGTTGGAATAACCTGTACTAGTCCTACTGGATGTTTGATGTCCTTCTCAAACATCCTACGACTAGGAACAATTGAGAATATGTGTTTATATGTCATCAGTCTCATTATTATAATCTCATCACAATCTGATGACTATTGCACATATTCATGGACTTCATTATGCGCAATTATAAATATGCCAATCTACATAATAAATTTAATGCCATTGATTAGTGAACCAGATTGAAATAGGTGCCTTATGATTGGCTTAGAGGGCACCTATATCCATCAGAGTTCACTATTGAACTGATGCCTGGCACAGAACCCATCTCTAAGGGTTCCTATAGGATGGCACCGGCTGAATTAATGGAGTTGAAGAAGCAATTGCAGGACTTCTTAGCAAAGAGTTTCATTCGTCCCAGTGTGTCTCCATGGGAAGCCCCAATTTTATTTGTCAGGAAGAAGGATAGTACCTTAAGGTTGTCTGTTGATTACAGGAAGCTCAACCAAGCTACGGTCAAGAATAAATACCCATTGCCAAGTATAGATGATTGATTTGACCAGCTGCAATCAACTCAAGTTTTCTCTAAGATTGACCTTCAGACAGGGTATCATCAGCTAAGGATCCGAAATGAGGATGTACCAAAGATAGCCTTCAGGACGAGATATGGACACTATGAGTTTTTAGTGATGCCTTTCAGGCTCACTAATGCACCAGCAGCCTTTATGGATATGATGAATCGTGTTTTTAAGCCCTATCTCGATGAGTTTGTTGTTGTGTTTATAATTGATGTGCTAATGTATTCTTCAAGTATAAAAGCCTACAAGGCACATTTGAGAATGTAGACATGCTAATTTTGACCTCATATTGAGTAAATTTCGTGTCACACTTATAATGTCCCAAAATGATATGATATCGTTAATTAATTTTTATTAATTTTTCTCGAAATTTGTTAATTAGCGTCGCCCATGCACGACGCCATTTAGATTCCTAGCCGAAATCAGTTCGGGATTAAATTTCTAAATTCAGATAGATTTAACTGAATAGCGTCGTCTTAGGGAGACGCCATTTAAGTCCTAATCCATTTGGGTTTCTGACTTTTAATTCGAATGAATTTCCTAATTATCTAAAGCACTTCGCCCTAAGGAGACGCGATTTAGGTTTCCTAATGTTTATTGGTTTCCTTTCTGAAATTTATTTCTATTTTGGCCGCTTCAAGTAACTAAATGGCGTCCTGGTTGGGCGACGCAATTTGTGAGTTTCCTGATAAACATAATTTGGCCGAGATATTCCGGTTTCTGAAGTTGGGAAGGTTGCTAACTCCTCCATGCTCGTCCTAGGTAAGTCCAACTACGTGAGAGAGTCATTTTGAAGCCCCAAACACCCTTAAACCTATTCTTATAAATAAAACACCCCTTGAACCTTTGAAAAAGTTTGGCAATTGGTGATTTTGGAGTTCAAGGCAAGGTGTTTGAAGGCTCTAGAGGAGAAAATTGTGGACAACAAGAGAGGCTTCTTCTTCCTCATCCTTTTCATCCTTTGAAGCTCTTGAAAGCCAAGGCTATGGAGGAGCCAACCAACCATCTTCTTTCCCTAATTTCTTTTTAACTTTTCATTAATTTCATATAGTTTATTCATTGTTTTCCATAATTCATCATCATCATCACTTCATGTTCATGTTGGGATCGCTGTGTCGAGATCCGATCGAAAAACGCAGCGGAATAATATGTTCGGGATCGGATCCATCCCATTTCGATCGTTAAAATAAAATTGGGGAAAATCAAGTTCACCTTGCGCGGATTCGAATCCGCGTTCGTTTTCCAATTCCGTCGGAGCTATGCTGCAAGTCGCACAGATGCCCGACCTCTAGCGGTATCCACGCGGTTCTCCTCGCGATGGATCGTCCTCGCTTCCTCGCTCACTGCGGCGTTCGTAGATCCCGTCTGGCTGCGCGTAATCCGCCGCGGCATGCGGATTCTGAATCTCCTGTCTGACAGAAGCCGGAGCAGTTGGGAACCGCACGCCTAGAAGAGAGAGAAAGAGAGAAAGAACGAATGACGGCTAGGTCAGGGTTGCTTGCCCCAGACGTAGAATCCGTTCTTTTATAATAAGTCAGTTTGCGGTTTTTCATAAAAACCCAGACTTATCTGAAATCCTGTCGGATTATCCATCGACTTGAAAACCATTTGCGTGTGACCCTCTAGGCCCAAATACCAGTCTAGTTAATAGCCCATTAAGTCCAGTAACCTTTTACTGACCCACTGAATTAATTAATATCCTTATATTCAATTAATCAGCCGAATTTAATGTCCCACAATAAATTCGGACGGACTGCCGATCACGTTGGATGCCAAGCAACATCGCGTGATCCTGGATGGCACTAGGGTTATCGCAACCCTCTATTGGAACCTTTCTGTCATCGGTTAGCGCGCGGATATAATCCTTCATCCGTGCAATGTTCCCGAATCGACCTAGGGCATGGTTTACTGTTAAACCCTATTTGGTCGATTCACTTGAATCAGATACCGCTAATCTGAATCCGATAACTCCTTATCGATTACAGAGTCCGCCCTGGCCAGGGACTTTAAGCGCATCATTCCCGGAACATTCTCTCTCAAACTACTGAGAGCGGATGATCCTGTATTGAACACACAATTACCTTCGAGGGCATTTCCTTGAACCCGATCGCTTGACTTATTGATAACCCATGGTTAGGGATTCGTTCGTCAAGGTCAAAGCTCAGAAACCTACCAACAAGATATCTTTGGACTCTCAGGTCCAAGGATCATCCACGCAACCGTGACAAATGAATCGAGCTGGTTAACAGTGAGGTGATTACCATCCAGCGATTCATAGTCGGATCAGTTCAGTGAACTCATTCACCAATGAGCAACTATAGGTTCAGCATAGTGTCTCCACACAAGTGACTTATGGGATCAGTCACCCTCATCATATGAGCTGAAGTAACCTATACTAGTCTATCCGGATGTTCGATGTCCTATCTCAAACATCCTATGACTAGGAACAATTAATGTAACGACCCACCACCCTATAATCGGGGATCCGATTACTAAATGGGTACCGAATCATTAATTTTGGAACCAAACCAGGATCAAATCAAGTCTGGGAGATAAATAATAAACTACGCTAAACATTCACATCGCATTGAACAGAAGTAAAAGTGCAGGAATTAAAATTATTACAATACGACTCGATACAGCAAATAATTACATATTCCAACAGAAAAGAAATAATTAAATGTACAGGCCAGAAATAAAATGACAACTACGTCGGGGCATACCCCGGAACAACTACTGACGGTGCTCAACTCACGGCCGCACTCTCCTCGCTAAGTCTGCTGGGAGTCCTCACCTGAAAACCGTAGAGGGTGAGTCTCAAAGACAAGACTCAGTAGGGATCCTTCGATCCCCACTGCCCACGCACACACCCACAAGTGCAAGGTACAGCTAACAGAAAGGTGATAAGCACAAGAGGTACGATTCCTAATTCTTAACGTGAAATCACATGCAATCGTGATATATAAACATGCATATATTAAACCAGCCGACTAGGAAATCCTCAACTATCGCCTCGATAGAACCCGCCAACCACACAACAACGGTGGAGAAACCTCGACCCGCTGAGACCAAACAGTAACCCCTCGGATAGCACACTAGCTACTCCGGCCCAACCGGCTCAGGTGGCTACTCCTTCCCTCAGCATGAGTGACTCTCCGAAAGTACCACTCCGACACCGGTACTAGCTGACCCCGGGGTTCACCAGGTGACCCTCTCTCACTAGGCGTCACCCCGCCCACGCCCCCACCGGCGCTGTGCTCACGCCCCCACCAGCACAGGGTGATAAAGCGCTACAATGTCACTCCAGGTCCACAGTAACACAAAACCACCAAAACCCGGCACAGTACGATCCGGTCACGTGAAAAGCCCGCGATCGCACGGCACACAACGCAGTGCCATCCGGTCCCAAAGAATCCATGTACACTAGAGTATGCACTAACCGAATATCTAGCAGTATGAACACGTTTTACTGGCATAAATTAATGTTGTTCTGTCCTGAATCGCGTCGCCCAAGGTCGACGCCATTCAGACTCCATGTACAGGTTTATGTAAAACAGTCTTCAGAATCAGGCCCTAAAAGGCGTCGACACCAGTGGTCGCCTTTTAAAAGGCGTCGACATCCTCAGACGCCATTCAACACAGAAATCCGGAATTTCCAAGGCCCTTACTCAGGGGATTTCTGCCTTTAAAAGGCGTCATGGTTAACCGACGTCATTTGAAAACGCGTCGTTCACCCATGACGTCTTTTAGTCCCAGAATCCCCGAACTGGCAGACTCTCTGTCAGGCGATTCCTGGCTTAAAAGGCGTCGTGATGGCTCGACGTCCTTCAAAAAGGCGTCGTCCATGCACGACGTGTTTCAGCCCCAGGAATCAGAGTCGCCTGAGCCCGAGGGCTCCCTTTCCAACCCCAAACAACCCCAAATTCACCCAAAAACAGAGGGAAAAAGAGGAGCAATGCTATCCACAAGCAACACATTCATAGAAATCCCCCATGTTATCAAAAGAACTCCTAAACATGCTCATTCTACCCCCCGAAACCAAGAATCCAAACAAGCTTAAATGGGGTAAACATGATCTAAAACGCGATGCTAAGGGGAACCGTCACCCTACCGGATACTTGAACGCCTCCGAGCTTCAAGCCGTCCACCCGGCTCGCCCCACGCCGCCGCCGGTACCGCCGTGGTCGTCCTCGCCCTTCCGTGACGTCGGCCGCCGTCCGGAGAGTAGAACGCCGCAGTGGAAGTGGAGGTGGTAGTGGTAGGAGCTAGGTAGAGGATGAAGTGGAGGGAGAGATGAAACGGTGGGAGGAAAAGAGGGAGGATGAGAGATCGCCGTCGAGTTCGCCGGAAGGGGAAAGAGAGGAAGAGAGGAGAAAATGAGGGAAAGAAGGAGGGCTCGCGGGGGTTAACCAGAGACTGGATAAAACGCGTCGACATCCACGGACGCCAATCAATTGATGTGACCGCTGCTCTGACAAGACTCTGAAACGCGTCGTTCAAGGCAGACGCCGTTCAGACGATATGTCAGGGCCGTACTCTGACAACCCAGAGTCGCAGTCTGAAAGGCGTCGACACACGTGGACGCCGTTCAGGTCGACAAGACAAGGCCGTACCCTCACGGCCCGAAGCCAGCCCACGTGGCACCCACGTGGCAGAACTTGAAATGCGTCTACGACGGTGGACGCCGTTTAAAACGCGTCTCGACGTCCTGACGTGAATCAACTCAGAACCTCCGCCCTCACTAAGGTTAGAACTACAAGGTCCGATCCCGAAAACCGGATCCGAAGGTCACGATCCTTACAATCTCCCCCCCTTAAAAGAATTTCGTCTCCGAAATTGACTGCTTAGAATTAACAAGGTCAAACAGGGATACAAGTTCACAAGGAAACTTACGAAAAGAGGTAAGGGAATTGCTCTCGCATCTCATCCTCACGCTCCCAGGTTGCCTCACCTCCGGAGCGGTACTGCCAAATCACCTTGACCAAAGGTACAATCTTGTTCCGCAGGACCTGTTCCCTGCGATCCTCAATACGAATCGGATATTCTGGAAAAGACAGGTCCTCAGCGACCTCCAACTCTGAAAAGTCCAGGACATAGGACGGATCCTGAACATACTTCCTCAGTAAGGAAACATGGAACACATCGTGCACCCTTGTAAGACTTGGCGGCAAGGCCAGCTGGTACGCGGTTTCCCCAATCCGAGCAAGGATGGGAAAAGGCCCAATATAGCGCGGACTCAGCTTGCCTCGCTTCCCGAATCTCATCACACCCTTGGAGGGTGAGACTCGGAGAAACACGTGGTCCCCAACTTCAAACTCAAGCGGTCTCCGTCGGATGTCAGCATAACTCTTCTGCCTACTCTGCGCTGCGGTCAACCTATGCCGAACTAACCTGGCAATATCAGCACACTGCTGTACTAACTCGGGTCCTGCTATCTGCCTTTCACCGATCTCGGACCAACATACTGGAGATCGACACGGTCGCCCATACAAAGCCTCATAAGGTGCCATGCCGATACTGGAATGGTAACTGTTGTTATAGGCAAATTCCACTGTGGATAGTTACTGCTCCCAAGAACCTCCCCAGTCTAGACAACAAGCTCTGAGCATATCTTCCAAGGTCTGAATAGTCCTCTCCGACTGCCCGTCAGTCTCGGGATGGTAGGCTGAGCTGAAAGCCAACTGAGTGCCTAGTGCCTGCTGAAAGCTCTTCCAGAATCTGGAAGTAAACCTTGGATCTCGATCTGATACAATAGACAAAGGCACCCCGTACAGAGAGATGATCCGGTCTACAAATAACTTTGCCAGCTTGCCGACTGACCAGTCCTTCCTAATAGCTAGGAAGTGTGCCGACTTAGTCAGCCGATCCACGATGACCCAGATGGCATCTCTCCTGCTAGGGGATGTAGGCAATCCCATCACGAAGTCCATTGTCACATGCTCCCATTTCCACTCTGGAATGGGCAAGGGCTGTAGCAATCCACCAGGTCTCTGATGCTCGGCCTTAACCTGCTGACAAGTCATGCATCTGGCCACATATTCAGCTATATCCTTCTTCATACCGGGCCACCAGAAGTGCTTCCTCAGACAATGATACATCTTAGTCGAGCCCGGATGCACAGCATATCTCGAACGGTGCGCCTCATCAAGAACACATCTGCGCACATCCTCCTCGGTCGGAACATAAAGTCTACCTCTGAACCTGACCGTACCGTCGTCCCATAACTCCACCTCTGACCTCTGGAAGATCTGAGGTAGCTCAACATCTGCCCTCTGAGCTTCAATAACTGCATGATACACAGCTGGTCTCACAGTCAAACTGACCAGCACGGCTCTGTCATCTTCACGTGGAACCCTAAAGGAAGATTCCACCACTTGCTCAAATAATTTCCACTCCTGAATCATAAGGTACGACATGACCGTCTTCCGACTCAAAGCGTCTGCTACTACATTCGCTTTGCCCGGATGATAAGAAAGGTCAAAGTCATAGTCTTTAATGAACTCCATCCACCTTCGCTGCCTCAAATTCAGATCCCTCTGAGTGAACACATATTTCAAACTCTTGTGATCCGTGGAAACCTGGAATTTCTCCCCATATAAATAATGCCTCGAGATCTTGAGTGCAAATACCACAGCTGCCAGCTCCAAATCATGAGTAGGATAGTTCTCTTCATGCTTCTTCCGCTGTCGAGAAGCATAAGCCACTACCCTGCCATGCTGCATTAGAACTGCGCCCAAACCTCGACGGGACGCATCGGAGTAAACCACAAACCCACCTGATCCAGATGGAAGCACCAGTACAGGGGCTGACGTGAGACGGGCCTTTAACTCAATAAAACTCTACTCACAATCCTCGGTCCACACAAAGCGAACTCCCTTTCGAGTCAACCTCGATAAGGGGGCTGCTATCGAAGAAAATCCCTGAACAAACCGCCTGTAATAATCGGCAAGCCCCAGAAAGCTCCTGATCTCAGTCACTGAAGTCGGCCTGCTCCAATCCATCACTGCCTCGATCTTGGCTGGATCCACTGCGATACCATTGCCAGAAATAACATGCCCGAGGAAATGCACCTCGTCTAGCCAAAACTCACATTTGCTGAACTTGGCATAAAGTCGATGCTCTCTCAAGACCTGCAATACCGCCCGAAGATGGGTGGCATGCTCTTCCTCAGAAGAAGAATAGATCAGGATATCATCAATAAACACAACCACAAACTGATCCAGATAAGTCCTGAAGACTCGGTTCATCAGCTCCATAAAGGCCGCCGGAGCATTGGTCAGGCCAAAGGGCATAACCAAAAACTCATAATGTCCATACCGAGTTCTGAAGGCCGTCTTGCTAACATCAACATCCCGGATCCTCATCTGATAATATCCGGATCTCAAGTCGATCTTGGAAAACACCTTCGCGGACTGCAGCTGATCCATCAAATCATCAATTCTGGGAAGTGGGTATTTATTCTTTATCGTTACCTGGTTCAGCTGCCTATAGTCAATGCACAGCCTCAGAGAACCATCTTTCTTTCTAACGAACAGGACTGGAGCACCCCATGGGGATGTACAGGGGCGAATGAAACCCTTATTAAACAGCTCCTGCAACTGCGCCTTCAACTCAGCGAGTTCGGCTGGCGCCATCCGATACGGGGCCTTGGATAAGGGCGCCGTACCTGGTGCAAGCTCGATGGTAAATTCGACCTCGCGCTGAGGAGGAAGGCCAGGCAGCTCCTCAGGAAATACATCGATGAACTCACACACAACAGGTACCTCCCCAGGGCTGAGACTAACCCGGACATCAGAGACAACAACAGAGGCAAGGAAAGCCTCACAGCCACCAGCAAGCAGCCTCCGTGCCTTAAAGGCAGAAATAAGAATACCTCGGGAAGAAAGCCTAATACCTTGGAAGAAGAAGGTCGGGATATCCGGAATGGAGAATCGCACCCTCTACCTATGGCAGTCCACCTCTGCGTAAAAGGCTTCCAACCAATCCATACCCAGGATGACATCAAAGTCTCGAATGGCAAGCACAACCAACTGGGTAGGGAGCACATGACCCTCAATGGTCAAGGGAACATTCCTCAAGCAGTTATAAGATATCAAATAGTCTCCAGAAGGAACCTCCACCATCAAACCATCAGATAACTCAACAACGGGCGCAGAAAGGATATCTAAGAACTGCTCAGAAATAAAAGAATGCGAAGCACCAGAATCAATCAATACGTGTGCAGAGTTCCCAAGGACAGAAAGTGTACCTTCCACCAAGTTGGACACGCGAGCCTCCCTCCTGGTGATAGCTAACACTCTCCCCTGGGTCCTCGGCTTCTTCTGCTCACCTGAACCATGTCCCTGACCATACCCCTGCGGGCACTGCCTCGCCAAGTGGCCCTGCTGGCCGCAAGCGAAACATCTCCTGGTAAGAGTGGGACACTGAGTCCCACCATGGGTACCCCCACAATGCTGACAGACTGCCGGAAGCCTCTGAGCTGGCCCCTGCGGTGCACTGGATACAGACTGTCTCTGCTGACCCTGCCCGGGCCTGTTGCTGCCGCTACTGCCACTACTGCTGCCACCACCCCTAAAGAATCTCCTGAATCGGGAGCCGAGTGACGACGATCCCGATCCAGCAGAAGGGGCTGCTGCCGCTGCCTTACCCCTGCCACGAACTGGGCTCTGAGCAGCCAGTCCTCTCTCCCGGGCCGACTGGCTCTGCTGAGCCTCCACTGCTGTCGTACATCTAACCGCGGAAGCCAGATCCGTGCAACAGTGAGACGCCACAAAGTTCCTCAAGCTGAGCCTCAGTCCGTCAACGAACCTCTCAGTACGACGCTCCTCGTCCCCAGATATGAAAGGCACGAACCGACCTAGCGAAACAAACTTCGCCTGGTACTCAAGTACTGTCATGCTTCCCTGTGTCAGATCCATGAACTCCCTCTCCTTGGCCCTCTGGACATGTCTAGGGAAATACTGTGCATTGAACTCCTTAACAAATGTCTCCCATGGAATTTCCCTAAGACTCCTGTCCTCGTAGGACAAACTCTTCAAGGTGGTCCACCAGTCATAGGCGCTATCCTTCAGCATGAAGGTAGCTAACGGGGTCCGCTCTACTGCAGCACAATCCATGGTGTCAAAAGTCTTCTCTATCTCTCTAAGCCAGTGGATGGCCTCGTCAGGGTCGGGACGACCGGTGAAGTGAGGTGGCCTCAGCTTCAGAAATCTCTCAAGTGTAGCTGTGGACCCTCCCCGCGCACTGGAACTCTCACTGGGGTCTCGCGTCTGATATCGAGCCATAGTGTCCATCATCGCCTACATAAACTGCTCGACACTCGGCCTCCCGGCCTCGGACCCACTAGGGACATCTCCCTGCTCTCGAATAACTGGCATCCTCCTTTTGGGAGCCATCTACTCGCCTACAATTACAAAATCAAAAAGTTCTAATTAGATTCCTAAAGCCTATGCTACCGCCGTGCCTGTACGGAATAATGTATTTATTTGCCGAATTTATGATATTTAACCTAGTTATTTATTTATTTGCCAGACCGTATGCTCTGATACCAACTGTAACGACCCGCCACCCTATAATCGGGGATCCGATTACTAAATGGGTACCGAATCATTAATTTTGGAACCAAACCAGGATCAAATCAAGTCTGGGAGATAAATAATAAACTACGCTAAACATTCACATCGCATTGAACAGAAGTAAAAGTGCAGGAATTAAAATTATTACAATACGACTCGATACAGCAAATAATTACATATTCCAACAGATAAGAAATAATTAAATGTACAGGCCAGAAATAAAATGACAACTACGTCGGGGCATACCCCGGAACAACTGCTGACGGTGCTCAACTCACGGCCGCACTCTCCTCGCTAAGTCTGCTGGGAGTCCTCACCTGAAAACCGTAGAGGGTGAGTCTCAAAGACAAGACTCAGTAGGGATCCTTCGATCCCCACTGCCCACGCACACACCCACAAGTGCAAGGTACAGCTAACAGAAAGGTGATAAGCACAAGAGGTACGATTCCTAATTCTTAACGTGAAATCACATGCAATCGTGATATATAAACATGCATATATTAAACCAACCGACTAGGAAATCCTCAACTATCGCCTCGATAGAACCCGCCAACCACACAACAACGGTGGAGAAACCTCGACCCGCTGAGACCAAACAGTAACCCCTCGGATAGCACACTAGCTACTCCGGCCCAACCGGCTCAGGTGGCTACTCCTTCCCTCAGCATGAGTGACTCTCCGAAAGTACCACTCCGACACCGGTACTAGCTGACCCCGGGGTTCACCAGGTGACCCTCTCTCACTAGGCGTCACCCCGCCCACGCCCCCACCGGCGCTGTGCTCACGCCCCCACCAGCACAGGGTGATAAAGCGCTACAATGTCACTCCAGGTCCACAGTAACACAAAACCACCAAAACCCGGCACAGTACGATCTGGTCACGTGAAAAGCCCGCGATCGCACGGCACACAACGCAGTGCCATCCGGTCCCAAAGAATCCATGTACACTAGAGTATGCACTAACCGAATATCTAGCAGTATGAACACGTTTTACTGGCATGAATTAATGTTGTTCTGTCCTGAATCGCGTCACCCAAGGTCGACGCCATTCAGACTCCATGTACAGGTTTATGTAAAACAGTCTTTAGAATCAGGCCCTAAAAGGCGTCGACACCAGTGGTCGCCTTTTAAAAGGCGTCGACATCCTCAGACGCCATTCAACACAGAAATCCGGAATTTCCAAGGCCCTTACTCAGGGGATTTCTGCCTTTAAAAGGCGTCATGGTTAACGGACGTCATTTGAAAACGCGTCGTTCACCCATGACGTCTTTTAGTCCCAGAATCCCCGAACTGGCAGACTCTCTGTCAGGCGATTCTTGGCTTAAAAGGCGTCGTGATGGCTCGACGTCCTTCAAAAAGGCGTCGTCCATGCACGACGTGTTCCAGCCCCAGGAATCAGAGTCGCCTGAGCCCGAGGGCTCCCTTTCCAACCCCAAACAACCTAAATTCACCCAAAAACGGAGGGAAAAAGAGGAGCAATGCTATCCACAAGCAACACATTCATAGAAATCCCCCATGTTATCAAAAGAACTCCTAAACATGCTCATTCTACCCCCCGAAACCAAGGATCCAAACAAGCTTAAACGGGGTAAACATGATCTAAAACGCGATGCTAAGGGGAACCGTCACCCTACCGGATACTTGAACGCCTCCGAGCTTCAAGCCGTCCACCCGGCTCGCCCCACGCCGCCGCCGGTACCGTCGTGGTCGTCCTCGCCCTTCCGTGACGTCGGCCGCCGTCCGGAGAGTAGAACGCCGCAGTGGAAGTGGAGGTGGTAGTGGTAGGAGCTAGGTAGAGGATGGAGTGGAGGGAGAGATGAAACGGTGGGAGGAAAAGAGGGAGGATGAGAGATCGCCGTCGAGTTCGCCGGAAGGGGAAAGCGAGGAAGAGAGGAGAAAATGAGGGAAAGAAGGAGGGCTCGCGGGGGTTAACCAGAGACTGGATAAAACGTGTCGACATCCACGGACGCCAATCAGTTGATGTGACCGCTGCTCTGACAAGACTCTGAAACGCGTCGTTCAAGGAAGACGCCGTTCAGACGATATGTCAGGGCCGTACTCTGACAACCCAGAGTCGCAGTCTGAAAGGCGTCGACACACGTGGACGCCGTTCAGGTCGACAAGACAAGGCCGTACCCTCGCGGCCCGAAGCCAGCCCACGTGGCACCCACGTGGCAGAACTTGAAATGCGTCTGCGACGGTGGACGCCGTTTAAAACGCGTCTCGACGTCCTGACGCGAATCAACTCAGAACCTCCGTCCTCACGAAGGTTAGAACTACAAGGTCCGATCCCGAAAACCGGATCCGAAGGTCACGATCCTTACAATTAAGAACATGTGTTTATAAGTCTTCGGTCCCGTAATTATGATCTCATCATAATCCGAAGACTGTTGCACATGTTCATGGACTTCATCGTGATACGATAAACACAGATCGAATTAATTACACACAATGAATTATTGCCATTTATTAATAATCTGAATAAGTACATAGTATCGGATTGGCTTTGAGACCATCTAATACTAACAGTTCACACATACACACATCATATTTTCCACACCTATATGCATATTAGGGGTTTAAAGAATAAACAATCAAGTGAGTAGATTAGTTTAGTTGCGTGTTTAAATTTTTTTTAGAACAAATACTACTCTACTCTAGTTCTAATTAGAATTTTTATCTTGTTTAATCTTTCTTACAAGGTACAAAGAAGAAGAAAGAAGGAGATTCAAAGGAATAACCATAAAAAAGAAATCAAAAGCAAGATCATCTTACAAAAAGGGCTCTCTTTCTTTGACCGGCCGAAGAGAGGGAATCAAGGACTCAATCTCCCAAATTTGAAAAGGTAAGCGATCAATCTTTCTTTTGAAACTTAATAGTTTCTGGTAATCACATTTTCTTTAGTTTCCAATAGTTTTATTTATCATATGAACAACATGAAATTCATGAACATCACACACACGATTTGAGCACCTACAGCTTTTTGGCGATCACGGTGGGACTTGGTATTGCTATCTTTTAATATTTTGTTCATGCTTTTGATCATCGGACACCCACGGTGCAACACTTGTGTCCCTCGGGTACTCCTTTTACCAATTGGTGAGTTTAGTTACTTTTATCCCTACATGCACACCCGTTTGTGGCAAAATTTTACCCTCTCGTAATTGATTGGAAGTTGTGAGTGTGATAAGAAGTGTGTGGTGGATTGAGTTTATGTTTGTTTGCATGATAATAAATTTGTTTAACTTAAATTTGCATGATCAATTAGATTTTTGTTTATCTTAATAAGTTGGGAGGGGATTGTCCTCACAATTGCTCTTTATTTACTGTTTTCAGTCTTTGAATAGCGTCTAGACAAAGAGACGCAATTCAAACTGCGTCGCTGTGCTAAGATGCCATTCAGCCTCATATTCCTAATGGCGCTGTTGCCTGAGTATCTGTTAACAGAAGAAGCTTATGTCTTGAATAGCGTCGGTAAATAGCGACGCGATTCAAACAGTTCCTTCTTTTGTCCATCAGTCCTCAGATCATTGATTGTTTTGTTATCCATATTTATCTTATACTACATTAGAGGCCATCCAAGCCGTAGGTCATCTGCATTGGGGCTAACCCTCTCTTATAAGAACATCTTTCTTATCACTCTTACCTCTCTCTGACTTGGTCGGTCCCTCGGTCAAACTAGAGTGGTTGGTGTTAAGACCTCCGTAAGTCCCCAAAAGTAAGATATTTCTCCTTGTTTATATGGCTGGTTGTACCAATTGAAGTTCTGGTTAGTTATTCATAATGCAGTGAGAGAAACCATAGAGTATAACGGTGGAAAAATTGAACTGAAACTAGGATCCTACCCCATTGAGTGAATTTGTGTTTAACAATTCAAATAATTCAACAAGGAATCCTAAGATAACGTAATCATCCACTTGTTTGCTAATTCTTTGCACAACTTGTTTGAATCTTTGTCAAAACTTAACATCATGATGCTCCGATCAGGTAGAACTCTCGGCATGGTTGTCATTGAATAGGAAGATGTGTTTGAATACGGGAGAGATGCTAATGCCCCTCACAATTATGATGACCATTTTGATAATGGGGGAGATGCTAATGCCCCTCATGACTCCAATTTCTTTCATGTTGAATACGAGGGAGATACTTATGTCCCTCATCAGGCTTAGTTTGTCAATGACCAGTATGATCCTGATATCAATCATCCTCATGTGCATGTAATCTCCAATCCTATTGATGAGGAGGCTCAAGATCAAGTTGAGCCGTCGTCTAACAACCCCTCTGATCTGGTTACCACCTTGGGACTCTGGCTACCCATGTGAACTCTCAACAACTTGAGGCAATCCAGTCCATTCTAAAGGGGAAGACGCCCTTGCATTCTGACGAACCGAATCCCTCGGTTCCCCCTGTTATTCATCAAGTTCGTCCCTCTCACCATATTCCCTCTGTTCATCAAGCCATGGAGGGCCTTCATATTTCTACGCCCCGGTCGTCTAGGCCACAACAATCTTCCTCGAGATACCTAGCTAGACCGCATACGCCAACTCACCAAAATGCCTTCGGGTATGGTGGAAGTGTTGTCGGAGCTCAGCCATATTGTTCCCCTTGTCCCACTTATTCCAGGAGCCAAGCTTATCATGCTCCACCACCTCCTCCTCCCCAAATTGATCTAGTGACTCAGGCTCTACTCACGAAGATGGACCGCATGGATGAGCAGTTCAATAGTTTTAAGAAAATGATGGGGTGAAGACTGTACCTGAGGTCACCCTCCCCAGCCTGCTAGTATTTCATCTACCACGTTCTGAAATGCCAGTGTATATAAGTACAATAGTTCTGGCAACCCATTCACCCACTTGAAGGAATTTATGTACGAGTCTTCCTTCTGGCAGAACGACAAAAGGTCGCTGGCGTTCTTGTTCAGGAAATCATTAAAGGGACCAGCCCTCAAGTGGTTCCTTTCCCTGGATTCGTTTGATGTGGAGGACTATGAAATTGTGTCAAGAAAGTTTATCCAGCGATACCAGGATAGAATTGCACCGTCCTTATCAATAACTGACCTGGTAGCTGAAAAGATGAAGCCCGATAAAGACTTCATCACCTATGCTGATAGACGGAGAGGTATGACAGAGAAAATTAAAGATCACATGTCTGAGTCAGAACAAGCGAAAATGGTGATTGCCAATGCCATGTCCCAATATAAGCTAGTCCTCACATTGAATAATTTAATTAGCATGGCGGAATTATATGAAAGGGCACGCTATTGCTAGAACGCTTTCAAAGATTCAACCTTCTCCAGCATCTTTGACCCCCATAGACCCAGCAGACCTCCACCTCGGAAGCCTACCATGCCAAACTCTCCTACCATGAATCTCACTACTAAGTGCACACTCTCCTATGAACAGATCAGTACCATGAATAATAACCAACCGCAGTTCATGAGAAACCAACAGTAACAGCCACAGTATACAAGACAGAGACTGCCGAATCAGCAGGGCTTTAGGATGCCTCAGCAACCATACTAGCCAGCCTATAATCAGCCTCAGCAGCAGTATCAACAGACATTCAACCAGCTACGTCAGCAGCCAACATACCACAATGTACCCCCCAGGCGATTGCAATCAGCAGAGAAAACCTCCAGGCCCAAATAGGGCATCCTATCCTCAGCTCCTAGAGTCTCTAGCAGACATATTCAATGCCCTTATAACAGCCAATGCTTTGATGTTGCCAAAGGAGAAAACTGTCTGGCCTCAGAATGCTGATGCTTCCAGGTATTGCGCCTTCCACAAACAACCTGGACATACAGTGGATGCATGTTTTCAATTCAGAGACTACATCCATGATCTCAATGACCAGGGGGGTATTGACTGGGAGGAGATGAGAAAATACATAGCCGCCCTGAAGGCAAGAAGATCACAGTCACATCAGCAACAACAGCCGCAGCAGCAACAACAACAGATGCAAAGAGCACCAGGACATGCAGCAACACCATCAAACATGGGTATAGTGCAAAACCCGCTGCCAAAGCATCAAAACCAGGTCACCCCAATTCTTACTAGTAGCCAGTCTGAAGCGAATAGGGGGCAACAATGGAAGGAAGAGGAATCTTCCTCTGTCTACTCAACAAGCCACATCCCGAGTATCGCCAAGCAACCACCTCGCCGCATTCTCCGCATATCCAAGCTAGAAACCATAACTGTTACTCTTATACCGACACCCGCCTACTATAGACCCACTCCACCGCCTACTTTCCTTAAACCCATTACCCCCTCCGCCACCATGTCTCCACCAAATAATCCTCCGCAACTCAACCACGAACCCCTTATGCCCTCTAAACCATTGCTACGCATACCATTTCCCACATCATCTGCACTAACCATTCACCCCAATACCATACAACCCTCTAAGCCACTCATCCGCGTCCTAGCACCTCCACCAAACAATCCCCCACCATCACCCGTTTACGAATCCATTACCCCCTCTAAACCCCTCATCAACACGGCGGTACTTAAGATCTCAGCTGGACCTTCCAATATTGAACATCACACGCTCTGGAGTGGGAGAATCTTCAATAAGGTCTTCCCTCAGTCCACAGTAAGAGACGGCCCATCACAACCATCAGAAGAAATTTAGAATGAAGAAAGTGCACCTGGCACTCAGTATGACTTACTGAAGCAACTGGACAGAACACTGGCATGCATTTCTATACTAGAACTGATCAAAAGATCCAAGATCCCTCAAGAGGCCCTGATAGAATATCTGTAGAGAGTAATGGTCAGTGAAGATGTGCTGGTAGAAAAGATCGCAGCACTGCTAGTTCCACAGGGGGATTAGCCCTCTATCTCATTCCACGCATCTGAGTTAGCACCACTAGCGGCCAGGAACATGGCGCTAAGCATTACAGTTAACATATGCAAGAAGGTTGTGGATGCATGTCTGGTTGACACAGGGACCTCTATTAATGTGTTGTTACCAAAGATCCTGGAATTCTGTGGCATACCTAGAGGGAAGTGGTTGCCTTCACCCATCTCTGTTACCGCCTACGACAACTCTACCTGTTTCCCTCTGGGAATGGTTTACTTGAAGGTAGAGTTAGGTCCCGTTTGTCATGCCGAGGTCGAGTTCCACATCTTGGAGATAGATCCCTATTTAAAAGGCATCCTTGGCCGTCCCTACATCAAATCCCTTAAGGCAATCCCATCTACAAACCATCAATGCCTTAAGTTTCCTTATAAGGGACGGATTATTAAAGTAACGAGCATGCCGATCCTTGCTGTTGTTCATTCTTTGAATATCAAGCCAACTCCCTTACCTGGCCGACAACCCATTCTGTCGGTATTACAGGTTTGTTCTCCTTCAGTTGATCCTTTGAAAGCCACTATACATGTTCCTTGTCCAGTCGACGCCGTGAAAAGGGGGAAGTGCGTAAGTACCCCTGGCTAGGATATCATGATGAAGGGTGGCTATCAACCAGGAAAAGGCTTGGACATACAACTGCAAGGCAAAACCTGTTAGAATTGGGTGGCCTCAAAGCCAATCATTGTACATTCTAGTTCAAGATTATTAATAAAGGTAATAATTTCTTCATTTAATAGTTCTCGCAATTAACTATCGTAATGAAGGTCCATAGACAAATGTATGGGATATTGAATTATGATGAGATCATGATAGTGAGATCAATATCCTAAGGCAATTGTCTTAAATAGTTCTCGATCATAGGATATTTGAGATGGACATTAAATATCCGATAAGATCGACACAAGTTATGTCTGCTCATATGATGAGGGTGAATGATCTCACATTCACTCGTGTGGTGACACTAAGACAAACAAGTGGGTGATCATTAGAGAATGAGTTCACTGAACAGACCCAAATAAGAATTCCTGGATGGTAATTATACCTATTAGTCAACCAGGGAATTCTATCGTTGCAGTAGCACAGTTGGTCCTTTGACCTGAGTCACCAATGATACCTTGTTTGTGGACCATTGTATCTTGATTCTCTGACTCGTGGACTTTAACCATTAAGTCCACCATAATCGGTCTTTCAGATACAGTGGAAAGCTTGCGAAGGTAATTGAGTGAACAACAAGGGATCACTCACTCTTGGTATAAGACTGGAGAGAGAATGTCCCATGAATGTGTACACAGAAATCCCTGGCCAGGGTCAAATGAAAGAGATGTCTTTCTAGATATTTATTGTGTACTGGAATCCATCTGGATAATGCGATAGAGGGTTTGACTATAAAACCATACCCTTGCGTTATCGGGACATTGCATGAGTGAAGGATTATATCTGTGCGGCATCTGCAGACGGAAAGGTTCAATTGAAGGGAACAATATCCCTTATATCTTCTGGGATCATGAGGTAGTGTTTGGTGTTGTTCATGATCAGAAGGCCAAGTGAATTAATCATCGGATGATAATTTACTTGTTTATTAAATTAATCATTTAACATATGATGTTTAAATGTTAATTAATAAATATTAAACTTAAGAAACAGTTCTAAGTTTAATGGGCCTGCAACCGGACTGATATATGGGCCTAGAGGGTCACACACATAAGAGTTCTCGTCAGACGGTGAGAGATGTTAAATTTCATGCTTATCTGGGTTTTTGTGAAAAGCTGCAGGATAAACATGAAGATTTAATGGAGAATTATCCAAGGCCAAACTCTTGGATAATCACGAGGATTAACTCTTGTGCTTATCCTTATTTCTATATAAGGAGGGCCAAAGGGGAGTGGTAAAAAGTTAGTTGGACGAATTTTACTCCCCAGATTCTCTCTCTCCTCTCTCTCTCTCCTTCTCGGAGTGGATCTGTCTCTCTCTGCGCATGGTGGATCTGAGATCTGGTCGGAGCACTCAAGTCGAGGAGGAAATCGCGTCTGCTGCGGGAACTCGTGTGGATACCTCTAGAGATCGTGCGCGTGCGCGATTACCGAGTCGGCATCATCCACGGGAGATTCGAAACCCCGCAAAGGTGAAGAACTGTTCTTCCCGCTTAGATTTTAATGTCCGTTTTACAACCCCAGCAACCGATACAATGGAATCATTTTTATTTCCGCTGCGTTCTTGGCGATTCCTTACAAAACCAACCCTATCAAAGACAGCAGAAGAGCACCTGGTAATGGTCTGGGCTATAGGCCCGTGAAGGTGATACGACACATTGTTCAGCAGTAGGAAGATAAAGATGGTCAGAAAATTTGGAAGACCATGACCACCCCATGCAAAGAAAATCGGGATCCCTTAACTTGGACCGTATATACACACTTCATTAAGGGACCCGCGATTAATCATGACTATGATAACACGGTGGTGATCACTTCTCACTTTGACCCGCATGACATATATGGGAGAGATCTAGCCAGGTATTGTTCTGAGTTGCTAACATACCAATCCTTGGAGGCTCTATGGCCAATGAAGAGGAGGAAGACTCAAGATCCAGAATGCGAGTGGTACCGCTGGTTCGACATATGGGACCTATTCATTGCACTGAACAGGTTGTTCCTAGATCTCTCAGAACCAAAGTGGCCTCCGTTGATTGATGAGTTGTTTGAAGGGCCTCAAGCTATTTTTGATAAGAGAATTTTGCTAAGTGAAGAGACAGACGAAGGAGAGCTCAATGACCCTTATTAGCCTGGATTCACCACTGATCTTCTCTGGAGGGTAACTTATCCCCGTCATTGTTTTTACCCTCCATACACTATTCTGCACTCCGCTCCTGACCTCGACTTGGTCGAGAGTCATCAATGAAGACATTCCTCGAGCCCCGCCCATCATTATTACTCTGTCCTCCTGGGACCCAATTCTTCATATTCCTCTCGACCATGAGAGGATCTATGATCTGATCTGGGACATACTATTGTATGATCCCCCCAATCCTTTGGCCTTGGTACCGTTACCTTTTCATTCTCTTCCTCTACATATTCATTCATGTTTCATGATTAACACTCAAAATCTCCAAAAAAAAGTGTCAATTCGACAACTTCCTCCTCTCAAATCCTCGTTGAGGAAACATCATATTGGATATTGTAAGGAGTTGCAAATACCATAAGATGGTTGCTCTAAGATAATGGTATGATACTATGTGTTTACCCGAAGTCATACTATGATTCTTGGAGATTCTAATCTTCACTAGAAGACCGTCGGAGTCTTCCGTTCTGTATACCTGAAGGTTATACAGTCTATCGAAAAATAGTGGAAAATAATTCAAGATAAAAGACCATAATTGAATTATAAGAACTATTTGCTTAAATCATGTTATTTCCTTCGTTCACTAAAATGTCGTCTATTCGAAATTTTGGCATATTGGATACCAATACTTTTCATATTTAAATTGACTAGAAAACTCTGAAGAATGTTTTCAGGACTAAGTGAAAGTCACTATCCTAATCAGATATCATGAATCATCTTACTTGGATAGACCAAAGTGAAGAGGTACTCATGGTATACCTTTTTGAAAGGTAATGATTATTATGAAATCTCTTACTTGGATAGACCAAGAAGAAGAGGTATTCATGATATGCCTTTTTGAAAGGTAATGATTATTATGAAATCTCTTACTTGGATAGACCAAGAAGAAGAGGTATTCATGATATGTCTTTAAGAAAGGCAAGTGGTAAGATTTTAAACAATCGAACCCACACCAAAAAAGAAAAAGGAAAGTCAACTGAGATAGGGAAGTAGCAGTTCTCCCACTACGACCAATATAAGGATACTGGTAATGGTAAAACGAATATGAAATTTGAAAGAAGTTTCAGATATTCTTATTATCAACCTTTTACATATCTATTGGAGAATTAACATCTCCAATATGAGATATTGGAAATAATTTTCAGAGCTGCGATAGTATGCAGACTTAGACAAGTAAAAGAAAATCGAGAAAATATAAGTGTTGAGTTAGACTGAACAATGGTTCAAGATATGCATAGGTTACTGTTAGACAGTATATCCTTGCATATAGGAGTCTAATATGAAACTGAATAATTGTTATTTAGTTCCATAAGACATCAAGAATTATAAAAGTGAATAACATTGACTGAGAAGGAACAATAGTTGTTTGATAAGTCAATGTACTATAGATTATTGATGTAACATCTCATGTAATGAATGTTCACAAGTCTCCTATAGAAATGAACTGTGTGAATCCTGATTATCTATGGTAATTGTACACAGGATTATACAATAAGAAATTATTGATGCTAATACATACTGATGTAAACAGCTTAATATCCTCTTAAGGCCAAAGATAATCACTTCCATTGACTTACCTTATAGTTTACTCTTGAAATGATTTGGTTGTATGTACTTAATGAAGTACAAGTCGAATGCATATGAGAGATTAAGGTATAAAATAAATATAAAGTATTAGAATTGTTGATTTGATCAAAGAAACTAATACTTAAGTATATGATTCACACAAATCATTAAAATAATAATTGTATCCTCCCTCGATTGATCCTCATTATACATCATAGTAATATGATAAAATAAGGAATTGCACCTTATATAAGATATGGTGCAATACATAATAAGATTTGTGTAATTCTTATATCTTTTTTAATATGAGTATGAACATTAGATGCCCATACTTTACAGATGGTTCCAAATAAGTCAGTGTGTGTCTATATAAGATATGAAAACCAAATAATTCATATGAGATGTGCATTATGAACAAACCTACTTTTAAAGTCAAGTTATACCGTGATGTGAATTTGTGAAATGTCTAAAGAGTTTGGACATTACATTTATTGGCTATGCGATAATAAAATAATTATCGTCCTCAAAGCTGTCTTCTATAAAGAGGAATATGTCCTCAGAGAAGACAGTGGGAGTTGATAAAATTAGAAGATGTTCTAGATCTACTAGTTAACATAAGATTATTAGATAATCATTAGTAGTTTGGAACCACTCATAACACACATGAGAGGAGCTCAAAGATATAGATTATGATATAAAATCTATGATGATGCTCTATGTAATTACAACTTTAAGATTGACAAGAAGTTAAGAATTTTAAGCCATAGTTCATAACCACTATTGAGTTCAGAACTTGATAGTATTGCTAGAGGGTATTATACCTAAAGTAAGCAAATCTTCAAATTGAAGATTAGCATAAATGGACTACTTAAAACTTATATGGTAAAATGAAGGAAATAGTCAACGTCAAAATGTTGACTTAGACAAATTTTTATCAGTAATTACCATTAATAAGTTTATTTGAATTCTACTTGCCAATACTGCCTATCATAATCATGAGATGATGATAGTTAGATATTAAAAACGTTCTCTCAATGTGATTGAGGTAAAGATGTATATGATATACCTTTAAAGCTTTTAGAATATCCAGGAAGTAAGTTATGATTTCAAATATAATTTTGAATCAAATTGAAGCTTCCTAAGTTGTAATAAAGGTTTTGACTTAATGGTCAAATACTACATGATCATTAAGAATGATCATGGATTGTGTGTGTGTTCAAAAAGGATAGTGGGAGTACGGTCGCTTTAGTAATGCTTTGTGATAATAACATCAAAGTCATTGAGAATGACATCAGGATGTTATTATCAGTAAAAGCATTATTAATTATGTTTTCCTCCATAATAGGTTTAGTTATAATGTCCCACGTATTGGAAATACGAATCTTTTAAGATAGATCGGTGGGGATATTATATTGACCTGTATGTCAATATGTTTGGCATAAATTTCATAATAAGTTTCAATTGATGAGATATGGAATTTATTCGTTTAGGGAAAAAGTTCCTTAAAGGATACAAGACTAAAACGCATCACTAAGCACTTGAGAAGTACTAAGGATGCACTCATGTATATGGAGAGGATAATTTAAAACTATGAGGTCACACTGACTCAAATTTCAAGTCAAATAATGGATTTAACCTTTTAACAGAAATGAATGGATTGGAATGATTCTAATCTAGAACTCGATATTAAGGTGACGACATACACAAGTGATACTGTTATTAGAATAGTATGGATGAAAAAATTCATCACTAAACTAGATGTAGTTCTAAAAGGTCTCTGATAAAATCCCGTTGTGGTAGGACAACAATGGGAGCGATCAATTGTGTGATCGAGCCATAGTCTCTTTAGAAGTTGCAGAACATTCTGAGGCTCCTTCACAAGTTCAAAGACAAAGGATAAAGATGAAATAACGTAATGAAAAATATTCCATCTATAGATAATTTAGCAGATTTCTGACCAAGTTTTAGTCACAGACTTTATGTGACCATCACCTAGATTTAATGGAGATCAAATGCGAAGGTAATTGGCTTGAGTCCAAGGGGGAGATTGATGGATATAGGTGTCCTCTAAGCCAATCATAAGGCTCCTATTTCAATCTGGTTCACTGATAAATGACATTTGTTTCATTCTGTAGATTGACATATTTATTATTGCGCATAATGATGTCTATGGATGTGTGCAATAGTCATCAGATTATGATGAGATCATAATAATGAGACTAATAACTTATAAACACATATTCTCAATTGTTCTTAGTCGCAAGATATTTGAGGACATCAAACATCCGGTAAGACTAGTACAGGTTATTCCAGCTCATATGATGAGGGTGACTGATCTCGTTAGTTACTTGTGTGGAGACACAATGGTAAACCTGTAGGTGCTCATTGGGGAATGAGTTCACTGAACTGATCCAACATGAATCGCCGAATGGTAATTTACCTAACTGTCAACCGGCTTGATTCATCGTCACAGTGGCGTGGTTGATCCTTGGACTTGAGACACCAAAGACACTTTGTCGGTGGACTTCTGGACTTTGACCTTGACCTAACAATCCCTATCCACGGGATCCCTAATAGTTAAGGATCAGGTCCAGCGGAAGACCTTCGAAGGTGATTGTGTGTTCAATAAAGGATCGTTCGCTCTCAGGTAACTGGAGAGAGAATGCTCTAGAATAGATACGCAGGAGTTTCTGGCCAGAGCAGAAACAATATCAGAAAAGATGTTTTCGGATATTGTATAGCGGGGTCTGATTCAAGTGAGTTGACCATCTAGGGTTTGACAGTTGACCATTGTAACGACCCGCCATCCTATGACCGGAGACCCGATCACTAATGGATGTCGGCCCATTAACTGCGGGTTCACACCCGGATCTCACAGAACACATCTGGAGGAGTAAGCGCTAAACAAGGCTAAATATATCAATCACACGGACTACAAAGATGTAACAAGTGCGCAGGAAGGAAGATAACAATGTCCGTATACAGTCCAACAATAATTACATGGTCCAACAAATTAAATAAGTACAGGCAGAAGTAAAGTACAACAACATCGGGGCATACCCCGGAACTGAGACAGCTGCTGGTACGCACACCAAGAAGACACCACCAGCCGCCAAATGCCACGAGGTCCACACCTGAAACCGCAGGGAGTGAGCCACACCAGAATTGGGCTCAGTAGGGATCATCCGATCCCCTGCCTCCCACTCACACACCCACAACTGCAACAACACAGATATATGACAATTAAACAAAGCAGTAAACATAGCACCCAACCTGATATGAAACGTACGATAAGCAGTGTAGCAGGAACAGTTCTAAGCAACCCGAAGAACCCAACACAAAGTCACGTCTCACAGCCAAAGTCCACAAAGCGACTGAACCACACTGTCGACCGAAGTCAAACGTCGCCTCACAACACTACCACCACTACTCACGCCTGTCCGCCCGTACGGTGTTCCGGGGCACTGTAGGGTGAGGCGGTGAGTCAAACTAGGACTAGCTGGGACCAGTGTATCACCACTGCCCAGCTACGTGTGCACACAAGCAGTCTAGACTACTGTCCTACCGACCGGATTGCCTCCACGCTAGGCCTCAGCGCTTCAGGAGGGCCCAGGGGACCGGCGAACCCCCGTCAAGCCGAAGCTACAGGAACTAGCCACAACCCTAACCTCCCGGGCTGCGTCAGGCCAAAGGGCGAAGGGTACCACTCGTAACCTTGATCAAAGGACATATCAGGCCCAGTGGCTACAGGGGTAAAACAACTCCAACAGTACCACAACCAGCTCCACAGCAAGAAACGCGCCGGAAGCTGCCACGACAAACAGGGAAAACCCCGACCCGCTGAGACCAAACGGCAACCCCTCGGATAGCACACCGGCTACTCCGGCCCGACGGGTTCAAAGTGGTTCTGCTTCCCTCAGCCAAAGGTAAAACACAACATGTACCCCTCCTCCCACCGGTACGGCACAATGCCTCACAGACACAATGACCCTGTCCCCATCGGTCCATGGTGACAAACGTAAACCACAGTTATTCCGATTCCATATTCGCATAAGCACATACACACATATAACATGATTCCATTCGCACAGTAAACCTCCGTCTCAGCGTACAGCTTAAAGCATGCATTTGAACCATCCAATAGTGAAACATATGTTAAAAACCAGGGTTTATGCAGTTCTGTCTTGAATCGCGTCGACCGAGGTCGACGCCATTCAAGCTCCTCAAACAGGTTCATTTAAAGCCAGATTATCCCTTAAAACGCGTCCACCTGGGAAGCCGCCGTTTAAAACACGTCAGAGCTCTCAGACGCCATTCACACCGAAATTCCAGATTTGCAGACCCTCAGTCGGGGTGACTTCCTGCCTAAATGGCGTCATGATGGCCCGACGTCCTTCTGAAAGGCGTCGTCCATCCATGACGTCATTTAGCGCTAGAACCCCTAACTCGTGAAACCTCGAACAGGGAGGTTTCTGCGCTAAAAGGCGTCGTACTGCCCTGACGTCCTTCTAAAAGGCGTCGACCAAGCACGACACCGTTTAGCGCCAGAAACCTAGTTCCCTGGTTCAACCCGAGGGTTTCTCCTTTAACCCCAAACACCCGAAAATGCCCCAAAACAGAAGGGGGAAGATAGGGGAAATAAACTACTTCCAGCATGCTACAAATCTACGTTCACGAGCACGGCCATTCCCACAAGAAAACCCCCTAAACATGCTCATTCTAACACAAAACATAACATGCCACGCCAAGGAAATCACGAGTAACACATTCACAGTCCATGCAAGGTTCATCCCCCTACCGATTCTTGAACTCCTCCAAGCTCCGTGCCATCGACCCGCCGCACCGCAGACCGCCGCCGGTACCCTCGAGGACGCCGCCACTCCGCCGGGACATCGGCCGCCGTCTGGAGAATGGAACGCCGCGAAGGAAGTGGTGGAGGTAGAGGTGAGAGGTAGGGAGGTGTTGGAGTGATGGAAGAGGAAGAAGAGGAAGGGAAGGGAGGAAGGAGGGCGGAGGGAGCGGAGAGGGCGAAGAGAGAGAGGGTGGAGGCGAGAATGAGGGAAAGAAGGGGAGGCTCGCGGGGTCAATCTGAATCTAGCTAAAACGCGTCGATCGAGGCAGACACCAATCAGTCTGACAGGACGGGCCGTACTGACAGCGGTCTGAAACGCGTCACTCACCACGGACGCCGTTCAGACGACAGGACAGGCCGTACTGACAACGCTCTGGTGCCGTACCCTGACATCGCAGAGGTCACAGTCTGAATCGTGTCGACCAACATGGACGCCGTTCAGACGATGTGACAGGGGCCGTACTCTCGCGGCCCGAAACCCGCCCACGTGGCGCACACGTGGCACAACAACAAGCAGACCTAAATGGCGTCCACACAACCTGACGCCTTTTGAAAGGCGTCGAGCAGTGCTGACGTCATTCAGTCAGAAATCTCAAGACCCCTCAGGGTCCAAACCAGGGGATCCGGCCCGAACCCGACCCGAATACAGAATCCGAAACCTCAGTCCTTACATTCTCCCCCCCTTAAAAGAATTTCGTCCTCGAAATTTGCAACCGCTCAACACAAAACTCGGCTAACCGTCACATGCCGGCACACCGATCACAACAATCATTCTCACCAATCACACACACAAGGCTCCACATAATTAGCCGATCACATTCACACCAAGCTGACCAAGATTCTCGATTCTGACAAAAAGCTGAAGGATCAAAATAACCACACACTAGCAAGGCACATCTTACTAAACCGATTCTCCACCAAACCCAAATACATAAAAGTGCCACAAGAGTTCCCAACCACCTCTGAATAAGACAAGATAAAAGTGTTCATCTAGCCCAACCGCTCGGACTTCCACTAAGAGACGCAACAGCACTCAACGTCTCGAACACCTACTGACCACTCGGCTCCTGACCTGCCTTATTCTTCTGGGGACAGTTCCTCGCGAGATGTCCCTTCCTGCCACAGCCAAAACAGCTACCAGTGATCAAAGGACATATCCGATTACCATGAAACCTGCCACAACGGGGACAACGATCCGCAGCGTCCCGCCTCGCTTCCTGTTGCCAGCTGACCTCCGTCTGCATCTGCTGAACCGAACCATCTTCATCTTCATCACAAGGCACCTCCTGGAACTCGACCTCAAAGGAACTCGAACCACCTGACGAAAAGACCGCTGATCTATCCCTGCTTTGCTGCTTCCCTTGTGCTGAATGCTCTGATTCCTTCGTCGTGTGTTGGAACTGCATTTCCACCGCTGCCGCGCACCGAACTGCTGACGCCAGATCCTTACAACAATGAGCTGCCACAAATTCCCTCAGATCATGCCGAAGTCCATCCACAAATTTCTCCGTCCTAAGATCCTCACGCTCAGATATGTGTGGAGCAAATCTTCCTAGAGCTACAAATTTCATTTGGTATTCCAGAACTGACATACCATCCTGCACCAATTCCATAAACTCCATTTCCTTGGCCCTACGAACGTGCCTCGGAAAGTACTGTCCACTAAACTCTCTTACAAAGCCTTCCCAAGGAATCTCTCTCAAGGACCTATCTGGAAACATCAACCCCTTGATGGTGACCCACCAATCATAAGCATCGTCCTTCAGCAAGTAGGTTGCCAACAAGGTCTTGTCATTCTCAGCACATTCTAGAACATCAAACGCCTTCTCCACTTCCTTAATCCAATGAGCTGCCGCATCTGGAACAGGTTTGCCCGTGAAAGAAGGGGGCTTCAGCTTCCAGAACCGCTCCATCACCATGGATTGGCCACCTCGGGAATTGGACCCCTCGCTTCCATCTCCCTGCTGGTATCTAGACATAGCCCCAATCATAGCTTCCATGAAACGATCCACATTATGTCCTTTTGCCCTCGAACCACCATCATCTGCTCTCTAACCACGAGCCAACGGAACTCTCCTCTTCGGTGCCATCACTACCCCACAAACACGAAAATCGAACCAAAACACGTCAAAACCTATCAATCTATACCAGCAGCCATCGCCTGTACAGACTCGTACTTATTGTTGGACTATAATATCTAACCTAGTTTACCACATACTCGACCAGATTGAGCTCTGATACCAACTGTAACGACCCGCCATCCTATGACCGGAGACCCGATCACTAATGGATGTCGGCCCATTAACTGCGGGTTCACACCCGGATCTCACACAACACATCTGGAGGAGTAAGCGCTAAACAAGGCTAAATATATCAATCACACGGACTACAAAGATGTAACAAGTGCGCAGGAAGGAAGATAACAATGTCCGTATACAGTCCAACAATAATTACATGGTCCAACAAATTAAATAAGTACAGGCAGAAGTAAAGTACAACAACATCGGGGCATACCCCGGAACTAAGACAGCTGCTGGTCCGCACACCAAGAAGACACCACCCGCCGCCAAATGCCACGAGGTCCACACCTGAAACCGCAGGGAGTGAGCCACACCAGAATTGGGCTCAGTAGGGATCATCCGATCCCCTGCCTCCCACTCACACACCCACAAGTGCAACATCACAGATATATGACAATTAAACAAAGCAGTAAACATAGCACCCAACCTGATATGAAACGTACGATAAGCAGTGTAGCAGGAACAGTTCTAAGCAACCCGAAGAACCCAACACAAAGTCACGTCTCATAGCCAAAGTCCACAAAGCGACTAAACCACACTGTCGACCGAAGTCAAACGTCGCCTCACAACACTACCACCACTACTCACGCCTGTCCGCCCCTACGGTGTTCCGGGGCACTGTAGGGTGAGGCGGTGAGTCAAACTAGGACTAGCTGGGACCAGTGTATCACCACTGCCTAGCTACGTGTGCACACAAGCAGTCTAGACTACTGTCCTACCGACCGGATTGCCTCCACGCTAGGCCTCAGCGCTTCAGAGGGCCCTGGGAACCGGCGAACCCCCGTCAAGCCGAAGCTACAGGAACTACCCACAACCCTAACCTCCCGGGCTGCGTCAGGCCAAAGGGCGAAGGGTACCACTCGTAACCTTGATCAAAGGTCACATCAGGCCCAGTGGCTACAGGGGTAAAACAACTCCAACAGTACCACAACCAGCTCCACAGCAAGAAACGCGTCGGAAGCTGCCACGACAAACAGGGAAAACCCCGACCCGCTGAGACCAAACGGCAACCCCTCGGATAGCACACCGGCTACTCCGGCCCGACGGGCTCAAGGTGGTTATGCTTCCCTCAGCCAAAGGTAAAACACAACATGTACCCCTCCTCCCACCGGTACGGCACAATGCCTCACAGACACCATGACCCTGTCCCCATCGGTCCATGGTGACAAACGTAAACCACAGTTATTCCGATTCCATATTCGCATAAGCACATACACACATATAACATGATTCCATTCGCACAGTAAACCTCCATCTCAGCGTACAGCTTAAAGCATGCATTTGAACCATCCAACAGTGAAACATATGTTAAAAACCAGGGTTTATGCAGTTCTCTCTTGAATCGCGTCGACCGAGGTCGACGCCATTCAAGCTCCTCAAATAGGTTCATTTAAAGCCAGATTATCCCTTAAAACGTGTCCACCTGGGAAGCCGCCGTTTGAAACGCGTCAGAGCTCTCAGACGCCATTCACACCGAAATTCCAGATTTGCAGACCCTCAGTCGGGGTGATTTCCTGCCTAAATGGCGTCATGATGGCCCGACGTCCTTCTAAAAGGCATCGTCCATCCATGACGTCATTTAGCGCCAGAACCCCTAACTCGTGAAACCTCAAACAGGGAGGTTTCTGCCCTAAAAGGCGTCGTACTGCCCTGACGTCCTTCTAAAAGTCGTCGACCAAGCACGACGCCGTTTAGCGCCAGAAACCTGGTTCCCTGGTTCAACCCGAGGGTTTCTCTTTTAACCCCAAACACCCCGAAAATGCCCCAAAACAGAAGGGGGAAGATAGGGGAAATCAACTACTTCCAGCATGCTACAAATCTACGTTCACGAGCACGGCCATTCCCACAAGAAAACCCCCTAAACATGCTCATTCTAACCCAAAACATAACATGCCACGCCAAGGAAATCACGAGTAACACATTCACAGTCCATGCAAGGTTCGTCCCCCTACTGGTTCTTGAACTCCTCCAAGCTCCGTGCCGCCGACCCGCCGCACCGCAGACCGCCGCCGGTACCCTCGAGGACGCCGCCACTCCGCCAGGACGTCGGCCGCCATCCGGAGAATGGAACGCCGCGAAGGAAGTGGTGGAGGTAGAGGTGAGAGGTAGGGAGGTGTTGGAGTGATGGAAGAGGAAGAAGAGGAAGGGTAGGGAGGAAGGAGGGCGGAGGGAGCGGAGAGGGCGAAGAGAGAGAGGGCGGAGGCGAGAATGAGGGAAAGAAGGGGAGGCTCGCGGGGTCAATATGAATCTAGCTAAAACGCGTCGATCGAGGCAGACGCTAATCAGTTTGACAGGACGGGCCGTACTGACAGCGGTCTGAAACACGTCACTCACCACGGACGCCGTTCAGACGACAGGACAGGCCGTACTGACAACGCTCTGGCGCCGTACCCTGACATCGCAGAGGTCACAGTCTGAATCGTGTCGACCAACATGGACGCCGTTCAGACGATGTGACAGGGGCCGTACTCTCGCGGCCCGAAACCCGCCCACGTGGCGCACACGTGGCACAACAACAAGCAGACCTAAATGGCGTCCACACAACCTGACGCCTTTTGAAAGGCGTTGAGCAGTGCTGACGTCATTCAGTCAGAAATCTCAAGACCCCTCAGGGTCCAAACCAGGGGATCCGGCCCGAACCCGACCCGAATACAGAACCCGAAACCTTAGTCCTTACACCATAGCCTTGGTTAACTTGAGAGCATTGTGCGAACGAAGGATTATAGCCATGCGGTAACTGTGGATGGACATGTTCCATGAGTAGGTTGCTGAACTCCATTACCTTCCGGGATCATGTGGTGTTGCTTGGCACCCAACTTGATCGGAAGTCCGACCGAATTTACATAAGATGTTAATTCGGTTAAGTAATTAGTTAATATGTAGATGTTAATCAATTACCATAAGTCAATAACCAGTTATTGGCCTTAACGGGCTGAAAATCGAACTGGTTAATGGGCCTAAAGGGTCACACGCAATAAGATTATCAGTCGGTGGTACTTAAGTGAGATTTATATTAACTCGGGGACTTTTGTAAAAAAGTCGCGCCAACTTAATATATATATACACGGTGTTGAGAAACCCTGGGCCAAGCTCCAGGTTTTCCCTATGCTGGCCGCCCCCCTTTCTCTCTCCTCCTCCTCTGGTGCCACGTTCGAGGTGCCGGGACAATCTCCATCTCCGCCGCGCGCGATTCTCGAAAGTCGGGAATTCCCGTCTGCGGATTTTTCCGAACATCGTTGCGGCGACGGATCTTCTGCAAGCGAGCTGATACGAACGAGGGAGCGAGGACGAACTACTGCGGAGGATCACGTAAATCTTATTGTTGGGTCACGCTCTGATCCCAACAAGTTCTTGGGGGTAACACATTGATAGATGCCCCAGTATCTACTAGACATGTATCCATAGCCTTTCTACATATGTTAACAGTTATACTTAACGCCATGCTCCTTGCTGCCAACGGTGCCAGTTCAGAAGTATGGAAGGATATAATGGGCTGATCCCCCTGAGGGACCAACAATGTGATGATCTTTTCTACAGGCATGTCTTCACTGACCATTACCCATTGTAGGTAGTGCATTAGGGCTTCTTGATGGACTTTGGATCTCTTGATCAGCTCTAGTATAGAAATGCGTGCCAGTGTTCTATCCAGCTATTTCAACAAATCATAGTGAGTACTAGGTGTACTTTCTTCATTATGGACCTCCTCTATCGACTGTGATGGGCCATCTCGTACCGTAGACTGGGGAACACCTTATTGAATATTTGGCCGCTTCAGAGTGCATGTTCTTCAATAGTGGAAGGTCCAAGCGTTATCTTGAGCACTGCCGTGTTGAGGAGTGGTCTGGAGGGTGTAATGGTTTGGTAAGAGGGTGTTGGTGGGTTATTTGATGGAGGTAAGGGGACTCGGATGAGTGGTTTGGAGGGTTGTGGGTGTAGATAAGCGGGTGATGGTGATGGGTTATTTAGCAGAGGTATTGTGCGGATGAGCGGTTTAGAGGGTTGTATGGTACCCGGGTGAGTGGTTGTTGTAGGTGATGTAGGGAATGGTATACGGAGTAATGGTTTAGATGGCATGAGAGGTGTATAGTTGGTTTGCGGAGGGTTGTTTGGTGAAGATATGGTGGCGGAGGGTGTAATAGATTTAATGGTGATGGGTTGTGGTTTGGGTATGCGGAGAATGCAGTGAGGCAGTTGCTCGGCAGTGCTTGATATATGACTTGTTGAATAGATAGAGGAAGAATCCTCTACTTTCTATTGTTTCCCTCTACTAGCCTCAGACTGGCTACCTATCAAAATGGGGGCAATTTGGTTTTGATGTTCCGGCAGCGGGTTCTGCACTATGCCCATATTCTGTGGTGCTGCTTGTTGTACTGGGGCTCTTAGGATTGGCTGCTACTGCTGTGGCGGCTATGGCTGTTGCTGCTGCTGCTACTGTTGTGGTCTTCTCACCTTCAAGGCGGCTATGTACTTCTTCATCTCCTCCCAATCAATCCCTCCTTGATCATTGAGATCATGAATGTAATCCTGAAAGTGAAAGCAAGCATCTACTGTGTGTCCCGATTGACGATGGAACACACAGTAACGGGACATGTCAACATTTGGTGGCTAAACAGCATTTTCCTTCGGCAGCACTAAGGCGTTGGCCGCCATAAGGGCATTGAATATATCCGTAAGGGATTCTGGTAATTGGGGGTATACCGACCTTCTGGGGCCAGGAGGTTTCCTCTACTGTGTATAGTCATTAGGAGGAGGAACATGAGTGTAATTCAGCTGCTGCCGAGGTAGATTGTATACTTGCTGAGGGGGTGTTGTGGTGCTAACTGAAACTGTTGAGCAGGAGGCCTGTAACCCTGTTGGTTTTAAGGCCTCGGTGACTGATATTGTTGATGATTCCTTATAAACTGGGGCTGATTATTGTTCATTATACTGACCTATTCATGAGACAGTGTACCCTCGGTAGATGGACCCATAGGAGAAGAGTTGGGGATAATAGACTTCCGAGGTGGAGGTCTATTGGGTCGATGAGGATCGAAGACACTAGCGAAGGTGGAATCTTTGAACGCATTCTGAGTATAATGCGTTCTTTCATACAAATCTGCCATGGTAGTCAAGTTATTCAGTGTCAGCACTAGCTTGTACTGTGGGGTGGCGTTGGCAACCATCATCTTTACCAATTCTTGTTCGGACAAGTGATCTCTTATCTTTTCAGCCATCCCTCGCCACCTATCAGCAAACACTATGAAGTCTTCATCTTCTCATTAAATAAGTCAACAATAGACAAGGTAGGTGCCACCTTGTCTTTGTATCTTTTCAGGAACCTTTTTGACACCATGTCGAAATTCTCTACCTCACTTGGGTCTAAAGAGAAGAACCACTCCAAGGCTAATCCCTCCAATGATCTTCTGAAGAGAAAAGCCAATGCTTTTTTATCATGCTACCAAAACGATGATTCATACAGGAATTCTTTGATGTAAAGGAAAGGATTGTCTGTGCCGTTGTACTTTCTGTAGACTGGCATTTCAGAAGGCAAAAGATGGAATACTAGCAAATCAGGGACAGAGAATTCGGGAGCGGCCTTATTGTCCATATTCTTTTCAAGATTCTTGAACCGCCCATGCATCTAGGATAATTTGTTAAGTAGGAGTTGGGTGGTAGAATCTGCTGGTGGAGGCGGTGGCTGTTGAAAAGACTATCTCTGCGAATAGGCAGGGATGCGAGGACAGTGAGGTTGTGAACTGGAGGCATTCCTGCCGTGCCCGAAAACATTTTGATAAATTGGGGTTTGCGGCCTCACAGGATGCCGTAAACCAGATTGTTGAGGGCCTGTGTGTCCCGGAGTAGAAATATGAAGACCTTCCATGGCCTGAGTAGGAGTTTGATAAGCAGAAGGGTGAACCGAGGGACTTGGCTCAGAAGGATGCAGAGGAGTTTTCCCTTTTAGAATGGATTGGATGGCGTCAAATTGATGAAGATCCACATGATTAGATAGAGCTCCCCTGAGGGTAGCGAGGTCAGAAGGATGATTGGCAGAGGGTCCAGCTTGGTCTTGAGCTCTTTCAAAGGTAGGATTGGAGATGACATGGACACATGATTGATCACCCAAATCTGGGTGGTATTGATTATAAATTGAATTATCCTGAAACTGAGGGGTATGAGCATCTCCCTCATGTATTGTTTGGAATTGGTCAGGGTAACCAGAGATATAGGCGTCTCTTTCATTTTAATAATAAGATGCACCATGAACTTGAGGGGCATAAGCATATCCCTCGTACTTGACCAAATCTTCTTGCTCAAAGGTGACTATGTAACGACCCGCCACCCTATAATCGGGGATCTGATTACTAAATGGGTACCGAATCATTAATTTGGAACCAAACCAGGATCTAATCAAGTCTGGGAGATAAATAATAAACTAAGCTAAACATTCACATCGCATTGAACTGAAGTAAAAGTGCAGGAATTAAAATTATTACAATGCGACTCGATACAGCAAATAATTACATATTCCAACAGAAAAGAAATAATTAAATGTACAGGCCAGAAATAAAATAACAACTACGTCGGGGCATACCCCGGAACAACTGCTGACGGTGCTCAACTCACGGCCGCACTCTCCTCGCTAAGTCTGCTGAGAGTCCTCACCTGAAAACCGTAGAGGGTGAGTCTCAAAGACAAGACTCAGTAGGGATCCTTCGATCCCCACTGCCCACGCACACACCCACAAGTGCAAGGTACAGCTAACAGAAAGGTGATAAGCACAAGAGGTACAATCCCTAATTCTTAACGTGAAATCACATGCAATCGTAATATAATAAACATGCATATATTAAACCAGCCGACTAGGAAATCCACAACTGTCGTCTCGATAGAACTCGCCAACCACACAACAACGGTGGAAAAACCTCGACCCGCTGAGACCAAACAGTAACCCCTCGGATAGCACACTAGCTACTCCGGCCCAACCGGCTCAGGTGGCTACTCCTTCCCTCAGCATGAGTGACTCTCCGAATGTACCACTCCGACACCGGTACTAGCTGACCCCGGGGTTCACCAGGTGACCCTCTCTCACTAGGCGTCACCCCGCCCACGCCCCCACCGGCGCTGTGCTCACGCCCCCACCAGCACAGGGTGATTAAGTGCTACAATGTCACTCCAGGTCCACAGTAACTCAAAACCCAGCATAGTGCGATCCGGTCACGTGAAAAGTCCGCGATCGCATAACACACATATAAAACCATCCGATTATGAAGAATCCATCTCTATCGGGTACACTAAAGCATGCACTAACCATCTATCTAACCGTATGAATACGTTTTACTGGCATGAATTAGTGAGGTTCTGTCTTGAATCGCGTCGCCCAAGGTCGACGCCATTCAAGCTCCATGTACAGGTTTATGTAAAACAGTCTTCAGAATCAGGCCCTAAAAAGCGTCGACACCAGTGGTCGCCTTTTTAAAAGGCGTCGACATCCTCAGACGCCATTCAGCACAGAAATCCAGAAATTCCAAGGCCCTTACTCAGGGGATTTCTGCGTTTAAAAGGCGTCATGGCTAACCGACGCCATTTGAAAACGCGTCGTTCACCCATGACGTCTTTTAGTCCCAGAATCCCCGAACTGGCAGACTCTCTGTCAGGCGATTCCTGTCTAAAAGGCGTCGTGATGGCTCGACGCCCTTCAAAAAGGCGTCATCCGTGCACGACATGTTTCAGCCCCAGGAACCAGAGTCGCCTGAGCCCGAGGGCTCCCTATCCAACCCCAAACAACCCCAAATTCACCCAAAAACGGAGGGAAAAAGAGGAGCAATACTATCCATAGGCAACACATTCATAGAAATCCCCCATGTTATCAAAATAACTCCTAAACATGCTCATTCTACCCCCCGAAACCAAAGATCCAAACAAGCTTAAACGAGGGTAAACATGGCTTAAAACGTGATGCTAAGGGGAACTGTCACCCTACCGGATACTTGAACGCCTCCTAGCTTCAAGCCGTCCACCCGACTCGCCCCACGCCGCCGCCAGTACCGCCGTGGTCGTCCTTGCTCCTCCGTGACGTCGGCCGCCGTCCGGAGAGTAGAACGCCGCAGTGGAAGTGGAGGTGGTAGTGGTAGGAGCTAGGTAGAGGATGGAGTGGAGGGAGAGATGAAACGGTGGGAGGAAAAGAGGGAGGAGGAGGGATCGCCGCCGAGTTCGTCGGAAGGGGAAAGAGAGGAAGAGAGGAGAAAATGAGGGAAAGAAGGAGGGATCGCGGGGTTAACCAGAGACTGGCTAAAACGCGTCGACATCCACGGAAGCCATACAGTTGATGTGACGGCTGCTCTGACAAGACTCTGAAACGCGTCGTTCAAGGCAAACGCCGTTCAGACGACATGTCAGGGCCGTACTCCGACAACCCATAGTCGCAGTCTGATAGGCGTCGACACACGTGGACGCCGTTCAGGCGACAAGACAGGGCCGTACCCTCGCGGCCCGAAACCAGCCCACGTGGCACCCACGTGGCAGAACTTGAAATGCGTCTGCAAAGGTAGACGCCGTTCAAAACGCGTCTTGATGTCCTGACGCGAATCAACTCAGGACCTCCGCCCTTACTAAGGTCAGAACTACAAGGTCCGATCCCGAAAACCGGATCTGAAGGTCACGATCCTTACAGACTATGTCGACGGTTCTACCTGAACGTAGCATCATTGTGTTGAGATGACAATTATTTCAATCAAGTTAGCACAGATTAACAACCAAGTAGATGCTTATGCTATTTTGAGAGTTACTTGTTGGGTTAATTGAATTTTTAAACTCAAGTTCTCTAAATGGATAGGATCCTAATTTCAATTCAATTTCCGTCGTTATGCTCTACGGCTTCACTCACAATGGTATGAACTACCCAGGACTTCAAATGGTACAACCAACCTGATGAACAAAGAGGAATTCCTTGTTTTTGGGGACTTACAGAGGTCTTAACACCAACCACTCTAGTCTGACTAAGGGACCGACCTAGTCAGAGAGAGGTGAGGATGCTAAGAGAGGTGTTCCTATAAGAGGGGGGTGAGCCTCGATGCAAATGACCTGTGGCCTGGATGGCCTCTAATGTAGAATAAATAAATATAGGTAGCAAGAAGATCAATGATCCGAGCGTTAGTGACCAACAGGGATAAGAGCTTGAATCGCGTCGTTGTTCACAAACGCTATTCAAGACAGTATTCCCTCTTGTTCACTGTGGCTCAGGCAGCAAGAGAGATAAAAGGGGCACTAAATCGCGTCTACTAAAGACGACGCGCTTAATGAAACGCGTCGCTCTGTGCAGACGCGCTTTTGATCCCAAAAACAACAAATAGGCACCAAAACCAGGGGCAATCCCCTCTCCGAATACAGGATGAATAATAGATCAACTTCTCATGCAACAACAGTCAAATATATAGGCTAATCATGTGGCATCATGGATATTAATTCAAACAAAATACACTTTCCAATACCACTTCTCAAGGCAATTAAGGGAGGACAAGATTTTGCCACAAGGGGATGTGTACGAGGTGCATGTGGGGATAAGGATCAAATAGCCAACCAACAAACCATCAAACGTGCCCGAGGGACACAAGCGGTGCACCGAGGATGCCCAATGAAAATAACAAGAGTAAATAACAAAAAAAAACGGCAAGACAAGTCTCACCGTGATCGCCAAAAAGCTGTAGTGCTCAAAAAGGTGTGTGTTCATCATGCTATCATGTGTTTATTATGATTAACAATATGAAAGAAATTGTGATCGCCAGAAACTGAGGGTTTCAAAGGAAAAGTGATCGCTTACTAACCTTGCAAATCGAGAGAATGTGGAGTTCTTTTGTTTCTTTCTTTCGGCCGACCAAAAGAAAAGAGCCTTCTCTTTCTTTACTCTTGTTCTTTGGAGGTGTTTCTTCTTTCATCTAAACTCCAAACTTTCTTTTAAATCTCCTTCAAACCTTGCAAAAAGGATTAAAAACAAAAGAAAACAAATAGATTAGAACTAAGGAGGAGTAGTATCTATTCTATCTAACAAAATTATCATGCAACTAAAACCAAAGAACTCACTTGTTTTGTGTTCTTTTAAACCCCTAAATGATGTATAGGCATGGGAAATATGAAGTAAATGTGTGTAATGAAGTGATGTAATGAAGAACTATATGAAAACAGAAATTTAAACTATATGAATCTTATCAAAATTCAATGGAAAAGATCAAGAAGAGAGGAAAATGATGGCTCCTCCATAGCTTTAGTCTTCAATGGGCTTCAAAAGGTGAAGAGGATGAAGAAGATCAAGCTTCCCTTGCTATCCACGTTTTTCTTCTTGAGAGCCTTCAAAAACCTTGTAGGAAGCTTCAAATTCTCTAATAGCCAACATTTTTCAAAGGTCAATGTCCATATGCATTTATAAGAAGTGATTCTAGAGTATTTTGGCCTTCAAAAGGACTCTCCCGCAGATCGGACTTACCTTGGATGAGCGTGGAGGGAATTGGAAACCCTTCCAACATCTGGAACCGGATTATCTCAGCCAAATCATGTTTATCAGGAAACTCTTAAAACGCGTCACTCAAAGGGGACGCCTTTTAGTTAATTAATGCGGCTAGAATAGAAATAAATCCAGAAAGGGAAACCGAAAACAATTAGGAAATTTAAATCACGTCTTTCAGTGGCTACATGCTTTAGATAACTTAGGAAATTAACTAGAATTAGAAATCGTAAACCCAGGCTGATTAGGACTTAAAAGGCGTCATACATAGGCGACACTATTAAGTTCATTCCTCTTAAATTTACTAATTTTAATTCCGAATTGATTTCTGCTAGGAATCCAAATGGCGTTGCACATGAGCAATGTGATTCAACTAATCTCAAGTGAAAATCAATAAAAATTAATTAATGATTAAACATCAGACCATTCTGGGGCATTATAATTGTGACATGAAATTGACTCAATATGTGTTAAAATTAGCATGTCTACAAATGGTCATTCTTATGAAATGGGGAACGGGGTGTTTTCAATTCGATTGTTTGGATTCCCCCCCCCCCCCCCCCCCCCCCCCCCCTCTTTTCTGTTTGAGGCATTTTATACGATTTAGGGGAGGAAATCCCACGTTGAGGCTCGGTGAGACTTGTTGGGTTCGGTTGTAACCCCAGGGGAAATCGTAACAGCGGAAGAATAAAAATAAATCGATTTCCCAAACCAGTTCGGGCTCTGATTGATGCAACAAAAATGATCTTAATAAAATCATACAAGATTTTCACCTTGCGTAGAACACGTTGTTCTACAAAGGTCGATGTCGAACTCCTTGAAGCTACGAGCCGCACAAACATATAGCCTCTAGAGCTAATCTACACGAACCCTCACAGCAACAGAGCTCACTTTCTCCTTCAACCCGCATAACACTAACCCATTGCCTCAAGTTCTCTAACAAGAGTCCAACTCTTGCAAGTTCACTTAACGGCCACCTTTTGGAATGGCTTCTTAGGTTGTGGGTTCGAGAATAAGTGGGTTATATATAGGAATGATAAGGCGGCAGCTTGAACCACCTCGTTTAATCAAACCCATCTTTAACTACCGCAATTAAAGTAAACCACAGGATATATTATATATCAATATATTATTATTAGCTTATTTATCAAATAAGCTTAATAATACATATATTATATATACCCTTTATATTATTGCATATATACTTTTAAGCCATTTACATATTCTTTTCCCGAAAGAATCTAATGCTTTAGTATATTTATCTATACAATAATATTCCGTTATGCAAGAGTTAATTGTGTGTGATCCTCTAGGCCTATTATCACTCTTGTTTAAAGATCCATTAACTTCTAATCTAATTAGAAGTAAATTAAACTGGTTATTTCTAATAACCGTTTAATTTGATATGTACCTTTTGATCACATTAGGTCAAGTAAATCCGCGTGATCCCAGAGGATGTCAGGTTCATTTTTACCCTATCTGACACCTGTAAGTCTTCAGTTACCGTATTGCTATAATCCTTTGCTCATTCTATGAGTTCGATTCGATCGTGTGGTATGGTTATGTCAAACTACTAGTGATCGTGTCGTCTGACCATGACCTCCTTAATTATTTCACGTTCGTTCCAAACGAATTGATATCACCCTGGCCAGGGATTTAGTGGAGTGTCCATGTCATGATTCATTAACTATCTGTGATATTCCTGACAGTGAGCGATCCGCTCTTAACCATTAACGGTCTTCACATGTATTTTGATGTGACTAATAATTTTGTATTTCATGACCTGTGGTTAAATTCACTTAACCAAACATTAAACCATACCAATCCTCACGCAAGACCCCATTAATGTCTCAGGTCAAAGGATCAATGATACTACTGAGACAGATGGATCTTCATTTGACATTAGGTATAATTAACTATCTGAAGATCCATCAACGGATCATTTCAGTGAATATCCTCCCAGGATGAACACCCACACATATGTACTGGTGCTTTTTACCTATGACCGTGAGATTGGTCATCTACACATCATGCGTGCTGATTTACGAGTAATCAATGTCCCAGAGTGATTACTATCTAATCAAGAACAGTTTAAGGTTTGTGTCCATATACTGTCAAACTCACATTCGAGATGTCATCTCGAAATTGACTTTACAACTACATATCCTAGGGACAATGCAAAGCAATCCACAAATTACAAGTTTACGCTCTAATTACTGCTTAATTATACTGAACAAGATTGTACAACACATTGGGCCTACATGGCACATAATTGGTCTGTAGGACACCCAAAAACTAACAAGACTTGGGGGCGAAGTGGTCTTGGGCACTGAATGGCGTCCACTCAGGCCGACGCATTTTGTGAAAGTTATCGACCTGAGTCGACACGATTTAGGCGAGTCCACCCATGGCCCGAGAGTGAAGAACCAATGGTAGGGCATTGAAAGGCGTCGACCTGAGTCGATGCTATTCAAGCCAAAGCCCCATATTTTCCTGTATCTAATATGTGTGAATATTATACATCATGTTAATTATATTCTTGTATATTGTTAGACAATTTTGTTAATGCATGCTTGAAATCATACATTGGGGGCGGGGATTTTCATGTGCTCGGAGTCAAATTGTGCTGTGTTTATGCCATCGTAAACCTAGAACGACAGTGGTTTGTGTTTGACACCTTATGTCCGTATGGGAGTGACGTTGTACTAGTGTGGAAGTGGTACATTTCGGTTTGTCACTTGCGGCTAAGAGGAGGCAGAACTATTTAAAGCTGGACAGGCCAGAATAGTCAGTGCGCTATCCGAGGGGTTGTTGTTCCATCTCAGCGGGTCAGTGTATTCTAGGTTTGTCTTGGCAGTTTCTAGTGAATTTCTTATTGTGGACCCAAGTTGGATGCTTCTACTAGATGTGTACCCATTTGTCACTAGGTATGATGTAACCCGAGACATCAAGGTTACGGGTGTATACCCCTTTCGCCCTTTGGCCTGATGTAACCCTAGAGGTGAGGGTAATGGGTTGTCCCTATAGCTTCGGCTTGTGAGGAGTTTTGCTCGTCCACAGTACCCTTGTGTAGTGCCATGGCCAGGCATGCAGGGAAGTCCGGTCGATAGGACAGTGGTTTCGACTGCTTGTGTGCACACGTAATTGGGTGGTAATGACTCACTAGTCCCGGTTAGTCCTAGTTGGACTCATTGTCTCACCCTATGGTGTCCGAAGCTTGTAGGATAGATAGGCGTGAGTGTTGGTTGAGTTGTAAGGTGTAATGACTGAGATTTCGGGTTCGGTTTTCGGGTCGGGTTCGGGTCGGAACCCTTGGTTTGGACCTTGTGGGGGGGTCTTGTGACTGCTGACTGAATGGCGTCAGCACTGCTCGACGCCTTTCAAAAGGCGTCAGGTTGTGTGGACGCCATTTAGTTCTGCTGGTTGTTGCGCCACGTGGGCGGGTTTCGGGCCGCGAGAGTACGGCCCCTGCCAGATTTGTCTGAACGGCGTCCACCTCGGTCGACGCGTTTCAGACTGCGACACCTGCGGTGTCAGGGTGCGACGCTAGAGCGTTGTCAGTACGGCCTGTCTTGTCATCTGAACGGCGTCCGTGGTGGGCGACGCGTTTCAGACCGGTGTCGGTACGGCCGTCCTGTCAGACTGAATGGCGTCTGCCTCGATCGACGCGTTTTACCTCGTTCCAGATTGACCCCGCAAGCCTCCCATTCTTTCCCTCACTTTCGCCTCTCCACTCTCTCTCTTCGCCCTCTCCGCTCCCTCCGCCCTCCTTCCTCCCTTCCCTTCCTCTTCTTCCTCTTCCAACTACTCCGTAGCTTCCCTACCTCTCACCTCTACCTCCACCACCTTCCTCACGGCGTTCCCTTCTCCGGACGGCGGCCGACGTCCCGGCGGAGTGGCGGCGTCCTCGAGGATACTGGCGGCGGCGTGAGGCGAGACGGGTCGGCGGCGAGGAGCTTGGAGGAGTTCAAGAACCGGTAGGGGGACGAACCTTGCATGTGATGTTCGTGTGATTCTCGGCGTGACGTGGTGCTTGGGGGATAGATTGAACATGTTTAGGAGGGATTCCATGTGGGAATGACGGTGTCTCTGATCGTGTTTTCGTAAGCATGATTGTGTGGTCGAGCTTCTCTCCTTCCCCCTTTGATTTTGGGATTTTCGGGGTGCCCGGGGTTCAAGGGTGAAGCCCTCGGGTCGAACCAGGAAACCTGGTTTCTGACGCTAAATGGCGTCGGGCTGGGTCGACGCTTTTCCGAAAGACGTCCGGTCAGCACGACGCGTTTTAGCGCAGAAACCTTCCTGTGTGAGGTTTCCTGAGTTAGGGGTTCTGTGCTAAATGACGTCATGGATGGACGACGCCTTTCAGAAAGACGTCGGGCCATCATGACGCCATTTAGGCGAGAAATGCCCCCGTTTAAGGGTTCTGCAAATCTGGATTTCTGGGTTGAATGGCGTCGGGACACCCAGACGCGTTTTAAAAGGCGACTTCAACGGTGGACGCGTTTTAAGCAATAATCTGACGTTTAACTGAACCTGTCTGAGGGGCTTGAATGGCGTCGACCTCGGTCGACGCGATTCAAGCCAGAAGTGTTATATTGCTGGTTTTTAACATGTGTTTCACTGTAAAAGTTCTGAGGCATGTTTTATGTGGTACACTGTGATCGAGGACTTATGTGTGAGTGGTATTACATCACCGAGGTGTGTGTATGTGTGCTTTAGCTATATACTGAGGCGGAGGTTTACTGTGCGACTGGAATCATGTTATATGTGTGTTCATGTTATGCGAATGTGGACCGGGTTAACTGTGGTTTACGTATGTCACCATGGACCGGTGGGGACAGGGTCATGGTGTCCGTGGAGTGGTGCTTGTTGTGTTTCACCCTTGGCTGAGATAAGCAGAACCACCTTGAGCCCGTCGGGCCGGAGTAGCTGTGTGCTATCCGAGGGGTTGCTGTTTGGTCTCGGTGGGTCGGGGTTTCCCTTGGTTGTCGTGACAGCTTCCGGCGTGTTTCTTGCTGTGGAGCTGGTGGTGTTTCTGGTGGGAGTTGGTTTACCCTTTAGCCAGTGGGCCTGATGTGACCTTTGATCAAGGTTACGAGTGGTACCTATAGCCCTTGGCCTGACGCATCCCGGGAGAGTTGGGTTTGTGGGTAGTTCCTGTAGCTTCGGCTTGACGGGGGTTCGCCGGTCCCCAGGGCCCTCCTGAAGCGCTGAGGCCTAGCGTGGAGGCAATCCGGACGGTAGGACAGTAGTCTAGACTGCTTGTGTGCACACGTAGCTGGCAGTGGCGGTACACTGAGTCCAGCTAGTCCTAGTTTGACTCACTGCCTCACCCTACAGTGCCCCGGAACACTGTAGGGGTGGACAGGCGTGAGTAGTGGTGGTAGTGTTGGGAGGCGACGTTCGACTTCGGTCGACAGTGTGGTTTAGTCGCTTCGTGGACTTTGACTGTGAGTCGTGACTCTGTGTTGGGTTCTTCGGGTTACTTAGAATGGTTCTTGTTACACTGCTTACCGTACGTTTCATATCAGAGTTGGGTGCTGTGTTTACTGCTTTACTTAAATTGCCATATATCCCTGTTGTTGCTCTTGTGGGTGTGTGAGTGGGAGGCAGGGGATCGGATGATCCCTACTGAGCCATTTCTGGTGTGGCTCACTCCCTGCGGTTTTCAGGTGTGGACCTCGAGGCGCGCGGTAGCGTGGTGTCTTCTCGGTGTGCGGACCAGCAGCTGTCTTAGTTCCGGGGTATGCCCCGATGTTGTTGTACTTCCTTCTGCCTGTACTTATTTAATTGTTGGACATGTAATTATTGTTGGACTGTATACGGACATTGTTATTTTCCTTCCTGCGCACTTGCTTATCTTTGTAGTCCGTGAGATTGTCATATTTAATCTTGTTTAGCACTTACTCCTCCAGACGTGTTGTGTGAGATCCGGGTGTGAACCCGTAGTTAATGGGCCGACATCCATTTAGTGACCGGGTCTCCGGTCATAGGATGGCGGGTCGTTACATAAGGCACCGTTAGTACGCACTCGATTATGAGCATTGTGGTGTTGAGTTTGGTTGTCTGAGTTACTTTGGAGCTGTATTTACTACTGGTGGTTTCTTCTCTTCGACTTTGGCCGTTGTAGCCATAGCTTTACTGCTTTCGTTTACAGCTTTCCCTTACTTCTGCAGTTACCTGGTAGTATTTCCGGGAGGTGGGGGTCACGTGATCCCTACTGAGCCCAATTCTGGTGTGGCTCATTCCCTAGTTTTCAGATGTGGACCTCTCGGCGAGCATTAGCGTGTGGTTTTCATCATGGTGTATGCGCCAGCAGCTATCTCAGTTCCAGGCTATGCCCCGATGTTGTTGTACCTTTTCTTTTGCTTGTACATATTTTATTTCTGAGGACCATGTAATTGTTGTTGGATTGTATTTGGACATTGATATTGTGCTTCCTGCTTATTTGTACATTTCTTGTGGTCCGTAAGATTGTTATATTTAGTCATGTTTAATACTTACTTCTCCAGACATGTTGTTTGAGATCTAGGTGTGGATCCGAAGGTAATGGTCCTATACCTATTTAGTAATTGGGTCCCCTATTATAGGGTGGCGGGTCGTTACACTGACGCCCTAGTCGCCGCTTCTCCACCATCTCTTCTTCCCGTCTCTCGGGAAGTCCAGCGCTCACATGCTAGGGGCACCATCGTGGCATAGAAACACCAGCGAGTGTGCTGACATTGACGGGGAGCGAGGACGATCCCGCAATAGGAGGACCACGTGGATACTGTTAGGTTCGCTGTAAGATCCGAATAAAAATGCAGCGGAAAAGGAATCGGATCCATACTGTTTCAGATAGTAAAATTTAAGTGTGAAAAACATATTTTCACCTTGCGTGGATTTCAATTCGCGTTCGTCTGGTTCCGTCGGTGCGATGCTGCAAGCCGCGTAGGTACCCAATCTCTAGCAATATCCATGCAGTTTTCCTCTTCATGGATCATCCTTGCTTCCTCGCTCGATGCAGCGTCTGCAGATCTCATCTCGCCGCGCGTGACTCTCCATGATATACGGATTTTGATTTCCCGTCGGACGGGAAGCGGAGCAGGCGAGAGGCAGAGTAGAGTCTCCAAGGGGGTCGGCGGGTCTCTAAGGGGGGCACCCAGGAGAGAGAGTGAGGAGAGAGAGGGGGGCGGCTAGCTCAGGTTAGAGTTGCTGGCCTTTGACCTAGCAACGGTATTTTTATAATAAGTGGTTTTACAGTTTTTCAGAAAAATCCACACTTATCATAAAACCTGTTAAAATACCCATCGACTTAAAAACCTTTTGCATGTGACCCTCTAGGCCCAAATATCAGTCAAGTTAAAGGCCCATTAACTCTAGTAACTCTTTACTGACCCACTTAATTATTTAATATCCATATATCAATTAATCAGCCGAATTGAATATCCCACAATAAATTCGGACTGGCTTCCGATCACATTGGGTGCCAAGCAACACTGCGTGAACTAGGAAGGCATTTGGATTATGTAACCCACTAATGGAACCTTTCAGTCATCGGTCACCGCGCGGATATAATCCTTCATCTGTGCACTGTTCTCAAATCAACCTAGGGAATGGTTTACTATTAAACCCTAACCTTTCGATTCACTTGAATCATATGCGCTAAACTATATCAGAAAACTCCTTATCTAATATAGTGTCCTCCCTGGCTAGGGACTTAAGCGCATCATTCCTTATACATTCTCTCTCCTATTACCAAGAGCGGATGATCCCTTGTGGACCACATAATTACCTTCGAGGGCATCTCCCTAAACTTGATCATTTGACTTATTGATATCCCATGGTTAGGGATTCGTTGGTCAAGGTCAAAGATCAGAGATTTACCAACAAGGTATCCTTGGTGTCTCAGGTCCAAAGACCATCCACGCAACGGTGACAAAGAATCGAGCTGGTTAACACTTAGGTAGCTACCATCTAGCGATTCATGGTCGGATCAGTTCAGTGAACTCATTCGCCAATGATCACCTATAGGTCCAACATAGTGTCTCCATACAAGTGACTTATAGGATCAGTCACCCTCATCATATGAGTTGAAGAAACTTGTACTAGTCTATCCGGATGTCTGATGTCCTTCTCAAACATCCTCTGACTAGGAACATTTAAGAACATGTGTTTATAAGTCTTCATTCCTGTAATTATGATCTCATCATAATCTAAAGACTATTGCACATGTCCATGGACTTCATCATGAGATGACAATCAATATCGGATTATATACACAATGAAATCAAGCCATTTTATTAATAACTGAATAATACAAAGTATCCGATTGGTTTGGAGGCCACCTAATACTAATAATCTTCCACTTGGACTAAAACCAATCACTTTTATACTAAATACATATATTCTCTAAGTGACGCTCAAACACATTTTAAGACAATGGATTCGTCAGTGGATCTGCTATGTTTTCAGCTGAGGGAATCCTTTCCACCACCACATCTCCTCGAGTAATAATTTTTATGATCAGGTGAAAGCGTCTCAGAATGTGCTTTGACTTATGATGAGACCTCAGCTCATTCGCTTGAGCAATTTCCCCATTGTTGTCACAAAGCAGTGGGATGGGATCAGAGATGCTATCCACCACGCCAAGATGGCCGATGAACTTTTTCATCCAGACTGCTTCCTTAGTAGCAGCAATACACTCAGCTTATGTCGCTGAATCAACAGTAGTTTCTTACTTGGAACTTTTCCAGCTCACTGCGCCCCCGTTGAGTGTAAAAACAAATCTGGATGTTGACTTGTTGTCATCTGGATCAAACTAAAAACTCGAGTCAGTGTATCCTTACAGCTTAAAGTCTCCTCCTTCATAGACTAGAAACATATCCTTAGTTCTTCTCAAGTACTTAAGGATACATTTCATAGCCTTCCAGTGTTCATCACCTGGATCTACCTGATGTCTGCTCGTAACACTTAGAGCATATGCTACATCAGGTCTAGTACACAGCATGGCATACATAATGGAGCCTATGGTTGATGCATAGGGAATTTCATCCATCATTACCCTCTCTTCAGGGGTCTTAGGAGACTGATCTTTAGAGAGATAAATTTCATGTCTCATCAGTATGAGACCTCTCTTGGAATTTTTCATACTAAACTTTTTGACAATGGTTTCTATGTACATGGATTAGGTTAAAGCAAGCATCTTCTTTGATCTATCTTTATAGATCCGTATTCCCAATACGTAAGATGCTTCTCCCAAATCCTTTATAGAGAAGTTTTTAGACAGCCATACATTTATTGAAGACATCATCCTACATCATTCACAATGAGTAGGATGTCGTCTACACAAAGACCAGAAATGTGATTGCGCTCCCATTGTTTTTCTTGTACACACATGGCTCATCTTCATTCTTAATGAAGTTATAAGATTTGATCGCCTCATCAAACCTTATGTTCCAATTGCGAGAAGTTTGCTTCAGTCCATAAATGAACTTTTGCAACTTGCATACCATATCTAGAGATTCTTTTGATGCGAAGCCCTCTGGTTGTATCATATACACCACTTCCTCAAGGTTTCCATTGAGGAATATTTTCATCACATCTATCTGCCAAATTTCATAATCATGGTGCACAGTGATGGAGAGAAGTATTCTAATAGACTTAATCATACCAACAGGTGAGAAGGTCTCATCATAGTCAACATTTTGTCTTTGATGATAGCCCTGCGCTACTAATCTTGCCTTATAAGTCTCAATTCGTCCATCCGCATCGATCTATCTTTTAAAGATCTACTTGCAACCGATGGATATTATACTCTCGAACAAGTCTACCAAGTTCTAAACTGGGTTGATGTACATGGACTGAATTTTAGAATTCATGACTTCTCACCATTTCTCGGCCTCTGGAGTCCCAATGCCCTCCTCGTAAGTCTTAGGATCATCATCGTCATTATAAAGTATCCTAAAATCATTCTTGTTGATATGTCCCACATATCTTTCGGGTGGTTTAGGTATTCAAACATATCTACGAGGTTCCTATATGTGTTGTTCTTGAACAGGTTTAGAAACTGATAGTTCATCTGATGAACCTATAACAGTTTGTGTGTCTGGAACTTCTTCCAGAGTTACTTTACTCTCATTGTCCTTTTGGAGACTGTAATCTTCTTCCAAGAAGACAACTCTCCTGGCTACAAACACCTTTTGTTCGCTAGGATGATAAAAGTAGTATCCATAGGTTTCCCTTGGATACCCTGCAAATCTACATTTCTCAGTTCTAGACTTCAGCTTATCTGTGTCATGTCCTTTAACATCAGTAGTGTTAGGTTCTCGGATTTCTCCGGATCTCTTGAGCAGCGGAAATAAAATAAAAATGGGTCCTGTTTCGAAAAATACTAAAACTTCGATAATCGGATTATCAAATCTCACCGTGTGCAGATTCGAATCCGCAACTGTTCGGTTCCGTCGGTGCGACACCGCAAGCCGCACAAGCGCTCGGCTTCTAGCGGAGTCTACGCGATCCTCCTCACGACAGATATCTTCAAGTTCCTCGTTCTTCACAGCCACGAAACCTCCGTCGGTCGCCACAACGATCGCCGCAACACGCAGCCGATTTCCTGCCAAACGAGAGTCGGAGAAGCGGCGGAGCAGATCCGGGGATTCAGATATGTCTGGGACGCCAGAGAGAGAAAGAGAAACAGAGAAGGGGGTGGCTAGGGTTAGCAACAGCTTGGCCTGCTCAGCCCGTTCGCTACATTTTATACTAACCGCGCGGTTTTTCATAAAAACCCCCAGTTTGTATAAAACCCACTTATTTATCCATCGCCTTGAGAATCATTTGCGTGTGACCCTCTAGGCCCAATTACCAGTCCGGTTAATAGCCTAATAAGCCCAGTAACTCCTTACTGGCTTTATTAATCAATTAATAACTCTTTATTAATTAATTAATCAATTGAATTGATATCGCACATCGAATTCAACTGGGCCTCCGATCACGTTGGGTGCCAAGCAACACCGCGTGAACCCGGAAGGTTTCGGGGTTAAGTAACCCACTCTTGGAACCTTTCCGCCGACAGTTACCGCGTGGATATAATCCTTCATTCGTACAATGGTCTCGAGTTAACTCAGGGTATGGCGTGCTGTCAAACCCTAACCGGTCGACTCACTTAGATTGGATGCCGCTGATGAATATCAGAAAACTCCTTTCCCGATATTATCGTCCGTCCTGGCCAGGGACTTCCGCACATCCTTCCTAGAGCATCCTCTCTCTAAGTACTGAGAGCGAATGATTCCTTATTGACACACAATTCCCTTCGACGGTATTCCGCTGTACCCAATCCTTGGCTGTTTAGAATCCCGTGGTTAGAGATTCATAAACCAAGGTCAAAGTACAGAAGTCCACCAACAAGGTGTCTTTGGTGTCTCAGGTCCGAGGACCATCCATGCAACTACGACAATAGAATCAAGTTGGTTGACAGTGAGGTACAATAGCATCTAGCGATTCAGTCGAATCAGTTCAGTGAACTCATTCTCGAATGAGCACCTACAAATTCGCCTTAGTGTCTCCACACAAGTGACTTATGAGATCAGTCACCCTCATCATATGAGCAGGAGTAATCTGTATTAGTCTAACCGGATATCGGATGTCCTTCTCGGATATCCTCCAACTAGAAACGATTAAGAATATGTGTGTTTAAGTGATCAGTCTCATTAGTATGATCTTATCATAATCTAATCACTATCGCACATATTCACGGACTTCATATGAGACGATAATTAATACGATTTACACACAATGAAAATTATGCTATTATATTAATAAATGAATGAGATTTACATAGTCAGATTGGCTTGTAGGCCACTTAAGACTAACAATCTCCTACTTGGACTAAAGCCAATCACCTTTATACAGTAAGCCTATAGACTCTAGGCCCCACTTTGATTGCAAAATAAGTTATTCGGAATTACTTATCCGAAATAGCATATACTAGAATAAAGGGTGTTTCGGTTTGATAGTTTTGTGGGGTCCACTGATGGAATAAGAAGAATAAGCAATTCTTGAGTCTAAGGTGGAATGGCTTATTCTCTTTATTCTAGTATAAGTAATTCTGACGCGGTATAAGCCATTCCGTCTGTCAAAGTAGAATTAACCTTATTTTAAGAATAAGATGCCTTATTATTCTCCTATTCTCCAATCAAAGTGGCGCTAGGTGACGCTCAAACACAATTTGAGCCAACGGCTTTGTCAGTGGATCTGCTACAATGACGACGGATGGAACTCTTTCCACTACTACATCTCCTCTGGATATGATCTCTCTGATATGATGAAAGCGTCTCAGAATATGCTTCGATTTTTTATGAGACCGCGGCTCTTTCGCTTGCGCAATGGCTCTATTGTTGTCGCACAACAGCGGAACAGGTTCACAGATACTGAGAACTACGCCGAAGTCAGTGATGAATTTTCTCAACCACACTGCTTCCTTGGCGGCTTCAACTGTAGCGATGTACTCAGCTTCAGTCGTCGAATCTGCAGTGGTTACTTGCTTGGAACTCTTCCAGCACACTGCTCCTCCGTTCAAAGTAAACACAAATCCAGATTTAGACTTACTATCATCTAGATCTGATTGGAAACTAGAGTCAGTAAAGCCTCGCAGTTTCAAGTCACCTCCTCCATAGACAAGAAACATATCCTTAGTTCTTCTCAAGTACTTAAGGATACATTTTACTGCCTTCCAGTGTTCTTCGCCTGGATCAGCCTGAAATCTTCTCGTAACACTTAGAGCAAATGCAACATCAGGCCGTGTACATAGTATGGCATACATGATAGATCCTATGGCAGAGGCATAGGGTATTCTATCTATGAATGCCCTCTCATTAGTAGTCTTAGGAGGCTGCACCTTTGAGAGATTAATTCCATGTCTCATCGGTATGAGACCTCTCTTGGAATTTTCTATGCCAAACCTTTTGACTATGGTATCTATGTACAAGGATTGGGTCATTCCAAGCATCCTCTTTGATCTATCTCTATAGATATGTATTCCTAATACGTAGTATGCTTCTCCCAAATCCTTCATGGAGAAATTTTTTGACAGCCAGATCTTTACTGATGACATCATTCCCAATGAGTAGTATGTCATCTACGTAAAGAACTAAGAAGGTGACTACGCTCCCACTGATCTTCTTGTACACACAAGGCTCATCTTCATTCTTAATGAAGTCATAAGAGTTGACAGCCTCGTCAAATCTTATGTTCCAGCTCTGGGAAGCTTGCTTCAGTCCATAAATGGACCTCTGAAGCTTGCACACGTATATCTGGATATTCTTTGTATGTGAAACATTCTGGTTGTATCATATACACCTCTTCCTTAAGGTTACCGTTGAGGAAGGCAACCTTCACATCTATCTGCCAGATCTCGTAATCGTAGTGTGCAGCTGTGGCGAGTAGAACTCTGATCAACTTTATCATGACAACCGATGAGAAAGTCTAGTCATAGTCAATTCCTTGCCTTTGACGATATCCCTTTGCCACCATCCTTGCCTTATAAGTATCGATCCGTCCATCAGCACCGATCTTTCTCTTAAAGATCTACTTGCATCCGATGGATACAATACCCTCGGGCAAGTCCTCCAAGTTCCAAACCTGGTTGGTGTACATGGACTGGATCTATGAGTTCATGGCTTCTCGCCATTTCCCGGCTTCTAGGCCTTCTATGGCCTCCTGGTAGGTTTTAGGATCATCATCCTCATTATATTCAACCTTAGACTCACCTTCAGCGATATGTCCCACATATCGTTTGGGTAGTCTAGGTAATCTACCAGATCTACGAGGCTCATATGTGTGTACTTGAACAAATTCAGGAACTGATATCTCATCTGATGATAATGCAGCTGTTTGGGGATCTGGAACCTCTTCCAGTACTATTTTTCTCCCACTGTCCTCCTGGAGAAGGTATTCCTCTTCCAAGAAGACAGCTTTCCTGGCGACAAATACCTTTTGTTCACCAGGATGGTAAAAATAGTATACAAATGTTTCCTTTGGATATCCCACAAACCTGCATTTATCAGTTCATGATTCCAGCTTGTCTGGATCGTGCCTCTTTACATGAGCAGGACAACCCCAGACTTTAACATGTTTAAGTTCTGGTTTCCTGCCTTTCTATATCTCATATGGAGTAGAGGCCACAGACTTGCTGGGTACTCTGTTCAGTAGGTATGCTGCTGACTCTAGAGCATACCCCTAGAGGGACACTGGTAATCCCGAAAACCTCATCATGGATCGCACTATGTCCAACAAGGTGCGATTTCTCCTTTCTGATACACCATTCATCTGTGGTGTATATGAAGAGGTTAGCTGAGAAAGGATACCATTATCCTTTAAGAATTGTGTGAAATTAGTACTCAAGTATTCTCCTCCTCGATCTGATCGAAGATCTTTAATACTCTCTCCTAACTGTTTCTCTACCTCATTCTTGAACTCCTTGAACTTCTCAAATGCTTCTGACTTGTACTTCATTAAGTACACATAGCCGAATCTTAAGAAGTCATCGGTGAATGTTATGAAGTATGAAAAGCCACCTTTGGCTTGGGTGGACAATGGACCACATACATCCGAATGTATTAGTTTCAGAATGTCCTTGGCATGTTCTCCATGTCCAGTAAATGGAGATTTTGCCATCTTTCCCATAAGGTAGGATTCACATGTCGCAAACGATTCATAATCGAATGCAGTTAAGTAACCATGCTTGTGCAACTTTTGCAACATGCTTTCACCAATATGCCCAAGTCTACAATGCCACATGTAGGTTTGGTTCACACAATTTTTTCTCTTCTTAAGAGCATTATCAATTTGAAGATTGTAATAAGAAACATCTAAAAGATATTGTAATAAAAAACATTTAAGAGATATAGACCATTGACTAAAGATGCCGAAGCTATTGATTTATTACCATAATAAATCGAACAACTTCTATTCTCAATAGTCAACCTATATCCTATCTTGTCCAAAAAAGATATTGATATGATGTTCTTTATTATGCTAGGAACATAATAACAATCTTCTAATAATAAAGCGTCTCCTGATGGAAGTCTGTGGTTTGATGTCCCAACGCAACCGCCGCAACTTTTGCGCCGTTTCCTAGCCTCAATTTTACCTCGCCTTTTCTTAGCTTACGCTTACTTGTCAATATCTGCGCATCATGACAGATATGAGAAGCACATCCGGTATCTAATACCCAAGATGTTGAATCTCTAACTGACAAGTTGATATCTATCATATAGATATTTGAAGCTTCATACAACTTCATCTTTCTATGAACTTTATCGTTGAGGAACTCCTTGCAGTTCCTCTTCTAGTGACCCTACTGCTTAGAATAAAAACAGTCACCTTTAACTACTCCTTTATCATTGTCCTTCGATCTTTTATCGTTTCCTATCATCTCTGCATCAAGGGCATCCAATGTCGGTTCAACAGGAGGATTAGTATCAAGGGCGAAGGCAATATGCTCAAATTTGAAGACATTCTTCAAGTGTCTGAGCCAATCTGAGTAGTTCAGGCTAGTCAAACGTTTGGCATCAAGTATGCCATAGAGTGGGTTATTCGACGACATAATTCCCTATAGGAGATATGTTATATCTTTTAAGCAGATGTTTAATTATTAAATATAAAACAATACATGGTTTTTTGTTCAAGTTTTAACTCCCACTAATTTTCGACGGACTGTATAACCCTCAGTTATACAGAACGGAAGATGCCGACAATCTCCTAGTGGGGATCAAAATCTCAATGACTTGTAGTACAGCCTTGTGGATAGCACAACAAACTGTAATACAATCAAAGAGCACCCAACTCATAGGACTTGCAACTCCTTGCAATATCTGATCATAGCTTTGGTCCCCAGAGATTTAATGGCCTTGTGGATAGCACAACAAACCACTAATTCTGGTATAAGCTAACCATCGTTACGCGACGAGCATAGATTTACATGTAGCCCTTGTGGATAGCAGAACAAAGCTACATGGTTCCTCTATCCCGATCATATAGGCATCTAATGCCATAGCCACAGTTTCTCCTCCCAATTAAACAGGCCTTGTGGATAGTACAACAAACCTGCCCAAAGTGATTCGAATCCTATGACTATAACGATGGTGGACCACGCAGTAAGTTCTTAACTATTCGCGTTACGGCTTAGAGTTTAGATGAGGATATTTAGATAACTTTTATCTTGGTCTCTCTTAGGTGATAGTATATAAACATATCGTATATATTTACTAAATACTATACCTGCTTTAATTCACAATCAAACATTAAAAACAATGCAACACATACATGTCTAGTGTGGTCATAGATAGCACAGTAGGTTTGACTGGAGCCAACAGTCAAACGCACACACAATCTAACATAACATTTATATCAGACTATCCTACAAACATATAGGCAAAGGATCTTCATCTTTTCGCCTTCCTAGTTGCAGCTGTGGATCGTCCTCGCTCCTTCCTCGGTTGCCTCGATCATATTACATTTAAATTCTAGAATTTACAAGTAAATTGAAGAAGGCCTTATGGCGAGTACAAGAGAGAGGGAGGTAGAAGTACACCGGAGTATGAGAGAGAGAGAGAGAGAGGTACGCAGACCTCTATTTATTAACAATTAATAAATAACCATACATCCACGATCCACACCCATCATTCATCACATGAATAATAAAACAAGTGCATATCCATGACCACGATGTGTTTTAAACATTCCACACATGATTCAGCGCATCACATGGCTAAACTAAAAGAGTTTTTAAAATAAATAAGTTTTGGCTTTCAGAAAGCTGGGTTCCAATCAAAATTGGCATTTAAATTTTGAAAACTCATTTAATCACTAAAGCATGCAATTAAATCAAATTTAAATGCATCAAAACACACATCACATGTGCACACACTCTAAATTAATAATTCTATATTATTCCATATCATTAGAACAATTCTAATAATTAAACAATCTAACATTTAGATCAAACCACATTAATAATCTAACAATTAGACTATTAATAACTAATCTAACTCTTAGACTAGTCTAATTAAAATTAATTACTAATTTAACACTTAAATTAGTAATCACCTCTATTTAATTATTAACTACTAATCTAACTCTTAGATTAGTTAATTTAAATTAATTATTAACTTAACACTTAAATTAACAATTAATTCTAATTAACTAAGAGTTGTAAATCTAACTCTTAGATTAAAAATTAATGATTACTAATTTAACATTTAAATTAGACATTTAGAATTAATTATTAACTTAACACTTAAATTAATAACTAACTCTAACTAATTATCAACTAAATTAATTAATAATTAATAATCTAACAATTAGACTGAGAATTATTAATCACTAATCTAACACTTAAATTAGTTAATTAAAGTTAATTATTAGCTTAACTTTTAATCTAATAATCAACTTCAATTAGATAATAACAAATTGTTAATTATGATTCAAAATCATTAATAAAAGCCCAATTAAATAAAAATTAAATAATAATTTTAGTTTTTAAAACAATTTTTAATTTCTAAAATTTGAATTCAAATTTTAACGAAATTTCAAATGGGCAATATGGGGATTTAATAGGGTTTTAAAAGAAATAGGGGAAAGTGGGCTCAGCCCACTAGACTGAGCCATGGGTCGGCCTGGTCCAGGCCTAGCCTACCGTGGTCCGGCCCGCCCCAGACCGGCCCAGCCAAACCCAGGACCGGCCCAGCCCGCCATCTTCCACCCGACGCCCGCCCCCTTGTGAAACCCTAAACCTAAAAGGCAGTTGCAGGTGGTGGCGACGGGAGGAGTGGCAGGTCGCTGGCGGCGAGCGCCCAGGTGCCGCCGGCGACGCCCCCGGTGCCGGCGACCTGCCCGGCGCTGGTGGGGCAAAGGTTCGGCCAGCCCGAGCCCCTAAAAAAACTGGTTTTCATGCCCCCTATTTTCTGGTTTTCTTACAAAACCGAAAGAGGAAGAAATATAGGATGTGTGGCCACCTCCTTTGGCACTCCAGCGCCGGCCACCGGCGCTGTGGGTGACCGGAAGGATCCTTGGTCACACCAAGATCTTCGGTCACCTCCCCATCACATGGGAATGCCCGATTAAAGCCGCATAACCCCTACATTATTCGTCGCACGAAGAACACGAAAATCCCCAAAATATAAATCCAGATTAGCAGAATATGTTAATATAAAATTATACTTATAATCCGTGTTCATCGCATGAACACGGATCCACCAAAAAGGATCAAACTTATGCATGGAATAGTACATGGAAATATTAATTTTGGAGAATGAAACGGGACGAGAAACAGTGCAACCTAGCTCTGATACCACTGTTGGGTTCTCGGGTTTCTCCGGATCTCTCGCGCAGCAGAAATAAAATAAAAATAGAGATCCGATTCCCGTTTCGAAAAATACTAAAACTTCGATAATCGGATTATCGAATTTCACTGTGTGCGGATTCAAATCCGCAACCGTTTGATTCCGTTGGTACGACACCGCAAGCCATACAAGCGTCTGGCCTCTAACGGAGTCCACACGATCCTCCTCGCGACGGATATCCTCACGTTCCTCATTCTTCACAGCCACGAAACCTCCGCCGGTCGCCACAACGATCGCTACAACGCGCAGACGATTTCCCGTCAAACGGGAGTCGGAGAAGCGGCGGAGCAGATCCGAGCACCCTTCCTAGAGCATTCTCTCTCTAAGTACCGAGAGTGAATGATTTCTTATTGACACACAATTCCCTTCGACGGTATTCCGCTGTACCCAATCCTTGGCTGTTTAGAATCCCGTGGTTAGAGATTCATAAACCAAGGTCAAAGTACAGAAGTACACCGACAAGGTGTCCTTGGTGTCTCAGGTCCGAGGACCATCCACGCAACTGCAACAATAGAATCAAGCGCGGAAGTCCCTAGCTAGGGTGGGTTAGAGAGAGAATAATGAATCATTCGCTCTCGGTACTTAGAGAGAGAATGCTCTAGGAAGGATGCGCGGAAGTCCCTGGCCAGGGTGGACGATAATATCGGAAAAGGAGTTTTCCGATATTCATCAGCGGCATCCAATCTAAGTGAGTCGACCGGTTAGGGTTTGACAGCATGCCATACCCTGAGTTGACTCGAGAGCATTGTACGAATGAAGGATTATATCCATGCGGTAACTGTCGGCGGAAAGGTTCCAAGAGTGGGTTACTTAACCCCATACCTTCTGGGTTCACGCGGTGTTGTTTGGCACCCAACATGATCGAAGGCCCGGTCGAATTCGATGTGCGACATCAATTCGATTGATTAATTAATTAATAAAGAGTTATTAATTGATTAATAAAGCCAATAAGGAGTTACTGGGCTTATTGGGCTATTAACCGAACTGGTAATTGGGCCTAGAGGGTCACACGCAAATGATTCTCAAGACGATGGATAAATAAGTGGGTTTTATATAAACCGAGGGTTTTTATGGAAAACTGTGCGGTTAGTATAAAATGTAGCGAGCGGGCTGAGCAGGCCAAGCTACTGCTAACCCTAGCTGTCCCCTCCTCTCTTTCTCTCTCTCTCTCTGGCGCCCCAAGTCGGATCCGAATCCCCGGATCTGCTCTGCCGCTTCTCCGACTCCCGTTCGACGGGAAATCGTCCGCGCATTGCGGCGATCATTGCGGCGACCGGCAGAGGTTTCGTGGCTGCGAAAAACGAGGAAGTGAGGATATCCATCGCGAGGAGGATCGCGTGGACTCCGCTAGAGGCCGGGCGCTTGCGCAGCTTGCGGTGTCGCACCGACGGAACCGAACGGTTGCGGATTCGAATCCGCACACGGTAAGAACCGATTATCCGATAATCCATTTTAGTTTTTTCGAAACGGGAACGGATCTCCGTTTTTATTTTATTTCCACTGCGCGGGAGATCCAGAGAAACTCGAGAACCCAACAATGGTATCAGAGCCAGGTTCCACTGTTTCTCGTCCTGTTTCGGATTCCGAAATTAATTATCTATGGTTTATTCTATGCTTAAAGTTCGATTAATTGTTAGATCTGGGTTCATACGATGAGCACAGTTGATTAGAATGTCTTTCTGCAATTTTTTGAATATTTTGGGGATATTTTGGAGGTCTTCGTGAGATGATGATCGGGGGGTTTTCGGCTAGTTCGTACTTGCTTCCCAAGCGTTGGGATCGCAAGCCAGGACTCCTGATCCCCTGTGGATAGTCACCACTGTCCACTGGGAATCCTTGCTGACGCCGGAGTGGCCTTGGAGTGCTCCGAAATCAAGCTTTCATTCGTTTTTAAAAACTTGAAAAATCACTTTTTGGGCCTAAGTAAAAGCTCAACCCAGGACTTCTCTTTAGCCACTGCCGGCAGCCCTGCCGCCGCCGGGGGCATCTCCGGCTGGAGCCGGGCAACGCAGAGGGCTGGGCCGGCGGTGGCGCCGATAGCCGCCTCCTTAACCTGCAACTTGAAAAGGGGGCTAGGGTTTCGGGTGGGAGCTTAGGGGCGATGGGTTGGAGCAGGGATCGGACCGACCGGTTGGACTTGGCTCTGGGGAGAACCGAGCCCTTGCTTGGCTGGCGCCAGGGCCCGAGCCCTGGCTCAGCCAACTGGCTGAGCCCATTTCCCCTCTATCCCTTTTAAATCCCTACACCTCTATTGCTCATTTTAATTAGAAATTAAATTGGATTTTAATTTAAAATTTTAAAGTTGTTTTGAAATTTTAAATTAGTGTTCAATTTTATTTTATATTGGGCTATTATGATTATGAATCATTAGCTTTAACAAATTGTTGTTAATTAACAAAGTTAGTTATTAATTTAAATGTTAAATTAATAATTAATGTTTTTTAAATGACTAATTTAAGTTATTAACTTTAGTGGTTAATAGTTATAATCTAAATGTTGGATTTTTAATTATTTAATCATCTAATAGTTAATAAATTAGGGTTAGTTATTAATTTAAGAGTTAAATTAATAATTAATTTTAATAACTAATTTAAGTGTTAAATTAGTGGTCTTTGATTAATTAATGTTATCATTAATTATCTAATCTAAGAGTTAGATTAGTAATTGTTAGTTAATTAGAGTTAATTGTTAATTTAAGTGTTAAGATTAATGATTAATTTTAAATTAACTAATCTAAGTGTTAGATGATAATTATTAATTAATTAGAGTTAATTAATAATTTAAGTGTTAAATTTGTTAATTAACTTTTATGAACTAGTCTAAGAGTTAGATTAGTTATTAATTATTAATAGTCTAATTGTTAGATTATTAATGTGGTTTAATCTAAATGTTAGATTGTTTAATTATTAGAAGTGTTCTAATTTGCATGGAATAATCTGGAACTATTAATTTTGAGTGTGTACACGTGTGATATGTTTTTATATGCTTTTAAATTAGATTTGATTGCATGTTAAATTGATTTAAAAAGCTTTTCGAAATTCAAATACCAATTTTGATTGGATCCCAGTCTTTGAAAAGCCAAAATTATCTATTTTTGAAAACTCTTTTATTTTAGTCATGTAATGCGCTTATCATAGGTGGAATGTTTAAAACACACCGTGGTCATAGATATGCATTTATTTAATTATTCATGTGATGAATGGATTGTATGGATCGTAGATGTTGGTTATTTATTAATTGTTAATAAATAGAGGTCTGCGTACCTCTCTCTCTCTCAAACTCCGATGTACTTCTACCTCCCTCTCTCTTGTACTCGCCATAAGGTCTTCTTCAATTTACTTGTAATTCTAGAATTATTGTAATCTGATCGAGGCAACCGAGGAATGAGCGAGGACGATCTACAGCTGCAATCAGGAAGACGATATGATGAAGATCTCTTGCATGTGTGTTTGCATGCTTATTTGATGTAAATGTTATGTTAGATTTTTGTGTGCGTTTGACTGTTGGCTCAAGTCAAACCCATTGTGCTATCCATGACCACACACTAATGACATGTATGAGATGCATTGTTTTATGTTTGATTATGAATCAAAGTAGGTATTGTATTTAGTAAATATATACGATATATTTATATACTATCACCTAGGAGAGACCAAGATAAAAGTTATCTAAATACTCTCGTCTAAACTCTAAGCCATAACGTAAGCAGTTAAGAACTTACCACGAAGTCCACTATCGTTATAGTCATAGGATTCAAATCACTTTAGGCAGGTTTGTTGTGCTACCACAAGACCTGTTTAATTGTGAGGAGAGACTATGACTATGGCATTAGATGCCTATATGATCGGGGTAGAGGAACCATGTAGCACTGTTGTGCGGTTGCTGTTGGGACAACAAACCTCACACTTCCATCGGGAGACGCCTTATTATTAGAAGATTGTTATTATGTTCCTAGCATAATAAAGAACATCATATCAGTATCTTGTTTCGACAAGATAGGATATAGGTTGTCTATTGAGAATAGAAGTTGTTCGATTTATTATGGTAATAAATCAATAGTTTCGGCATCTTTAGTCAACGGATTATATCTTTTAGATGTTTCTTATTACAATCTTCATATTGATAATGCTCTTAAGCAGAGCAAGAATTGTGTGAACCAAGCCTACATGTGGCATTGTACACTTGGACACATTGGTGAAAGTAGGTTGCAAAGGTTGCACAAGTATAGATATTTGAATGCATTCGATTATGAATCGTTTGCGACTTGTGAATCCTGCCTTATGTGAAAGATGGCAAAATCTCTATTTACTGGATATGGAGAACGTGCCAACGACATTCTGGGATTAATACATTCTGATGTATGTGGTCAAATGTCTACCCAAGCCAAAGGTGGCTTCCCGTACTTCATCATGTTCACCGATGACTTCTCAAGATTCGGCTATGTGTACATAATGAAGTACAAGTCGGAAGCATTTGAGAAGTTCAAGGAGTTTAAGAATAAGGTAGAGAAGTGTAGACACCGATTTTGGACCACCCTTTTGGTCATGAACCCAATCTATCATTAGCCCTTCATCACCAAAATCCCCGCATTTAGCCATCTCAGCCCACTAGCAACTAAGCCCATTAACTAAACCCCGTCTTTCACTACCTTTTCGTGGAAGGCCAGCCAGTCCGCCTTCCAACCCCTTCGAAGGCCACCCCTCGCCTTCCACCACCTTCGAAGGCCAGCCACCTTGCCTTCCACCCTTTTGGCAACCCTTTTTCACCTTTTCGTGGAAGGCCAGCCCCCTTGCCTTCCACCGCCTTCGAAGGCCACCCCCCGCCTTCTACCACCTTCGAAGGCCAGCCACCTTGCCTTCCACCCTTTTGGCCACCCTTTTTCACCTTTTCGTGGAAGGCCAGCCCCCTTGCCTTCCACCGCCTTCGAAGGCCACCCCCCGCCTTCTACCCCCTTCGAAGGCCAGCCACCTCGCCTTCCACCTTTTTAGCCACTTTTTTCACTTTTTACCACATTTTCGTGGAAGGCCAGCCCCCTTGCCTTCCACCTCCTTCGAAGGCCACCCCTTGCCTTCCGCCTCCTTTGAAGGCCACCCCTCGCCTTCCACTCCCTTCGAAGGCCAGCCGGGCCGCTTTCCACCACAAGAATGGAAGGCATGTCACCTGGCCGTCCACTCCTTAACCACCCCCTTGACTCAGTCTTCCCCACGATCTCCTCTACTCGCCGCCCTCGTCCCCCACTACTCCGACCACTCCCCACTCCGGCGACTACCGCGCGCACCACCTCCGACCCTTGACCACTTCCTATTGGCTGAAGGTTGATTTACGGGGATTTAGACCCCTATTTTCTCCTACTTTTTCCTTTATCTATTTAAACCCCCCAGGTTTCCTCGAGCAAGGGGGTTGCGTCGGAGGGGTTGGAAGGGGATTAAGAAGGAGTTTCTTCCTCGGAGCGGGTCGGCTTTGAGGAGTCGAGCGGGCAAAGAGTCAGAAGGCTGTTTCCGGAGGAACGTCACTCCAAATGGGCTTGTCTTCCTAACCCTCTTTTACTTTTCACCTTTTTCACTTCATTGCAGTTCCAATTTCCATCCATGCCGTAACATCCTCCCTTTTTTACTCTCTTTTTACCTTCAACACATCATTTCACTCTTCACACACGAGCACTTATCTGCATGCATACATCCTAGAATGACTTAGCAATCCCTATTTACCCCTAGAGGTTCCAAACAAAAATCGGGAGGTGGGTGGCCATAACATATGGTCACCTTCCCTCCCAAACACCCATCCGGTGCGTCTCCCTCTAATTTTAGTTAATTTTTATGTTTGCATGAACGGATCCTACATGTCACAGTTCTAATTGGGTTATTGTCTTTTCTTTGTCTATCTTTTCTTTTAAGGGGCTCTTACCAGATTCTGCGTGTGCACTACCGAGCTCTCCTCTTCTGGTCGGCCGGAGGAAGAGAAGGGGAAACCACCATCTTCCGCTCCCACAAAACGCGATCACATCCCCACCATCCTACGGAGCACAGGGACCGTAAGGTAATACTCCTGGCGATCACATCCTTTATTTTCTAACCCCTTTAAATCGCCACAGTGCTAAGACGAACGGAGAGGAACCCTCGCCCGAAGCCCGCAGCCGCGGCGGGGGACGTTCCGGGCGCCTACAAGAAGTAGTTAGGAAAGAGTATTAAAGCATTTCGATCAGATCGAGGAGGAGAATATTTGAGTACTAATTTCACAGAATTCTTAAAGGATAATAATATCCTTTCTCAGTTGACCCCTCCATATACACCACAGATGAATGGTGTGTCAAAAAGGAGGAATCGCACCTTGTTGGACATGGTGCGATCCATGATGAGCATTTCAGGATTACCAGTGTCCCTCTGGGGGTATGCTCTACAGTCAGCAGCATACCTACTGAACAGAGTACCCAGCAAGTCTATGGCCTTTATTCCATATGAGATATGGAAAGGCAGGAAACCAGAATTTAAACATGTTAAAGTCTAGGGTTGTCCTACTCATGTAAAGAGGCATGATCCAGACAAGCTGGAATCACGAACTGATAAATGCAAGTTTGTGGGATATCCAAAGGAAATCTTTGGATACTATTTTTACCATTCTTGTGAACAAAATGTGTTTGTCGCCAGGAAAGCTGTCTTCTTGTAAGAAGAATACCTTCTTCAGGAGGACAGTGGGAGTAAAATAGTACTGGAAGAGGTTCCAGAACCCCAAATAGCTACATTATCATCAGATGAGATATCAGTTCCTAAATCTGTTCAGGTACACACAGACGAGCCTCGTAGATTTAGTAGATTATCTAGACTACCCGAACGATATGTGGGACATATCGCTCAAGGTGAGTCTAAGGTTGAATATAATAAGGATGATGATTATAAAACCTACCAGGAGGCCATAGAAGGCCCAGAAGCCAAGAAATGACAAGAAGCCATTAACTCAGAAATCCAGTCCATATATACCAACCAAGTTTGGAACTTGGAGGACTTGACCGAGAGTATTGTACCCATCGGGTGCAAGTGAATCTTTAAGAGAAAGATCGGTGCTGATGGACGGATTGATACTTATAAGGCAAGGTTGGTGGCAAAGGGATATCGTCAAAGGCAAGGAATTGACTATGACGAGACTTTCTCACCAGTTGCCATGATAAAGTTGATCAGAGTTCTACTCGCCATTGCTGCACATTTTGATTACGAGATCTGGCAGATGGATGTGAAGACCGCCTTCCTCAATGGTAACCTTGAGGAAGAGGTATATATGATACAACCACAAGGTTTCACATCTAAGGAATCTCCAGATCAAGTGTGCAAGTTTCAGAGGTACATTTATGGACTGAAGCAAGCTTCCCGGAGCTGGAACATGAGATTTGACAAGACTGTCAAATCTTATGACTTCATTAAGAATGAAGATGAGCCTTGTGTGTACAAGAAGACTAGTGGGAGCGCAGTCACCTTCTTAGTTCTTTACGTAGATGACATACTACTCATTGAGAATGATGTAGCTATGATGTCATCCGTAAAGATTTGACTGTCGAAAAACTTCTCCATGAAGGATTTGGGAGAAGCATCCTACGTATTGGGAATACAGATCTATAGAGATAGATCAAAGAGGATGCTTAGAATGACCCAATCGTTGTACATAGATACCATAATAAAAAATTTGACATGGAAAATTCCAAGAGAGGTCTCATACCGATGAGACATGGAATTAGTCTCTCAAAGGAGTAGTCTTCTAAGACTCCTGATGAGAGGGCACTCATGGATAGAGTACCCTATGCCTCTGCCATAGGATCTATCATATATGCCATGCTATGTACAAGGCCTGATGTTGCATTTGCTCTAAGTGTTACAAGCAGATTTCAGGCTGATCCAGGGGAAGAGCACTGGAAGGCAATGAAATGTATCCTTAAGTACTTAAGAAGAACTAAGGATATGTTTCTTGTCTATAGAGGAGGTGACTTGAAACTGCGAGGCTTTACTAACTCGTGTTTCCAGTCAGATCCAGATGATAGCAAGTCTACTTTGAACGGAGGCGCAGTGTGCTGGAAGAGTTCCAAGCAAGCAACCACTGCAGATTCGACGACTGGAGCTGAGTACATCGCTGCAGCTGAAGCCGCCAAGGAAGCAGTGTGGTTGAAGAAATTCATCACCGACCTCGGCGTAGTTCTCAGTATCTCTGAACCTGTTCCGCTGTTGTGCAACAACAATGGTGATTGCGCAAGCGAAAGAGCCGCGGTCTCATCAGAAATCGAAGCATGTTCTGAGGTGCTTTCATCTTATCAGAGAGATCATATCCAGAGGAGATGTAGTAGTGGAAAGGGTTCCATCCGTCGACAATATAGCAGATCCACTGACAAAGCCGGTGGCTCAAATTGTGTTTGAGCGTCACCTAGAGTCTATAGGCTTACTGTATAAAGGTGATTGGCTTTAGTCCAAGTGGGAGATTGTTAGTCTTAGGTGGCCTACAAGCCAATATGACTTTGTAATCTCATTTATATTTATTAATATAATGGCATAATATTCATTATGTGTACATCGTATTAATTATCGTCTCATAATGAAGTCTGTGAATATGTGCGATAGTGATCAAATTATGATGAGATCATACTAATGAGACTGATCACTTAAATACACATATTCTTAACTAGTACAGATTACTCCTGCTCATGCGACGAGGGTGACTGATCTCATAAGTCACTTGTGTGGAGACACTAAAGCAAATATGTAGGTGCTCATTGGAGAATGAGTTCTCTGAACTGATCCGACTGAATCGCTGGATGGTATTGTACCTCACTGTCAACCAGTTTGATTCTATTGTCGTAGTTGTATGGATGGTCCTCGGACCTGAGACACCAAGGACACCTTGTCGGTGGACTTCTGTGCTTTGACCTTGGTTTATGAATCTCTAACCATGGGATTCTAAACTGCCAAGGACCGGGTACAACGGAATACCGTTGAAGGGAATTGTGTGTCAATAAAGTATCATTTGCTCTCGGTACTTAGAGAGAGAATGTTCTAGGAAGGATACGGGGAAGTCCCTGGCCAGGACAGACGATAATATCGGGAAAGGAGTTTTCCGATATTCATCAGCGGCATCCAATCTAAGTGAGTCGACCGGTTAGGGTTTGACAGCATGTCATACCCTGAGTTGACTCGAGAGTATTGTACGAATGAAGGATTATATCTACACGGTAACTGTCGGCAAAAAGGTTCTAAGAGTAGGTTACTTAACCCCATACCTTCCGGATTCACGCGGTGTTGTTTGGCACCCAACATGATCGAAGGCCCGGTCGAATTCGATGTGCGACATCAATTCGATTGATTAATTAATTAATAAAGAGTTATTAATTGATTAATAAAGCCAATAAGGAGTTACTGGGCTTATTGGGCTATTAACCGAACTGGTAATTGGGCCTAGAGGGTCACACGCAAATGATTCTCAAGGCGATGGATAAATAAGTGGGTTTTATATAAACCGAGGGTTTTTATGGAAAACTGCGCGGTTAGTATAAAATGTAGCGAGCGGGCTGAGCAGGCCAAGCTACTGCTAACCCTAGCTGTCCCCTCCTCTCTTTCTCTCTCTCTCTCTGGCGCCCCAAGTCGGATCTGGATCCCCGGATCTACTCCTCCGCTTCTCCGACTCCAGTTCGACGGGAAATCGTCCGCGCGTTGCGGCGATCATTGCGGCGACCAGCGGAGGTTTCGTGGATGAGAATAATGAGGAACGTGAGGATATCCATCGCGAGGAGGATCGCGTGGACTCCGCTAGAGGCCGGGCGCTTGCGCGGCTTTCGGTGTCACACCGACGGAATCAAACAGTTGCGGATTCAAATCCGCACACAGTAAGAACCGATTATCCGATAATCCATTTTAGTTTTTTCGAAACGGGAATGGATCTCCATTTTTATTTTATTTCCGCTGCGCGGGAGATCCGGAGAAACCCGAGAACCCAACAATTTAGACATGGTCGTTATGGATTGCATCATTTCCTTCAATGTGAGATTCCTCCTTTCTATACACCATTCATTTGAGGTGTACAAGGAAGTGTAAGCTGAGAAAGGATACCATTATCCCTTAAGTAGTGTCTGAACTCTGTACTTAAGTATTCTCCACGATCAAATAAGATGATTTTGATACTCTTTCGAATTTGTTTATCTACTTCGTTCTTAAATTCTCTGAATTTCTCAAAGGCTTCGGATTTGTACTTCAATAAGTATATAAAGTCATACCTTGAGAAGTCATCAGTGAATGTAATGAAATAGGAGAAACCACTAGTGGCTTAGGTAGACATAGGACCACATACATCATAATGTATTAGTTCCAATATGTCTTTGGCTCGTTCTCCACTTCCAGTAAGTAGAGATTTAACCATTTTACCCATTAAGCATGACTCACAAGTTGCATATGATTCAAAATCAAATGGATCTAAATATCTATCTTTATATAATCTTTGGAGTTTATTTTCTCCAATGTGACCAAGTCAATAATGCCATAGGTAGGCTTTCTTTACTTCACACTTACACTTCTTAAGAGTATTATCGACATGCAGACTATCATGAGAAACATTCATCAAGTACAGTCCATTGCATAATGATGCACAAGCAACTAATTTATTTTTGAAATAAATTGAATAACTATTGTTCCTAATAATTACATATTTTTAGATAATAAGTAGATGGAATTTGCACACTACACTTATGATTTTATGTACAAAATCATATGGAATGATAAATAAATCAATAATGTTTTCAAATATAACAATTTTGTAAAATTCAGAATTGAAAATATCAACATTTTATGGGATTAATTGAGTGTGACAATTTTGTTCTCAATAAGGACTTCTCAACAATTATCAAAGATTTAATGTACATCTAAATAATTTATTAATTGCCATAGGGATTTAATTGTTATTTTATGTAGATGCAGGATATGAACGAGTAGATGGTATAGTGCTTAGATCACTTGAACTCCAGTGAACTGACCAGGATTCGAATCCTGAAAGAAACAATATTTTATTTTCGTATTTTCTCTTCAACCGGGGCTCACATGCCAACTAAAGAATGGAGGGAATCTGAAAATTCAAAGAGAGAGGGAGATTTCTTTTTCAAAATTTAAATTTTAAAAATCCCTTTTGTCTTAAAGGAGGATCCTCCAACTAAAGGGGATAAGTTTAATACAAAATTTAAACCTCTTGATTGGTTTGTACCAAAAATTTGAATTTCATAATCCCCTCTTAATCCATAAAATCTAAAGAGGGGGATCCAAAAGGGGGTTGAATTTTCTCCCACTTTCTCCCTATCTCACTTTCTTTCTCCCTCTCTCTGCTACAATACCCACAGGTACTGTAGCAACTACAGTACCGCGGTACTGTAGCAACCCTCTCACTCTCTAGTTTTTGTTCTCTCTCTTTCTCTCTCTCTCTCTCTCTCTCTCACTCTACATCTCTCTCCAACCAACGGCTGCCAAGGGCTGAAGGTGGACTTGAGACACTATAACTGACCACTGGAAGGAGTCCAGGACTGCCAAAGATCCGTGCGAAAGACTGTAACGGCTGCAAATACTAGTTTTTTCTCTCTATCTCCTCTCTCGCTAGTTTTTGAGTTCTCTATGTGACACTGTATTTATAATATTTTCTGTAAAAGTTTCATTCTAAGAGTCATATTATTTTTCCATTTTCAACGTCTCTGTAAAATTGCATGAAGTTATAATGTCATTTGACGGTAGTTTGTTTGGAAAAAGTATCATTTTCTCCATCTTTTTCTTCTCCAACTCTTTATTTTTCTTCTGTTGATATCACTCAAATTTTGTATTATTATGTTATTTAATATTTTATAGGTAGTCTTAGTTCAGTACATAGTCTAATTATGCTCATTTAGAGGTGCTCCTTTTGTGCATTTGTAATAAGTCCGGCTAGTTTCAATTGTTCTCTATCAAATTATCATGTTTCATCTTCATTCTTCTCTGTTTTTCCTCTAAAAACTCAATACTTTCAACTTTAAAATATGATATCTCCTTGTGGATTCGACCCATACTCACCACTTGCTTCATGCCATGTGTTTAAAATACGTGAGTTTGGTTTAATTTAAATTGACAGTTATGCAAGTGTTTAACAACGCACGTGTGTGATCGATCAATTTATGGCGCCGTTGCCGGGGAAATTTCTATATTTTTTATGTTAATTAACTTTTGGTGTTCTTGTGTATAACTCTATCTTCATGCTTTTCTTTTTCTTTTTTGTTCGCATGGAATCAATTTAGATTAACGTTATCTTTTAATTGTGTGCAGGAAAAATTCGAGAAAAATCTAAAAAAAATAGGAAATGGTAAAAAATGGTCTCTGGAAAGTCTCAGGTTCCTAATATGGCTTCGGGTGTGTGCAAAATCAAGGAATTCATAGCATAGTGCAAAATAGCTGAAAATAATAATAATTGAAATATGTTTTCAAAAACCAGAAAATTTTGAAAAAAAGTTCAGAAAATCATAATAAATGAGAGTGGCTTGCTGTCAAAATTTCAGAATTTCATGAGGTACGTACCTCTATTTTTGTGTTATTTTATTTCAACTTGCTTGCTTAACTAGTTTCCATGTTTAAGATTCCAAAAAAAAAAAAAAATCATCTATTGCTCTTATGGTTATATAGGGACATTAAATTAAAAAAAAATAAAAAAAATCTCTTGAGCCTAATAAAAGTCATCATCATAAGATTAGATATCACACTTTCATGTTTTAGGACATGCATCATTTAGTAATGCATTAGAAATAATTTGCTTTTATTTAATTTTTATCATTTGTTGTAGTATGCATGCACTTTCATTTCATTTTGGCATAAGAACTCATTGTTTATTTGGTTTGCTTGTGCATTGCATGCTTTAAAAACATCTTAAGGGCACAATCCATAATAACATAAGGTGGGGATTTGATCACCATTCCTTGGCCCACAAACTACAATCTCCTTGCATCTTGCATTCATCCATAGTCAATTAAAAAACAAAAAATAGCAACTTGACCCTAGGGTTCACGTTGAAACGAAGGTGCAATTGGGCCCATTTTTATTTTGGACACTAGTGTCTAAGGCTAGAGGTCTAAAGGCAAACGCTTTGAGCGGACTTGTGGTTACTTAATTAGGTCCTCACGACAGTGAGGGGAACCTTCCACATCCCAACCTCTTATGTGACTAGTGAACAATTTGGAAGTGGACTTAAGTGGATCTCTAGTCGATTTGTGAGAAAACCTACATTGAGCCCAATTAGTGGTTGGACCTTAAGTAAGATTGTGTTTGTACCACTCTTTAAGGTTGGTGTCTAGGCAAAGAGATTAATAGACCAAGCCTAAGTGGACTCGTGGTTCTCTAATTAGGACCTCGCGAGAGCGAAGGGAGCCTCCCACAATCCCACCTCTTACCTGGCTAGCCTAAGAGTGTGTGTTGGACTTCAATTAAACTTGAGGAAATTCGCACTAGTTGTGTTCATAGGTCTAAGAAACTCTTAGATCTATAGGTTAATTTGTTTTGACAACTTATTTATTAATTAAAAAAATATAAATCTTAAAAAAAAAAAAGAATTCAATATGGAGTGCAACCAATCTCCATCCATGAAGTCAACTAAGCAGTTGAGGGATTATTTCTATCCCACTGAATACACTCCATCCACTTGCATTCAACTCCCTGAAATCCATGCCCGACAATATGAGATTGATCCCAATACCATTCAGATGCTCCCATCTTTTTCTGGGGATCCTCATGAAGATCCATATAAGCATCTGGATGACTTCCTTAAAATTTGCTCTGCAGTCAAAATCCAAGGACTCTCTGATGATGCTCTCTGACTCATTCTATTCCCATTCTCTTTGAAAGACTGAGCTAAATATTGGCTTAAGACCATTGGGAGACCTGTCACCACATGGATAGATCTACAACAAGAATTCTTGACAAAATTCTTCCCCATTAGCCGAACCAATGCTATGAGGAGAGCCATTACAAGGTTCATACAACTCCCTGGAGAATAATTTCATGAATCATGGGAGAGATTATAAGAGTTGTTGAGAAGATGTCATCATCATGGTTTACCCAAGTGGCAAATCATTCAATCATTTTATGACGAGTTCACTAAATTCAATAGGCAATTAGTGGATATATCTTGTGGAGGTACCTTTATGAGAAAGAGTGAGGATGAAGCATATTATCTTTTTGAAATCTTGAGTGAAAACTCTAGCAACCATGCTTTTCTTTCAATTTATAACTTTGTCACCCAAGCCGAAAGTAAACAGATATTTGAACTCCAACATTCTATGGTGACCATGGAATTTCTTGCTCCCAAGATCAACATACCATCCCTCACTCGTGAGAGGAATTGTACCCTTTGTGCTAGTCCTGTCCATCATGTTAGCATGTGTCCTGCTGTTGCACAACTACCACTTTCTATTCAAGCTCAAGTGCGGGCTGCATATGAAGCTCTCCCTTCCACTGATTTTTACAACCTAGGGTGGGAGCAACATTCTAATTTCTCGCGGGAATTTCATCAAGCCCATGCTCACTGTCCTTCTATGCAAAATTGTCAAAATTGGACTTCAATTCAAACCAACTTTCAAGATCAAACCTACAGTGGAGGACAACCTAAATATCTATTGCCTATATACTCACCATTTTAGTCACCTTGTTTCCAATCTGCCACCCCTCATCAATTTTACCCTCAATCATATAATTCTCAACCAACTTATCAATTCCCTCCCAAACAAATTGATGAAGATGATCCACTTCTGCAACTCCAGCAATTGATCATTGCTTAACAACAGTCTAGTTCTAGTTTGAAAAATCAAATAGGGCAGTTTGTTGAAGAACCAAAGGGGGAGGAGCCAGGAGTTTTGCCTAGCGAACCCATAGAATCTTTGATCAATCCTTCTCCTAAATGTTGCAACCACACTAAACCTCATGTTTCCTTTGAAGCCATGCAATTAGAATTTGCTCATAATATGTCCAAATCAAGTTGGGGGGTCCTTGAAGAGGTGCATCATTAGGAGGAAGTGAGTGACACTAGTATGCCTCAAGTTGAGAACCTGGACATTTTCAAGGCTGAAGATTGTGATGAATCACAAGCTATGTTCATTGTTTATGAATGTTACAAAGAGGGTAGATAAGTAAAAGAGAAAGAAGGGCATAAGAGTATTGAAGCACTCCCTAAAGATCCACCCTTAGAAACTTTTGATTTGGTTAAGGGGATAGACAACATGATGTACATAAATGACTCAATCATATCTTATGGTACTATAGGTTTCAACTCTATCAAGGAATTAAATAATAATGGGGAAACATGTGATAGTATTAAGTGCGTGGAGTATTCATCATCCTTGGAGTTAATCCCAACAAATTCTTTTATGAGATCTAGGCCACTTGAGCTAAAGCTTATTATGAATGCTTTTCAATTCACCGATCTATCTCTTAAGTACCCATGTGACGATTTTATAGATCCTTACTGGATGGTGGACATGTGTCTATCATTTTTTGATTTCTTTTTTAGTGTCCCACCTCTACCTTGCTATTATTTGAGAGAGTCCCTTCAGCCGACATATGTGAAAGCACATGAATTGGTATTTGAATATGTGGGTATTGAATAGTAAGCATGCATATGTCTAGCTGAAGACGTTAAACTTAATGTTTATTGGGCGGAAACTCAATATTTTTAGATTAAGATAGTAAGTTGTCTTTTTGTTTCCTTTATAGGTTCTAATAATTCGGGGAGTAGCTGGTTTGGGAGGAGAGAGGATGGAAATCCTCAAATACTCTCAATGCCCCAGGTTGTATCTCTCATTTCCTGACTATTTTGGCTATAATTCTTTCATATCATTCATTCCATTGTGGATAATGTCATTTAAGTTGGGGGGATCAATAATTGTGCATATTTGTAAAATCTTTTAAAGAAAACTTACGGATAAAAATAATGTCCAATTTTTTTCAAAATTTTCTTCATTTTCACACTCCAACTGAGTTTCTTATCTATCATGCTTCATGTAAGGAGGCTTAAACAAATCAACATCGAGCTAGGAAATTGAGTAAAAGTTTGAATTACCCCTCCTCTCCACAAGAAGCCATGACAGGATGACTTTCACATACACACGGCAACTTGGAAAGAGTGGAAGATCATGAAAATGTAGACTTGCTGGAGTTAACCCGAAGTGTAGGATTACCCAATCTGTTTTTATTTTGGATTGAATGAAATGGAGGTTAGGATTCGTAATAGGGGATCAATCCACTCAGCACCCTAAGGAGGCGGTCATCTTGAAACAGGGACAACTAGAAACATGAAAATCAAATGATAAATAATAAACATGCTTCAAAAGAGCCAAAGGAAGGATGGTGGTAAAAAGTATGCACCCTACCCTCAGGAAAAATAAAGAGAGTGGCAAAAAGTACACATTCTCAAAGCGCAATCAAATGAAATAAAAAAATAAAAAAATCGCGCTAAATCAAAAAGTCCCTCACAACAAAATAAGACCAAATCCTAAAAAGTGTTGAGTCAGGGCGAAAACTGAAAAGCGGACCTAGCCAACTGATCAGGAGATCTCTCTTTTTCTTTTTCTCTCCCCCGAGTAGTTCTTCTCCAAAGGTCAATAAAGGCAAGGATATACCAGACATGATGGAAATGAACTCCAAGCATGTCAACTGTTATGCACAATCACCTGTCTTGATTCCAAGTAAAGTGGGGGAGAATGATAACTTTAACTTAAATTGCCTACCATTTATGATAGATATCCTTTAAAATGAAGTTTGATTTTTTTTATTTACTAATCATAGTAGTCCGAATTTTCACTGATTGCATTGTTAAGGGACTAGTAACGATTAAGTTGAGGGATGTGATAATTACATATTTTTAGATAATAAATAGATAGAATTTGCACATTACACTTATGATTTTATATACAAAACCATATAGAATGATAGATAAATCAAAAATGTTTTCAAATATATCAATTTTGTAAAATTCGGAATTGAAAATATCATCATTTTATAGGATTAATTGAAAATTTAAGGAGAGAGAAATTTCTTTTTCAAAATTTAAATTTCAAAAATCTCTTTTGTCTTAAAGGAGGATCCTCCAACTAAGGGGGATGAGTTTAATACAAAATTTAAACCTCTTGATTGGTTTGTACCAAAAATTTGAATTTCAAAATCCCCTCTTAATCTATAAAATCTAAGAAGGGGGATCCAAAAGGGGGTTGAATTTTCTCCACTTTCTCCCTATCTCACTTTATTTCTCCCTCTCTCTGCTACAGTACCCACGGGTACTGTAGCAACCTCTCTCTCTCTCTCTCTCTCTCTCTCTCTCTTTACATCTCTCTCTAACCAGCGGCTGACAAAGGCTGTAGGTGGACTTGAGGTACGGCAACTTACCACTGGAAGGAGTCTAGGGATGCCAAAGATTTGCGTGAAGGACTGCAACGGCTGCAAACACCAGTTTTCTCTCTTTATCTCATCTCTCTCTAATTTTTGAGTTCTCTATGTGACACTGTATTTAGAATAGTTTTTATAAAAGTTTCCTTATAAGAATTATATTATTTTTCCATTTTCAATGTCTCTGTAAAATTGCATGAACTTCTGATGCCATTTGACGATAGTTTGTTTGGAAACTGTATCATTTTCTCCATCTCATTCTTCTCCAATTCTTTATTTTTCTTCTGTTGACATTACCCAAATTTTGTATTCTTCTGTTATTTAATATTTTATAGGTAGTCTTAGTTCAGTATATAGTCTAATTATGCTCGTTTAAAGGTGCTCCTTTAGGGCGTTCGTAATAAGTCCAGCTAGTTTAAATTGTTCTCTATCAAATCATCATCCTCACTCTTCTTTCTTCTCTTTTTTTCCCCTAAAAACTCAATACTTTCAACTTTAAAATATGAGATATCCAGGTAGATTCGACCCATACTCACCACTTGCTTCATGCCATATGTTTAAAATACGTGAGTTTTGTTTAATTTAAATTGGCGGTTATGCGAGTGTTTAACGACTTACGTGCGTAATTGATTAGTTCGCAATGGATATAGTGTACCCAATGTTATCTAAACATGAAATAGAAATAATATTTTTTATTATGCTAGGTACATAATAACATTCATCTAATGAAATATAGTCTCCAGATGATAGCTTGAGATTCACTATCCCCACAGCGATTGCCGCAACTCTTGCGTCGTTACTTAGCTTCAGCTCCACCTCGTCGGTCCCTAGCTTACGCCTTCTTGTTAGCACTTGCGCAGTATTGCAGATATGAAAAACACATCTAGTATTTAATGCCCATAAAGTATAATATCTAACTAACAAGTTTACATTTGTCATATAGATATCTGAAGTGTCCTGCTACTTCACCTTTCCTTGAGCCTTGTTTTTGAGGTATTTCTTACAATTCATCTTCCAGTGGCCCTTTTAATGACAGTAGGAGCAATCACCCTTCTCCGCTCCTTTGCCTTTGTCCTTCTTTGTGACCTTTGGCTATTTCTTGCCTTTGCCTTTCTTAAAGGTTAGAACTGCCTTTATGTTCTTGTTGGTCTTACCAACTATGAGGATTTGGGGTTTTTCCTTCATAAGGTTCTCCTCTGTAGTCTTTAGCATGTTCAGTAACTCAGCCAGAGATGCTTGGATTTTGTTCATGTTAAAGTTAACTATGAACTGAGCATATGATTGTGGAAGAGAAGATAAAACCAGGTCAGTATGCATCTCCTTAGGAAGTGCAACCCCAAAAGCATCCAACCTTTTCACCCACTCTATCATCTTCAGCACATGAGTCTACACTGAAGATCCATCTACCATTTAAGCCTTGAATAGATTCTTAGATATCTCATATCTTTCGGTTCTACTCTCCTCATCAAACAGCTCATTTAGATGGAGCATGATGGATCTAGCATCTATCTTCTCATGCTGCCTCTGCAACTCATTGCTCATAGAGGCAAGCATGTAGCATTAGGGCATGATGGAATCTTCTTTCCACTTCTCATATGACAACATGTTCTCCTCTGGGGCAGTTGAGGACAATACGCAATATGCTGGTTCAATAGGAGGATCATCATTTAGGACATCTGCAATCTGTTCAGACCTGAGGACAATCTTCAAGTTCCTGAGCTAGTCGGAGTAATTTGGGTCTGTCAATCAGTTGGAATCCAGTATGCCACTCAACGAGTGATGGTGCGATATTTTATCCTACAGGAGATAAAAGTTTCAATTAGCAGAAATTCAGTTATTAATCATTAAAACAAGAAATGGTCTTTTTATCTAGTTTTACTCCCACTAATTTTCATCGGACTGTATAACCATCAGATATACTGTAACGACCCGCCACCCTATAATCGGGGATCCGATTACTAAATGGGTACCGAATCATTAATTTGGAGCCAAACCAGGATCTTTAAAAGTTTGGGAAATAAATAATAAACTAAGCTAAACATTCACATCGCATTGAATTAAAAAGGAAGCGCAAGAATTAAAAATTATTACAATGCGACTCGACTCAGCAAATAATTACATACTCTAATTGAAAGGAAAATAATTAAGCATACAGGCCAGAAAATAAAATAACAACTACGTCGGGGCATACTCCGGAACAGCGGCTGCTGGCGCGCGACCCAAAGCAACACTCTCCTCGCTATGCCTGCCTGGAACCCTCACCTGAAAACCGCAGGGGTGAGTCTCATTAAAAAGACTCAGTAGGGATCCTTCGATCCCCACCGCCCACTCACGCACCTACAAGTGTAGCAACACAAATATAGATAATTTAAGCAAGTAAAGCAATAAACACAATTTCTAGATTTCGATATAAAACACATGCATTCGAAATATAACAAGCACAATTATAAAATCATTCTACCACGGAGCCCACAACCAGCGTCTCGGCAAAACACGCCAACCACACAACCGAACGCGGGAAACACCCACCCGCTGAGACCAAACAGCAACCCCTCGGATAGCGCGCTGGCTACTCCGGCCTGACAGGCTCCAGGTGGTTCTGCTTTCCCCAGCACGAGTGACACTCCGAATGTACCACTCCCACACCGGTACTAGCTATACCCCGGGGTACACTAGGTGACCCTCTCTCTAGGCATTACCCCGCCACTCCCACACCGGTGCCGTGTCACTCCCACACCGACACAGGGTGCCTAAGTGCTAATAACTGTCACTCTAGGCCCACGATCGCACAAAACACAACACGGTGCGATCCGATCACATAGAATTCATCGTTATCGAGTACATTTCTAAGCATGCAATTAACTAAACTATCTAACAATATAAACACGTGTTAATTCCAGGGATTAATGGAATTCTGGCTTGAATCGCGTCACCCAAGGCCGACGTCATTCAAGCTTCATAAACTGGTTCATGTGAAATCTGGCCTTGGAAGAAGGCCTAAAAGGCGTCGTTCAACAAGGTCGCCGTTTAAAAGGCATCGCTGTCCCTAGTCGCCTGATAACGACAGAAACAGAGACAAACCTCGGAGTGATCTGACTTAAAATGCGTCGAGCATGGAAGTCGCCGTTCAAAACGCGTTGCTATCCCTGGACGCTCATCAGTCCAGAGACAGAGTCTGTTATTTGGGCTAAATCGCGTCGCGGGTGGAAGCCGCCTTTCTAAAAGGTGTCGCTGTTTCCCGACGCCATTTAACCCTCACAGACAGGTTCTTCCTCCGCCATCTCCCAATCCACGGGGTGGGATTTCCTCCCCTAAATCGTGAAAAAACACAATAAAAGTGGAAAAGGAGGAGAAGAACCTAAATACCCATTAAAACACCCAAATTCTCGTTACATGTAATTAGTATTTTCATCTCAAGAAAACCCTTAAACATGCTCCAAAGAGGGAAAAACATGGTTTTTAAACAAAATACAACGGGGATCGTCACCCTACCGGTTACTCGAACTCCTCCTAGCTCCAAGCCGCCGACCCATCTCGCCATACGCCGCCGCCGGTATCGCCGTGGACGTCGTTACTCCACCGAGACGTCATCTGCTGTCCGGAGAGAAAAACGCCGCGGAGGAGATGGTGGTGGTAGTGGTGGGAGTTAGGAGGTTAATGGAGTGGAGGAAGAGATAGAATGGAGGGAGGAAAGCAAGGAGAGGGGAAAGGGGTTCGCCGGAGATTGGAGAGAAGAGAGAAGAGAGAAGAGAAAGGAGAGAATGAGAGAAAGGAGGGAGGGTTCGCGGGGTCAAACAGAAACTGGGAAAAACGCGTCGTCTAAGTTCGATGTCATTTAGATGATAAGACCGAGCCGTGCTCTGACAAAGCAAGGTGGTACTCTAAATGGCGTCGTCCATACAAGACGTCATTCAGACGATAAGACCAGGGCCGTACTCTCGTGCCCCAAGGCCAACCCACGTGGCGCCCACGTGGCACAGCCTAAAACACGTCCACATTGATGGACGTCGTTTAAACCGCGTCGAACAAGCTCGACGTGAAAAGGAAACTAAGTCTCTGCCCCACCAGAGCCCAAACTAAGGGATCCGACCCCGAAAACTGACCCGATAACTGGATCCGAAACCTCAATCCTTACATTCTACCCCCCTTAAAAGAATTTCGTCCCCGAAATTGCTGCTAAAAGTAACAAGATCGAAAAATAATGGTACAAGCTCACCAGAAAACTTATGGGAAAAGGTAGGGAAACTGCTCCCGCATTTCATCCTCTTGCTCCCAGGTAGCCTCGCCTCCAGAGCGATGCTGCCAAATCACCTTAACCAGAGGAACAACCTTGTTCCGCAGGATCTGTTCCCTGCGATCCTCAATATGTATTGAAAATTCTGAAAAGAACAAGTCCTCAGCGACCTCTAATTCTGAAAAGTCCAACACATGAGATGGATCCTAAACATATTTTCTCAGCAAAGAAACATGGAACACATCGTGCACTCTTGCAAGACTGGGCGGTAAGGCTAGCTGATATGCCGTTCCCTAATTCGAGCAAGAATGGGAAAAGGCTCAACATATCGCGGACTCAGCTTACCTTGCTTCCCGAATCTCATCATACCCTTGGAGGGTGAGACTCGGAGAAACACGTGGTCTCCAACCTCAAACTCAAGCGGTCTCCTACGGACGTCTGCATAACTCTTTTGTCTGCTCTGAGCTGTAGTCAACCTTTTTTGCACCACTCTGGCAACCTCGGCACACTGCTGTACCAACTCAGGCCCTGCTATCTGCCTCTCGCCAATCTCAGACCAATTCATAGGAGATCGACACGGCCACCCGTACAATGCCTCATAAGGCGCTATGCCGATACAAGAATGATAATTGTTGTTGTAGGCAAACTCCACTGTAGACAAGTGTTGCTCCCAAGAACCTCCCCAGTCTAGGCAACATGCCCTGAGCATATCCTCCAGTGTTTGAATGGTCCTCTCCGACTGCCCATCAGTCTCGGGATGGTAAGCCGAGCTGAAAGCTAACTGCGTGCCCAAGGCCTTCTGAAAACTCCTCCAGAATCTAGAAGTAAATCTCGGATCCCGGTCTGACACGATGGATAAGGGCACCCCGTGCAAAGAGATGATCCGGTCCACAAACAACTTAGCCAACTTACCGACTGACCAATCTTTCCTAATAGCCAGAAAGTGTGCCGACTTGGTCAATCGATCAACAATGACCCAGATTGCGTCTCTTCTGCTAGGGGAAACAGGTAATCCCATCACAAAGTCCATAGTCACGTGTTCCCATTTCCATTCCGGGATCGGCAAAGGCTTCAACAATCCTCCTGGTCTCTGGTGTTCTGGCTTAACCTGCTGGCAAGTCAGGCACCTTGCCACATAATCAGCCACGTCCTTCTTCATACCAGGCCACCAAAAGTGCCTCCTCAAACAATGATACATCTTAGTCGTTCCGGGATGCACTGCATGTCTAGAACGGTGCGCCTTATCCAGGACACTCCTGCGCACGTCTTCCTCGGCTGGGACATAGAGTCTGCCTCTAAATCTGACTGTACCATCATCCCACAACTCCACCTCTAGTGTCTGGAGAACCTGCGGTAACTTTGCATCTGCCCTCTGAGCCTCAATTACAGCATGGTACACTGCTGGCCTCACAATTAAGCTGGCCAACACGGCTCTATCAGCCTCTCGCGGAACCCTAAAGGAAGATTCCACAACCTGCTCAAATAACCTCCATTCTTGAACCATAAGATATGATACGACCGTCTTCTGACTCAAGGCGTCTGCCACCACATTTGCGTTGCCCGGATGATACGAAAGGTCGAGATCATAATCTTTGATGAACTCCATCCACCTGCGCTGCCTTAAGTTCAGATCCATCTGTGTGAATACATATTTCAGGCTCTTGTGATCGGTAAAAACCTGAAATTTCTCTCTATACAAATAGTGCCGCCAGATCTTTAGTGCGAACACCACAGTTGCCAACTCCAAGTCATGGGTGGGATAGTTCTCCTCAGGCTTCTTCAACTGCTTAGAAGCATAGGCCACGACCTTACCATGCTGCATCAGAACCGCACCCAAACCTAGACCAGATGCATCTGAATAAACCACAAATCCACCGGAACCTGATGGAAGCACCAACACTGGAGCCGAAGTGAGGCGAGTCTTCAACTCAATGAAACTTAACTCACATTCCTCGGTCCACACGAAACGAACTTCCTTACAAGTCAACCTCGACAAGGGGGTCGATATCGAAGAAAAACCTTGGACAAACCGTCTGTAATATCCTGCTAACCCCAAGAAGCTTCTGATCTCAGTTACTGTTATCGGTCTGCTCCAGTCCATCACTACCTCAATCTTGGCTGGATCCACTGCACTGCCATCTCCAGAAATGACATGCCCCAAGAAGTGCACCTTATCTAGCCAGAATTCACACTTACTAAACTTGGCATAGAGTTGGTGCTCTCTCAGAACCTGCAATACCACCTGAAGATGTGTGGCATGCTCTTCCTCAGAAGAAGAGTATACCAAAATATCATCTACGAATACCACCACAAACTGATCCAGGTAGGCCCTGAAGACCCGGTTCATCAAATCCGTAAAAGCTGCTGGAGCATTGGTCAAGCCAAAAGGCATAACCAAAAACTTATAATGTCCATACCGAGTCCTAAAGGCCGTCTTACTAACATCAATCTCACGGATCCTCATCTGATAATACCCTGATCTCAAGTCAATTTTTGAAAACACCTTTGCAGACTGCAACTGATCCATCAGATCATCGATCCTCGAAAGTGGGTACTTGTTCTTTATCGTCACCTGGTTCAGTTGTCTATAATCAATATACAACCTCAGAGAACCATCCTTCTTTCTGACAAATAGAACTGGAGCACCCCACGGAGAAGTACTGGGATGAATAAAACCCTTATCCAGGAATTCCTGTAACTGCGCCTTCAACTCAGCTAGTTCGGCCGGAGCCATCCGATACGGGGCCTTAGACAAGGGCGTCGTACCGGGTGCAAGCTCGATAGTAAACTCGACCTCTCGCTGAGGAGGAAGGCCAGGCAACTCCTCAGAAAACACATCAACAAAGTTACAAACTACAGGCACCTCCCAAGGTCCAGAACTACTACTAACATCAGCTAAAACAATAGAGACTAGGAAAGCCTCACAGCCACCAACAAGCAATCTCTGGGCCTTAAAGGAAGAAATAAGAATACCACGAGAAGAGAGCCTAATACCGTGGAAGTAGAAGGTCGGGATGTCCGAAATAGAGAAACGCACCCTCTTCCTGTGGCAGTCCACCTCGGCATAATAAGCCTCCAACCAGTCCATGCCCAAGATGACATCAAAGTCGCGAATGGCAAGCACAACTAACTGGGCCGGTAACTCATGACCCTCAATGGTCAAGGGAACCTCACTCAAACAATTATAAGACAACATGAAATCCCCAGAAGGAACCTCTACCATCAATCCATCATACATCTCAACAAAAGGTACAGAAAGAATGTCCACGAACTGCTCAGAAATAAAAGAATGCGAAGCACCCGAATCAATTAACACATGTGCAAAGTTCCCAAGGACAGAAAGTGTACCTTCCACCAAGTTGGATGCATGAGCCTCCTTCTTGGTGATAGCTAGAACTCTCCCTTGGGTCCTTGGCTTCTTCTAATCACCTGGTCCCTGCCCCTGACCATGCCCCTGCGGGCAATACCTCGCCAAATGGCCCTGCTGGCCACAAGTGTAGCACCTCCCAAAAAATGCAGGACATTAAGTCCCACCATGAGTACAACCGCAATTTCGACAAGCTGTTGGAAGCCGCTAAGCTGCCTCCTACTGAGCACTGGACACCGACTGACTCTGCTGGCTCTGCCTGGGTTTGCTACTACCGCTGTTGCCGCTGCTGCTGCCACCGCCTCGAAAGAACCTCCTGAATTTGGAGCCGAGTGAAGACGATCCTGATCCAGACGAAGGAGCTGCTGCTGCTGCTGTCTTTCCCCTGCCATGAACTGGCCCCTGAGTAGTCAGTCCCCTCTCCCGAGCTAACTGATCATGCTGTGCCTCTACTGCCGCGGCACACCTAACCGCCGTGCCAAATCTGTACAACAGTGGGATGCCACAAAACTCCTCAAATTGGACCTCAGTCCATCCACAAACCTCTCAGTCCGGTGCTCCTCGTCTCCTGAAATAAAAGGTACGAACCTCCCAAGCGAAACAAACTTTATTTGGTACTCAAGCATTGTCATGCTTCCTTGGGTCAACTCCATAAATTCCCTCTCCTTGGCCCTCTGGACATGCCTAGGGAAGTTTGCGCGTTGAATTCCTTCACAAAAGTCTCCCATGGGATCTCCCTGAAATTCCAATCCGCATATGACAAACTCTTCAAAGTGGTCCACCAGTCGTAGGCATCATCCTTCAACATGAAGGTGGCCAACGAAGTCCTCTCAACCGCTGCACAATCTATGGTATCAAAAGTCTTCTCCAACTCCCTCAACCAATGAACAGCCTCATCAGGATCGGGACGACCAGTAAAATGAGGGGCTTCAACTTCAGGAATCTCTCCAGAGCAGCTGAAGCCCCCCCCCCCCCCTCCCCCCTCCCGAGCACTAGAACTCTCACTAGGGTCTCGGGTCTGGTACCTAGCCATCGTGTCCATCATAGCCTCTATGAAACGCTCCATACTCGGCCTACCGGCCTCAGATCCACTAGGGACATCTCCCCGCTCTCTAATGACTGGCATCCTCTTCCTAGGAGCCATCTAATTGCCTACAATCATAGAAATCGAAAAGTTATAATTAGAATCCTAAAACCTACACTACCGTCGTGCTTCTACGGGATAATGTAATTATTTGCCGAAATTACGATATTTAACCTAGTTATTCATTTATTGCCAGATCGAATGCTCTGATACCAACTGTAACGACCCGCCACCCTATAATCGGGGATTCGATTACTAAATGGGTACCGAATCGTTAATTTGGAGCCAAACCAGGATCTTTAAAAGTCTGGGAAATAAATAATAAACTAAGCTAAACATTTACATCGCATTGAATTAAAAAGGAAGTGCAAGAATTAAAAATTATTACAATGTGACTCGACTCAGCAAATAATTATATACTCCAATTGAAAGGAAAATAATTAAGCATACATGCCAGAAAATAAAATAATAACTATGTCGGGGCATACCCCGGAACAACGACTGCTGGTGCGCGACCCAAAGCAACACTCTCCTCGCTACGCCTGCCTAGAATCCTCACCTGAAAACCGCAGGGGTGAGTCTCATTGAAAAGACTCACTAGGGATCCTTCGATCCCCACCGCCCACTCACGCACCCACAAGTGCAGCAACACAAATATAGATAATTTAAGCAAGTAAAGCAATAAACACAATTTCTAGATTTCGATATAAAACACATGCATTCGAAATATAACATGCACAATTCTGAAATCATTCTACCACGGAGCCCACAACTAGTGTCTCGGCAAAACACGCCAACCACACGATCGAACGCGGGAAACACCCACCCGCTGAGACCAAACAGCAACCCCTCGAATAGCGCGCTGGCTACTCCGGCCTGACAGGCTCCAGGTGGTTCTGCTTCCTCCAATACGAGTGACACTCCGAATGTACCACTCCCACACCGGTACTAGCTATACCCCGGGGTACACCAGGTGACCCTCTCTCTAGGCGTTACCCCGTCACTCCCACACCGGTGCCGTGTCACTCCCACACCGACACAGGGTGCCTAAGCGCTAACAACTGTCACTCTAGGCCCACGATCGCACAAAACACAACACGGTGCGATCCGATCACATAGAATCCATCGTCATCGAGTACATTTCTAAGCATGCAATTAACTAAACTATCTAACAATGTAAACACGTGTTAATTGCAGGGATTAATGGAATTCTGGCTTGAATCGCGTCGCCCAAGGCCGACGTCATTCAAGCTTCCTAAACTAGTTCATATGCAATTTGGCCTCGGAAGAAGGCCTAAAAGGCGTCGTTCAACAAGGTCGTCGTTTAAAAGGCAAAATAAACCTATTAAAAAGAAACTAAGTGAAGTGATCACCAGAAACTTTTGACTTAAAAGTTCTAAAAGAAAGAGTCTGATCGCCTACCTGTTTGAACGTGAGAGATGTTGAGCTCTTGGTTCCTTTCCTTCAGCTGGCTGAAGAAAGAGAGCCCTTTCTTCTCTTTGTTCTTGCTGTTGAGTTTTGAAGTTGAGGATCGTCCAGAGTTCTTTGTGATTTGCTTGTTGATTCTCTCCCCTTTGATTCTTTGCAGCTTGCAGAAAATAGAAAGAAGAATAAAGAAATGATGAGAATTTAGGCAAAAGTAGTATCCATTCTTAACAGAGTTCTAAACATGCAACTAAACAGAAAACTCACTTGTTAGGATGGTCTTTGAAACTCCTTTATCAAATAGGTTTTGAAAATGATGCTAGTGTTGTGTGTGTTGTATGGAGTGATAATGAAGAATGTAGAATTAATGAAGATGTGAATATGAAAAAGTACATAAATGAATTGAAAAACTTATGCCGATTGGATGAAGCCTTGAATTGGATGAAGAATGGATGAAGAACGGACGTCGACTTCTGAAAACAGCACTTCGACGTTTGGACGTCGTTGCTTCGATCTTCAATTCGATATCGCCTCAATTCTAACTATAATTCCAACTCTCTTCTTTTTTCCTATTAAAGATGTAGGGTATTTATAGACTTTTTCTGCGTCCGCGGATTTACATGGAAAAATTTGGGATTTATCCATCTTAACCAACAGATAAATACAGATTAATTCATCTTTATCTGTAATTATCTAAAACGCGTCCACCATGGAAGACGCCTTTCAGATTGATTAAGATAAAGATAAACATCCGAGAAAAACTTATCTTTATCTGTATTAGCTAAAACGCGTCTACATGTATAGACGTCTTTTACACTAATTAAGATAAGGATAAACATCCGGAAGAGAAGTAGAAATAGCTTAGGAAACTTAAAACGCGTCGTATCTGACAGACGCTTTTTAGCTAATTAATCAACTGATTAAAATTCAAATTTAAACGTCAAAAATAGGAATAAACTCGAAATGGCGTCCACATAAGTAGACGTCTTTTATACTTCTTCATATTTTAACTGAAATTTGAGTTAAAATCAATTCAATTGATTAACTTAAACATGTCTGTTTGACCCGACACTCAAAAAGATCAATAAAAATTAATCAATGATTAAATATCAAACCATTCTGAGGCATTATTATATGATATGAAATTTACTCAAAATGACGTCAAAATTAGCGTGTCTACAGCTGCCTCACCTTGGCATCGTCTTTGCAAGGGAATGAAATGAAATAGAATGTACTGAAAAGGTGTTGCCATGGTGTGATGAGACACGCTCTTAACATCGCATGATTGGAATTTTTCTCGAAATCATCAATGAAGATAGCTCAAGGAGATCAATGAAATTAATCCTGCCTGGATGAGGTAGACAAGGAAATAAAATAAGGTCGATCAACCTCCTCGGAGTGGGAAGTACCCCAGGTCATAGACACTGCAGGTTTCATCATAGGGAGCGTTTGCCAGTCAATGTGGACGTGCTGCAACCATGATGGATCTTAAAAGAAAACAAAGAATATTGGATAAAGAATCCAAGAAAGGATAGAATTCCAAGGATATCTTCAAGCGAACCTCAAAGATAATCAAGATACTTAATTCAGAATGGAATATTTCATATCATGTTTGAATTATTTGATTTAATGGTCTGAAACTTAATCAGTAATTAATCATTATCACAATAATTTCAAAGTCCTATATGATGCATGCTGGGCTAAAAGCAAAATATAAAGTCAAATAAAATATAAATTAATCAAGGATAATATTGTCAAATTGTCATTAATGAGTCAAGATACCAATTCTTGTAATTCAGTGTTAAGCCGAAGCTCGTTTATCCACGCACTGTTTCACAAAAGTGGAACCATCATCCCCACTAATTAACAATCCAACAGCCTATCCGTGCGATTAAGAATCCTCTGGAATTATCACTGTTTTTGTTGTAGGGGAACTCAAATTCCAGTTTCATCAAAATCACAAGGTCCTTGATATACTCTAATAAATATCTAACATATAGTAATGCAAATGATTTACATGGAATAATACAAGGGTAGAAATGACCGTCTTTTTAGCCACGGTCAGGACTTCTTAACTCCCATAGTGGGATCTTCTTGATATTTTCAGCTTTACTTGAATTCTCTGATTTCCTGCAATCAAAATCATTAATAATGCCAAACAAATATTCAACTTAAGCATCAAAAATCACAGAATTTCGAGTGAATCACAGAAAGGCTGAAACGCGTCGTGTCGCTCAGACGCCATTCAATGTTAAAACGCGTCGCTTATCCTCGACGCCTTTTACTCACATAAACAGGTTTCTGGTTCTTCTCTACTCGGATTCCAACTCTATCAATGCACATCCCTTTTCCAATCCGGAAAAGTCTTCCTAGGATCGCAATTCCTTCTATATAAACACCATTAAGTTGTTCCCAAGCAATCCTACCATAATCCTAAGATCCTAGGTTGAGTTTTCTTCAAGGTTTCAAGGTTTTCCAAAGGTTTCCAAGGTTTCCAAGTTTCAAGAAGGAAGAATTCCGAAAAAGAGGATGGGTTCTTCAAATAAGAGGATGAAGATGTCGCAAGAAAAGATCTCCGACGTGGAGAATCACCTCATCGGAAGGGATCCCAATCTTCAAGTAAGTTAAATTAACTTCCTTTCAATTCTTCTTCTTGTTCCTTCGTGTTCTTCAATTGATCTTATTCTTTTGTTTTCAGAATTACCCCATGTTTCTTGGCCCGAGAAAATTCACCTCTCTCTCTTGGATTCGTAAACTGGCAAAAAGTGTTAAGCTTTCCATGCAAGTTTTCATCTCCAAGTGGAATATTCAAGGACTAGTGGTGCTTGCCAAACACTACAAGAGCTCGAACGTAGATTGGGCAGCTATGGGTGCCTTGATCGAGTGGTGGCATCCCCAAACACATACGTTCTTCTTCCAAGACTTTGAGTGCACAATCCTTTTGGAGGAGGCAGAGCTTCTATTGGGTCTCTCAAAGACCAAAGATAAGATGGTTTTAACAAGAGAGAAAATCACCGGTCAACAATTGTTGACATCAATCATGAAGGATCCTTCAGAAGTTAAAGGATGCCTTACCAAAAAGGGAATCAATCTTGCAAAGCTTGCTGAGTGGACTCTATACGAGATTGATGATCTAAGGGAGGACGAAGCGGAGGATGTGACGAAAGGTTTCGTCACATGCCTTACCGGTGCTCTATTCTTCCCTGCGCAGGACAACATCTTAGAAGATGATCAGGTCAGTGCTATTTGCGCGATCTTCGAAGGTAAATCCATTAGCACTGCACTCTTGGCTTACCTTTACAGCGGGCTTTCTGCGACATCTGTGGGTCGTCCCCCCTATGGGTGCATGTTACTCTTTTCTCTGTGGGTTGAACTTCACTTTAAATTCGAGTACTGCAAGAAGATGCCTCCAAGACCGTCTCAAATTTTCATGAATAGTCCGATCCACTGTATTGCCAATATTGTAAAGTTCAACGAGCACATGGTCAATAAAGTCCCAAAACTCAAGACCCGAGCCGACTGGAGAGAGTATCTGAAGCTCATGACATCTGACATATTTGACTCGTCTCCACTTGCTCTTGTTGGAAAGCCTGTTTGGGTGCGCCGTGCAGTGGGAGCAGATCTCAAGTTGATTGGGGCCACCGAGTTCGTGTTATACAATCCTCATCGATGCCTTACTCAACTTAGCTTAGGCCGTCGTGAATTCCCCGAGTTCTCTTTCACATCCCCGATCAAGAAACATGCCTTGGAATCCGATGAAGATTATGAAGCCACAAAACTTATCACCACCTTGTGGAACCTTAGCTTCAGTTATCGTGTAAAATCCTCTAAAGATAGAGATAGAGGATTGAAATTTGCATACCTCAAAGGTCTTCATGAAATTCTTCCTTAAATGTCCTCTTTCTTTTTTCTTTTTCTTTTGATGTAATAAAAGACTTCATTGAATAAAGAACTATTTTTCATGCCTTGAAACATTTTCTTAACTTCCTGTGATATGTTCATGATTTTTCCTTTAGTAAAAACTGGATTTTTCCTGAAAATATGATAGTTCGGGTTCTGTTAATGCAAAACGCGTCCACTCAGAATGACACCTTTCAACCATAATTCATTTTCCAGAAATTCAATTTAATCCTGAAAAACCCTGATTTAAGCTTAAATTGCGTCTACTAGACAAGACGCTTTTCAATTCTCTCTCCTACTTTTTCCAGGATTCTGCCATTAATTCCGTGATTAATCTCCTAAAACGTGTCTTTAAGCGCAGACGCCTTTCATCATCATACTGCATACGGCTCTGACCAGAATTAGCGGTAACCTGAAACGCGTCAGCTAGCGTAGACGCCGTTCACTCAATTTCAAACAGCTGTCCTTGCCGCCTCAACTTATGCGCCCTAAAACGCGTCTATCTGAGTCGACGCCTTTTAACTTTCTGTTTACAGACCCGCGAAGGCTCCCTTTCTCCTCACTTTTCTCAAAGCTTCCTCTCTCCTCACTCCGGCGATCTCTCCTTTCTCTCTCTCAAAAACTCCCTCTTTCGGACCATGGAGCGCGGTGAAGGCTCTAGAAAGATCAAGGCTTTGGCCAAGAGACGGCGGAGGGCGACTCACGAAGAAGAAGTCCCCGAAGAGGCGCTCGCCGAGGCGGCGGCGTTCTTGGATGAAGAGGAGGCTCCTCTGGCGCCTATGGTTATGGAAGAAGAAGGGGAGGGCGACCTCCACACGGTAAGCTTCCTATGGAATGAATGGGGCGAGAACAAGAGGGGAAAAAAAGGGGTTCTTCAAAGAACCTGGAATCGGATCTTGAAAGGCGTCCAGACCAGGTGACGCCATTCAAAAGGCGTCATCCTGGTCCGACGTCTTTCAAGGCTAAATTCCGAATTTTAATTTAGGCAGAAAATAAGTCTTAATTGCGTCAAAACATGTTGACGTATTTTAAAAGACGTCCATATGTGCTGACGCCTTTCAAAATAGAACTGTTTTTTTTTCTGTTTTTATTTATTACTGACCCTATTTTTTTATGTTTTTATTTGCAGGGAGTGATGAGGTCCAGGATTTCATGGGACTTAGTTATAGGAGCCTACCGGGGACTCCCGGACTTCCAGAAGGCGCGCCTGCGCCGGATGGGGTTCGGGGAAGTCCTGGACATCGAGCCGTTTTGGCTCGATCTTGTCCTACTGCAGGCGCTCAAGGAGCGTTGGCACGTAGAGAGTCGGGCATTCCTAATGCCCTGGGGACATATGATCCCCACTATAGAGGATGTGGCCAGGATTACTGGCCTCAGGGTAGAGGGCCGACCGGTGAGTGGGGTGACTTACCCCAACTACCAGGGATTGGCGGAGGCATTGCTAGGAATAGAAGTGTCCAGCCTAGGCAGAGAGTCTAAGATGGTCCCCAGGGTAGAGGTAGAGGCTGCCCTAGGACTGGATGAGCCCCGGCGTCGATCCGATGAGACCCGGGAGGAGTTCAGAGATAGATTAGCAGAGTCATCCTCCATCGTGTATTGTAGCGACCCTAGTCAGGGGGAGGAGGTAGATAGGCAGTTGAGGGTCTTCTTAGTCTTCTTTTTTGGTCGGTTGCTCTTTGGTACGAAAGGCGACCACATCCATTGTAGGTTCTTGTATTTATTAGATGACTTAGAGAGTCTAGGGGAGTATGCCTGGGGTGCGGCCCTTCTGGCCCATCTCTTTGCTGATTTGTCTGCGGTCACGCCGGACCGTGAGACCACCGTCAGCGGCTTCTCGCCGTTTCTCCAGGTATTAAATTGTTTATTATTTGTTTATGCAATGCAATGTAATATGATGCTTTACTAACCTATATGTCCATATATGCAGGTATGGAGCTACCATTATTTCTCGCTCGGCAGAGCGAGGATTGCACGACCGGGCGCTGTCCCATTGGCCTGCCGTTGGCAACCAATCGTGGACACGACCCCTCAGCACCATCAGCTGACGGCCCTCCGCCGTCAGTTCCTCGACTACCCCGACTTGTTGGTGAGTCTTTAACTTGTTCAATTTTATTCATTAAATGCAATCTTTTATTCATTAAATGCAAGTTATTTATATGAATGCATCTAACCTATATGCAGGTGATCTGGCGCCCGTACCTTGGTATGGGCGAGGAGAGTCAACCGTGGGTAACGGCTGGCCGGAGGAGGTTCGGGAGGCAAATGTGGGTGCATAGCCTCAATGAAATTGAGCCGCTCTGCCTCCGCCTCGTGATGAGGACGCTGGGCCTCCACTAGGAGTGGATTGACGAGGAGGTCCCGGAGGGCGTCGGGAAGAGCATGAGGGGCAAGCAAGCCCTCACTGACTGGCGTGCCAAGTTCCCGGAGCAGTACGAGGACTGGCACCGCCGCGGCGTTCGGGTGGAGTCCCGTGCGGAGAGTAGCGAGGCCTACCTCTCGCAGTACCGGGCCCACTACGCCGATCAGCTTCGGCTCCTCCGACCACTTGATGTAAGTATACCTTTATGCGTCTTTCATTTTATTATTATCTTAATTTATATTTGTGAATGAATGTATGTATGTGTAATATGCAGAATGCGCGTGATGCGGTCATCATCGACCTCCAGGCCCGCCTACATGACGCGGAGGCCCAGTTAGAGCAGGTCCAGAAGGAACTATTTGATCTGGTATGTATGTATGAATATGAATGGATGTTTTGATTAATTAATTGTTTTGGCGTGTAGCACTGACGGTTGTCTTTTGGTGCAGCGAGCCGTCTACACCCAGGCGGCTCCTCCTGCATACGGAGCGTCATCATCCTCTTCCTCTGCTTATGATGCTGCCCTGGCTGACCTTCAGAGCCAGCTCGCCTCCACCATCCATCGAGCTTCTCTTGCGGAGGAGGACCGGACTGCTCGAGTAAGTTCCATCCTTTGACTTTTTCGAATTTTGATTCTGATTACTTGATTGCCTTGAACTAACAATGACTTCCCTTCAGGTTGCTGAGCTTCAGGAAGCCCTTCAGAGGACGGAAGCGGAGCTGGAGCATTCTCGTGCGGCAGCTGCTCGTGCCAAGGCTAACGCTGCGCGGATCCGAGCTTTGGAGGAGCAGGTGGCTCGTCTCTCCACCGGAGATCTTGCACGTCTCCAGGTTCGCCTGGAGGTTCTGACTGAGGAGAGAGACCGCGAGCGCCTTCGACTGGAGAGTCTTCAGGGTCACTTGTCGGTAGCTGAGCACGAGCGCAAGATGGTGGAGAAGCGGTATCAGCGAGCCCGGCAGCGGGCCGCTGATCGTGGTTTGGTGAGCGCTTTTACTACCAGCGTCGCCATGTCGTCCGGCCAGGCAGGGCCGAGTGCGATGGGACCACCTCCCAGCCGAGGACCAGCACCGGATGCGCCCGACGAGGCTCAGAGTCAGCTCGATGAGGGCGGAGGGGAGAGCCAGCCTTGAGGGCTCATGTATTTTCTTTTCTTTTGTGTATCATGTACAAAAATCTTTTGATGATATACATGAAACTTTTGGCCTCCAATCTCGCGTTCTTGTGTTTGCCTTGTGTCCTGCACATCACTTAACAAACATGTTAAGTATCTATTTAGGCTTAGCCCCTTGCCTTGACCAAATAAATGGTCGATCAATCTTTTCCTTAAATGAACAGTCAAGGGGCATAGCCTTTATTAACAAAGGTAATTGAACTATAAGCAAACTTAAGCAAAAATGCAACATACAAGCAGACAAATGCTCACTGAAAATAAAAGGAATGAGACATACCAAGTGCAATAAGCAAATGCTAATTGAAATTTTTTTTTTTTGTTTTAAAATATTCATTTTTTTTTTTGTTTTGAAATATATGCTCTTTTTTTTTGGGTTTTGGGATATATATTTTTTGGGTTTTTGAAATATGTATTTTTTTATTATTTTTGACATATGTATTTTTTTTAAATTTTTGACATATGTATTTTTTTTGGATTTTGACATATGTATTTTTTTTTTTTTTTGGCATATACATTTTTTTTAATCTTTTTGACTAAAAGATCAGCATGGTACCCAGATCAAAAGATCATATTCATTTATTAACTTAATTTCCAAATTGTTCTTTAACAATTTAACTTAAACCCATCGTGTTTGGACTTGTGTTTCCATTCGTGATCCCATTTGATGATTTGACCCTTAGTCAATCTAAGTCATTCCTTAAGTTTGGAGTACGCCTCTTTAGAAGGAAAAGAAGAATAAGTTTAGAAAGCCCATGAGAAGGTTCTGGAGACCTAAAAAGATATTCCTTTCCTACCCTAGTATCCATTGGGGTTCGGTCATTTTCTTTCCGAGGTATTTATCGACCTTGCGTTCCCTTTTGTTTCATTTCATGGCCTTGATGTAACGTTTGTAGTGTGATGGCCTTTTGATTTGACATTTGGATTTTGCCTTTTGCTTTTGCTTTTCTATTTTTTCTTCGGGACGGATCTCCCCCATTTTTTTATGACGGCCTCCTACTAAGATGGCGGGTATTCTTGGTAGTCTATTATAAGCCTCGTTCCGACATCATGGGCCGAGTGTAAAACAGAATTTTGTTTTAAAACGAATGATTTGTACTTTACACCTTTAGTCAAGCTTTCGATATTCCTTAGGACTTGGCATCTTTTGTTACTCACGAATCAAACATGTCAGTGTGTGTAGTAATGGGTTTGAAGTTAAATTATTCAGACTAATAAGGAAATTTGAGTTTATAAATTTTTTGATTCCACTGGTCTTTGTACCATGCTGCTCGACTCTCTAATCCTAAGGGTAGTATTTCTTAAGATGTAAACCATTCCAGGGATGAGTTGGCTCTTCTCCTTCTGCATTAACAAGACGATAAGCATTACCAGGAAAAGCGTGCGATACAACATAAGGTCCTTCCCAGTTGGGTTGGAGCTTAGAATGCGGACCACCAGGTTTTACAAAAATCCTTTTGACGACCATTTCACTGACTTTGAACTTATGTTCAATGACTCTCTTTTGATAAAAACGTGCTAATATATTTTGATAAACTTTTGCATGATTAGCGGCTGACAATCTTATCTCGTCTAAGAGTTCCAATTGAGCAAGGAGTGTTGAACGGTGTTCATCAATGGAGAATTCCTTGTTCAATTGTACCCTTAATGATGGTATAAGGATTTCGTATGGAACTACCGCCTCCATTCCAAATGTTAAGGAATAAGGAGTTTGCCCAGTGGGCGTGCGGATTGAAGTTCGGTAGGCCCATAGAGCCTCAACCAATTTTTCTGGCCAGTCTGCGAATTTGTTAGATTTGCACGTCTTTTTGATGATTTTTATCAAAGTCTTCTTAGTTGCCTCTGCTTGGCCATTGCCTTGCGGATAATAAGGAGACGAATGATGCAATGCAATTCTATACCTGTTGCAGAGATCTTTCAATTCTTGTGACATGAACTGCGGTCTGTTGTCGGTGACGATGGTGCCTGGAATTCCAAATCGGGTGATGATGTTCTTCATGATGAACTTGCAGACGGTTGATGCTTTGACTTCCACGTACGCTTCGGCTTCTGCCCACTTGGTGAAGTATTCTGTTGCCGTGAGAATGAAAGATTTTTGCTTGATGCCGGAATCTGGATTACCAAGGGGTCCAATGATGTCGAAAGCCCACATGGAGAAAGGCCATGGATAAGAAACAGGATGGAGTGAAGATGCAGGAGAATGAATTTTGTCGGCGTGAAGTTGGTACTTAACACACCTACGGACATATCCTACGCAGTCTTCTTCCATGGTTGGCCAATAGAATCTTTGTCTGAGGATCTTCTTTACTAGCATCTGTCCATTGACATGGCCACCACAAACTCCACTATGAGCACCTTCCATAACCTTCCAAAGCTCATCTTCGTCTAGACATCTCAGAAGAACTCCATCAAAACCTCTCTTGTACAGTGCTCCTCCAACTAGGGTGTATCGTTGAGCAACTCTCCTGATAGCTCTCTTCTCCTCAATTGTAGCTTCCTCAGGATATGATTGATCTTCACAATACTTAGCAATTTCATAATACCATGGCTTCTGTTCATCATCCATCTCTTCTAACAGCTCCATCAACATGATTTCTCTTTTTTCCACGATATCTCCGTCTCTGACTTTCTTCAGCAACTTCTCCTTAGTTCTAAGAAATGAAGGGTCTTTCACGGCGGGTGAGAGACGCCTATGAACTATGATTGATTCAGATTGCTTGCTGATTGGAAAATCAAGAGAAGATGCCAGTGAAGCTAGAGCGTCAGCTAAGATGTTTTGATTCCTAGGGACATGGACAAAGATCAATTTCGTGAAAAGCTTTGAATAAGCAGAAGTAAGTTCTTGATAAGGCTTGAGCTTGGGATCAAGAGTTCGATACTTGGTCAGCACTTGGCGAAGAATTAGTTGACTATCACCCACAATCCTGAGTTTAGTGGCACCATGGAAATGAGCAGCCTCGAGGCCAGCAAGGAGTGCCTCGTATTCAGCTATATTGTTGGTGACTGGAAAGTCGAGCTGAAAGGCTTGTGGAATGGTGACACCTTCAGGTGATAACAGAACGATACCGATCCCCTTTCCATGAGAATTCAGAGCTCCGTCAAAATGCAGAGTCCACATATCATCTCTGATTTGATTTACGGACATCAGTTCCTCATCCGGAAACTCTAATCGCACTGGATCAAATCGAGGAAGGGGATGATGAGCGAGATGTTCCGCTATGGCATAGCCCTTGATCGCTTTCTGCTGAATGTAAATGATATCGAATTGAGATAGAAAGCTTTGCCATCGCGCTAACCTATCAGTAAGAACATATTTATCCAAAAGAAATTTGATCGGATTCATCCTAGCAATGAGATGGACTTCATGGGCCAGAAAATAATGCTTCAATTTCTGAACAACCCAGACCAATGCTGCGCATGTTTTCTCCATCGCCGTATATCTCTGTTCAGCGAGGTTGAGAAGTTTAGAGAGATAGTAGGCTGCCCTCTCTTTTCCTTCTTCATCCTCTTGTGCTAGGACAGCCCCCACTGCATCATCCAGGACAGAAATGTAAAATATCAATGGTTTGCCTAGAGATGGTGGTCTCAAAACAGGAGGACTTGCCAAATAGTTCTTTAATCCATCGAATGCCTCCTGACACTTATCGTCCCAATCGAATTTGACTCCCGGCTTGGTAAGCTCGTAGAACGGCTTACACCTTTGTGAGTGCTGGGAGACAAAACGGCGAATAAATTGCAACCTCTCGATTAATCCTCTTAACTCCTTCAAGTTCTTGGGAGGTGGCATCTCTCTGATAGCCTTCGCCTTGTTGGGATCGATCTCAATTCCCCGTTTGCTAACGATGAATCCAAGTAATTTTCCTGAAGATACCCCGAATACACATTTCTTGGGGTTCATCTTTAACTGATACTTTCTCGATCTCTTTAATACTCTTGCCAAAACTTTGGCATGCTCAGCCTTTGTCTTAGATTTAACCAATAAATCATCCACATACACTTCCAGATCTATGTGCATCATGTCATGAAATATTGCCATCATAGCCCTCTGATAAGTGGCTCCAGCATTCTTCAATCCAAATGGCATGACAACATAGCAGTATGTTCCCCAAGGTGTAGTGAATGACATTTTCTCTTGATCTTCTTCTGCTAACCTGATCTGGTTGTACCCTGAAAATCCGTCCATAAATGATAAGGTTTCATAGCCAGCAATATTATCAATGAGTACGTCAATATGAGGCAATGGAAAATCATCTTTAGGACACGCCCGGTTCAGATCGCGGAAGTCAATGCAAATTCTGACCTTCCCGTCTTTCTTCATGACTGGGACTATGTTGGCCACCCATTGTGGATAAAGGACAACTCTAATAAATTTGGCTTTATGTAATTTGTCGACCTCTTCCTTCATCTTTAGAGCCATTTGTGGGTGGAATCGCCTTAATTTCTGCTTGACTGGACTAGCTCCATCCTTTAATGTCAACCTGTGTTCAACTAAAGACGAGTCTAACCCCGGCATATCTTCATAACTCCAGGCGAAAGTGTCCTTATAGTCCTTAAGTACTTGTACCATTGCCTTCTCATCCTCTGTAGAAAGATTTTTGCTGACGAGGACAACCTTAGGTTTGTCTTCAGTCCCTAAATTGATTTCTTTGGTGGACTCTTCTACAGCAGCTGAGGGTTCATCGAATCTCTTCACTCCACTGGCATATGCCTCAGCCACGTCCTCGTCATCTTCCTCATCTTCAATAATGGGGTCTTTTTCATGTACTAACTCATACACCCCATACTCATCATTGACTGACTCATCGTCCATACAATCTTTTGGCATCTGAATTAGATTTTCTAAAAATTGAGGGATTAAACAGCAAGAAAAGCATCTATCAGCTAAGTCCTGGAGGTATCTATCTGGAATTCGCCTACCCTTAGACTTCCTAGACTTCCTAACTTGACTAACCTGCCTAGAACTAGACTGCCTAACTTCACTATTATAACCTAATGAAGACGAAGCAGGATGGAAATCCTGGGATACAAGTGGAAATATAGGAGAATCCTCCGGAGGGGGGGGGGGGCAGAGTAGATCTAGGAGAGAATCTTGGCCGAAAGACCCGCGCAATGGGGTGTGATCGGACAAGTAAGCGGTTTCCTCAATGAGGATCTGGAAAGAATTTGTTGCCAAATTGGCATTTTTTTTTGGACAGTGGAGGAGTTAAGCATAAAACAGGAATGAATACAAATAGAAGGAGAATTAGATGGAGGAAGTGGCACCAGGGCCAAAGGGTTAGGGGGATCATACAGCAGTATGTCCCAGATCAAATCATGCATCCTCTCTAGATCGAGAGGAGGTGGTGGAATGAGGTCCCGAGGGGACAGAGTAATCATAACGGGCGGAGCCCGTGGAATATCTTCAATAATGACCCGCGACCAAGTCGGGGTCAAGAGCAATGTACGAAACAAAGTATGGAGCATGAAAACACGAGAAGGATATGTCCCCCTCCAGAGCAGATATGTGGTGTAGCCAGCTTCATAGGGGTCATCTGGCTCCCCTTCATCGGTCTCTTCCGACAGCAATATCCGCTTGTCAAAGATAGCACCAGGACTTTCGATTAGCTCATCAATCTGCGGCGGCCACTTGGGTTCTGCAGGATCTAGAAACAGTCTGTTCAGTGCAATGTAGAGGTCTCTCAGATCGAACCACCTGTACCATTCACATTCAGGATCATGGAATTTTCTCCTCTTTATAGGCCGCAGAGCCTCCAAGGAATGGTACGTGAGTAGTTCCGAGCAATGCCTGGCCAGGTCTCTCCTATATATATCATGGAGGTCAAAACACGAAGTAATGACCACAGTGTTGTCATGGCTGACTATGGGCCCCTTTACAAAATGTGTATACAAGGTCCATGTTAGGGGATCCCGGCCTTCCTTGGGCGGTGTAGACATTGTCTCCCATACTCTCTGGCCATCTTCATTCTCTGCTTGCTGAACAATGTCTTGTTTCAATTTTCTTGGCCTATAGCCCAGGCCGCTTCCAGGTGTTCCTCGGTGATCTTTGACAGGAGTAGTCCTGCCTTGTAATTGTGTGCCCAGACCTCTCCCAGGCTGATAACCGCTCTTCATCATAATTCTCCATCCTGGGGTACTCATGCACTTCCCCTTTTTTATGGCATTTAACGGGTAAGGAGAAATAATGGCAGTTTTCAGAGGATCAGCCACTGGATGGTAAACCTGTAATACCGACAGAAAAGGTTGTTGGCCAGGTAAAGAAGCAGCTTTGATATTCAAAGTATGAGCAGCAGCAAGGATCGGCATGCTCGTAACCTTAATGATTCGTCCTTTAAAGGGAAATTTGAGTCATTGGTGGTTCGTGGAGGGAATCGCCTCGAGAGTTTTTATATAAGGACGACCCAAGATGGCATTCAAAGAAGGGTCGATTTTCAGAATGTGAAATTCGACCACAACATGACTTACAGGGCCTAGCTCTACCTTCAAATAAACCATTCCCAGAGGGGAATGGGTGGAGTTGTCATATGCTGTCACAGAGATGGGGCTAGGCAGCCACTTTTCCTTGGGCACACCGCACAGCTCCAGGGTCTTCGGAGGTAAGACATTGATTGAAGCCCCTGTGTCAACCAGGCATGCATCTACGGCCTTCTTGCAGATGTTGACCGTGATGCTCAGAGCCATGCTTCTGGCTGCCGGCGGTGCTAGTTCCGATGTATGAAATGTAATAGAGTGCTGATCCCCCTGAGGAACTAATAGTGCTGCAATCTTTTCCACCGGCACGTCCTCGTTGACCATCACCTTCTGCAAATATTCCATCAGAGCTTCTTGGTGACTCTTCGATCTTTTGATCAGTTCAAGTACGGAGATCCGTGCCGGTGTTCGATCCAGATGTTTCAACAAATCATACTGAGTGCCTGGTGCACTCTCTTCATTGTGTGCTTCCTCTGACGGCTGTGATGGGCCGTCTCTAACTGTTGACTGAGGAAAGACTTTGTTGAAAATTCTTCCACTCCGGAGCGCATGTTCCTCAACTATGGAAGATTCGGGTGACACTTTGAGTATCGCAGAGTTGGGTGGTGTAGGTGATGTGAGGTGTTAGTATGTAGGTGATGGCGTGGGGTTAGGTGGTGGTGGCGTGGTGCGGATTAAAGGTCTAGATGGTTGGATGGTGGATGGGTAAGTGATTGGTGTGGACGAAGTGGGGAATGGTACGCGTAATAGCGGTCTGGATGTGTAACGACCCGCCACCCTATAATCGGGGATCCGATTACTAAATGGGTACCGAATCATTAACTTGTAACCAAACCAGGATCCGAGTAAGTCTGGGAAATAAATAATCAACTAAGCTAAACATTCGCATCGCATTGAATTGAAGGGAAAAATGCAGAAATTAAAAGTTATTACAATGCGACTCGATACCGCAAATAATTACATACTCCAACAGAAAAGAAATGATTATACATACAGGCCAGGAATAAAGATAACAACTACATCGGGGCATACCCCGGAACAACAGTCGACGACGCTCAGCACTCAGCCGCACAACCCTCGCTAGGTCTGCCTGGAGTCCTCATCTGAAAGCCGCAGGGGTGAGTCTCAACGAAAAGACTCAGTAGGGATCCTTCGATCCCCACTGCCCACACACACACACCCACAAGTGTAAAGTACAGCAGGGATATAATAACCATGAAGAGACAGTGATTTCCATGCCTACATCTCAATACGAATCACATGCATTCAAAGTATAACTAACATGCATAATTCCAATCTATCAGGAAACTCGTAATTCGACGTATCCTTAAAACACGTCAACTTCTCAACGAGAGTGGGGAAAACAACGACCCGCTGAGACCAAACAGTAACCCCTCGGATAGCACGCGGGCCACCTCGGCGGTCACTCCTTCCCTCAGCAAACACCGGCCCGCTGAGACCAAACAGTAACCCCTCGGATAGCACGCTGGCTACTCCGGCCCAACTGGCTAAGGTGGTTACTCCTTCCCCCAGCACGAGTGACACTCCAAAGGTACCTCTCCGACACCGGTACAAGCTAGCTAACCCCGGGGTTCACCAGGTGACCCTCTCTACTAGGCGTCACCCCGCCACTGCTCCCGTCAGCGTTGTGTCCCTCCGCACCGACACAGGGTGTAGAACGCTACAACTGTCACTCTAGGTCCACCGAAACAGAAAACACGGCACGGTGCGATCCGGTCACGGAAGAAGTCCACGGTCGCACGACACACAACGCAGTGCCATCCGGTCACGAAGAGTTCATCATATCGAGTATACTAATTGTATGCATTAACCGACTATCTAGCAGTGTAAACATATTTTACTGGCATGGATTAGTGTAGTTCTGTCCTGAATCGCGTCGCCCGAGGCCGACGCCATTCAAGCACCCTAAACTGGTTCATGAAAATACCGGCCTCAGAATCTGGCCTAAAAGGCGTCGACACCAGTGGTCGCCTTTTAAAAGGCGTCAACATCCTCAGACGCCGTTCACACCGAAAATCCAGGAATTCTAGAAAACATTAATCGAGGGATTTCTGCCTAAAAAGGCGTCATGGTGGCTCGACGCTATTCCAAAACGCGTCGCCCGCCCATGACGTCTTTCAGTCCCAGAATCCTTGAACTGAGTCCCTCAGTCGGGGTGATTTCCTGCCTAAATGGCGTCATGATGGCCCAACGTCCTTCTGAAAGGCGTCGTCCATCCATGACGTCATTTAGCGCCAGAGTCCCTGACTCTTGAAACCTCGAACAGGGGGATTTCTGTCTAAAAGGCGTCGTACTGCCCTGACGTCCTTCTGAAAGGCGTCGACCAGGCACGACGCCGTTTAGCGCCAGAAATCTGGTTCCCTGGTTCGATCCGAGGGTTTCTCCCGTAACCCCCAAATACCCCGAAAAAGCCCCAAAAACAGAGGGGAAAGAGGGTAACCAAAGTATCAAGAATTCACATCCACAGAAACTCCCATTCCCATCAAGGAAAAACCCCCTAACATGCTCATTCTACCCCAAAACCATCGATCCATAGCATGCTTTAAACGGGGAAAAACATGGTTTAGAACACAACACTGTGGGAACCGTCACCCTACCGGTTCTTGAACTTCTCCAAACTCCGTGCCTCCGTCCCGCCGCACCGCAGACCGCCGCCGGTACCCTCGAGGACGCCGCCACTCCGCCGGGACGTCGGCCACCGTCCGGAGAATGGAACGCCGCGAAGGAAGTGGTGGTGGTAGAGGTGAGAGGTAGGGAAGTGTTGGAGTGGAGGGAAGGATGAAGTAGTGGGAGGAAAAGAGGGAGGAGGAAGGGTCGATGCCGGAGTCGCCGGAAGGAAGGAGAGAAAGAGAGAAGGAGGAGAAAATGAGAGAAAGAAGGAGGGCTCGCGGGGTTAACCAGAGATTGGCTGAAACGCGTCGAGATGTACGGACGCCTATCAGTCGATGTGACGGCTGCTCTGACAACACCCTGCAACGCTCTGACAGAGGTCTGAAACGCGTCTTCCATGAAAGACGCCGTTCAGTCGACAAGACTGGCGCCGTACTCTGACAACCCAGAGTCGCAGTCTGAAAGGCGTCGTACCTCACAGACGCCGTTCAGACGACATGTCAGGGCCGTACTCTCGCGGCCCAAAGCCAGCCCACGTGGCACAGGCTAAAACGCGTCTGCATAGCTGGACGCCGTTTAAACCGCGTCGAGCGGGCTCGACGCGAATCAATACAGAGTCTCAGCCCCACTGGAGCCTGAACTACAGGGTCCAACCCCGAAAACCGGATCCGAAAGCCTCAGTCCTTACATTCTCCCCCCCTTAAAAGAATTTCGTCCCCGAAATTGCCTGTTAGAATTAACCAGGACAAAACATAGATATACAAGTTCACAGGATAACTTACGAGAAAAGGTAAGTAAACTGCTCCCGCATCTCGTCCTCACGCTCCCAGGTTGCCTCGCCCCCGGAGCGGTACTGCCAAATCACCTTGACCAAAGGTACAATCTTGTTTCGAAGGACTTGCTCCCTGCGATCCTCAATACGAACTGGAAACTCTGGAAAAGACAAGTTCTCAGCAAACTCCAACTCTGAAAAATCCAAGACGTGGGATGGATCTTGAACATATTTTCTCCGCAAGGAAACATGGAACACATCGTGTACTCCTGCAAGACTGGGTGGCAAGGCCAGCTGATACGCGGTTTCCCCAATCCGAGCAAGAATGGGAAAATGTCCAATATATCGCGGACTCATCTTGCCTCGCTTCCCGAATCTCATCACACCCTTGGCGGGTGAGATTCGGAGGAACACGTGGTCTCCCACCTCAAACTCAAGCGGTCTCCTCCGGATATCAGCATAACTCTTCTGCCTGCTCTGAGCTGCTGTCAACCTCTATCGTACCGTCCTGACAACCTCAGTACACTGCTGAACTAACTCAGGTCCTGTAACCTGTCTCTCACCAATCTCAGACCAACACAGAGGAGATCGACACGGTCGCCCGTACAAAGCCTCGTAAGGCGCCATGCCGATACTGGAATGATAACTGTTGTTGTAGGCAAACTCCACCGTAGACAAATGCTGCTCCCAAGAACCTCCCCAGTCTAAACAACATGCCCTGAGCATGTCCTCCAAAGTCTGAATGGTCCTCTCCGACTGCCCATCTGTCTCGGGATGGTAGGCCGAACTGAAAGCCAACTGAGTACCTAAGGCATGCTGAAAACTCTTCAAGAACCTGGAAGTAAACCTCGGATCCCGATCTGATACGATGGACAAAGGTACCCCGTGCAGAGAGATGATCCGATCTACAAACAACTTGGCCAACTTACTGACCGACCAGTCCTTCCTAATAGTTAGGAAGTGTGCCGACTTGGTCAGCCGGTCAACAATGACCCAGATAGCGTCTCTCCTGCTAGGGGATGTAGGTAATCCCATCACAAACTCCATAGTCACGTGTTCCCACTTCCATTCTGGAATCGGCAAGGGTTGCAGCAACCCTCCAGGTCTCTGATGCTCGGCTTTAACCAGCTGACAAGTCATGCACCTAGCCACATACTCAGCCACATCATTCTTCATTCCAGGCCACCAGAAGTGCCTCCTCAAACACTGATACATTTTGGTTGTTCCGGGATGCACTGCATATCTGGAACGGTGCGCCTCATCAAGGACACCCCTACGTATGTCCTCTTCGGCCGGGACATAAAGTCTACCTCTGAATCTAACTGTGCCGTCATCCCACAATTCCACCTCTGGTCTCTGGAGAATCTGCGGTAATTCTACATCTGCCCTCTGAGCCTCAATTACAGTATGGTACACAGTTGGTCTCACAGTCAAGCTGGCCAACACGGGTCTATCATCCTCACGTGGTACCCGGAAGGAAGATTCCACAACCTGCTCAAATAATTTCCATTCGCGAATCATAAGGTATGACATGACTGTCTTCCGACTCAAGGCGTCTGCCACAACATTCGCCTTGCCCGGATGATAAGAAAGGTCAAAGTCATAATCCTTAATGAACTCCATCCACCTTCGCTGCCTCAAATTCAGGTCTCTCTGAGTGAACACATACTTCAGGCTCTTGTGATCAGTAAAGACCTGAAATTTCTCACCATACAAGTAATGTCTCCAAATCTTAAGTGCAAATACTACAGCTGCCAGCTCCAAATCATGGGTAGGATAGTTCTCTTCATGCTTCTTCAGCTGTCGAGAAGCATAAGCCACTACCCTGCCATGCTGCATTAGAACTGCGCCCAAACCTCGACGGGACGCGTCCGAGTAAACCACAAACCCACCTGACCCAGATGGAAGCACTAACACTAGGGCCGAAGTGAGGCGAGTCTTTAAATCAGTGAAACTCCGTTCACATTCCTCGGTCCAGACAAAATGAACTCCCTTTCGAGTCAACCTCGATAAGGGGGCCGCTATCGAAGAAAACCCCTGAACAAACCGCCTGTAATAACCGGCAAGCCCCAAGAAGCTCCTGATCTCAGTCACTGAAGTTGGCCTGCTCCAATCCATCACTGCCTCAATCTTGGCTGGATCCACTGCGATGCCCTCGCCAGAAATGACATGCCCAAGGAAGTGCACCTTGTCTAGCCAGAATTCGCACTTGCTGAACTTGGCATAGAGTTGGTGCTCCCTTAGGACCTGCAACACCGCTCGAAGATGAGTGGCGTGCTCTTCCTCAGAAGAAGAATATATCAAAATATCATCAACGAATACCACCACAAACTGATCCAGATAGGCCCTAAAGACTCGGTTCATCAAATCCATAAAGGCTGCCGGAGCATTGGTCAAACCGAAGGGCATAACCAAAAACTCATAATGTCCATACCGAGTCCTGAAAGCCGTCTTACTGACATCAACATCACGGATCCTCATCTGATAATATCCAGGTCTCAAGTCAATCTTGGAAAACACCTTCGCAGACTGCAGCTGATCCATCAAATCATCGATCCTGGGAAGCGGGTATTTGTTCTTAATCGTCACTTGGTTCAGCTGTCTATAATCAATGCACAGTCTCAAGGAACCGTCCTTCTTCCTGACAAATAGGACTGGAGCACCCCACGGAGAAGTACTGGGACGAATGAAACCCTTATCTAGCAACTCCTGCAACTGCGCCTTCAACTCAGCGAGTTCGGCTGGCGCCATCCGATACAGGGCCTTAGACAAAGGCGCCGTACCTGGTGCAAGCTCAATGGTAAACTCGACCTCTCGCTGAGGAGGAAGGCCAGGCAACTTCTCAGGAAACACATTTGCAAAGTCACACACTACAGGCACCTCCCAGGGACTGGGACAGTCACGGGCATCGGAAACAACAACAGAGGCAAGGAAGGCCTCACAACCACCAGCAAGCAACCTTTGAGCCTTAAAGGCAGAAATAAGAATACCTCGAGAAGAGAGCCTAATACCTTAGAAGTAGAAGATCGGGATGTCCGGAATAGAGAAACGTACCCTCTTCCTGTGGCAGTCCACCTCAGCATAGTAAGCTTCCAACCAATCCATGCCCAGGATGATATCAAAATCACGAATGGCAAGCACAACCAACTGGGCGGGTAACTCATGGCCCTCAATGGTCAAGGGAACATCACTCAAACAATTATAAGATAACATGAAATCCCCAGAAGGAACCTCTACCATCAATCCATCAGCTAACTCATCAATGGGTGCAGAAATAATATCTATGAACTGCTCAGAAATGAAAGAATGCGAAGCACCCGAATCAATCAACACATGTGCAGAGTTCCCAAGGACAGAAAGTGTACATTCCACCAAGTTGGACGCATGAGCCTCCTTCCTGGTGATAGCCAGCACTCTCCCTTGGGTCCTCGGCTTCTTCTGATCAGCTGGCCCTTGCCTCTGGCCACGCCCCTGCGGGCAAAACCTCGCCACGTGGCCCTGCTGGCCACAAGTATAGCATCTCCCAGAGAAAGCAGGACACTGAGTCCCACCATGAGTACCACCACAGTGCTGACAAACTGCTGGAAGCCTCTGAGCTGGCTCCTGCTGGGCGCTGGACACCGACTGGCTCTGCTGATCCTGCCTAGGTCTGCTACTACCACTGCTGCCACTACTGCTGCCACCGCCTCGGAAGAATCTCCTGAATCGGGAGCCGAGTGACGACGATCCCGATCCGGACGAAGGGGCCGCTGCCTTACCCCTGCCACGAGCTGGTCCCTGAGCAATCAGTCCTCTCTCCCGGGCTGACTGATTCAGCTGTGCCTCCACTGCTGCTGCACTCCTAACTGCTGATGCCAAGTCCTTACAACAGTGAGATGCCACAAAGTTCCTCAGACTGAGCCTCAGCCCATCCACAAACCTCTCAGTACGTCGCTCCTCGTCCCCCGAGATGAAGGGCACAAACCTCCCAAGCGAAACAAACTTCGCCTGGTACTCGAGTACTGTCATACTCCCCTGAGTCAGCTCCATAAATTCCCTCTCCTTGGCCCTCTGGACATGTCTAGGAAACTACTGAATTCCTTCACAAAAGTCTCCCAAGAAATCTCCCTGAGACTCCTATCCTCATAAGACAAACTCTTCAAGGAGGTCCACCAATCATAGGCGCTATCCTTCAACATGAAGGTAGCTAACGGAGTCTTCTCCACTGCTGTACAATCTATGGTGTCAAAAGTCTTCTCTATCTCCCTAAGCCAGTAAACGGCCTCATCAGGGTCGGGACGACCGGTGAAGTGAGGTGGCCTCAGCTTCAGGAATCTCTCTAGTGTAGCCGTAGACCCACCCCGAGCACTAGAACTCTCACTAGGGTCTCGGGTTTGATACTTGGCCATGGTATCCATCATAGCCTCCATGAACTGCTCTACACTCGGCCTACCGGCCTCAGAACCACTAGGGACATCTCCCCTCTCTCGAATAACTGGCACCCTCTTCCTAGGAGCCATCTAATCGCCTACAAACACAAAATCGAAAAGTTCTAGTTAGAATCCTAAAGCCTATACCACCGTCGTGCCTGTACGGGATAATGTAATTATTTGCCAGACTCATGACATTTAACCTAGTTATTCATTTATTTGCCAGACCGAATGCTCTGATACCAACTGTAACGACCCGCCACCCTATAATCGGGGATCCGATTACTAAATGGGTACCGAATCATTAACTTGTAACCAAACCAGGATCCGAGTAAGTCTAGGAAATAAATAATCAACTAAGCTAAACATTCGCATCGCATTGAATTGAAGGGAAAAATGCAGAAATTAAAAGTTATTACAATGCGACTCGATACAGCAAATAATTACATACTCCAACAGAAAAGAAATGATTATACATACAGGCCAGAAATAAAGATAACAACTACATCGGGGCATACCCCGGAACAACAGTCGACGACGCTCAGCACTCAGCCGTACAACCCTCGTTAGGTCTGCCTGGAGTCCTCACCTGAAAGCCGCAGGGGTGAGTCTCAACGAAAAGACTCAGTAGGGATCCTTCGATCCCCACTGCCCACACACACACACCCACAATTGTAAAGTACAGCAGGGTTATAATAACCATGAAGAGACAGTGATTTCCATGCCTACATCTCAATACGAATCACAAGCATTCAAAGTATAACTAACATGCATAATTCCAATCTATCGGGAAACTCGTAATTCGGCGTATCCTTAAAACACGTCAACTTCTCAACGAGAGTGGGAAAAACAACGACCCGCTGAGACCAAACAGTAACCCCTCGGATAGCACGCGGGCCACCTCGGCGGTCACTCCTTCCCTCAGCAAACACCGGCCCGCTGAGACCAAACAGTAACCCCTCGGATAGCACGCTGGCTACTCCGGCCCAACTGGCTCAGGTGGTTACTCCTTCCCCCAGCACGAGTGACACTCCAAAGGTAGCTCTCCGACACCGATACAAGCTAGCTAACCCCGGGGTTCACCAGGTGACCCTCTCTACTAGACGTCACCCCGCCACTGCTCCCGTCAGCGCTGTGTCCCTCCGCACCGACACAGGGTGTAGAACGCTACAACTGTCACTCTAGGTCCACCGAAACAGAAAACACGGCACGGTGCGATCCGGTCACGGAAGAAGTCCACGGTCGCACGACACACAACGCAGTGCCATCCGGTCACGAAGAGTTCATCATATCGAGTATACTAACTGTATGCATTAACCGACTATCTAGCAGTGTAAACATATTTTACTGGCATGGATTAGTGTAGTTCTGTCCTGAATCGCGTCGCCCGAGGCCGACGCCATTCAAGCACCCTAAACTGGTTCATGAAAATACCGGCCTCAGAATCTGGCCTAAAAGGCGTCGACACCAGTGGTCGCCTTTTAAAAGGCGTCAACATCCTCAGACGCCGTTCACACCGAAAATCCAGGAATTCTAGAAAACATTAATCGAGGGATTTCTGCCTAAAAAGGCGTCATGGTGGCTCGACGCTATTCCAAAACGCGTCGCCCGCCCATGACGTCTTTCAGTCCCAGAATCCTCGAACTGAGTCCCTCAGTCGGGGTGATTTCCTGCCTAAATAACATCATGATGGCCCGACGTCCTTCTGAAAGGCGTCGTCCATCCATGACGTCATTTAGCGCCAGAGTCCCTGACTCTTGAAACCTCGAACAAGGGGATTTCTGTCTAAAAGGCGTCGTACTGCCCTGACGTCCTTCTGAAAGGCGTCGACCAGGCACGACGCCGTTTAGCGCCAGAAATCTGGTTCCCTGGTTCGATCCGAGGGTTTCACCCTTAACCCCCAAATACCCCGAAAAAGCCCCAAAAACAGAGGGGAAAGAGGGTAACCAAAGTATCAAGAATTCACATCCACAGAAACTCCCATTCCCATCAAGGAAAAACCCCCTAACATGCTCATTCTACCCCAAAACCATCGATCCATAGCATGCTTTAAACGGGGAAAAACATGGTTTAGAACACAACACTGTGGGAACCGTCATCCTACCGGTTCTTGAAATCCTCCAAACTCCGTGCCTCCGTCCCGCCGCACCGCAGACCGCCGCCGGTACCCTCGAGGACGCCGCCACTCCGCCGGGACGTCGGCCGCCGTCCGGAGAATGGAACGCCGCGAAGGAAGTGGTGGTGGTAGAGGTGAGAGGTAGGGAAGTGTTGGAGTGGAGGGAAGGACGAAGTAGTGGGAGGAAAAGAGGGAGGAGGAAGGGTCGATGCCGGAGTCGCCGGAAGGAAGGAGAGAAAGAGAGGAGGAGAAAATGAGAGAAAGAAGGAGGGCTCGCGGGGTTAACCAGAGACTGGCTGAAACGCGTCGAGATGTACGGACGCCTATCAGTCGATGTGACGGCTGCTCTGACAACACCCTGCAACGCTCTGACAGAGGTCTGAAACGCGTCTTCCATGAAAGACGCCGTTCAGTCGACAAGACTGGCGCCGTACTCTGACAACCCAGAGTCGCAGTCTGAAAGGCGTCGTACCTAACAGACGCCGTTCAGACGACATGTCAGGGCCGTACTCTCGCGGCCCAAAGCCAGCCCACGTGGCACAGGCTAAAACGCGTCTGCATAGCTGGACGCCGTTTAAACCGCGTCGAGCGGGCTCGACGCGAATCAATACAGAGTCTCAGCCCCACTGGAGCCTGAACTACAGGGTCCAACCCCGAAAACCGGATCCGAATGCCTCAGTCCTTACAGGATGGTTGGATGGTGTCTGGGTAGGTGGTAGTGGTAGCGGGTGAAGTAGGAAATGGTACGCGTAGTAGTGGTCTGGATGGTAGGAGGGGCGCGTAGTTGGTTTGCGGGGGGTTATTTAGTGGAGGTGTAGGAGTGTGGGGGGTAATGGGCTTGAGGAAAGCGGGTGGTGGTGATGGGTTATTGGGTGCGGGTGAATGATACGCGAGTGTCGGTAGAGGGGTGATGGTAATGGGTTGTGGTCTGGGTATGTGGATGGTGCGGTGTGGTGGTCGTTCTGCGGTACTTGGAATATGACCCGTTGAATAAAGAGAGGAAGAGTCCTCTATTCTCCACTGTTGCCCACGGTCAGCCTCAGACTGGCTGTTTGTCAGAATAGGGGCAACTTGGTTTTGGTTTTGATGCTCCGGGAGCGGGTTCTGCACTATGCCCATGTTTGGTGGTGGTGCTCCTTGTGCTGGTGCTCTTGCTTGCTGCTGCTGCTGCGGTCTTCTTGCCTTCAGGGCTGATATGTATTTCTTCATTTCTTCCCAGTCTATGCCGCCTTGCTCGTTGAGATCATGAATATAATCTCTAAATTGGAAGCAAGTGTCGATAGTATGCCTAGGTTGCCTATGGAAGTAGCAATACCTAGACGTGTCGGCATTCTGAGGCCAAACTGCCTTTTCTCTTGGCAAGACTAAGGCATTAGCTGCCATTAGGGCACTGAAAATGTCTGCCAAAGATTCTGGGAGGACTGGGTATTCTGCCCTCTTAGGGCCTGGAGGTCTTCTCTGCTTATTGTAGTCAGCAAGAGGAGGGACATTATGATATGCCGGCGGTGCGCGCGGCTGATATTGCTGTTGTTGCTGGTACTATTGTTGTTGTGGCTGCTGGTACTGCAATTGCCGTTGCGGCGGCTGCTGTGGCTGTTGCTGTTGCTGTTGCTGGTTCGACTGCTAGGGCCGCTGATATTGGGGCTGCTGATACTGAGGGTTCGGCTGCTACCTATACCCCTGCTGGTTCGACTGCGGTGGCCTCTGGTACTGTTGTTGACTCCTCACGAACTGGGGCGAATTGTTGTTCATGCTGCTGACTTGCTCGTGAGAGAGCGTGCCCTCAGTAGTTGGACCTATGCTGGGAGCATTTGGCACTGCAGGCTTCCGAGGTGGAGGCCTGCTAGGTCTGTGAGGATCAAAGACGCTAGAGAACGTAGCGTCCTTGAAGGCATTCTGACAGTACCGCGCTCTTTCATAGAGCTCTGCCATGCTGGTCAGATTGTTCAGGGAGAGGACTAGTTTGAACTGGGGCATGGCATTGGAAATCAGCATCTTCACTTGCTCTGACTCGGACAAGTGATCTTTTACTTTCTCGGCCAAGCCCCTCCATCTGTCGGCAAAACTGACGAACTCTTCATCGGGTTTCATCTTCTCTGCTATGAGGTCAGTGATGGACAAGGAGGGGGCAACTCTGTCTTTGTATCGTTGAATGAATTTTCGGGAAACGATACCATAGTCCTCTACTTCGGAGGGTTCCAAGGAAAAGAACCATTCGAGGGCTGGTCCCTCTAAAGATCTCCTGAACAAAAAGGCCAACGACCTCTTGTCGTTTTGCCGGAAGGATGATTCGTACATGAACTCCTTCAAATGGGTGAAGGGGTTACCAATACCGTTGTACTTCCGGTACATTGGCATTTCGGAGGGTGGCAGGTGGAAAACCGGTAAGCTCGGTAAATTGATCTCCGGTGCAGCTTTGACCCCCATCATCTTCTGGAGGTTGTTGAATTGTTCATCCATGCGCTCCATCTTCGCCAGCAACGCTTGCGTTGTCAGATCTGCCTGGGGAGGAGGAGGAGGTGGAGGTACTTGATAGGCCTGTTGCCTAGAGTACGTCGGACAAGGAGGACAATAAAGAGGAGGTCCGGCAGAGCTTCCGCCATGCCCGAGGGCATTTTGATAAGCAGACGTTAGTGGTCTAGCCGGTTGCCTAGAAGATGAAAGTTGTGGCCCAGCTGGGCGAGAAGTGATATGGATGCCTTCCATGGCCTGATGAATGTAAGGAGGATGAATAGGAGGTTGTTGAGGGATAGCAGGGGGAGCCGCAGGGTTCGGCTCAGCAGGCTGCGTGGGTGCCTTCCCCTTCATAATGGACTGGATCGCCTCGAACTGCTGAGGGTCCAGACGGGAGGCAAGAACTCCCAAAGCATTGACAAGATCCGAAGGATCAGAGGACGAGGGATCATTTTGATTCATGTCTCCCTCGAGAATAGGATTGGGAATCGCATACTCATGCGGGGGAGGATCAGGATATTACTCATGGGGATGAAAAAGAGGGGTCCGGACATTCCCATCATGACGAAACGGAACGGGGACAGAATTACGGGAGGCATCAGCATCTCTCCCGCTCTCAAAATTATAGTCGGAATCACGAGGGGCATTAGCATCTCCCTCGTAGTTAATCATGGCGTCTGGAGCCACACTCAAGTCCCTGCCCGATCGGAGCAGCATGGTGTTAGATTCTTTTCTTCAAGGATTGGCAAACAAGTTGTACAGAGATTTAAACAAACAAGTGGATGTTTAGCGTGATTTTAAGATTCCTTGTTGAGTTATTTGGATTTAATTAAACCACAAATTTGCTCAAGGGATGGAATCCTAGTTTCAATTCAGTATCCACCGTTATATTCTATGGCTTTCTCTCACAACGTATATGGAATCTAACGGGACTTCAACTGGTACAACCAGCCCGATGATCAAGGAGGAGTACCTTGATTTTGGGGACTTACGGAGGCCTCAACGCCAACTTCTCTAGTCTGATCAAGGGACCGACCCAATCAGAGAGAGTTGATTGATCGTTTCGAATTGTGCGTCGTTAAATACATGAAAACGTTCAATCTAAATTTATCCGGCTCACTCAAATCAGATTTTAAAAATTAACAGTGGTGAGTCCGAGTCGATCCACAGGGAGTTAAATTTTTAACTTTGAAAACTTTGGATTTTGAAAATTTAGATATCTTTTTTACAATGTAAAAAAAAAACTAATGAAATCAACTAACTTTAACTAATTAAACAAGGGTATTAATACAAATGACAAAATTAAAAGGTGCAAGGAAAATAGCACTCAATCAAGGCCCCTGTATACGCATGCATAATGATAGAGCCCAATCAAACTTAGCCACATACCCCCTTGTTACTATTCATCAAAAGATTTTTTTATTTTATTTTATTTTTTTAACATTTTTTAAATAAAATTTAAATCAAAACAAGTACTAGATATCGATTGATTTGAATAAAAAGATTTTACATTGGAAGAATAAAATTCTGGAAGTTAGAGGTGAATAGTGACGTACTGTTCATGCAACTATCTAAACAATCAAATTAACGCTAATATGCAAATATTTAATGATAAGAAATAAAAATACTTGAACTATTAGTACTTAATTAACTAATCATTAGATCAAATGTAAGAAACAACGACATGTTTGAAATAAATAAAAACAACTTCTAATTACAACAATTCCCTGTAGCTTGCTGAAGCTGCTGCTGGATGCTTGCAGGTTGACGCTTGGAGGAGGCTGCTGCACGTGGAGGTTGCATGTTGCTCGGTTGGTGCTGGCAGGTTGGAGGTCTTCACCCAGCATGCATGCACGCTCGTGAAGGAGGTTGCTGTTGGCTTCACCAACGTGAGATGCAGGCCCGCATGGGCAGCACGTGGAGCTGGAGGAAGCTGCCGGGCTTGTTTGCGTGCAGGAGGTTGCTGGTGTTGGGGTTGTCCGAGAGAGGGAGCTGTGGAGGTTGGAGGAAATAAGGGAGAAAGAGAGTACCAGAGAGAGGGCTTAGAGAGGGAGAGAACCGAAGAGAGGGAGAGATAGAATCTGGAGAGAGGTTGAGAGAGAAAACAGAGGGAGAGAAAGAGAGAAACCGAGAGAAATAGAGAATCGGAGAGAGGGAGAGATAGAATCTGGAGAGAGGTTGAGAGAGAAGAAGGCTGCCGTGGCTGGGAGGAAGAAAGAATAGAAGAGAGAACCGTGGGAGAGAGAAGAAAATAAAGGAGGAGGAGAGGGTTGCGGGAAGAAAAGGAATAGAAGAGAGAATAGAAGAGCTGGAAAGAGAGGAGGAGGGCTACGGGGATGAAGCTGGGAGGAGAAGGAAGAGGAGGCTGGGAAAAAATAAAAACCGAGAGAGAACCGGGGTGGAGAAGGAAGAGAAAGAGGAGAGGAGAGATTTATAGAGAGGAGAAGGAGGAGAGGCTGCCGGGTTTGAGTTGGAAAAGGAGGAGGATATGTGGGAGACTTGGAGAAGGGACATGATTTGGATCTGGAGAGGAAGAGGAAATTGGAAAAGAAATAGGATTCGACTTTCTAAAACGAGAAAGAGAGAGAGAGGATTTTTAAAATAAAGGAAGGGATGTGTTTAGGAAATCGGAGAGACGGAGGGAAATAGTGGGTTTTAGGAAACTCCAGCGAAGGAAGGAATCAAATTGTATTTTTACCCATGTTTTAGTTGAAATCCGCACACTGGACCTCCCCTAAATTTCTGGAAACTCCACCAGCTGCACTGCATCATCGGCGTGTCCTGTTCATATCAAATAAATATAATTTAGCGCATTATCATAAAAATATCATCATATTTATTCATTTCGTCTCGGTTTTGTCGAAAAACCGCAAATGCGCTATACTCCTTTAATCACATGAAATGACGATGTTTTTAAGTCAGAATTTGATGAAATTGGTACCGTTGGACTTGTTACACAATTATCTATCATTTCATACTATTTTACAGGTAAAAACATGAGTATGATGCATATGATTGCCTTTAAATGATTAATTTAACACTTTATCACACCCCCCAACTTACTCATTGCTAGTCCCTTAGCAATGCAAATAAGGAAAAGTTAGGACAAACAATGAATTATCATGCTTCATTTGTAGTATCTTTCACAATCAATTTAAGTGGTAGCCGTATGGTTGAGCTAAAAGTTTTCATATCCCACAATATTTTGATTTAGACAGGTGATTGTGCATGAAATTTGACACACTTAGAACTCGTTTCCGACCTTTCTGGTATATTCTTGCCTTTACTACCCTTTAGAAAAGACTACCTGGGGAGGAGAAGAGAATAAAAGATTTCCCGATCAGTCAGTGAGGATCGTCTTTCAGTTCCCGTCCCAACTCAGCACTTTTCATGACTTGGTCATGTTTTTGTTACGATGGACTTTTTAGCGTGACGTTTTCTTTCATTTCATTGTACTTTTGCTTTTTGAGAGTGCGTACTTTTTGCCACTCTCTTTGAATTGCCTGAGGGGAGGTGCGTACTTTTTGCCACCTACCTTCCTTTAGCTCTTTTAACGCCTTCTATTGCCTTTAATGTTTACAGCTGTCCATTTTAAATGACCGCCTCTTTTAGAGTGCTGAGTGGGACAGTCCCCTATTACGGATCCTACATATTCCTTTCGTTCAACCCAAAAGAAAAATTAGAATAAGTAGTCTTATCCTTGAGGTTAATTCCAGCAATTCTATACTTTTAAGATCTTTCATTTATTCTAAGTTGCCGTGTGTGTGTGAAAATCATCCTGCTGTTGATTTTTTTAAAGTGGGATATTTAAACTTTAAAGGCTCTTTAACCAATGTGACTAACAGAAAACTGATTTGTTTAAAATTTACTTAATGAGACATAATTTTCATGCAATTTTCATAGGATGTGAGAAGAAGTTTTAAAAATTTGACCATTTTTCAGTGAAAGGTATCAGTTTTCTTCAAAAGATTTCCAATAAATGCATATCAAATTGATTGTCCCACCCCCCAACTTGATTGACATTGTCCTCAATGGCATAAAAGATATGGAAAACATGTCAGCCAGAAGAGAATTTGTGAAGGAGCGAAACAACCTGTAATGAAGGGGATGCGACGTACCTACGGCGATTGCTGCTTAGAGACCTAAAAGGAAAGAAATACAAAAACTGAAGTAAAATGTTGGGTTGCCTCCCAACAAGCGCTAAGTTTATCGTCTTCAGCCAGACGGAATGTGCATACTATCCAATGCCCACTAGCACAAATTTCAGTGCATGCTTTTTGAATTTTGTTGGTTGGAGTGCACTCAGCAATGCATGTAGCTGATGAGTCAGAATGTTATCATTGAGGCTCCAGAGAAAATAATTTTTCAACATGGTCAATGGGATATTAGTTCTACTTGATTCATAGGCCATGTCAACTACGTACCCTGCTTCTTGTCCTTGACTAAATTGAAGGACTTGATCCTCGATAAAAAGATCAAAAGTTCCCAGAATGATGGACCATTGATTCAATGTAGGGGATGATCCAATGTCGAAGATGGGGAAATCAGCAAATATGTGACTCCTATCCATCTGAATAAGAGTATCTTGGATCATGTCATGTGGTTTCTTAATGAAATGATCAATTGACTGCATAGCAACCGACGTGCACTTTAATTTGTGGATTCCAAATTTCTCAAAAATAGAGACTGAGAACATGTTCAGTTTGGCCTCAAATTTCAATAAAATCCAGTAAAGATTGATGTTATCGATATTGTAAGAATTGAGTTGGGCAACACAGTGAGTTTCTTTGAAAAAATGGCTGTTGATGTGGACTTGGCCTAGTAATTCCATCACCTCCTTGAGTCGGGCCAGCTTTTGGAGGCTATTGGGCTGAGATTCTCTAACACTCGAGAAACAGATCATAGGTAGGTGAATATCTGGGCTCTCACTAGAATCCTTCTCGTCTCCTTCATCTCCCCCCAACTTACCCTCAATAGGCTCTTCTTGATGATTAGCTAAGTCTATGGCTTCAGTTTTCTCTTGATGTAATTCCTCAAGATTATCCACTTTCTGATCCATTGGGAAGAAGAAATATTCAAGATCCGGACCATCATGTGTATTTAATTCCTCTGTGGGAAATAGAAAGTGTTCAAAGTCCAGCTCAATATCCAGCAAATCACTCATTTCTCCTTCTCCTTTTTCCTTCAAGCTCACCTCAAGAGACATAGGTGTGATCGTGACTTCACTTTGCTGGTCAGTCTGAGGGTTTTCCATCTTCTCTCTATCCACCGGGTATATATCTTCTAGAATATCCACTTTCTCTACTGGGAAGAAAAAATATTCGAGGTTCGGACTAGCATGCATATCGACTTCCACTGTGGGGAATATGAAGTGTTCAAAATCCGGATTAACCTCTAAAAGATCACTCACTTCCCCTTCTCCTTTTCTATCACTTAAGCTTTCCTCAGGACAGACAGGTATGATCATGGAGGCATCTTGTTGACCAGTCTAAGGATTTTTCATAGATTGATTCATGCTAGCATTCCCTATTCTCACCTGATGCGACTCCGTAAGATTCTCTCCGTTTTCGAGATCAGGCATGATGTGATCATTGCCGGATTGAACGATGTCAAGTTGAATTTGGGAGTTGATTTGTTGATCAAAATCAGGTGAAAAAGATTGCAGATTTTCAATGGACTTGCTAAGCACTTCTTCTAAATCCATCCTTAGATTAGTTTCAGTCAAACAGTCAACTAAGGCCTGCATTCTACCAATGGTATCTTGTTGGGCCAAGACTATTTGTTCAAGTTGCATGAATTGATCATCTTGAGAATGCGGATAACTGGGCTGATAATCAGACTGCGAAGAATATGTCGAATAATTTGATTGGAAGCAAGGTGGACAAGAGCTTGTGGACAATGGATAATCGGAGTGTCCATGATTGTGGGCCAAACCACCAGAGTAGACTTGGAATTGGGGCCAATCCGAGAAGTCTTGGATAGCTAGACTTGGAGTTTGGGCCTGGTGAGGTGGAAATTGAAGAGCAGGTGGGGTATCATAATGGTCCTGATTGGCCCAAACGGGACATCTTTCTTGATAGGTATATGATTGTATGGGATATGAGGACGGTTCTGGGCCCAAAGCTAGAAATTGATCAATTGTGTGGGCCAACTTGTCTAGCTTAGCTAATCTGTGAGCCAAATCCATATTAGGTGGTGGAGGGAAAGGTGTGATGGTATTAAGCCATGGGCCAAGAAATTGGTTCATTTGAGTCCACTCCATGCTGAAAATCTTTTTATTTTTTATTTTTTTATTTATTAATGATGCAAACAAGTTATCACACAATTATTCCTAAGACAACTATGGTTAAACTAGCCTACATGATGTGTTTCTCACAAATTAATCTAGGTTTAATTCAAGTCCACCCTCACAATTATCAATCGGCCAGGTAAGAGGTGGGGTGGTGGGAGGCTCCCCCTACTTTCGTAGGGACCTAATTAAAGAACCACCGACCCACTTAAGCGTTTGCCATTGACCTCTAGCCTTAGACACCGGTTTCCAAAAGTGATAGTAGGCTCAAGCTAGACCCAAATCTCATTGTGAACCCTAAATTGAATTCCTACTCACTTTTAATGGGCTTGGGTTAGTGAAAGAGTGCAAGGGATGGTTGTTTTTGGGTCAAGGAAGGGTAGTCAAATCCCCACCTTATTTTGTTAATGGACTTGCCCTTAAGATATTTTTATGTGAAGTGCACAACCAAATCAAACAAGGGGTTCTATGCAATCATGGAAATGCATGAACATGGTATTTAAGGAAGGTAGAGATCTCACCTTGTCACCCGCAATCTTCAACAAAATGGAAATTTACAAGAAATGAAACATTCTAAAAATGCAGTCCTTAAATGATGCATGACCTAACATAGAAGGTTTCTAATCCTGGAAATTGAGATTTTTAAATTTGGATGTTCTTCTTTTTGTTCCTTTTTTTAGTTAATGGAAACCTATCTAAACTAGAAACTACAAAAATGGAAACTAACTAAAGTCAAGAAATTGAAACATAGAAAGTTGGAACACACTTACCATGATTTCGCTTTCCTTTTTTTTTTCAATATACCTGTAAAAATAAGAAAAATAAAATTAGCTAAAGATTAATTACACTAAATCCAAGATAATCAAAATTAAAAATCTAACTCTCCGGCAACGGCGCCAAAAATTGATCGTTTCGAATTGTGCGTCGTTAAACACATGAAAACGTTCAATCTAAATTTATCCGGCTCACTCAAATCAGATTTTAAAAATTAACAGTGGTGAGTCCGAGTCGATCCACAGAGAGTTAAATTTTTAACTTTGAAAACTTTGGATTTTGAAAATTTAGATATCTTTTTTACAATGTAAAAAAAAAACTAATGAAATCAACTAACTTTAACTAATTAAACAAGGGTATTAATACAAATGACAAAATTAAAAGGTGCAAGGAAAATAGCACTCAATCAAGGCCCCTGTATACGCATGCATAATGATAGAGCCCAATCAAACTTAGCCACATACCCTCTTGTTACTATTCATCAAAAGATTTTTTTATTTTATTTTATTTTTTTAACATTTTTTAAATAAAATTTAAATCAAAACAAGTACTAGATATCGATTGATTTGAATAAAAAGATTTTACATTGGAAGAATAAAATTCTGGAAGTTAGAGGTGAATAGTGACATACTGTTCATGCAACTATCTAAACAATCAAATTAACGCTAATATGCAAATATTTAATGATAAGAAATAAAAATACTTGAACTATTAGTACTTAATTAACTAATCATTAGATCAAATGTAAGAAACAACGACATGTTTGAAATAAATAAAAACAACTTCTAATTACAACAATTCCCTGTAGCTTGCTGAAGCTGCTGCTGGATGCTTGCAGGTTGACGCTTGGAGGAGGCTACTGCACGTGGAGGTTGCATGTTGCTCGGTTGGTGCTGGCAGGTTGGAGGTCTTCACCCAGCATGCATGCACGCTCGTGAAGGAGGTTGCTGTTGGCTTCACCAACGTGAGATGTAGGCCCGCATGGGCAGCACGTGGAGCTGGAGGAAGCTGCCGGGCTTGTTCGCGTGCAGGAGGTTGCTGGTGTTGGGGTTGTCCGAGAGAGGGAGCTGTGGAGGTTGGAGGAAATAAGGGAGAAAGAGAGTACCAGAGAGAGGTCTTAGAGAGGGAGAGAACCGAAGAGAGGGAGAGATAGAATCTGGAGAGAGGTTGAGAGAGAAAACAGAGGGAGAGAAAGAGAGAAACCGAGAGAAATAGAGAATCGGAGAGAGGGAGAGATAGAATCTGGAGAGAGGTTGAGAGAGAAGAAGGCTGCCGTGGCTGGGAGGAAGAAAGAATAGAAGAGAGAACCGTGGGAGAGAGAAGAAAATAAAGGAGGAGGAGAGGGTTGCGGGAAGAAAAGGAATAGAAGAGAGAATAGAAGAGCTGGAAAGAGAGGAGGAGGGCTGCGGGGATGAAGCTGGGAGGAGAAGGAAGAGGAGGCTGGGAAAAAATAAAAACCGAGAGAGAACCGGGGTGGAGAAGGAAGAGAAAGAGGAGAGGAGAGATTTATAGAGAGGAGAAGGAGGAGAAGCTGCCGGGTTTGAGTTGGAAAAGGAGGAGGATATGTGGGAGACTTGGAGAAGGGACATGATTTGGATCTGGAGAGGAAGAGGAAATTGGAAAAGAAATAGGATTCGACTTTCTAAAACGAGAAAGAGAGAGAGAGGATTTTTAAAATAAAGGAAGGGATGTGTTTAGGAAATCGGAGAGACGGAGGGAAATAGTGGGTTTTAGGAAACTCCAGCGAAGGAAGGAATCAAATTGTATTTTTACCCATGTTTTAGTTGAAATCCGCACACTGGACCTCCCCTAAATTTCTGGAAACTCCACCAGCTGCACTGCATCATCGGCGTGTCCTGTTCATATCAAATAAATATAATTTAGCGCATTATCATAAAAATATCATCATATTTATTCATTTCGTCTCGGTTTTGTCGAAAAACCGCAAATGCGCTATACTCCTTTAATCACATGAAATGACGATGTTTTTAAGTCAGAATTTGATGAAATTGGTACCGTTGGACTTGTTACACAATTATCTATTATTTCATACTATTTTACAGGTAAAAACATGAGTATGATGCATATGATTGCCTTTAAATGATTAATTTAACACTTTATCAATGACGTCAAGTAGAGTGTTCCTAAGAAAAGGAGGGTATTAGCCACAATGCGTATGACCTGTAGCCTGGATGGCCTCTAATGCTTAATACATAATGGGTAATTAGCACACAGATCACAAAAATCTGAGAACTGAAGAAGAAATAAGAAACTGCCTGAATCGCGTCGATAGTGGTCGACGCCTTTCAAACAGAGCCTTAATTTTTCGCAGAAGCTCAGATTGCAGACAGCAGAGAAATAAGACTGAAAGGCGTCTGGGAGTAACGACGCAATTTGAAATGCGTCGCTGTTCCTGGACGCTTTTCAGGTCGCAGAAGCAGTTTTCCAGGAGGAATTTCTGGGTTGATTCTTCCTCAAACAGGATAAAAACAGTAAATAATCAGCTCATGCAAGATTTTTTTAGTTTCATATTTTGACAGGATGATTTTACCAACTAAACAACTAAGATATCAATCAATCACACAGCATTTCATCACAAAAAGCAGCTTTTCAACTAATCAACGGGGAGGGCAAGATCTTGCCGCAGGGGTGTGCACGTGGTGCACGTGGGAAATTAACTAAACTAAAAACACTCACCAATTGGTGAGGACGTGTCGAGAGACACAAGTGGTGCACCGTGGGTGCCCGATTGATAACAGCAAGAACAAAAGAACTAAAAGATGGCGAGACCAAGTCCCACCGTGATCGCCAAAAAAGCTGTGAATGCTTAAAATGAGTGTGTGATTATCATGAAAAATCTATGTTGTTTAAGTGCAAAATAAACCTATTAAAAAGAAACTAAGTGAAGTGATCGCCAAAAACTTTTGACTTAAAAGTTCCAAAAGAAAGAGTCTGATCGCCTACCTGTTTGAATGTGGGAGATGTTGAGCTCTTGGTTCCTTTCCTTCAGCCGGCTGAAGAAAGAGAGCCCTTTCTTCTCTTTGTTCTTGCTGTTGAGTTTTAAAGTTGAGGATCGTCCAGAGTTCTTTGTGATTTGCTTGTTGATTCTCTCCCCTTTGATTCTTTGCAGCTTGCAGAAAATAGAAAGAAGAGTAAAGAAATGATGAGAATTTAGGCAAAAGTAGTATCCATTCTTAACAAAGTTCTAAACATGTAACTAAACAGAAAACTCACTTGTTAGGATGGTCTTTGAAACCCCTTTATCAAATAGGTTTTGAAAATGATGCTAGTATTGTGTGTGTTGTATGGAGTGATGATGAAGAATGTAGAATTAATGAAGATGTGAATATGAAAAAGTGCAGAAATGAATTGAAAAACTTATGCCGGTTGGATGAAGCCTTGAATTGGATGAAGAATGGATGAAGAACGGACGTCGACTTTTGAAAACAGCACTTCGGCGTTTGGACGTCGTTGCTTCGATCTTCAATTCGATATCGCCTCAATTCTAACTATAATTCCAACTCTCTTCTTTTTTCCTATTAAAGATGTAGGGTATTTATAGACTTCTTCTGCGTCCACGGATTTACATGGAAAAATTTGGGATTTATCCATCTTAACCAACAGATAAATACAGATTAATTCATCTTTATCTGTAATTATCTAAAACGCGTCCACCATGGAAGATGCCTTTTAGATTGATTAAGATAAAGATAAACATCCGAGAAAAACTTATCTTTATCTGTATTAGCTAAAACGCGTCTACATGTATAGACGTCTTTTACACTAATTAAGATAAGGATAAACATCCGGAAGAGAAGTAGAAATAGCTTAGGAAACCTAAAACGCGTCGTATCTGACAGACGCCTTTTAGCTAATTAATCAACTGATTAAACGTCAAAAATAGGAATAAACTCTAAATGGCGTCCACATAAGTAAACGTCTTTTATACTTCTTCATATTTTAACTGAAATTTGAGTTAAAATCAATTCAATTGATTAACTTAAACATGTCTGTTTGACCCGACACTCAAAAAGATCAATAAAAATTAATCAATGATTAAATATCAAACCATTCTGAAGCATTATTATATGATATGAAATTTACTCAAAATGACGTCAAAATTAGCGTGTCTACACTAGCTCCAAACCACCGACTCGTCTCGCCACACGCCGCCCCCGGTACCGTTGTGGACGCCGTTACTCCACCGGGATGTCGGCTGCCGTCCGGAGAGAAAAACGCCGCGGACGAGATGGTGGCATAATAATGCCACAGTGTTCTCTCATCAGATGGTGGCAGATCTCGAAAAACACAAGAAATTGCCATCATTGAATCAAGTTCTAAGAACCATAAAGATTGAGAGTCACGCGGTGCATTCTCAATGACTCGCACTTCGGCTTAGACTTTATATTGAAGGTTTTATTTATTTTACTTTGGTCTCATCCTAGGTGATAGCATTTGTATATATCACATAAATTTAACATATACTAATAACCTAAATATTTGATTCATAATAAAAAAGAAAATCATTCATCACATACATGCCATAGTGTGGTCATAGATAGCACAATGGTTTGACTTGAGCCAAACAATCACACACACACACATACAATATAACAATTATATTATAAGTTTGCAAACACATAGGCTGTATGAACTCCTTTATTTTCCATCCTACTTGTAGTTGTGGATCATCCTCGCTCCATGCTCGATTGCCTCAATCAAATTACATAGTAAATTTTAAATTTACATGATAATTTAAAAGAAGGCCTTATGGCGAGCACATAAAGGAGGGACGTAGAAATACAATAGAGTATGAGAGAGGGAGAGGTTTGCAGACCTTTATTTATTAACAATTAATAAAACAGATCACACACTATTGATCAACAGCCATACATCGTTACATGAAATATTTATCAAGTGCTTATCTATGACCATCGTGTGTTTTATTAACCAAACCACACATGAATTAGAGCATCACATGGCTAAAAATAAATTTTTGAAAATATGTAATTTTGGTTTCATAAATCAAGGACCAAATAAATTTTGGGTAAGTTTGAATTTTTGAAAAGTTTTATTTAATTAACATGCAATTAAATCATATTGAAAAGCTGTAACATCACATCACACGTGCAGACATACCAAATTGATCTGATCTTTAATATTCCATGCCATTAATTCAGTTGAAATTAATGAGATTAATCTAACGATTCAATTAATAAACATTAATATCAACAAATCTAACAATTAGATCATTAATTAATTAGCAACTGATTTGTTAATTAAAATTAGATTGTAAATCTAAATGGGCCTAATAACATAAAAATAGAATTTAATCAAATTTTAAAATCATATTTTCCAAAAAATTGAATTCTGTGAAAAAAAACATTTTATATTATTTTTTAAAATTTTAATTGGGCCACAAAAGGGGGGGAAAATGGGCCTGGTCCATTGGACCAAATGGGCTCAGCCCCTACTGAGCCCGGGTCCAGCCACTAGGTTGAGCCCAGTCAACAGCTGGGCTCGAACCCAAACCCACCCCAAGGGGTGGGACTGGTCCCGGCTAGCTGCTAGGCTGGCTCGGGCCTAGGGCCCGGCCCGGGACCGGCCCAGCCCAGCAGGGGGCCCGCCACCCCCTTCCTGCGCGCAACAAAGGGATTGCGCCGCCGCCGGCCTCCTGCCTGGTAGGAGCCAACCGGCGGGGCCTCAGCGGGACACCACCCGGCGGCCATGGTCCCCAATGCTTGGGGCGCCCCATGGGGATTTCTTTCTACACTCATTCTTCTTCCCACGAAGAACACGAAAATCTCCCAATAAAATTAATTTTTTCTCAGTTAAATCTAATTACACGTGTTCATCGTATGAACATCATTCTAATAGTGAAAATTAAATTATAGCATAGAATATGAATAAGAACAATCAATTTGGGGATCGAAACGACAAAGAACACAATGGAACCTGGCTCTGATACCACTATTAGGTTCGTTGTGTCGGATCCGAATAAAAACGCAGTGGAAAAGGAATTGGATCCATGCCATCTTGGATATTAAAATTTAAGTGTGAAAAACAAATTTTCACCTTGCACATATTCAAATCCGCGTTCGTCTGGTTCCGTCGGTGCGATGCCGAAAGCTGCACAGGTGCTCGGCCTCTAGCGGTATCCATGTAGTCTTCCTCTCGATGGATCGTCCTCGTTTTCTCACTCGGTGCAGCGTTCGCGGATCCCGTCTGGCTGCCCATGACTCTCTGCGACATGCGGATTCTGATTACCCGTTGGATGGGAAGCGGAGTAGGCGGGAGGCAGATCAGAGCCTCCAAGGGGGCCGGTCGGCCTCTGAGGGGGGAGCTGTAAGGAATCGCCATGAACGCAGCGGAAATAAAAATGATTCCATTGTATCGATTGCTGGGGTCTCAAAACGGACATGAAAATCTAAGCGAGAAGAATAGTTCTTCACCTTTGCGGGGTTTCGAATCTCCCGTGGATGATGCCGACTCGGTAATCGCACACGCGCACGATCTCTAGAGGTATCCATACGAGTTCCCGCAGCATACGCGATTTCCTCCTCGACTTGAGTGCTCCGACCATATCTCAAATCCACCATGCGCGGAGAGAGACAGATCCACTCCAAGAGAGAGAGAAGGAGAGAGAGAGAGGAGATAGAGAATCTGGGGTAAAAATTCGTCCAACCAACTTTTTACCCCTCCCCCTTGGCCCTCCTTATATAGAAATAAGGATAAGCACAAGAGTTAATCCTCATGATTATCCAAGAGTTTGGCCTTGGATAATTCTCCATTAAATCTTCATGTTTATCCTGCAGCTTTTCACAAAAACCCAGATAAGCATGAAATTTAACATCTCTCACCGTCTGACGAGAACTCTTATTTGTGTGACCCTCTAGGCCCATATATCAGTCCGGTTGCAGGCCCATTAAACTTAGAACTGTTTCTTGAGTTTAATATTTATTAATTAACATTTAAACATCATATGTTAAATGATTAATTTAATAAACAAGTGAATTATCATCTGATGATCAAATCACTTGGCCTTCTGATCATGAACAGCACCAAACACTACCTCATGATCCCAGAAGATATAAGGGATACTGTTCCCTTCAATTGAACCTTTCCGTCTGCAGATACCGCACAGATATAATCCTTCACTCATGCAATGTCCCGATAACGCAAGGGTATGGTTTTATAGTCAAACCCTCTATTGCATTATCCAGATAGATTCCAGTACACAGTTAATATCTAGAAAGACATCTCTTTCATTTGACCCTGGCCAGGGATTTCTGTGTACACATCCATAGGACAATCTCTCTCCAGTCTTATACCAAGAGTGAGTGATCCCTTGTTGTTCACTCAATTACCTTCGCAAGCTTTCCACTGTATCTGAAAGACCGATTATGGTGGACTTAATGGTTAAAGTCCACGAGTCAGAGAATCAAGATACAATGGTCCATAAACAAGGTATCATTGGTGACTCAGGTCAAAGGACCAACTGTGCTACTGCAACGATTGAATTCCCTGGTTGACTAATAGGTATAATTACCATCCATGAATTCTTATTTGGGTCTGTTCAGTGAACTCATTCTCTAATGAGCACCCACTTGTTTGTCTTAGTGTCACCATACGAGTGAATGTGAGATCATTCACCCTCATCATATGAGCAGACATAACTTGTGTCGATCTTATCGGATATTTAATGTCCATCTCAAATATCCTATGATCGAGAACTATTTAAGACAATTGCCTTACGATATTGATCTCACTATCATGATCTCATCATGATTCAATATCCCATACATTTGTCTATGGACCTTCATTACGATAGTTAATTGCGAGAACTATTAAATGAAGAAATGATTGCCTTTATTAATAATCTGAACTAGAATGTACAATGATTGGCTTTGAGGCCACCCAATTCTAACAGGAGCCCAGGATAAAGAGAGAGGAGAGAGAGGGGGCGGCTAGCTCAGGTCACAGTTGCTAGCTGACCTAGTAGCGGTACTTTTATAATATGTGGTTTCGCAATTTTTCAGAAAAACCTATACATATCATAAAACCCGTTAAAATATCCATCGACTTGAAAACCTTTTGTGTGTGACCCTCTAGGCCCAAATACCAGTCCAGTTAATGGCCCATTAAGTCCAGTAACTATTTACTGACCCACTTAATTAATTAATATCCTTATATCAATTAATCAACCGAATTTAATGTCCCACAATAAATTCAAATGAGCTTCCGATAACGTTAGGTGCCGAGCAACACCGCGTGAACTTGGAAGGCATCGGGGTTCCACAACCCACTAATGGAACCTTCCCGTCATCAGTTACCACCCGGATATAATCCTTTATCCGTGCAATGTTCCCGAATTGACCTAAGGTATGGTTTACTGTTAACCCTAGCCGATCGATTCACTTGAATTAGATGCCGCTAAATTATATCAGATAACTCCTTATCTAATACAGTGTCCGCCCTGGCCAGGGACTTAAGCGCATCATTTTCGAAACATTATTTCTTCTATTATAGAGAGCAGATGATCCTTTATTGACCACACAATTACCTTCGAGGGCATCTCCCTGGACCGTTCATTTGACTTATTGATATCCCATAGTTAGGGATTCGTTGGTCTAGGTCAAAGCTCAGAGATTTACCAACAATCCTTGGTGTCTTAGGTCCAAGGACCATCCACGCAATCGTGACAAAGAATCAAGCTGGTTAACAGTTAGGTAACTAGCATCCAGCGATTTATGGTTGGATCAGTTCAGTGAACTCATTCACCAATGAGCACCTATAGGTCTAACATAGTGTCTCTATACAAGTGACTTATAGGATCAGTCACGCTCATCATATGAGCTGAAAAAATATGTATTAGTCTATTCAGATGTCTGATGTCCTTCTCAAATATCCTCCGACTAGGAACATTTAAGAACATGTATTTATAAATCTTCAGTCCCGTAATTATGATCTCATCATAATCCAAAGACCATTACACATGTCTATGGACTTCATCGTGAGACGACAATCAATATTGAACTTTATACAAAGTATTCTATTGGCTTGGAGGTCACCTAATACTAACAGATACTATTGCTGGTCGGGCACGTGCGCGACTGGCAGCGTCGCTTCATCGGAATCGAGCGGTTACAGATGTTCAATCATTGTGTATTTGTTTTTGTTCTTTGAAATGGATCGGTCAGGCGGGAATCAGATTATTAAATTTTATTTCTGTTGCGTTCTTTGATGTCCTGCCCAATTCCTTACATAATGTACAGAGGTAGGATGAAATTGGCTTTGAGGACTCCTATATCTAACACTGCGTAGGTCTAGTAGGGTCCTTAGGAAACCTAAAAGATATGTAGGGGATATCAGTGTTAGTTCTTCTAGTGTACCTACAATGAAGATGATGATCCTCAGACCTACCCAGTGGCCATTGAGAGCCCATAAGCTGAGAAATGGTGTGAACCATAAATTTTGAGATATAGTCCATGCACACTAACCAAGTTTGGAACTTAGAGAACTTGTCAGAATATATTGTACCTATTAGATGCAAGTGGATATTTAAAATAAAGATCAATGTAGATGGACGAATCGACACTTACGAGATAAGTTTGGTGGCAAAGGGATATCGTCAAAGGAAAAGAATTGACTATGACGAGACTTTCTCACTAGTTGTCACAATAGAGTCAATCAAAATTCTTCTCACCATTGCTGCACACTATGACTATGAAATCTAGTAGATGGGTGTAAAAACTGTCTTCCTCAATGGAAACATTGAGAAAAAGTTGTATATGACACAACATGAGGGTTTCATATCCAAAGAGCATCCAGATAAAGTGTGTAAATTTCAAAGATCCATTTATCGATTGAAACAAGCTTCTTCGAACTGGAATATAAGATTTGATGAGGCAATCAAGTCTTATGACTTCATTAAGAATGAAGATGAGTCATATATGTACAAGAACACCAATGGGAGTGCAGTTATTATTATCATCTTTTACGTTGATGATATCCTACTCCTTGGGAATAATGTAGCGATGTTATCATCGGTTAAAGTATGGTTATCCAAGAACTCCTCCATAAAGGATTTGGGAGAAGCATACTATATTTGGAGATTCAGATTTATAGAGATAGATCCAAGAAGTTGGTAGGCTTGACCCAATCTATGTACATAGACACCACTGTTAAAAGTTTTGGCATAGAGAATTCTGAGAGAGGTCTCATTCTGATAAGATATGAAATTAATCTCTCTAAGGAGTAGTCTCTTAAAACTTCTGAAGAGAAAGAATGCATGAATAAAGTTCCTATGTGTCTGCAATTGAGTTTATCATGTATGCCATGTATGTATGAGGCTTGAGGTGGCATATACTCTAAGTGTTACGAGCATATATCAAGCAGATCTAAGTGATGTACATTAGAAGACTATGAAATGTATCCTTAAGTACTTGAAAATGACTAAAGATATGTTCTTGGTCTATGGAGCAGATAACCTGAAGCTGTAAGGATATTCTGACTCAAGCTTCTAGTATGATCCGAATGACAAGTTTATTTCTAGATTTGTGTTTACACTAATAGAGAAGCAGTGAGCTGGAAGAGTTTTAAGCATAAAACCACTAGACATTCAATAAAAGAAGCTAAGTATATTGTGTAGCTGAAGCCACTAAGGAAGTAGTTTTGATGACGAGCATCTTTGATCTAGTCATGTTGTTGTATGACAGCAATGACTTTATTGCTTAAGTGAAAAAGCCGTAGTCTCATCAGAAGCTAAAGAACATTCTGAGGCACTTTTACCTAATTAGGGTGAACATTACTAGAGGAGATGTCCTAGTGGAACGAATTCCTTCAACTGACAGCATAGCAGATCCACTTATGAAGCCTCTAACTCAAATTATATTTGAGCATCACATAGGTTCTATGGGTATACAACATAAGGGTTATTGGCTTTACCCCAGTAAGAGATTATTAGTTATGTATATTCGTCAAGCAAATCACATAACTTTTGTAAGGACTGAGATTTCGGGTTCCGTTTTCGGGTTGGGTTTGGGTCGGATCCCTTGGTTTGGACCCTGTGGGGGGTCTTGAGATTGCTGACTGAATGGCGTCAGCACTGCTCGACGCCTTTCAAAAGGCGTCAGGTTGTGTGGACGCCATTTAGGTCTGCTGGTTGTTGCGCCACGTGGGCGGGTTTCGGGCCGCGAGAGTACGGCCCCGGTCACATCATCTGAACGGCGTCCAGGTTGGCCGACGCGATTCAGACTGTGACCTCTGCGATGTCAGGGTGCGGCGCCAGAGCGTTGTCAGCACGGCCTGTCCTGTCGTCTGAACGGCGTCCACGGTGGGTGACGCGTTTCAGACCGCTGTCAGTACGGCCGTCCTGTCAGACTGATAGGCGTCTGCCTCGATCGACGCGTTTTAGCGGGATTCTGGTTGACCCCGCGAGCCTCCCCTTCTTTCCCTCATTTTCGCCTTCTCACTCTCTCTCTTCACCCACTCCGCTCCCACCGCCCTCCTTCCTCCCTTCCCTTCCTCTTCTTCCTCTTCCATCACTCCATAGCCTCCCTACCACTCACCTCTACCTCCACCACTTCCTTCGCGGTGTTCCACTCTCCGGACGGCGGCCGACGTCCCGGCGGAGTGGCGGCGTCCTCGAGGGTACCGGCGGCGGTGTGCGGTGCGGCGGGACGGCGGCACGGAGCTTGGCGGAGTTCAAGAACCGGTAGGGGGACGAACCTTGCATGGATTGTGAATGTGTGCTCATGATTTCCTTGGCATGGCATGTTGTGATTTGGGTTAGAATGAACATGTTTAGAGGGTGTTCTTGTGGGTATGGCCGTGCTCGTGAACGTGGTTTTGTGGCATGCTGGTGATGGTTGACTTCCTCTTCCTTCCCCTTCTGTTTTGGGGCTTTTTCGGGGCGTTTGGGGTTAAGGGTGAGACCCTCGGGTCGAACCAGGAAACCTGGTTTCTGGCGCTAAATAGGGTCGTGCCTGGTCGACGCCTTTCCGAAAGACGTCGGGTCAGTACGACGCATTTTAGGACATAAACCTCCATGTTCGAGGTTTCCTGAGTTAGGGGTTCTGGCGCTAAATGACGTCATGGATGGACGACGCCTTTCTGAAGGGCGTCGAGCCATCATGACGCCATTTAGGCAGGAAATGCCTTCGTTTATGGGTTATGCAATCTGGATTTCTGGGTTGAATGGCGTCTGGCGACCCTGACGCGTTTTAAACGGCGGCTTCACTAATGGACGCGTTTTAAGGATAATCTGGCTTTTAATAAACCTGTCTAAGGGTCTTGAATGGCGTCGACCTCGGTCGACGCGATTCAAGACAGGAATGCTTAATTCTGTTATTTCATGCATGTTTCACGGTGAGATGGTTTAAATGCATGCTTTGGGTTGTATACTGAGACGGAGGACTTCTGCGTGAGTGGAATTACATCACCTGTGTGTGTGTGTGTGTGTGTTCTTTAGCTATATACTGAGACTGAGGGTTACTGTGCGAATGGAATCATGATTATATGTTTGTGTTATGCGAATGTGGATCGGGTTAACTGTGGTTTACGTTGTCACCATGGACCGATGGGGACAGGGTCATGGTGTCTGTGAGGCATTGTGCCGTACCGGTGGGAGAAGGGGTACATGTTGTGTTTTGCCTTTGGCTGAGGGAAGCAGGATCGCCTTGAGCCCGACGGGCCGGAGTAGCTGGTGTGCTATCCGAGGGGTCGCTGTTTGTCCTCAGCGGGTCGGGGTTTCCCTGTTTGTTGTGACAGCTTCCGGCGCATTTCTTGCTGTGGAGCTGGTTGTGTTACTGGTGGGAGTTGGTTTACCCTTTAGCCATTGGGCCTGATGTGACCTTTGATCAACGTTACGAGTGGTACCCTTAGCCCTTTGGCCTGACGCAGCCCGGGAGAGTTGGGTTTGTGGGTAGTTCCTGTAGCTTCGGCTTGACGGGGGTTCGCCGGTCCCCAGGGCCCTCCTGAAGCGCTGAGGCCTAGCGTGGAGGCAATCCGGACGGTAGGACAGTAGTCTAGACTGCTTGTGTGCACACGTAGCTGGCAGTGGCGGTACACTGGTTCCAGCTAGTCCTAGTTTGACTCACTGCCTTACCCTACAGTGCCCCGGAACACTGTAGGTGGTGGTAGTGTTGGGAGGCGACGTTTGACTTCGGCCGACAGTGTGGTTCAGTCGCTTCGTGGACTTTGGCTGTGAGACGTGACTTTGTGTTGGGTTCTTCGGGTTGCTTAGAATGGTTCTTGCTACACTGCTTACCGTGCGTTTCATATCAGAGTTGGGTGCTATGTTTACTGCTTTACTTAATTGCCATATATTCCTGTTGTTACACTTGTGGGTGTGTGAGTGGGAGGCAGGGGATCGGATGATCCCTACTGAGCCCATTTCTGGTGTGGCTCACTCCCTGCGGTTTCAGGTGTGGACCTCGAGGCGAGCGGAAGCGTGGTGTCTTCTTGGTGTGCGGACCAGCAGCTGTCTTAGTTCCGGGGTATGCCCCGATGTTGTTGTACTTCCTTCTGCCTGTACTTATTTAATTGTTGGACATGTAATTATTGTTGGACTGTATACGGACATGTTATTCTTCCTTCCTGCGCACTTGTTTACCTTGTAGTCCGTGAGATTGCTATATTTAGCCTTGTTTAGCACTTACTCCTCCAGATGTGTTGTGTGAGATCCGGGTGTGAACCCGTAGTTAATGGGCCGACATCCATTTAGTGACCGGGTCTCCGGTCATAGGATGGCGGGTCGTTACAGTTGGTATCAGAGCTCAGTCTGGTCGGGTGTGTGATAAACTGGGTTAGATATTATAGTCCAACAATAAGAGCGAGTCTGTACATGCGATGGCTGCTGGTGTAGATTGATAGGATTTGACGTGTTTTGGTTCGATTTGCGTGTTGTGGGGCAGCGATGGCGCCGAAGCCGAGAGCTCCGGTGGCTCGGGGCGCGAGAGCAGATGGTGGTGGTTCGAGGGCAGAAGGCCATAATGTGGATCGCTTTATGGAAGCCATGATTGGGGCTATGTCTAGATATCAGCAGGGAGATGGAAGTGAGGGGTCCAGTTCCCGAGGTGGCCAATCCATGGTGGTGGAGCGGTTCTTGAAGCTGAAGCCCCCTTCTTTCACGGGTCAACCTGTTCCAGATGCGGCAGCTCAGTGGGTTAAGGAGGTGGAGAAGGTGTTTGATGTCCTAGAATGTGCGGAGAGTGACAAGACCTTGTTGGCAACCTACTTGCTGAAGGGCGATGCTTATGATTGGTGGGTTACCATCAAGGGGTTGTTGTTTCCAGATAGGCCTCTGAGAGAGATTCCTTGGGAAGGCTTCGTGAGAGAGTTTAGTGGACAGTACTTTCCGAGGCACGTTCGTAGGGCCAAGGAAAGGGAGTTTATGGAATTGGTGCAGGATGATATGTCAGTTCTAGAGTACCAGATGAAATTTGTAGCTCTGGGAAGATTTGCCCCACACATATCTGAGCGTGAGGATCTGAGGACAGAGAAATTTGTGGATGGACTTCGGCATGATCTGAGAGAGTTTGTGGCAGCCCATTGTTGTAAGGATTTGGCATCAGCAGTTCAGTGCGCGGCGGCAGTGGAGATGCAGTTTCAACACACGGCGAGAGAATCGGAGCATTCGGCACAGGGGAAGCAGCAGAGCAGGGATAGATCGACAGCCTTCTCGTCAGATGATCCGAGTTCCTTTGAGGTCGAGTTCCAGGAGGTACCTTATGGCGAGGAGGAGGATGGTTCGGTTCAGCAGATGGAGATAGAGGTCGGCTGGCAGCAGGAGGCGAGGCGGGGCACTACAGATCGTTGTCCCCGATGTAGCAGGTTTCATGGCAACCGGATATGTCCCTTGATCACTGGTAGTTGTTTCGCTTGTGGTCGGAAGGGACATCTCGCGAGGAATTGTCCCCTGAAGAACCAGGCAGGTCAGGGGCCGAGCGGTTAGTGAGTGCTCGAGGTGTGAGTGGAGTCGCGTTTCCTTGTGGAGATCCGAGGGGTTGTGCTAGGAGAACACTTTTATTTTGTCTTTCAGAGGTGGTTGTGAACTCGTGTGGCACTTGTATGTATTCGGGATGGTGGAGGAATCGGTTTTGTAATTTGTGCCTTGTTAATGTATGGTTGTTTTAATCTATCAGCTCTTGTCAGAATTGAGAATCTTAGTTAGCTTGGCGTGAATATGTTGGAACCCTGTGTGGGTGATTGGTGAGAATGATTGTTGTTATTGGTGTGTGTCGGCATGTGTGGGTTAGCCGAGTTGAGCATTGAGCGGTTGCAAATTTCGAGGACGAAATTCTTTTAAGGGGGGGAGAATGTAAGGACTGAGATTTCGGGTTCCGTTTTCGGGTCGGGTTTGGGTCGGATCCCTTGGTTTGGACCCTGTGGGGGGTCTTGAGATTGCTGACTGAATGGCGTCAGCACTGCTCGACGCCTTTCAAAAGGCGTCAGGTTGTGTGGACACCATTTAGGTCTGCTGGTTGTTGCGCCACGTGGGCGGGTTTCGGGCCGCGAGAGTACGGCCCCGGTCACATCGTCTGAACGGCGTCCAGGTTGGCCGACGCGATTCAAACTGTGACCTCTGCGATGTCAGGGTGCGGCGCCAGAGCGTTGTCAGTACGGCCTGTCCTGTCGTCTGAACGGCGTCCACGGTGGGTGACGCGTTTCAGACCGCTGTCAGTACGGCCGTCCTGTCAGACTGATAGGCGTCTGCCTCGATCGACGCGTTTTAGCGGGATTCTGGTTGACCCCGCGAGCCTCCCCTTCTTTCCCTCATTTTCGCCTTCTCACTCTCTCTCTTCACCCACTCCGCTCCCACCGCCCTCCTTCCTCCCTTCCCTTCCTCTTCTTCCTCTTCCATCACTCCATAGCCTCCCTACCACACACCTCTACCTCCACCACTTCCTTCGCGGTGTTCCACTCTCCGGACGGCGGCCGACGTCCCGGCGGAGTGGCGGCGTCCTCGAGGGTACCGGCGGCGGTGTGCGGTGCGGCGGGACGGCGGCACGGAGCTTGGCGGAGTTCAAGAACCGGTAGGGGGACGAACCTTGCATGGATTGTGAATGTGTGCTCATGATTTCCTTGGCATGGCATGTTCTGATTTGGGTTAGAATGAGCATGTTTAGGGGGTGTTCTTGTGGGTATGGCCGTGCTCGTGAACGTGGTTTTGTGGCATGCTGGTGATGGTTGACTTCCTCTTCCTTCCCCTTCTGTTTTGGGGCTTTTTCGGGGCGTTTGGGGTTAAGGGTGAGACCCTCGGGTCGAACCAGGAAACCTGGTTTCTGGCGCTAAATAGCGTCGTGCCTGGTCGACGCCTTTCCGAAAGACGTCAGGTCAGTACGACGCGTTTTAGGACAGAAACCTCCCTGTTCGAGGTTTCCTGAGTTAGGGGTTCTTGCGCTAAATGACGTCATGGATGGACGACGCCTTTCTGAAGGGCGTCGAGCCATCATGACGCCATTTAGGCAGGAAATGCCCCCGTTTATGGGTTCTGCAATCTGGATTTCTGGGTTCAATGGCGTCTGGCGACCCTGACACGTTTTAAACGGCGGCTTCACTAATGGACGCGTTTTAAGGATAATCTGGCTTTTAATAAACCTGTCTAAGGGTCTTGAATGGCGTCGACCTCGGTCGACGCGATTCAAGACAGGAATGCTTAATTCTGTTATTTCATGCATGTTTCACGGTGGGATGGTTTAAATGCATGCTTTGGGTTGTATACTGAGACGGAGGACTTCTGCGTGAGTAGAATTACATCACCTGTGTGTGTGTTCTTTAGCTATATACTGAGACTGAGGGTTACTGTGCTAATGGAATCATGATTATATGTGTGTTTGTGTTATGCGAATGTGGATCGGGTTAACTGTGGTTTACGTTGTCACCATGGACCGATGGGGACAGGGTCATGGTGTCTGTGAGGCATTGTGCCGTACCGGTGGGAGAAGGGGTACATGTTGTGTTTTGCCTTTGGCTGAGGGAAGCAGGATCGCCTTGAGCCCGACGGGCCGGAGTAGCTGGTGTGCTATCCGAGGGGTCGCTGTTTGTCCTCAGCGGGTCGGGGTTTCCCTGTTTGTTGTGACAGCTTCCGGCGCATTTCTTGCTGTGGAGCTGGTTGTGTTACTGGTGGGAGTTGGTTTACCCTTTAGCCATTGGGCCGGATGTGACCTTTGATCAAGGTTACGAGTGGTACCCTTAGCCCTTTGGCCTGACGCAGCCCGGGAGAGTTGGGTTTGTGGGTAGTTCCTGTAGCTTCGGCTTGACGGGGGTTCGCCGGTCCCCAGGGCCCTCCTGAAGCGCTGAGGCCTAGCGTGGAGGCAATCCGGACGGTAGGACAGTAGTCTAGACTGCTTGTGTGCACACGTAGCTGGCAGTGGCGGTACACTGGTTCCAGCTAGTCCTAGTTTGACTCACTGCCTCACCCTACAGTGCCCTGGAACACTGTAGGGGTGGACAAGCGTGAGTAGTGGTGGTAGTGTTGGGAGGCGACGTTTGACTTCGGTCGACAGTGTGGTTCAGTCGCTTCGTGGACTTTGGCTGTGAGACGTGACTTTGTGTTGGGTTCTTCGGGTTGCTTAGAATGGTTCTTGCTACACTGCTTACCGTGCGTTTCATATCAGAGTTGGGTGCTATGTTTACTGCTTTACTTAATTGCCATATATTCCTGTTGTTACACTTGTGGGTGTGTGAGTGGGAGGCAGGGGATCGGATGATCCCTACTGAGCCCATTTCTGGTGTGGCTCACTCCCTGCGGTTTCAGGTGTGGACCTCGAGGCGAGCGGAAGCGTGGTGTCTTCTTGGTGTGCGGACCAGCAGCTGTCTTAGTTCCGGGGTATGCCCCGATGTTGTTGTACTTCCTTCTGCCTGTACTTATTTAATTGTTGGACATGTAATTATTGTTGGACTGTATACGGACATTGTTATTCTTCCTTCCTGCGCACTTGTTTACCTTGTAGTCCGTGAGATTGCTATATTTAGCCTTGTTTAGCACTTACTCCTCCAGATGTGTTGTGTGAGATCTGGGTGTGAACCCGTAGTTAATGGGCTGACATCCATTTAGTGACCGGGTCTCCGGTCATAGGATGGCGGGTCGTTACAACTTTTGTACAGTCTTACTTTTGTACAGTCATTTTTTTTAATAATAATAAACGCATTACATTCATTATGTGTAATTTAATATACTATTTCATAATAAAGTACATGAATATGTGCAATATATATCAAATTATGATGATATCATAATAATGGGAAACTTTAAACATATTCTTAAATGTTCCTAGTCGAAGGATTTATAAGAAGGATATCAAATATTTGATGAGACTAACACAAGTTACTCCTACTCATAAGATGTGGGTGACCAGTCTTATAGTCACTTGTGTGGAGACACTAAGGCAAACCTATTGTTGTTTACTAGTGAATGAGTTCACTTAACTGATCCGACACGAATCAGCAGATGATAACTTATCGAACTGTCAGTTGTTCCTTTGACCTGAAACATTAAAGATACCTTGTCGATGGATTTCTAAGTTTTGACCTTAGTTAATAGATCTTTAATTATGGGATCTTAAATAGTTAAGTAATCGGATCCAGCGGAATATCTTTGAAGGTGATTGTGTGGTCAATAGGAGATTATTCACTTTTAGTAACTAGAGAGAGAATGCTCTATGGTATGATACCCACGAATTCCTGACATGGGTAGGACAACAAATCAGAAAAAGTGTTTCGTTATGATGCTTTGAGGCATGCAATATGCATGAGTGAACATATTAGGGTATGACAGTTAATCATACCTTAAGTTCACTTGAGAGCATTGGTTTGAAGAAAGGATTATAGTCATGTGATAATAGATGATAGAAAGGTTCCTTGAGCAGCTTGTTGAACGCCAATGTCTTTTGAGATCATGTGGTGTTGCTTGGCACATAACTTTATTAGAAGCCTGGTCAATTATCATAAGATGATAAATCGATTAAGTGTTTAATTTAATATGAGATATTAATTAAATCACTTTAATAAGGAAAGGGTCACTAAACTTATTGGGTTTAAAACTGGACTAGAACTTGGGCCTAGAGGGTCACACACACAAGGTTATTAGTTGAAGGGAATTAAGTGAGAATTTAAATTAATTCAGGGACTTCTCATGAAAAGTTACCTAAACTAATATAAATATATGTCGGAGGGAACCCTGGGCCAAGCTCTAAGGTTTCCCAGAGACCTGGCTGTCCCCATCCTCTCTCTCTCCTCTGGTAGGCCCCTTAAGAGAGGGGTGCTACCTTCTCTCTCCTCTACTCGCCTCGATTTTTGCCCGCCATGAGCATCTGCCTACATGTCGCAAGCACCATAGAGAAGAAGAAAGACCGATGGTCGCATCGAACCTGTAGAGGAATCGAGGACGATTCCTCAACCGAAGAACCACGTGGATACTATTGGAGGTCGGACACTTGCGCAACTAACGAATCACTTAAATAGAATCAAGTTTCGATTGCGGATTCGATTCTACGCAAGGTGAAGAATCGTTCTTCCTCATTCACTTTATTAAAACCTGATCAGAGAACTCATGGGGATTTTTGTTTTCGCTGCATGCATGATTATTTAATTTTAATTTGCATCTCCGCGTGCAATCCTTATAGGAACCATAGATTCTCATCCCATGCTTCAAATCCCTTGAAATCTCATGTTTCGACCCTATTTTGATCGGAAAAGATTAAGCAATTTACCTATATGTTTTGGACATATTTTTCTGTAAAAAATAATGTGTAACAACAAAGCATTCATTTGTTTGTTATGTAATATGGTCGACCATTTCTATTAGACAACCTATTCAAACTCGGGTTTTTTTCCATTGAACTTCTTGATGCCCTTTCTCTTTTAATTTAATTCCAAATGACTTGAAATTTGAGGAGCACTTACTTTTGAATTTCTAACATGCTTGCAAGGTTTCATAAATTTTTTTTTTGACATTATTCGATATTATTTTCATAACTAATTAGATTTTAGCCTTTTTATGAAATAATTGTAAAAAATTATGATTTTAACTCTAAATATGACTTTTAGAAAATGATTGTACCCTAATTGGACATGTAGTTTGATATGCACATTGAAATATGCTCTATGTCATTAAACACAACTATGTTTGTTGGATCTAATACCTCCTAGTTTTTTTTGATGAACTTTGTTATCTGTCTATTATGAATGTGTGAATTATATGTTATGTGAACATTGCCATTTTAAGAGGATTGTTGGACCCGAATTCAGTGTAAGCATCCTTATTGGGCAGGGCAATATGTGAACTCGAGGGCAACATGTGTAACGACCCGCCATCCTATGACCGGAGACCCGGTCACTAAATGGATGTCGGCCCATTAACTACGGGTTCACACCCGGATCTCACACAACACATCTGGAGGAGTAAGTGCTAAACAAGGCTAAATATAGCAATCTCACGGACTACAAGGTAAACAAGTGCGCAGGAAGGAAGAATAACAATGTCCGTATACAGTCCAACAATAATTACATGTCCAACAATTAAATAAGTATAGGCAGAAGGAAGTACAACAACATCGGGGCATACCCCGGAACTAAGACAGCTGCTGGTCCGCACACCAAGAAGACACCATGCTTCCGCTCGCCTCGAGGTCCACACCTGAAACCGCAGGGAGTGAGCCACACCAGAAATGGGCTCAGTAGGGATCATCCGATCCCCTGCCTCCCACTCACACACCCACACACACACAGGTGATGTAATTCCACTCACGCAGAAGTCCTCCGTCTCAGTATACAACCCAAAGCATGCATTTGAACCATCCCACTATGAAACACGCATGAAATAACAGGATTTAAACATTCCTGTCTTGAATCGCGTCGACCGAGGTCGACGCCATTCAAGACCCTCAGACAGGTTTATTAAAAGCCAGATTATCGCTTAAAACGCGTCCACCAGTGAAGCCGCCGTTTAAAACGCGTCAGGGTCGCCAGACGCCATTCAACCCAGAAATCCAGATTTCAGAACCCTTAAACGGGGGCATTTCCTGCCTAAATGGCGTCATGATGGCCCGACGTCCTTCTGAAAGGCGTCGTCCATCCATGACGTCATTTAGCGCAGAACCCCTAACTCAGGAAACCTCGAACAGGGAGGTTTCTGCCCTAAAACGCGTCGTACTGACCAGACGTCTTTCGGAAAGGCGTCGACCAGGCACGACGCCATTTAGCGCCAGAAACCCGGTTTCCTGGTTTAACCCGAGGGTCTCACCCTTAACCCCAAACACCCCGAAAAAGCCCCAAAAAGAAGGGGAAGGAAGAGGGAACCATCTACCACAAGCATGCTACAAAACCACGTTCACGAGCACGGCCATACCCACAAGAACACCCCCTAAACATGTTCATTCTAACCCAAATCATAACATGCCATGCCAAGGAAATCACGAGCAACACATGCAAGGTTCGTCTCCCTACCGGTTCTTGAACTCCGCCAAGCTCCGTGCCGCCGTCCCGCCGCACCGCACACCGCCGCCGGTACCCTCGAGGACGCCGCCACTCCGCCGGGACGTCGACCGCCGTCCGGAGAGTGGAACACCGCGAAGGAAGTGGTGGAGGTAGAGGTGAGAGGTAAGGTGGTGTTGGAGTGGTGGAAGAGGAAGAAGAGGGAGGGAAGGGGAAGAAGAGCGTCGGAGAGGGCGAGGAGAGAGAGAGAGAAGGCGAGAATGAGGGAAAGAAGGGAGGCTCGCGGGGTCAATCCGAAACCCGCTAAAACGCGTCGATCGAGGTAGACGCCATTCAGTCTGACAGGACGGCCGTACTGACAGCGGTCTGAAACGCGTCGCTCACCGTGGACGTCGTTCAGACGACAGGACAGGCCGTACTGACAACGCTCTCGCGCCGCACCCTGACATCGCAGAGGTCACAGTCTGAATCGCATCGGCCAACCTAGACGCCGTTCAGACGATGTGACCGGGGCCGTACTCTCGTAGCCCGAAACCCGCCCACGTGGCGCACACGTGGCACAACAACCAACAGACCTAAATGGCGTCCACACAACCTGACGCCTTTTGAAAGGCGTCGAGCAGTGCTGACGCCATTCAGCCAGGAATCTCAAGACCCCCTACAGGGTCCAAACCAGGGGACCCGACCCGAATACTGAACCCGAAATCTCAGTCCTTACAACATGTAAATCCATGAGACTGACCATAGTTTAGTTGAGTGATGGGAATGGCAAGGTCTCAAGTTTTGCGGTAGCCAAGACCATAGTACTTTTGTCTAAGTGCCTAATATATGTATATATGACCTCTTATGTTGTGGTTTGGATGTATGATCATTGGAATATGCTAATTTTAATCTACTTCCTTTATTCTTAATCTTAAACCTTATGATTAGATCTGTATTTTAACCTGTCATATGCTTGCTTATCCAGTTAATATGTTACCTTTTAAGTCCATAGAGCCATCTTCCTTTGTTAAGCTTGTGTCTTTTGATTCTAAATTTATATGGTTTGGGACATAAACACTACTTGATATCTATTTATCTATCTATTTTTTAAAGAAGATATAATGCTACAACTTAATGAATAAGGATACAAAACATCTTTCCAAGTCCGATTAACTATCATTTCTTCATTTTCTTTCACTTATCTTCATTGTTAATTACATGTATCTTACAAGTCTTGTTTCTTATCCATTTAGAAATGAAATTCCAAAACACATACCCACCTTATTACATCTCTCATTATCCACACCATCCTTTTAACCCTCCTTCCTCATTTACTAGTGTATAAAGCTCTTTTTCAGACATGTCACATGTTTTATAAGGAGAAATTACGAGGACCACTTACAAAGAACTTATACACAGTAATTCCTTGAAAGTGGGATTTTCTTTTTCCCTAGATTTTCCCTAGAAGTAACATAAGAAGAATGGTATATTCGCACATGGTACTATCTAATAATTTAAACTTATATCCATTTTTGATAATTTGAAAGGAAATGGATACATGAGGATAAAGATAAGGATAAGGATACATAGTTTTCTTAAAAGATAATGATAGAGCCATTATTCAAACCAATGGGTATCCTCTGACATCCCTTAATCATTAATTTGCTTGGGAACCATAGCCAGCCCACTAAGTTAGCTTATTCACTGTTCACAAGACATTGTCCTAATATTTTGCACATAACTCTATATAGAAAACTTAAATTAAGGTGAAACAATTCCACCGAAAAAAATACTCAAAATCTATGATTTTGTAGAAGAGAATTTTCACTAATTTTAACATTTAGAGAAACTAATCTACGAATCTTTGGACGATTCAGTTTGCAGGACTATGTGTAGTCCTAATCTCGATAGGATTTGAACACTAACATGGAGAGAAAGTACAATTCGTGGATTTCTACTTCTGAAAGAAAGAGTAGGAGTCCGATTAGGCTGAGGGGAATTCACTAAATGAAAAAACAATTCATTGAACAAAATTCTAGTTTTGTATTCATTTAAGAAAGAAAGAGCTTTTTATAGCTTGAGGGAAACTTTAAGAGGAGTTTGCTGCAAGAAGAGGAAGAATTCCCATAACTCAAGTTTCATTCCAAGAAATAAGAAAAACCCAATGAAGGCTAGGAGAAACGGGTAAAGAGTCGAACTAAATACAAGAAGCTAGAAGATGTAAGAAGAGCACTTTAGTAAAAAGCGAGGTATATGATAAACCTAGCTAGTTACGATAACCTTATAAAATTTATGATCTTTATTTGTTTTATGATTCTTCTAAACTATAATAAATTACATTAGATATATGCATCATGCTGAAAATTTTATTATCATTATTTGGTATTTATTTAAAAAAATAATTATACTATTTTATTAATAAAAACTATGAACATTGGTGCATAAATATTAAAACTTGATCATTGACCTTTGACATGTTTAATACACTATCTTCACTTGATTTGATCATTATATAACTTTCGCAATTCTTTGAGTTAAATAAAGATTAGAATTCCATTTGAAAAGCTTAAAATGAGCTTTTAGGACTCTGTTAACAAATTGTTCATAAGTATAACATTTGTTTAGAAGTATAACATTTGAGATAATTTGTAAAATATGAGACATCCATTACGATCTTGGAATCTAATTCTATAGTTTGGATCAAATTTTAATAGATCACTAAAATTTATTTTCATCCAAATTAACTTTTGGATTGTTTCACATGTGAAAATGACATTTTTTATGACTTTTGTTAAGCGTGTTTAACCAAACTTTACCACTATAATTGCATATCTACCTACATTAAGATGTAAGCAATCTATATTTAAATCTATGTTCAAGGACATTGCCATTTTAAATGGATTTTAGCGATTGATTTCATCTATTTAAGGAAAGTCATTGTGTGCCAAAGGAAGTTGGAGTGAAATACAAGAGATGAATAGTTTCATCATTATAGTCAATTTGGGTTTCTGTGGTTCTATACAATAGTTGAGATTATTAGTTCTGATTGCCTAAGAGCTATGATATAAAATCATGGCTGCTTATACTATGGTTTGGATGCATACCCATATATCATGTGGTAAGATGATAATTTGCACATAAAATTACATTCTAATAATCATATTTATAATCTAATTTGACATACCTTGGTATGCTAAGATCTAAAGTTTGGCCATGTTAATGTGTATGTAAGTTTATGCCAGGATATGTGTCTCTTATATGCTAGAGGTCAACCATGTGATATGTTTATATATTGGCTAAATATGTGAGATCTTAGAGCATGAAATATGATTATGCACATGCTAATTTGAGTATGATATATCTAAACATCTTAAGGACATGTTTCAATATGTCATGTCGTGACATTGTGACATGCTTTGTATAATCTCTTGTCTACGCTATAGTTATAACTTAATTCGATCACAATGATATATATTTTAAGTGCAATTTGATTTCAAAGCTTATTGTGTGATAAAACATCTGTTGGGGTTTGATGCTTATTAAGTTCTTTGGATTCATAAAGTCTAGTAACCATTTGGGGGGGGGGGAGTTAGGCAATGAATAGAAATAAGTAGTGTACTTGGATTTAGAAAAGGATCTTTCAATAAGGTGTTCTACCATAGATTTGTACTTTGATTTTTTTTAAAAGTAAATTGGTGCAGTAGGTGTATTAAGACAATGATGTAGTTTTCTTATTTGGAGATATAAGATGTTTGTTGCTTATTTATATTACTTATTGGAGACTAAGTATTGCTATACTATTGGGTTAATTTTGGGTTATGTGATGGTGTTCACATTATTTATTATTTCCTTTGTGAATTTATTCCATCTTTCATGTACGTATGTTTGTCGTGTTATTCCTACTGTCTCGTCTGCGAGTCTAATGTGAGTTGGTTCTACCTTTATCATAATTGTTTAAGTCCGAAAAGTACCATATATTTTTTCTATTTCAAGGTCTCAGAAAGTCTTTTTGAAGTTTTTGTCTCTCTCTCTCCATATTAGTACCAACTCATATTTACAAAAAAAAGTATTATTTTTTAAATGTTTTTTAATTTAAGAAGGAAAAAAATATATCTTGCAGAATATCCAGTCACCATAAAACTTTAAATGTTACGATAAATGTAAGATTGTGGTTAAAAGATCATAAATTAGAGATGAATGCTAGGGTGCCATGTGCAAGTCCCCGTGATATAGCATTTTGTGAACCGATTAAAAGATCAAATATTAGAGTAGTTTTTTCTATGAAAATAAGTTCAATGCCACTCATCTAATTTGGAGACAATGATCACACTAGCAACCACGTCCCAATATGGTTAGAGATGAAATAAAAACAGTAATCTTGGCTTTCATTTTCTATAAAAATTTAAGTTTTTGGATTTCGATGCTTGCAAATATAGTGAATTATGAAAAGTCTCTGTACCTTCCACATCTGTGTTTGAACCCTCATATATTTCAAGCTTTTAGTTTTTAATCCTTGCTATCCACTTTTGTCTATAGTTAAACATCAGTTAATATTAACTAGGTTAGTAGATAACCTTTGTGACTTGTCTCTCTTTTTACATTCTTCTTTTGATAGGTTCTTCGCTTTTCTTACATTCTCCTTGCGATGGGTTATTGCACCATGAACCTATTTGACGAGCAGTAGACCATCCTGGCCACAATAATAGACTAGACTTGGATCTACTCTCTCTCTCTCTCTCTATATATATATATATATATATATATATATACATAATAACTTTTCTTATTATAAATAATAATCAGGCCATGCTACTTTTTTATTTATTTTCTGCTAATATTCATAAAATGTTCTTGGATAGCAAGTATTGAGACTTTAGAGATTAACGTAGAAATATGTCCAATATTAGAAATTTATTCATAAATCACTATATTTGCAATGGTAAGAGTCTAAAAAATCTAAAAATTATTGAAGATGAAAACATAAATAGAAATGATTGTTTTAATTTTCGCTTTCTATGGGAAGTCTTTGATTTCATGATCACTCATTGCAGTAATGTATTATTTTGAAATTCCATATTCTAATTTTTTTTGCTAAAATTTTCTTATCTTTTGATTCTTATTTACTTCAATTCATCTGGTTCATTTGAAAATAATACTAAAAGCAACATTTTCAACTCCCGTAATCAAATAAGTTGATAATAGTTATTTTAGTAGATAAAAGTTTTAATTCACACATTATATAAATCCATATAATCCACAGAACAAATAGACAAACTTTAGATTGATTACAGCGTTCCCCTCCTGAAAAGGAGAGGGGGTTGCCCGCTTGCTCGTCGTATACATACAGAAGTCCCGGGTCGACCGGCGGGCGCCTCCCACCCGTCGTTCGATCGAGCTGCTCTCCGACACTTTTTTTGTTCCTTTTTCCAGCTCAGCGCAGGCGAGCGGAGGGCGCCCGCAACAGTGTAAGTGAGTGCTGTGCAAGTAATGGTGGTGAGGGCGGCCAAAGCGGTGGCGGACAGCCCCAAGAAGGTGGCGGGCCTCGTGGACCTGGCTAACCTCCCCTCCACCCTCCGGGAGTTCACGGGCCAGTCGCAGATCTCCCGCCTCGGATGCTTCGTCCGGGTATGGTCTTACATCAAGGACCACCATCTGCAGGTGATCTACAATCCCTGTCCTCTTTCTCTGACTTCTTCATGTGATGTGATGTGATTCACCTATTAACGCCGGCCCTTTATTGGCAATTGGTCATGGAGACTGAAAAGCTTGCAAGTACTAGGTCTTAGGGTTTTCGGATTCTTCTGTATAGGTAGAGATGGTGAAAAAGTTGAAACTGTTTTGGAGAACGGTGGGTGGACTACCAGGAATGAAATCGTTTATGGTCTCTTGTAGTATAAGGCTCTTTCAAAGTTGTCTGGGATATGGGTATTGGCGGTTGATCAGTTTGACGACAGGATCCTACATTCAACATGAGCAGAGCAGGTTATCCAATATTCAGATGTGCGGATGAAACATGCCATCGGTAGGTAGGTAAATAACATGTGGGCCATGAACGCATGTAACAGAGATATTAGGGTTTTTAGATGCTTCCAGTCATTTGCGAAATTATGCATTTATCTTTCACCCCACTCTTTCCTTTTTCTCCCCCTCTAAGTGGGTGTTTCCACTACTTTGTTAAACTTGAAAAAGAAAATGGGAAATATACAAATGTACTGTTCATAAGCTCTCTAAATGTCCCTTAGACAAAAAGTAAAAAAATGGGCTAAACCAAGGTGGTGAAGCCCCATTTATCTGCTTATACACCCCAGAAGCATAGATTGCTGGTTTTCCAGCCTACACAAATGTTTTTGGTCCGTCCCCTCACTCTATCAAAAAATGAAGAGAACCCTCCTGTCAGCAGTCCAGTTTTGTCTCTCAAATATCTGGCTTTGTTTTTACCATGCTTCCCACTTGTTCTGGTTTTAAGATTTTTCTTGTTTCCAAGCAATTTGCTGGTCTCTGTTCTATGAGGTCAACAACATTGCTTTTCATTCTTTCATCCATATGTCAGTAGCATAGAGTTCATCAAGTTGAGAGTTGGAGCGATGCCTCCACCCTTCGCCTCTAGTGCGAACCAGGTCCCTCTAGGGAACAACTGTCGGAGAGCTTCCCCATCATTACAATGGAGTTTGAGGAGCTCAGAGGTGATGTGCTTTAGGTGCCTCAAAGTGGGCCACCTTGCTAGGGTGTGCCGAAGGCTAGTCCGTTGGCTGAGGTGTAGCGGGGAGGGCCATGTGTGGAGGCTCTACCATGGCAGGTATGGGAAGGATAAGTCCTCTCCAATTAGGAGGAGGTATGCAGAGATGGATTGTGGAATCGGTCAATTCTGATTCAAATCGGAATCTACGGGTTCCGATCCGATTCAGAGAGGATTTCACTGTTCATCCCCCGATTTAAAAAAAAAAAACAGTGTGAATCGGTCCGAATCGAGCCAAATCGGGTCCGGACCGGCCAATCAGGCCAGTCTGGTCCAATTTGCCCCGATTCAAACGCGATTCGGATCCCCCCTTAAGGGGGCCGATCCAGTCTGCTACTGTTGCTGGCCTTCCCCTAGCCCCTCCCCCTCCCCTGGTCACCACCGCCGCCACTCGCCGCTGCCAGCAATTTGACCCCCAAAACAGGCTACAACTTGAAAAATCTCAAGTAGAATAGGCTAGGGACAAACGAAGTGATTAAACCTTGTTGCTTTTTATATAGAAAGATCCAAAATAGGCTCCATCCAAAAAAAGGTTGTCACTGGCTTCAGACATTGGAAGGAAAATATACACTGATGATCATCAATATATAAGACAAAAAGAGAATAACCAGCAACCACAATAGATACAGAACCATCAAAGCAAAAACAAGAAGCTGATGTACATTACCATGCTATGAATGGCTACCATCCGCCGTTCTCTGCACTCCTCCCATTAGATCTCTCCCAGCCACTTCCCTCGCCAGAACTATGTGCTCCACCATGAGACTTTTCTTGACTCCAAGCATCTCTCTGCTGAAATGAACCACTGCGATTGCCCCAGCGATCAGGCTCGTCAGCTTTATCGGAATCAGTCTTTGGAGTCCAAGCTTGATCCTCATTAGACATTGCTCTTTTGGTTGACACAGATGTGGAATTCCATGCTTTTGCAGAGTCACGATCAAACCCCTTCGATTTGTTCCAATTGTCCGGCCCTTGGGACACTTGTCCACTTGCTTTTTCAGAGGAAACAACATCACTCTTTCGGACATCAGACCCTTAGTTGTCTTTAATGTATATATTTTTATGGATGTACATAAATTGCATTCATTTTTATTGTACATTCATTGAATCATATGTATACAATTTTTTTCTGATTTTTTTATTTTTTTTTAATCCGGCCCGAGTCGGACCGGCCATACTTCATCTGGATCGGCCGACTCGGCCGATCCGATCTGGGTCGGATCGGAATCGCCGGGTCCCGATTTGGGGACCCGATCCAACTCAGAATTCCAACATAGGTTCTTAAGGGGAGCATTTTGCCGCTCCAGTGCCTTCCATCCTCCCGGCGTCGGATCCTTCCATTAAGTCCCTCAGCCCTCAATTTCAATGGGTGGAGAGGTGTCTCTACCAATCCTTGATTGAAGGATGCCTCAAGACTGATCAAATGGATCCTCGACAATGGGGATGGAAATAGGAGTTCTTGGGATGTTTCTACTGTTGGTAGGGGAGTTTTTGGCAATTGCCTCGTCGCCATTGGAAGCTAGTAATGTAGTAGTGGTGGGCTTTGTTGTTGGCGACAATATGGTCTTCCAGGTTGCATCTTAGGACATTTACAGAGGGACCTTCCCTGATGTTAGATCAGTCAGGGTCCGCATTCGCTTGCTGGGAGTCCCTGTTACCTTGTGTAGCCAGTAGGCTTCTTGCTCTTGGTGAAAGACTTTGGCAGAGTGGCGAAGGATATTGTATCCTTCTTTAGGTTCGGTGGTCCCCTAGGTCTTGAGGGGGTGGTCTTGGTGAGCAGTTGAGCCTTTGTTCCGATAGCTCCGAAGTTGACGATGGACGGTAGATACATCCTCATCCATGTATTCATTGATTCCGTTGACCAGTCGCTGCAGTAGTGGAGCAGATTAGGGTGATAGGAGGAGGGGTGGGAGGTCAGGGATGTACGGCCTGAGGAGGGGGGTTGTGGCAATTTCTGCCAGCCAACTTTTAATTTCAAAAGTGCCCACTACTGTTTACGAGGGAGGCCATGTCCATGGAATGGGCGGTCCAATCGACGATTCGGGGATCCACATCAAGTCGCAGGTGGATCTGGGTCTGATTCTTCCAAGTTTCATTATGGATTATCCTACAAGGACCCATGACGTACCCACATCAAGCTATCTTTTTGGGCCCACGACGAGACGTGATCTGGATGGTCTTCCTTACTCGACAATGCAAGGATCGGGTCTTCAAATGGGGGTTGTTCTGGTGGAAGCCCTCCAGTATGGGAGTGATAGGCTCTCTGTTCCTAACTCTGCCTCTTCACTGGTACTCAACGGGGATGTGCATGAGGCTCTTGGAGGTCCTTTCAAGAACCCTGAGGGAGCTCTATCCCTTATTGTTTATAGGGAGCCGGAAGCTAGTGGTGCTGCTCAAAGGGTCATGTGGGCTTTTCAGCTTGGGATTGATAGGCTTGACGTCCCTGGTACAACCTCAAGGATGAATTGTAGTGGAAATTTCCCCGAGCATCTTGCATCCCCCTACCCCACCACTGATTGTGCCATGGATGCATCCATTTGATATTGAATCCCCTGCTTCTTACTAGTAGCTTCTCCTCGGAAATGAGTCTCTGGGGGTCCTTGCATCAATTGAAGTGGTCCCCTCCACTTTTGAGGAGACACTGCAAGTGGCATCGTCATAGGGGAAGGGGTCTCTAATGAAGGAGGACAAGGAAGATGAGTGGAGGCAAGAGGAAGTTGAGGAGTTCCCTGCTAAGAGTGGAAAAGATATTGGAGACCCAAACAAGGGAGGTGGTGGAGAAGGTTAGGGTATCTTTCAAGGGGGTGGAGAAAGAGATTCGAGGGGCCTATCATAAGGTTTTGAATAGGTAGTGGCTTAGTCTGACGAAGAATGCTAGGGGTAAGAAAGTGAACAAGGAGGGGGAGAAGGATAACAACAAGGGTGGGAAAGAGATGCCAGTTTTAGAAGGGGAGAGGGGGAAGGAGGTGCTTTTGATTACGCAATGAAGCTGGCCTCAAATATACAGAACAAGAGACGCCGACAGTCTCTTAATGGGGATTAGAATTTCTGAGTCATAATATGACCTTGTGGATAGCACAACAAATCACACTATGATCAGAGAGTAGTCAACTCTTGACACTTGCAACTTTTACAATATATGATCATGTTTCGCCCCCAGACCTTTAACATCCTTGTGTTTAGCACAAAAGCCATTAAAGTCTAGTTTAAGTAATACCATCATTACTTAATGGATATAGATTTGGATGCAACCCTTGTGAATGGCATAACTAGGTTACACCGTTCCTCTATCCCTTTTAAGGCATCATCATGTCAGAGTCTTAGTTTGTCCTTAGAATCTGACAAGTCTTGTAGATAGCACAACAAACTTGTCAAATCTAATTTCAATCATTGAAACTATAATGATGGAGGGCTATGTGGTACATTTTGAACTCGCGCTATGGCTTAAAATTTAACAAACGATGGATTTTTGGTAAAGTTTTCTCTTGGTCTTATCCTAGGTGGATAGTAAGTAAATATATCGGATATATTGGGAATATTTAATTACCTAGATAGATAATTTTGATCCCTATCAAAATAAAAGTATGTATTAACCATACGTGTCATTAGGAGTGGTCATAGACAGCACAATAATTAAACTGGACCCACACAACTTATCACCATTTAATTTAATATAACAATTATATTAAAAATCAGCAAACACACAGACGGAGTGATCTTATCCTCTGTATGCCTTCTTGGTTGATGTTGTGGATCATTCTCGCTCCTCCTCGACCATCATATTCAGTTACAAAAATAAATTGATACATTATCAAATACATATTTGTAAATGAGAAAGTCTTATAGCGAGTGCATTTAAAGGAGGTAGAATTACATTGGAGTGAAGAGAGAGAGGGAGGCATTCATGTCTCAATAATTAACATTTAGTTAAATCACCACCACACATCCACATCTACATCCACATCATACCATCCCATGACATGATAAATTAAATGCATGTCCATTACCATCATACATATTTTAAGCCATCCACACATGATATATAGTACATCAAATGGGGCTTAAATTTTTGAAAATAAAATAATTTTGAGTTTTATAAAACCTTAGATCCAATCAAAATTGGGTATATTTGAAGTTTTCAAAAAAAATTCAAGTTCTATGCATGCTTTTAAATCTATATTGAAAAGCAAGAAAACATCAACGCGTGCAACAAATTAATTGAAATTAAAATTTGAAAGATTCCATGCAAGTTTAGAACTCTTCTAAAATTTAATCAATCTAACACTTAGATTAATTAAAGAACCCATTAACAACCTTTGTTAATGAAACCCCTTAAAAGTAAAACTTTTATTTAGTCCCCAATCCCCAACTTAAGAAAACAAATTAATTTTAAGTTTTAAAATATTAAATTTTAAATTAAGTGGGCCCAAGGGGAAGGGGGCAGCTTGGCTGGCCTGGCCCTAGGCCCAACCCAAGCTTAGCCCAGGCCCCTTGGCCTAGGCCAAATCAGCCTTAAAGGGGCAGCCTAATTGAAATGGACCAAAGTGGTAACCTAGCTCGGATATCACTGTAAGGATCTGAGCGGGAGAGACGAAGAACGTGAAGAACATAGATACAACGAAATATAAAATTTAATCTCTTGCTATTTCGATATGTTTCGACAAATAGAAACTAAAATGGTGATCGATTATCACCTTGTGTGGAGTCAAATATGCAACCATTCGGTTCTGGTAGGGCGATGCCGCCAACGGCGCAAGTGCCTGGCCTTCAGCGATGTCCACACGATCTTCTGATTGACGGTTCATCTTCGATCTCTCTACTGGTTTGGTGCGTTTGTTGATATTCTTCTTGCGCGACAGTGCCCGTGACATGCTGGCAGATGTTCCCGCGAACATAAAATGTAGAGCGGAGGAGAGAGGAAGGGGGCGCCCCCTTCACTAGGGCATCGAGCACAGAGAGAGAGAGAGAGAGACAGAGGAGGGGCTGCTAGACCGAGATGGAACTCTAGATCTTGGCTCAGGGATCCCTCATTACGCATATTTATATTAATTCTCCTGACTTTTTATAAAAGTCCTTGAATTAATATAAAACCCCACTTAATAACCATCGATCAAAAGTCTTTATGCGCACGACCCTCTAAGCTCAAGTACCAGTCTGATTTGCTGTCCAATAAGCCCGATAACTCTTTACTGGCTTAGAGTAATCAATTTAATGTCTAATATTAAATTATTACTTAACTGATTTATCATCTCATGATAATCGATCGGACTTTTGATTAAGTTGGGTGCCAAGCAATACCGCATGATCTCAGAAGGCAATGAGGTTTAGTAACCCACTCAAGGAAGCTTTTCGTCATCAGTTACTCCGTGGTTATAATCCTTTACTCGTACCAATGCTCTCAAGCGAACCTAAGATATAGTTAACTATCCAATCCTCATCAGTTTGTTTACTTGGATTAGATGCCGCAATACAATATCAGAAAATACCCCTTTTTCTAATATGGTGTCCGCCCTGGCCAAGGACTCCCTTATCATCTGATGTAGAACAATAGAGGGAAGATATTTGGGTGTCTTACTCAGCCTCGTAGGGCAGAACAGTCCCCGTCACAAGGTCGTCTTCTCCATCTCAAAGAGTCTTTTTTTTCATCTCAAAATTCATTAGGTGATAGTCAAAGTGTACATAGGCTTTCTCTTTTAAAGGTTAAAATTGTAACTTTGAAACCTTACCTTATAAGACCCTAAAATAACATAAATGTTCCTACTATTGAAAAAGTATTACGATAAATGCTAATCTATCCTTAAAAATAAAGGAAAAATATGTCAAAAATAGAAAATGACTCTTTAAACGAAGTTCCATCCATCAGGCACGTCACCTCCAACTCGAGGCGAGGTTGGGGCTGTTAGGGTGGCTGGATCATCCTTGCACCACCGTATAAAATGTGTCGGCAAGATTCGACTGTCGGTTCTAAATCCCCATCATTCTCCCCCGATTCTAAAAACTCATTGTCGAGTTTTGAAATACAGCAATATCCATGGGACAAATATGAGAGCAATTCAACATGCACTACCGGCACCACATGGATCATCATGCGGAGGAGTCTCAAATTGACACCGGAAGTGTGCCTCGACATCACACCATATCATGTCAAAATCACCCTGATCCGAAGCCGCATCAATAACAAGCATTTGGTCATATGCAACAATGCCAAACAAGTTGCCAGCGGTGGACGATCGTGACTCTCCCTCGAACACATCATCGACCACCAAGTGAAGCCCTGACTCGACAAATAATCTGGCATCCCTACTATCCTGCACCACTAGCTCGGCATGTGTCACGAGCGTTGCCACCTCTGATGACTCTTCTACTGTTGTCGACTGCTTTGAGACCGTTGGTTCACACATGCACTAGTAGGAGTAAAATAGGATCTAATGAAGCAAAATTTACTCTCGGTTGAAGAGTGCAACCAAGTTGCTCAGGATCCATGGTAGCTTGACATCCTTCTATCCACTCGCATCTCACAAGAATACAAAATTCCTCCAAAGGACAAACCTCAGCCCAAACTCCGTCAAAATATAGAACATCTTTTAAACTTGTGCACCCCTTAAATTTTCAATGAAACTCTACAAAAACACGATAATAATTTCACTTGTACGGGCCAATAAATCTTCAACTACCTGGGAAACATAGTTAACTGCTGCCAAACGATCAAATCTCAAGATAGCATGCTTCTCGTTCTGTAAGCAAACTATTGTTTGAAACATGAAGGAAAATATGATGCAAAATCAGCAGAGTATAGACGGCGGTCAATGCCCAGATGGTGGCAGGTGTGGCTGATGGCCTGCGGGGCTTGTAGGCAGCAAGGTTCCATGTGGGCCTGGGCACAGGAGCAGTGGCCCACAAGTCTATTGGCCTATTGGGCCTGCACTGAGAAGCTAGACGGTGAGAGCGGCAGGCTGACCTGCGGGCCACCAATGGAGTGGGTGTGGACTCACTTGTTGCTGCTGCGAAGCTCGCATCGGGTATGCTGGCTGGTGTGGAGCTTGTGTAGGAAGGGAACAAGGGGAGAGAGGAGGTGGAAAGGACAAGAGTGTGAGGGTGGAGGTTATGGCTGTGGACCATGTGCCTGCTGGGCTGCTGCAAAATGATGGAGGAGGGGAGGAAAAGGTGGGTGAGCAAGAGGACAAAAGGGGAGGGGTTGGTGATGTGGCGAGCAGAGGAAAGGGGAACAGGTGAAGAGGAAGGCAAAGAAGAGACATGTAGGCTGGGCTATGGGCTACATACCTTTGTGTGTTTGGTGGTGTAAAGAATGAAGAAAAGGAAGTGAGAGAGTGGAAGGAAAAGACATGGGGGGGAAGCGGACGCAAGGGGAAGTTGGGTGGGACATGTGGGCCCATTCCTGGACATGGGCAACAATGTGCTCAGGTAGAATCGACGGGATGTAGGAAGGGATGGAAGAAAGGAGAAGAAGATCGCGATGGCAGCGGGGGTTGGGGCAGACAACAGTGCTCCGTGGGGTTGGTTTGGGCATTGGGAAGATATCGGTGTCTCATTCGACCCTGTCACAGGGTAGAACATACTCTGTTGCAGGGTCCTCTTCTTCGTCTTAGAGAATCACAGAGTGAAAACGGCTAGGGTTTTTTTCTTCATCTGAAAATCTGCATTAGGTCAAAACGTATATAGGCTCCCTTTTTTAAAGGGAAAAAGTGTAACTTTGCAACCTTGCTCTATAAGACCCTAAAACAACAAAAATGTCCCTATTACTAGAAAATATTTAAACAAATGGCAATCTATCCCTGAGAATAAAGGAAAGATACATCAAAAAATAGAAAAAGACTTTAAATGAACCATCCATCGGGTGCATCATCTCCAATCCGACGTGCGCCTAGGGCTGTTGGGGCGGTTGGATCGTCCTCGAACCATCGTGTAAAATGCGTCAAGAGATTCAAGCATTAGTTTTGGATCCCCATCATCATCTCTCCTCACAAGTGCGACAACAATCAGAGTTGATGCCAGAGGAGACGAAATGACGCTCAAGTCTCTCACTCACAGGGGTACATAGACTAGGGGCACCAAGAAGATCAGGGCAGTGATCTCTAACACCTCTCCATATCTGGGGCAATCTGATAAGCGGGCTTTGAAGCGGCCACCTCTCTAAGGAAGAACTCACGTTGACTATCATCATGCAGTCTTGCCCTAAACTGTCATAGGGTCACCGAACTGTGCACTATAAAATGGCATCTCAGCTAATACTCATTAAAGCAAGCGATGTACCTGGACACAGATCGGCTATCTCGGGACAATCGCTGCCACTGATCTTGGAGTCACTGCTGATAGGACGTAATAAAATATTTCTCACACAGGTTTCCTTTCATCTCGTCCCAAGTCTCAGTCGGCTCCTGTCTCTTTATCAGGAGAAGACGCTCAACATTCATCTAGTAAGTTTTGGCCTAGTCCACTGGCTTCATTTTGGAAAACCAGACCTTATGCATCTCTGACATGTTATTTGACTCAAAATAGTGGTCCATGCCAGCCTTTCAGCCAATATAGACACTGCGGTCTAGTGAACCATCAAAACTCGGAGCCTCAACCCATCCATGCTATCAAGATGATGGTTGATCTATCCAAGTTTGGCTACAAGGGCCTGGAATGACGCTGTCATGTTGGTGTCCATGGTGGAATTAGATGTGGAATCCTGAGGAAAGTACTCCTTGCTGTAACAGGTGGGCATGAAGTGACAACTAACTGTGGTAGTGTGACTCAAATAAAGAGACTAATACCCATGATGAAAATAGCTGTTTTTTTTTTTTCAAATGAATCTGAATTGGACTAGGACTGATCAACCCCAACCCCCATCTTGAGCATTTGAATCTTGGGCGAAATCACACATGATTTTGTGCAGTTGAGAGCCTTTGAGTTTGAAAAATTCTTTCCCTTCTTTTTTCTTTGGGTTCTTTTGTTTTTGGTCCTCTAATCTATCTAATTTACGGAACACTCCTTATAATCTCACTTTTATTTTTCCAAGATTCCTATAATCTCGGAAAAGACTCTTTTTTAAGGGGTTTTCCAAAACATTCAGGGTTTTTTTTTTCCGAAATTTCTAGGTTTTTTTTTCCTAATAAAAATTGAAATTACAGGGAGTTTTAATAAATAGAGAGATTATAGGGTGTTTTCCTAAATTAAGTAGATTAAAGGGACCAAAAACCGGAAAACACTTTTTCTTTTCCCTTGTGGTGAGAGTGAATGGATTATTACTTGCACATTTCTTGCTTTAAAAATGCTTGATATGGATTATTGTGTGCACATTTGTTGCTTTAAAAATGCTGATTGGGTAACACTAAGCGCTAATCTTTATGGTTGAATACTCTGATGATTTTGTTAGTTCTAGAACTATTCATCTCTGGTCACATGTTGGTTTACTCACTTTTGATGAATGCGATGAAAATTTCAGTCCCCACCGTTCTCTTTTCCATTTTGTCTTCAAGCTTTCCTTTGGTTTCACTAATGTGCATAGGATTCAACTTGCTGCTACTAGGAGTACTGATTCTGGAGTTGCTGTCTTCTCCAGGATGCTCATTTTCTTACTGAAAGCAGCTTTTAATTGGAAAGAATTTTGATTGCCTTTTCAGGATCCAAGCAACAAAAACATCGTTAACTGTGATGATAAGCTGAAGAGTATATTCCTGGGAAAACCTCAGGTTGATCTTGCTGAACTTCCGGTGCTCGTAAAATTGCATTTTCCAAGAAAGTGAAAATAGATGTAAGTAGTTCTGACCAGTGTCTAGTGTTGCCATGAGAATTATTTCCCAGAATTTTCTGAACTTGAGAATGCTTATTTGCACACTTTGTTTTTTCTCATAACAGTTATTTCCTTTCTACAGTTCGTTTCTTACGATGGTGACAACTTCCCATCGTTTTTCTGTTCAATAGACTTTATTGTCATGTAAGTGTTCAATAAAGTTGTTGAAAAGATATGGCTTAGATTCAGTACAGTCCAGGATTAGAAATGATTCTGTTCTCCATCAGTTCTGTGATTCACACCCTTAGGTTTGTATACATTTTGAGCCATCACAATTCTGTCACGCTTCTAGCTTTGTATACATTTTGAGCCATCATAGACTTTAGCATGCAGTATTAAATGGGCTGAGCCTGTATATAACTTGATGGAAACTGTTACAGCCACTGTTTGGGTGCTCATAATGAGTGCTTTTCATGTTAGCCCCAAGTCTGCATGACCATAATTATCACGCCCCCTTCTATCTTTTGGTGTCACCAATAGCATTCTTCATCTCGATGTCTAGTAGAACCACTGTTGTCGTATAAATTCTTACAAGCAGAATCTCAATACGGTAGCGAGTTAGAAGTAATCACAGAGCTCCAAGTTTTTAAACTATAGTTTGGTTTTTCCATTCAACATTCTTTAGCCTCACACCATCCTGTGATGAATTGGCCTGGCCAACCTGATATGAATTGGCCTATCCTTCAAACCATGTGTTGGTTAGGGGTCACAGGAGGGGGGTAGGTCTAAAAATCACATGGATTTTTGATAAGTAACTATGGTTGAGTCTAAAACCATTGTTTATGGTTGTGACTTAACTATGGTTGAGTCTAAAAAGGCGGACAGTAGGGACTAAAAATCAAATATTATGTTTACAGGAACTAAATTCCAATGGCACAAATCACATGGGTTTTTGATAATTTAATGAGTTTATAGAGAAAAAACCAAAAAAAAACCCGTAGAAAATAATGTTACAGATTATGTCCAATGCTATCTTTTACGTTTAGTTTCTTTTTTCTTTATCCAAGCATTCTACTACATGGTATTTGGAACCAGATTGCTGCAAATGGTAACTAATTTATTTTTTTCCTATTATTTGTCAGCTCGTCGAATGATGGCCTAATGACCTGGATATTCTCTTTGGTTGCACTACGGGATAACTGCCTTGCATTGATATTTTAGTTCATCCAGTTTGTACTATTACTTTCCTTGTTATGTGCATAATCAAAGGGTCTTGGGATCCAGTCCTTGCTGTTGATTCCATGATTGTCAGATGATTCTGCAGGATATTACATGGAGATTCATTGTCTTGGTGTAGCCGTTCATGGGACCTGGAACTCTGGAATAGCTGGGTTGCATTTGTATAACTTATCCCTTCAATTACAACTCAGCTTCTTGTGGCAGTTAGCATGGATCGTCAATTCTAATTATTAAATAAACATGTGAGATTGCTATACTTCTACTTGTGGATGTATATCATAAACATACTTAAGATGTGTATATTCTATCATCCGTGACAAGCCTATTTTTATTATGATGTTTTTTTAATAATCTCACATGGATAGAGCTTAGCTTCTTGTGTCAGTTCGCAGGGATCCAACAATTCTAATTGCTAAAGAAGCTAGTGAGATTTTTATACTTGTGGATAAATATGATAAATATAATTAGATGTATGTATTCTATCATCCTAGACAAACCTTTTTTATTATGATATTTTTTTCAGTGATCTCATACCTAATGGCTTATTTTCTGCTTCCATGATTTGGTTTTATTTTGGCCATGTAGATTGCTAAATGAAAGTAGGATCATTTGAGCCCGCCACTATTCTGTATCTCTTCAGAAAGTTATTGTTATTGTTTGAATAAATGGTCATGCATCAGGCTACAACTGTAACAACACGACTTGTCACATCCAAATTTGAAATGCATAGTGCTGCTGCTGCGGAGTCACTCTAGTGGATAGTAAGACCATTCTGCCCATTAGGTCATCTATATATTGGTGGGATATTTACATTCTCTTACCTGATTTTATAGCAGTCTTATGATGATGTTTACAAATAAGCATGCCTAAAAACTTCATCAGTGTAAAATAAGCAACGATGAATCTCTACAGAATGTTTTCAATTTCCCATTAGCATCCTTTGGAAGAAGAGACCTTGTGCCATATCATATTAGAATTTAATAAATACTTTGGGTTGATTGGAGGTGCTACCAGCATGGCATACTAGTAGGCTGGATCGCCAACCGTTGTTTGTGGCTTGTTAGCTAGTAACATGCACACGCCAACAATGCCCATGTACTACTGGCCGTTGTTTAAATGGCTTGTGAGCTAGTAACATGCACAGGCCTACTGCAAACTGGCATCAGATGGTTAGACTTACTTTAGGTTGTTAGGAGTCATTGAGACTTGGATTTTGATATTTTCTGGGATCTGTTAATCTGTTGAGGATTTCTGCTCACCAAGCTGTTAACTGAATTGGTTTTGTTCATATGAGATCCTTAACTAAGCTCGGGCATGCAGGGGAACTTGCAAAACCCCAGTTGTAAATGGTGATAAATGTAGAAGTGGTGTACAGGGAAGTGTTTGTCATCATTCTAGTTTCCTGTTTTTCTGTCTTTGTATCGTTGTGTATCCTTTCGCTTAACTTCCTCGTTCCTAAAGGCTGGCGCCCTGGAAGGGTGTTGTCTGAATTGAACCATGCCAACTCTCAGAGTTCAAAGTTAGGCTAGAGCATCCTCCTCATTGGGACTGAGCAGCTTTATAAGAGGATACCTAAGAAGTTGGTGTCAAAGTCCACTCCGAGTGCTCCATGCTAATTGTGTCTTTGAAAGGGCTTGACAGCATCAAACAAATGTTTGAAGATATCAAGGGCCGGTTTGTTTCATCAATATGGTAATCCGGATTTCCTATGCCCGGATCTCTTATACTTAGAACAACAAGAATTCTTTTTGGAGTACTTTTGCTTATTCTAAGAATAAGTAATTCTCACCTTTTAGGTGAGTTGAGTTATTCTACTTATTCCGAGAATAACGTGTCCGCTCCAGAATAGTGCATCCGCACTCTCAAACTCAAATAAGCCTCATAAGTCATCTTATTCGACTCCTTATTCTCGAAACAAACCGGCCTCAAGTGAATTTTTCAAGGATTCATAGGATGTTAGAAGTGATTTCAACCTTGGAAATTTTCCCGGTCAAGCAGATCATGCAAACTGAATCGTGCTAGTGATTTCAAGCTCCCACAACCTTGATGCTCCGATTTCCCTACCTATGATGGTATTGAGGACCCTTAAGTCTAAAAGAACAAAACTAACCAATATTTTGCTCATTACCAAATTCTAGGAACGCCACAAGGTTTCTGCTGCATCTTTCCGATTTATATGTTGCATGCTTCGCAACAGTATTGATGATTTATGGGTACCAGAAGTTCTATTTCATGGTTGGATCCTTTGAAGGTTTAAATAATGGACTTGGTTTAGGCTTCTGAACACCCCCTTTGGTGCCTTGAGCAAACTTTAGACAGGATTTTTGATGAATCCCAGTGACCGTCAAATTAATCCAAGGTGGTTCAGACATGCTCCTCTTAGGTACTTTTCCATGGTGGGTTGTGGCTAGATCTTGAACTGGCACTGCATCCGGAAGCCAAGCTCTGATCAAAATAAGGTTTCATAAGCTTACAGGTTTCCTAGGACCCCCTAACTTCCTCCAGTTAAAATGCTGACTGAAGAACAACCAACGGTGCGTTGTAATAAGGGCCTTTGTTACAGTTGTTATTAGATGATGTAAATTTGGCAAGTTGTTTCTCCAGTTGATGAGATATAGAGCTTGCATATGAGGGACACTAAGGGTCCATTTGGTAACCTGTAAAATAATAGTTAGAAAAACATTTTCAGGAAAATCTGATACAAAGATTTATTTGGTAGTCCAGAAAACGTTAGTCAACAGAAAAGATAATTTGTTGACTCTATCTAAATCAGGATTTTGGCATCAGAAGAGAAGGTCCGAATGCCGTTTTCCTGAAAAACTTCAAACGTCCCGCGTATGTGCTTGATAAGGATGACTATAGGTGCTGTCCGTTAAAAATAAAAGAGTGTTGTCCGTTAAAAATAAAAGAGACTGCCTTTTTTTTTATGCGGTTAAAATAAATTTTCATCTTTTTTTGAGATGTTCGATCTAAAATCGGATTAGATAGGCATGTAGGATATGTCAGGGGGTTTTCATAAAAATCAAAAAATATGAAAAGGTAAAAAATTGAGCTCCAATGAATAGGATGTTACTGTTCATTGGGGTTTAGTTTTTGAATTTTCATCTTTTTTTGAAATGTCTGATCGAAAATCGAATTATATGAGCATGTAGATCATGTTAGAAGTCTTCAAAAAAAATTTATGAAATTAAAGAATCAATCCTCAATGAATAGCATATTACTGTTCATCGAGTTTTTGTTTTTGAATTTTTATTATTTTTTAGGATATCTGATCGAAAATCTAATTATGTGGACATGTAGGACATGTTGGGGGCTTCAAAAAAAATTTCAAAAAGTTTTTTTTTAGTTTGACTGTACTATCATGCGACGTAATAACTCCTAAGGGTGCAGTAAATTATTCTCTCTTTTGAATTACTTATATTTATACCCTTAAAACTTAAGATATTATAATTCTACACTTATATCCTTAAAACAATATGATACTTTTGAAACTTACCAAAATTTCACTTTTACGAAAAAAATAAAATAAAAATATATTTTTATAATAAAATTTATTTTTATTCTAATTATATTTTAAATACAACCAAATATATAATGTGTATTTTTATAATATCTTTTTATTTGAACCATCTAATTAGATGTCAAGTTAGGGCATTTGGCAACCAAAAAAATAGAAGAAAAATAAAAAGATCTTTTCACTTTGCCATTTGAACTTTGACAACGTGGAAACATGATTTTTTTTATTTTAATCATCTAATCTAATGTCGAACTAGAATGTTCTCCAAACTCAAAAAAATTAAAAAAATTACACTGATTTTTCGAATTTTGATGGTGTGGGCACAGTCTTTTTTTATTTGAAATGTATGATCAAAGGCCGAGTTGGTTGTTCTCTCAAGTCAGGAAATAAAAAAAAAAGTCAATTGACTATGTTATCTATGCTAATAATCTCATAAGTGTCTGATCAGACAGTTCAAATTTTTTTTTCCAAGAAAACAAACAAGTGAAAAGATTTTAGAAAAATATTGATCACGTTTTTAAGAAAATATTTTACAGAAAAATAAATAAATAAAAAGATTTTCAAAAAAATATTTTCAAAAGTACCAAATGATAGATTATATTTTTATCTTCCTTGTAAATTAATTTTCTTTCCGGTAGAATATATTTTATGTAAAACCAGACTAAACGTATCATAAGCTGAAAATTAAAAAGAAAAAAAATGCCCTTTAATGTTGCGGTTTGAATTTTGATCATGTGAAGATATTGTCTTTTTTATTTGAATTATCTAATCAAATGTAGAGTTAAGATATTCTTTCAGTTCCAAAAACTATAAAAAAATCTTTTGGCTCTGCCGTATCTATGTTAAAAATTTTGTAATACAAAAATTCTTTTATAAGCAAACAAATGTATGAAGTCATTTTCAAGAAAAGATTTTACGGGTAAACAAACGAATGAAAAGATTTTTAGTCGATTACGTTTTTATTTTCCTCCTAAATTGCTTTTCTTGAAAAAAAAATTCATCCGATTATGTTTTACATGCAACCAAAAGGACCGTAAACATTCAGATTTCACCTTTTCTGACATTTCTACTCGTAAAAGCTAGAGATTGCCACGATGAATCACGAGACCCTTCGGTAATTGACATGGATTAAAGGTAGTAGTGTTGATTGTTTTAAGAAGTACACAACTTATTGGATCTCAAAACCCTTTTCAGGTCATGGCTGCTATAGGGGAAAGTTATAAAGCCAAGGGACTTGTTTGCAGGTCAGTTTAACCTTCCAGGTTGTCTCATTCGCTTGATTTTTATGTTATCCAATTAAGGAACTGCAATGTCGGAAGCTGCTTGGTTAGGTTGTGCACTATTTAGATAAATAACTATCAAGTTTAATCCATAAGGGATAAAACAGTTACTTGGACTATGGTAACTGCCGTTGGCTTGGGTTAAAAAAAAAGAAGAGTTGAGATACTACCAATGCCATTTTTCCCATACGTGTCATGGTTGTTCAAGAAAAGTCAGATGGTCTCTTAATATAATCAGTTTCTGATCCTAAGTTGGCTGCATTGCATGTTCAGTACAAAGTATTTGATACCGCACACAACTTACCTCATTGACCTTTTGATCATAGATTCCTGTTGATTGAAGAAGGGTGAGACATACTGTAGTCAGTACTCTATTATCAACTTAGTTGTTTTGCAAAATCTTCCAAATCTAAGCTTAATGTCTCAGAAATATTTTGGCCATGTCATCCCTAGTCCTAATGAATGGTAGAAGACAAGGAAAAGTCCTCCATACTACAGTGGCTAAGGCCAACATATATCAAAGCTTTGAGAGGATTTTTGGGCTTAATTGGTACTCTGAGCTGTTCATTAAAGCCACAGTTTAATTGCTACTCTGCTCATAAACTTTCCAAAGACAGAAGACCACATGGAATTAGGAAGTTGAGAGGGCCTTTGCAACCTTAAAAGTGAACTACGGTTAATACCTGTGTACATGGATGCAATTCTCATGCAAAAGGGGAGGCTAGCGGCCTACATTAGCAAGGCATTATGTTGACAAGCCTCAATTTAAGGAGATGGAGGCTATTATCTTTGCTGTAAAAAAATATAAATCTTCGGATCTTTTAGGTGCCTTTGGTAGTAGAAATATACACACTCCAGCTCAGCACATCTTGCTTGCCATGGTAATGGGGTTTGATTTCCAATTGGATTACAAGTCTGGCCACCAGTGTTGAAGTTATTGGGCCATCCAATTCAAAACTTTAAGACTATGAGTGGAGTAGACACCATCTATTAAACACTCTTTGATTTTGTCCTTTTTCCAATACAGGACTATTCTAACACGCCCCCTCACGTGCAGGCCAATTTTAGGTTCTGTCACGTGGACCACAAATACGGAGTGCGTGGCTCGGTTCGTAACTATAGACTCTGATACCATGTTGAAATTATTGAGCCATCAAACTCAAAATCTTAAGGCTTCTAACAACCAGGATCAAGCAGTAAGTAGATGCTTGCTCCGGGTTAGTAGAGCACGCCTCCATTCATGCTGCTTGTACTTTAGAACCTGCTTTCAAAGCCTCTTTAGCTGTATAGAACTACTGCCATTTTGACCAGATGCAAACCTAGCTTTTCTGCATTTAAGTCGGTTTAATAGAAAATTCTTATGCATTTTTTTCCCCTTAGCGACAAGATTAGCTTCATTATGCTACTTGCACGATATTGTGTCTTGCATCCCATGAATGTTTTCCGTTCACTGGCCATTTAGCCTATGTTCAGCTAGAATTTGATGGAATTTCATGTCTCATATTAGTTTCTTTTGGAAGGTGACAGACGTCACAATTCATTACTGGGATGAGAAAAGATACAAAGTGGCAAAGCCAAAGAAGAACAGAGAAAAAGATACGGTTCAGCCTTGAAAGAAACAGAGGCGGCCAATCTTGAGCACACATCAGGGAAAAAGAAAAAAAAAACTCTACTTATATCCAGTTGATAAACTAGAGAAAGTTAGAGATGTCGACTCTCATGTTATCAAGTTCCTCCATTGCCTGGCCTTCTGAAGCAGGGAAGAAGGCTCAGGAATTATCTCCTTGACATTTGCAGATTTGCCCCCAATTACCCAGCTTAGATATCTCTATCCAGAGTATGGGACGTATTGTTGAATTCACCAGTAAATCTTCTTTTATTTCTCTCATGCCATACTATCCACATCATGGCTGGTAGAAACAAGGACCAAAGCCCTCTTTCGGAAGAGTTTGGACAACTGTAAGGCCACCACTACATGAGGCAATACACATTCTGAGGTTCTACCCATTGAACTTGGAGACTTATGCATTAGAAGGTCCAGTACAGATTAATGATTCCACACTGGCAGAAAAGATGATCAATATTCTCTTCAAACAGTTCACAAAAAATAAACACAGGGTTTTGGATATGGCAATTAACTTTGATACTGTCACTAGTTGGAAGTCTTTTCAGTGCCACTTTCCACAAGAACAACTTGATCTTATTTGATAATTAGTTAGACCAAATATTGCTCTTCCACCACACTTTCAATCCTCCATCATCTAACAGCTTTGTAATACTGTTAACAGAAAATGTACCTCTAGTTTTCCATATCCATCTCCTGCTGTCTTTCCTGATTCACATTCAGAGTAACCCCAGTGATTATTCTTAAGATAGTCAAACAGTTCATTCATCTCTGTATCTGTAGGGTCCCTTCTAAGATTGACATTCCAATGGTAAGTGTCATCAAATATGTTAAGTTTGAGCTAAATTCCTCCCCTGGCCATCCACAATCTGATAAATGTTACTGAAGAGAATAGCAAGTGGTGAATTTGTATACCATTTATCCTCCCAAAATCTGATTTGTTCTCCATTCCCAACACAAAGGCTAACCCTAGGAATAATAACTTCTGCTATCTTGGCAATCTTCTTCCAAATATGGGACACATTGGAGGTCCCTAGATAGTTCAAGGCTCCACCCTGAAGCATTGAAATAATACTTTGACTTGACAATCCTCGCCCATCTAGCATCTTCCTCATCCCCCACAACCATTTGGCTAGAGAAGCACTTTTGGAAAGATTCAATTTGACCAGACCGACAACCCTTTGTTCTTTACTTTTACACATTTTGTCCTAAGCTACTACATGAAGGCCTTTCCTATTTCTCTTCCCATAAAGAAGGACCTTCTCAAGGATTCAATCCTCCTTTCAATAGTTTTGGGACTATTGTGGATAGAGAGGTGGGAGTTGGCCAAAGAAGAAAGGGCTGTCTTAGACAGAATCCATCTTCCTCCAGCTGATGGAAACATAGCTTTCCATCCCTCTAGCCTTCGCTCAAACTTATGGATAAGCTCATTCCAATCTCAAACCCACCTTTGTGTGCCATTAGGAAGTGGTAAACCCAAGTACTAAATAGGAAATTGTGACCCTTTACAGTCCAAAATATCAGCCTTCTCAACCACTCTCTCCTAACACATTAACACCCAAAACTACAGATTTATTGAAGTTGATCTTCATTCCTATAATGGCTTCTACAAGAGTTGAGAGTCTCTTTATGTTATCAAGCATAAGATCATGTCCTGATGAGAACAATAGAGTGTCATATGCAAATCACAGATAAGACAACTAAAAACCACTCCTTCCAATCTTGGAATCATCTACCAACATTTGACCCATAGCTACGGCTGCAACTTTAGGCGGGCCAACCCGAATCCACATTGTGAGTGCTCAAATTAGGGGTGTGATTATCATGAAAAATTTATGTTGATCATGTGACAAAATAAACCTATTAAAAAGAAACTAAGTGAATATGATCGCCATAAACTTTTAACTAAAAAGTTCCAAAAGAAAAGATTGATCGCCTACTTGTCTTGGAATTGGGAGATGTTGAAGTCCTTGATTCTCCTCCTTCAGCCGGCTGAAGAAAGAGAGCCCTTTTGACTTTGTTCTTGCTTTGACTGCTTATCGAACTTTGAGGATCATCCAGATTCTTTTTCTTTGTTGTTGATTCTCTCATCTTTATCTTCTTTAGTACCTTGCAAGAAAGTGGAAAGAAAGAGAGAGGGAAAAACAATAAGAACTCAAATAGATATAGTATCTATTCCAGTAGAAATTTTAATCATGCAACTTGAATAAAGAACTCACTTGTTTGATGGTCTTTTAAACCCCTTAAACAAATAGGTTTGAAATTATGCTAGTGAGTGTGTGTTGCATGGAGTGATGTGATGAAATTGTGATGCTAATGTGATAAAAATATGAAAAAGATGTAGAAATCAATTAAGAACTAAGTTGGATGGCCTCTGGAAAGCCTTGGTCTTGAATGGGGAAGAACGGATGAAGAAAGGATGCAGACTCCTAGAAGCAGCATCACTTCGATCCTTCAGCGTTTGGACGTCGTCTCCTTCTTAGCTCAATTTTCACTCAAAATTATCACTAATCTTTCAAGAATGATCACTAACTTGTTAATGACCAAGGGGTTGGGTATTTATAGGCTTTAAGTTCACGCATCCGCAGTAATGATCAGATCAACATGAAAGAGTTTGAAGTTTATCCAACTAACAAACAGATAAATACAGCCTAATTCATCATTATCTATAATTATCTAAAACGCGTCGCCTATGGGAGACGTCTTTTAGCTTAATTAAGATAAGGATAAACATCGGGAAGAAGAAACAAAAACAGCTTAGGAAACCTAAATGGCGTCGTGCATAGCAGACGTCTTTTAGTTTATTAACAAATTAATTAAAAATCAGATTAATAATCAAATAAGAATAAACTCTAAATGGCGTCTTCATAGGTCGGCGTCTTTTAGACTCCTTTCATATTTGATTAAAATCTGAGTTAAAATGAATTTCTTTAATAAACTTAAATAATGTCTGTCTGACCGATGTCATTTAGACAATTAATCCAGAAAGATTAATAAAAATCAACTAATGATTAAATATCAGACCATTTTGAGGTATTATTATATGATATGAAATTTACTCAAAATGATGTCAAAATTAGCGTGTCTACAGCTGCCTCACATTGGCATCATCTTTGCAAGGGAGTGAAATGAAATGGAATGTACTGAAAAGGTGATGCCAAGGTGTGATGAGACACGCTCTTAACATCACATAACTGGAATTTTTCTCAAAATCATCAATGAAGATAACTCAAGGAAATCAATGGAATCGATCATGTCTGGATGAGATAGACAATGAAATAAAATAAGGTCGATCAACCTCCACTGATTGGGAAGTACTCCAGGTCATAGACACTGTAGGTTTCATCGTGGGGAGCGATTACCAGCCAATGTGGATGTGCTGCAGCCATGATGGATCTTTGAAAAAAAAAAAGAAATGTTAGATAAAGAGTCTAAGAAATGATAGAATTCCAAGGATATCTTTTAGTGAACCTCAAAGATAATCAATATATTCAATTCATAATGGAATATTTCATATCATGTTGGATTTATTTGATCAATGGTCTGAAAGTTTAATCAATAATTAATTCTTATCACAGTTATATCAAAGTTCTACATGATGCATGCTGGGCTAAAAGAAAAATGTAAAGTCAAATGAAATATAAAATAATCAAGGATAATATTATTAAATTATCATTAATGAGTCAAGATACCAATTCTTGTAATTCAGTGCAAAGCCGAAGCTCCTTTATCTACGCACCGTTTCACAAAAGTGGAACCATCATCCTCATTAATTAACAATCCAACGGCCTATCCGTGCGATTAAGAATTCTCTGGAATTATCACCGTTTTTGTTAAAGGGGAACTCAAATTCCAGTTTCATCAAAACTACAAGGTCTTTGATATAATCTAATAAATATTTAACATATAGTAATGATGATGCAAATTAATCACATGAAAGAATACAGGGATAGAGATAACCATCTTTTTAGCCACGGTCGGGACTCATAAACTCCCACAGTGGGATCTTCTTGGGATTCTCTGCTTTATTTGGATTTTCCTGAATTTCCTGCACTAAAAAATCATCAGTAACTTCAAGTAAACATTTAATTAAGCATCAAAATATGGATAAACATTGAATTTTGGGAAAATAACAGAAAATCCTAAAACACGTCGTGTCGCGTCGATGCCATTAATATTAACTAAAACACGTCGTTGTTCAACGACGCCTTTTCAGTCGCAGAAATAGGTTCTGGCTAACTTCTACCCGGATTCCAACTCTCTTCGTGTACATCCCTTCTCCAATCCGGAAAAGCCTTCCTAGAATCGCAATCCTCTCTATATAAACTCCATAAACTTATATCAAGGCATCCCTAACACAATCTAGAGATCAAAGTTAGTGATTTTCTTCACAGTTTAAGGATTTTCAAGGTTTTCAAGGCTTCAAGAAGGAAAAGCTCAAGAACAAGATGGATTCTTCAAACAAGCGGGTGAAGAAGACGTTAGAGAGACTTTCCGATGTGGAAAATCATTTAAGTGGAAGAGATCCTAACCTCCAAGTAAGTTAAATCTTCTTTTCCTTCAATCCTTTTTCTTCAATTTCCCTTTTTTCTCCATGTTCTTCAAGTTCTTCAAGTAATTCTCCCTTCTATTTTCTAGGTATATCCTTTATTTCCCGGCCCAAGGAAATTCACTTCTCTCCCTTGGATTCGAAAGCTTGCTAAAAGTACTACTATTTCCATGCAATCCTTTGTTTCCAAGTGGAACATCTAAGGTCTAGTAGTCCATGCAAAGCATTACAAGAGTCCAAACATGGACTGGGCAGCTATGGGTGTTTTGATTGAGTTATGGCATCCTCAAACCCATACCTTCCTTTTTCCTGAATTTGAATGCACTATTCTTCTAGAAGAGGTTGAACTCTTATTGGGCCTTCCCAAAATCAAGTTGAACAATAATAATGAAGTGATCCAGAATAAGATGGCTTTGATGAGGGAAAAGATCACATGTTAACAATTGTTGATAAAAATCATGAAGGATCTAAAAGAAGTTAAAGGATGCCTCATCAAGAAAGGAATCAATCTTGCAAAGCTTGTAGAGTGGACTTTGTACGAAATTGAAGATCCTGGAGAGGATGACACTGAGAACGTGATGAAAGCGTTCACCACGTGCCTAGCCGGAGCTTTGTTCTTTCCTGCTCAAGACAACATTCTTGAAGATGATCAAGTCAGTGCAATCTGCGAAATCTTTGAGGGAAGACAGATCGGCACAACGATTCTGGCCTATCTCTACAGTGGGCTCTCTGCAGCATCTACAGGTCAGCCTCCCTATGGTTGTATGCTACTCTTCGCTCTGTGGGTTGAGTTGCACTTCAAGTTTGAATATCACACTAGGAATTCAGCAAGACCGTCTCAAATCTATCAGAATAGCCTTATCTTCCATATTTCCAACATTGTGAAATTCAATGAAAAGATGATCAATCGAGTGCCAAAACTCAAGACCCGAGCTGACTGGAGAGATTATCTGAGAACAATGTCAGTAAATGGGTTCGACTCTTCACCTCTTGCTCTTGTAGGAAAGCCCATTCGAGTACGCCGTGCAGCTGGTGCAGAGCTTAAACTGATCGGGACTACTGAGTTCGTACTGTATAATCCTCATCGCTGCTATACTCAACTCAGCCTGCCTCGCCATGAATTCCCTGAGTTTTCCCATACATCTCCAATCAAGAAGCGTGCCTTGGAATCCGATGAAGACTATGAAGCTACTGAACTTATAGTTACTTTGTGGAATATTAGCTTCAATCATCGTGTAAAATCCTCTCAGAATGCTCATAGAGGCTTAACCTATCCATATGTAATGGGGCTTCAGGAAATTTGCCCTTGAAAGCTCTCTCTCTCTTTTTTTTTTCTTTTCCTTTTATGATGTAATAAAGAATTTATTTCAATAAAGAATTATTCATTTATGTCTTTAAATCTATCCTTAAAGTTCTGTGACTTGTCTAAGATTTTTTCTTAAATATAAACTTGATTTTTCCTTGAAATATGACAATTCGAGTATACTTAATGTAAAACGCGTCCACTCAGAAAGACGCCTTTCAATCATAATTCATTTTCCAAAGATTAATCCTTAAAATTACAAATTATCCTTAAAACGCATCCACAAGTATAGACGTCGTTTAGTCAAAAATCCTCTTCCAAAAATCAAGGATCAATTTTGAAAACCCGAATTTATTCTTAAAAAGCGTTTACATGTCTAGACGTCATTTAGTCAAAAATCATTTACCAAAAATCAAAGATTAATTATGAAAACTCGAATTTATTCTTAAAACGCGTCCAGATGTCTAAACGCCTTTCAATTCTCTCTCTTACTTTTCTCCAGAATTCCACCATTAATTCTGTGATTAATCCACTGAAACGCGTCGTGAGGTGTAGACGCATTTAATCATCATGCCTTATACTGCTCTGACTAGAATTGACAGTTTAAACTGAAACGCGTCGTTCTGTCAAGACGCCTTTTGATCGATTTCAAACACCTGCCTTGCCGCCTTAGTTTATGCGTCCTGAATGGCGTCGCTGTACCCCAACGCGTTTTAACCTTGTTTAATAGAACCCGCGCAAGCCCTCTTTCTTCCTCATTCTTCCCAAAACTTTCACTTTCTTCTTCCTCTCCGGCGGCTCTCTGTTTCCTTTCGGCGATCTCCGTTCTCCGGCGATCTTATCTCCACTCCGACCTTCCTCTTGCAGCCCTCTTCTTGCACCATCCTCTCTCTCTCTCGAGCTCTCTCTAACTCCCTCTCAAGCTCTCTTCCTCTAGCTATCTCTCTCTCTTAAGTTTTCTTCCTTGGCCATGGAACCCGACGAAGGATCGAGGGGGAAACGTTGCCGCGCCGTCCGCGTGGTGAGGAGGGAGGAGCACGAAGAAATTCTTCCCGAGGAGGCCATGGCCTTAGAGGCGGCGGCGGCGATCCTTGGCGAAGATATCCCCCCACCGACGGCAATCGAGGGAGGAGAAGAAGAAGAAGAGGCTCTACACTTGGTAAGCTCTCTATGGAATGCATTTGGATGTAGAAAAGAGGGAGGAAAGGGGTTCTTAGGAGAACCCGAAATCTGGCTTGAACGGCGTCCAGACCAGGTGATGCCTTTCAAAGGGCGTCGCCATGGTCCGACGCCATTCAGGCCAAAATTCAATTTTTAATTAGGATAGAAAACGGGTTCAAAAGGCGTCAAGGGTGGTGGACGCCTTTCAAAGGGCGTCCATCACTGCAGACGCCTTTTAAAAGGAATATTTTATTGATTTTCTGTTCATTGACTGATGAAATTTTCCTTGTTTTATTTGCAGGGGACGATGAGGGCCCGGATCTCATGGGACTTAGTGATAGAAGCCTACCGGGGACTCCCAGACTTCCAGAAGGCACGCCTGCGCCGGATGGGGTTCGCGGAGATTCTCGAGATCGAGCCATTTTGGCTCGATTTGGTCCTCCTACAGGCGCTTCGGGAGAGGTGGCATGCGGAAAGCAGGGCTTTCCTAATGCCCTGGGGACATATGGTTCCCAGTTTAGAGGACGTGGCCAGGATCACTGGCTTTAGGGTAGAGGGTCGGGCAGTGAGTGGGGTGACCTACTCCGACTACTTAGGATTAGCAGAGAGTCTCCTAGGGATAGAGGTTTCTGGCGGGCTGGGTAGAGAGTCCAGGACCGTGCCTAGAGTAGAGGTAGAAGCAGCCCTAGGATTAGTAGAGCCTAGGCGGCGATCTGACGAGACCCGCGAGGCTTTTAGGGATAGATTAGCCGAGTCCTCCTCCGCTGTTTACTGTAGTGATCTGAGTCAGGAGGAGGAGGTAGATAGGCTGTTGAGAGTCTTTCTTGTTTTCTTCTTTGGTCGGTTGCTCTTCGGTACGAAGAGAGACCATATCCATTGTAGATTTCTTTCTTTGTTAGATGACCTCGACCACCTTCATGAGTATGCCTGGGGTGCGGCCCTCCTAGCCCATCTCTTCGCAGACCTTTCTGCGGTCACACCGGACCACGAGACCACCGTCAGTGGCTTTTTGCCATTCCTCCAGGTATTAAATTGTTTTAATTATTTGTTTATACAATAGAATACAATATGATGCAATTTTTCCTAACCTATATGTTTATGTGCAGGTTTGGAGTTACCATTACTTCCCGCTCGGCCGAGCGTGAATTGTGAGGCCGGACATTGTCCCCTTGGCTTGCCGCTGGCAGCCGATTGTGGACACGGCCCTACAGCACCACCAGCTGACGGCCCTCCGCCGTCAGTTTCTTGATTATCCGGAGCTTCTAGTAAGTTTTGATTTGTTCAATTTTATTTATTAAATGCAGTGTTTCATTTATTAAATGCAATTTATTTATATGAATGCATCTAACCTGTATGCAGGTGATCTGGCGCCCATACTTGGGCATGGGCGAGGAGGGCTAGCCGTGGGTGATGGCTGGCCGGAGACGGTTCGGGAGGCAGATGTGGCTCCACTGCCTCAACGAGATTGAGCCGCTCCGCCTTCGCCTAGTCATGAGGACCTTGGGCCTCCACCAGGAGTGGGTGGACGAGGAGGTCCCGGAGGGCGTTGGGAGGAGCATGAGGGGCAAGCAGGCCCTCACGGATTGGCGTGCCAAGTTCCCCGAGCAGTACGAGGATTGGCACCGCCACAGCGTACGGGTGGAGTCCCATACAGAGAGCAGCGAGGCTTATCTCCAGCAATACCGGGCCCACTACGCCGATCAACTTCGGCTCCTCCGACCACTTGATGTAAGTATGATTTATGCATCTTTCATTTTATTATTATCTTTAACTTATATTTGTGAGTGAATGTATGCATGTGTGGTATGCAGGATGCACGGGATGTTGTGATCATCGACCTCCGGGCCCACCTACATGATGCAGAGGCCCAGCTGGAACAGGTTCAGAAGGAACTCTTTGACCTGGTATGTATGCATGCTTATGAGTGTTTTAATTAATTAATTTGTTTTTACAATTAGACACTGACGGTTGTCTTTTGGTGCAGCGAGCCGTCTACACCCAGGCAGCTCCCCCTACTTATGGAGCCTCATCATCTTTGGCGCCGTCTGCTGCTCACGAGGCTACTCTAGCTGACCTCCAGAGTCAGCTTGCCTCCGCCATTCATCGAGCTTCTCTCGCGGAGGAGGATCGGGCTGCTCGAGTAAGTTCTATCCTTTCCCTTTGACTTTCTTTTTCTGAATTTGATTTTGATCGCTTGATTGCCTTGGACTAACAATATCTTCTTCTGCAGGTTGCTGAGCTTCAGGAGGCCCTTCACAGGGCAGAAATCAACGCAGCTCGGGTCCGTGAGCTCGAGGAGCAAGTGGCCCGTCTCTCCACCGGAGATCTCGCACGACTCCAGGTTCGCCTGGAGATCGTGACTAAGGAGAGGGACTAGGATCTGGCTCGGATGGAGAGTCTCCAGGGCCGACTTTCGGTAGCCGAGCACGAGCGCCGGATGGTGGAGGAGAGATACCAGCGAGCCCGCCAGCGGGCTATTGATCGAGGTCAGGCGAGTGCTTTCACGGCCAGCGTCGCCATATCGTCCGGCCAGGCAGGGCCGAGTACGATGGGACCACCTCCACCTCCTAGACGAGGACCAGCACCGGACGCTCCTGATGAGGCTCAGAGCCAATTCGATGAAGGGGCAGGGGAGAGTCAGCCATGAGGGCTGCGTATGTACTTTTCTTTTCTTTTGTGTATCATGTACAAACACCTTTTTGATATATATATGAAATTTTGCGTTTAGCTTTATGTCTCAGCATTTGTGTGATTTCCTTGGCTTTCATTCCTGTACCATGTACATTACTTAACAAACAGGTCAAGTATCTATTTAGGCTTAGCCCCTTGCTCAGTCAAGTAACTGATCAATCAATCATTTTCTTGGTAGAAGGGTCAAGGGGCATAGCCTTTATTAACAAAGGTAGCATGAATAATCAAACTGTAAGCAAAAATGCAACATGCAAGCAGACAGATGCTCACTGAAAATAAAAAGAATGAAACACACTAGATGCAATAAGTAGATGCTAATTGAAATATTTTTGTTGTTTTGAAGCATTCATTTTTGTTTGGGTTTTGGAACATATATGTTTTTTTGGATTTTAAAATATGTATTTTTTTTGGATTTTGAAATATGTACTTTTTTTTTTAATTTTGAAATATGTACTTTTTTTCGATTTTAAAACATGTATTTTTTTCGGATTTTGAAATATGTATTTTTTTTTTTTTTGGAATATTGTGCAAACTAAAAAGACCAGCATGGTACTCAGATCAAAAAGAAACATAGTCATTTATTAACTTAATTCTCAAATTGTTCTTTAATAATCTAACTTAGACCCATCGTGCTTAAACTTGTGTTTCTATTCGTGATCCCATTTGATGATTTGATCCTTAGTCAATCTAGGTCGTTCCTTAAGCTTGGAGTACGCCTCTTCAGAACGAAAGGAAGAATTGGTTTAGAAAGCCCACGAGAAGGTTCCGGGGACCTAAAAAGATGTTCCTTTCTTACCCTAATATCTGTTGGGGTTCGGTCATTTTCTTTCTGGAGTATTTATCGACCTTGCATTCCCTTTTATTTCATTTCATGGCTTGGGTGTAGTGTAAATGGCCTTTTGATTTGACATTTGGCTTTTGCCTTTTGTTTTTGCTTCTCTTTTCTTTTTCTTGGGACAGATCTCGTCCTTTTTTTTTTTATGACGGCCTCCTACTAAGATGGCGGGTATTCTTGGTAATCTATTCTAAGCCTCGTTCTGACATCATGGGTCGAGTGTAAAAAACAGAATTTTTTTTGTTTAAAAAGAATGATTCGCACTTTACACTTTTAGTCAAGCTTTCGGTATTCTTTAGGACTTGGCATCTCTTGTTACTCATGAAGCAAATGTGTCAGTGTGTGTAATAATGTGTTTGAATTAAATTATTCAGACTGATAAGGGAATTTGAGTTTCTAAATTTTCTGATTCTACTGGTATTTGCACCATGCTGATAGACTCTTTAACCTAAGGGTAGTATTTCTTGAGATACAGTCCATTCCATGGGTGAGTTAACTCTTCCCCTTCTGCATTAACTAGACGGTAAGCGTTACCAGGAAAAGCATGTGATACAACATATGGCCCTTCCCAATTGGGTTGGAATTTAGAACGCGGACCACCAGGTTTTACAATGATTCTTTTGACAACCATTTCACCAACTTTGAACTTACGTTCAATAACTTTCTTTTGATAAAAACGTGCTAATCTATTTTGATAAACTCTTGCATGATTACCAGCTGACCATCTTTTCTCATCTAAGAGTTCCAATTGAGCAAGGAGTGTTGAACGGTGTTCATCAATGAAAAATTCCTTATTCAATTGTACTCTTAATGACGGTATAAGGATCTCGTATAGAACTACCGCCTCTATTCCAAATGTTAAGAATAAGGAGTCTGCCCAGTGGGCGTGCGGATTGAAGTTCGGTAGGCCCATAGAGCCTCAATCAATTTTTCTGGCAAGTCTGTAAATTTATTAGACTTGCACGTCTTTTTTATGCTTTTTATCAAAGTCTTGTTAGTTGCCTCTGCTTGGCCATTGCCTTGCGGATAATAAGGAGATGAATGATGCAATGCAATTTGGTACCTGTTGCAGAGGTTTTTCAGCTCTTGCGACACGAACTGCGGTCCATTGTCGGTGACGATGGTGCTTGGAATTCCAAATCTAGTGATGCTATTCTTCATGATGAACTTGCAGACGGTTGATGCTTTGACTTCCGTGTATGCTTCAGCTTCCGCCCACTTGGTAAAGTATTCCGTTGCTGTGAGGATGAAGGACTTCTGCTTAATGCTGGAATCAGGATTGCCAAGGGGTCCAATGATACCGAAGGCCCACATGGAGAAAGGCTATGGGGAGGAAACATGATGGAGTGAAGATGCAGGAGAATGAATCTTATCGGCGTGAAGTTGACACTTGGCACACCTACGGACATATCCTACAGAATCTTCTTCCATGGTTGGCCAATAAAATCCTTGTCTAAGGATTTTCTTTGCTAACATCTGTCCATTAACATGGCCACCACAAACTCCAGCATGAGCTCCTTCCATAACCTTCCAAAGCTCATCTTCGTCTAAACATCTTAGAAGAACTCCATCAAAACCTCTTTTGTATAATGCTCCCCCAACTATGGTGTATCTTTGAACAACTCTCCTGATAGCCTTTTTCTCCTCAGATGTGGCTTTCTTAGGATATGATTGATCTTCACAATATTTAGCAATTTCGTAGTACCATGGTTTCTGTTCATCATCCATCTCTTCTAACAACTCCATTAATATAATTTCTCTCTTTTCCAAAATATTTCCATCTTTGACCTTCTTCAGCAGTTTCTCCTTAGTTCTAAGGAATGAGGGGTCTTTCACGGCGGGTGAAAGACGCCTATGAACGATGATTGATTCGGATTGTCTGCTGATTGGGAAATTGAGTGAAGATGCAAGTGAAGCTAGAGCGTCAGCTAAGATGTTCTGATTTCTAGGAGCATGGACGAAGATCAACTTTGTGAAAAGCTTAGCATAAGCAGAAGTAAGTTCTTGATAAGGCTTGAGCTTGAAATCAAGAGTTCGATATTTGGTTAACACCTGGCGAAGAATCAATTGGCTATCACCCACAATTCTGAGCTTGGTGGCACCATGGAGATGGGTAGCCTCGAGGCCTGCAAGGAGTGCCTTGTATTCAGCTATATTGTTAGTGACTGGAAAGTCAAGCTGAAAGGCTTGTGGAATGGTGACACCTTCAGGTGATAATAGGACAATGCCTATACCCTTTCCATAGGAATTCAGAGCTCCGTCAAAATGCAGAGTCCACATATCATCTTTGATTCGGTCTATGGACATTAGTTCCTCATCCGGAAACTCTGATCGGACTGGATCAAAATGAGGAAGGGGGTGATGAGCGAGATGTTCTGCGATGGCATAGCCTTTAATCGCTTTCTGCTGAATGTAAGTGATATCAAATTGAGATAGAAAGCATTTTCATCATGCTAACCTATCAATAATGACAGATTTCTCAAGAAGAAACTTGATCGGATTCATTCTAGCGATAAGATGGACTTCATGGGCTAGAAAGTAATGCTTCAATTTTTGAACCACCTATACAAGTGCTGCACATGTTTTTTCCATTGTTGTGTATCTTTGTTTAGCAGGGTTGAGAAGTTTAGAGAGATAGTATGCTGCCCTCTTCTTTCCTTTTTCATCCTATTGTGCTAGGACAGCCCCCACCGCATCATCCAGGACAGAAATGTATAGTATCAATGGTTTGCCTGGAGATGGTGGTCTCAAAACAGGAGGACTTACCAAATAATTCTTCAATCCATCAAACACCTCCTGACACTTATTATCCCAATCGAATTTGACTCCCGGCTTGGTAAGCTCGTAGAACGGCTTACCTTTGTAAGTGTTGGGAGACAAAACGGCGAATAAATTGCAACCTCTTGATCAATCCTCTTAACTCTTTCAATTTCTTGGGAGTGACATTTCTCTAATAGCCTTTGCCTTGTTGGGATCGATCTCGATTCCCCGTTTTGACAATGAATCTAAGTAATTTCCCTGAGGATACCCCGAATACACATTTCTTGGGGTTCATTTTTAACTTATATTCTCTTGATCTTTCTAATACTCTTGCCAAAACTTTGGCATGCTCAGCCTTAGTCTTAGATTTCACCAACAAGTCATCCACATACACCTCTAGATCGATATGCATCATGTCGTGAAATATTACCATCATAGCCCTCTGATAAGTGGCTCCAGTGTTCTTTAATCCAAAAGGCATGACGACATAACAATATGTTCCCCCAAGGTGTAGTGAATGACGTCTTTTCTTGATCTTCTTCTGCCAATTTAATATGATAGTATCCTAAAAATCCATCTATAAATGATAAAGTTTCATAGCCAGCAATATTATCGATGAGTACATCAATGTGAGGCAGTGGAAAATCATCCTTAGGACACGTCCGATTCAAATCTCGGAAGTCAATATAGATTCTGACCTTCCCATCTTTTGTGGATAGAGGACAACTCTAATGAATTTGGCTTTATGTAACTTATCGACCTCTTCCTTCATTTTCAAAGCCATCTGTAGGTGGAATCGCCTTAACTTCTGTTTGACCGGGCTAGCTCCATCCTTTAATGTCAACCTGTGTTCCACTAGGGATGAATCTAATCCCGGCATATCCTCATAACTCCAGGCGAAAGTGTCCTGATAATCCTTAAGAACTTGTACCATTGCTTTCTCATCCATTTCAGAAAGATTCTTACTAACGAGGACAACCTTAGGTTCGTCTTCAGTCCCTAGATTGATCTCTCTAGTGGGCTCTTCTACGGCAGCTGAGGGTTCATCGTATCTTTTTACTCCACTAGCATATGCCTCAGCTGCATCCTCGTCATCTTCCTCATTTTCAACAATAGGGTCTTTTTCGTGTATCAATTCATACACCCCATATCCATCATTAGCCGACTCATCATCTACACAATCTTCTGGCATCTGAATAGGATTCTCTAATAGCTGAGGGATCAAAGAGCAAGAAAGGCATTTATCAGCTAAATCCTGGAGGTATCTATCTAGAATTTGTTTACCCTTAGATTTTCTGGACTTCCTAACCTGACTAACCTATTTAGAACTAGACTCCCTAACTTCGCTAGACTCCCTATCCCGACCTAATGAGGACGAAGTAGAATGAAAATTATAGGATACAGGCGGAAATACAGGAGAATCCTTCTGAGGGGAGGGGCAGAGTAGATCTAGAAGAGAATCTTGACCGAAAGACCCGCGCGATGGGGTACAATCGGACAAGTAGGAAGTTTCCTCAATGAGGATATGGGAGAAATTTGTTGCCAAATTGGCGTTTTTTTGTGGATAAAAGATGAACATAAAACAAGAATGAAGGTGAATAGAAGAAGAATGGGATGGAGGAAGCGGCACCAAGGCCAAAGGGTTGGGGGGATCATACAGTAGTATGTTCCAGATCAAATCATAAATCCTCTTTGGATCGAGAGGAGGTTGAGGAATGAAGTCCCGTGGGGACAGGGTGATCTTGATGGGTGGAGCCCATAGAATATCTTCAGTAATGACCCGCAACCAAGTCGGGGTCAGAAGCAGAGTGCAGAACAAGGTATGAAGTGTGAAATGTGAGAAGGATAAGTCCCCCTCCAGAGAAGATCCGTGGTATAACCAGCTTCATAGGGGTCATCTGGCTCCCCTTCATCTGTTTCCTCAGATAGCAGTATTCTTTTATCAAAAATGGCACCAGGCCCTTCAATTAGTTCATCTATTTGTGGCGGCCACTTAGGTTCTGAGGGATCAAGAAACAGTCTATCCAATGCAATATACAAATCCCTTAAGTCAAACCATCTGTACCATTCACACTCAAGGTCTTGGAACTTCCTTTTTTTCATTGGCCGCAGAGCCTCCAAGGACTGGTACGTGAGCAACTCTGAACAATGTCTGGCCAGGTCTCTTCCGTATATGTCATGGAGGTCAAAACAGGAAGTGATAACCACTGTGTTATCATAATTGATCACAGGCCCCTTGACGAAATGTGTGTATAGGGTCCATGTTAGGGGGTCCCGACCTTCTTTGCATGGCGTAGACATTGTCTCCCACACCTTCTGGCCGTCTTCATTTTCTTCCTACTGAGTAATGTCCTGCTTCACTTTTCTTGGCCTATAGCTCAGGCCATTTCTAGGTGTCCTTCGGTTGTCCTTGATGGGCGTGGTTCTACCTTGTAATTGTGTGCCTAGCCTTTTTCCAGGCTGATAACCACCCTTCATCATTATTTTCCTACTAGGGGTACTCATGCACTTCCCCCGTTTTAAGGCATCTAGTGGATAAGAAGTAAGAGTGACGACTTTTAAAGGATCAGCCACCGGACGGTAGACCTGTAATACCGACAGAAAAGGTTGTCGGCCAGGTGAAGAAGTTGGCTTGGTATTCAAAGAGTGAGCAGCAGCAAGGATCGACATGCTCATAACTTTAATGATTCGTCCTTTGTAGGGAAATTTGAGGCACTGATGATTCGTAGAGGGAATCGCCTTGAGGGTTTTTATATATGGACGACCCAAAATAGTATTCAAGGAAGGATCAATTTCCAAAATGTGAAATTCAACCTCGGCATGACATACATGGCCTAACTCTACTTTTAAATAGACCATTCTTAGAGGGGAACGGGTGGAATTATCATATGTTGTTACAGAGATAGGGCGAGGCAGCCATTTTTCCTTGGGTACACCGCACAATTCGAAGGGTCTTCGGAGGCAAGACATTAATTGAAGCCCCCGTGTCAACCAGACATACATCTACGGCCTTCTTGCAGATATTGACCGTAATACTTAGAGCCATGCTTCTGGCTGCTGGTGGTGCTAGTTCCAATGCATGAAATAAGATAGAGGGCTGATCCCCCTGTGGAACTAGTAGTGCGGCAATCTTCTCTACTGGCACGTCTTCATTGACCATCACTTTTTGTAGATACTCCATTAGAGCTTCCTGATGGGTCTTCGATCTCTTTATCAATTCAAGCACAGAGATTCGTGTTGGTGTTCTGTCAAGATGTTTCAACATGTCATATTGAGTGCCTGGTGCACTCTCATCATTATGCGCTTCCTCCGTTGGCTGTGATGGGCTGTCTCTGACTGTTGATTGAGGAAAGACCTTATTGAAGATCCTCCCACTCCGGAGTGCATGTTCTTCAGTTGTGGAAGGGCCGGATGATAACTTGAGCACCGCAGGGTTGGTGGATGGTGTAGATGGTGTGGAGGGTTGGTATACGGGTGATGGCGTGGGGTTAGTTGGTGGTGGCATGGTACGGATGAGGGGCTTAGATGGTTGGATGGTGGAAGGGTAAGTGGTTGGTGCGGATGAAGTAGGGAATGGCATGCGGAGTAGAGGTTTAGATGGTTGTATGGTATTTGGGTAAGCGATGGTGGTAGTGGGTGATGTAGGGAATGGTACGCGGAGCAGTGGTCTGGATGGCATGAGGGGTGCGTGATTAGCTTGCAGGGGGTTGTTTAATGGAGGCATAGTGGCGTAGGGGATAATGGGTTTGAGGAAAGTGGGCGGTGGTGATGGGTTAATTGGTTTAAGGAAAGTGAGCGGTGGTGATGGGTTAATAGGTGCGAGTGAGTGATATGCGGGTGTTGGTATAGGTGTGATGGTAACGGGTTGTGGTCTAGGTATATGGAGGGTGCGGCGTGATGGTTTTTCTGCGGTGCTCGGAGTGTGACCCGTTGAATAAATAGGGGAAGAGTTCTCTATCTTCCACTGTTGCCCTCGGTTAGCCTCAGACCGGCTATTTGTCAAAATAGGGGTAACTTGATTCTGGTTCTGGTGCTCCGAGAGTGGGTTTTGCACTATACCCATGTTTGGCGGCACCGCTGCCTGCGCTGGCGCTCTTGGTTGCTGCTACTGTTGTTGTTGTTGTTGTGGTTTTCTCGCCTTCAAGGCGGATATATACTTCTTCATTTCCTCCTAATCAATGCCTCCCTGCTCATTGAGATCATGAATATAATCTCGGAATTGGAAGCAGGTATCTATGGTGTGTTCAGGTTGTCGGTGGAAATAACAATACTTGGAAGTGTCGGCATTTTGGGGCCAAACTATTTTTTCTCTTGGCAGAACCAAAGCATTGGCTGCCATTAAAGCACTGAAGATATTAGATAAGGACTCTGGAAGGACTGGATATTCTGCCCTTTTCGGGTCTGGAGGCTTTCTCTACTGGTTATAATCAGCAGGGGGAGGCACATTGTGGTATGCCGGCGATGCGCATGGCTGGTACTACTGTTGTGGGGGCTGATACTGCTGTTGTGGTTGCTGGTTCGGCTGCTGAGGCCGTTGGTACTGAGGCTGCTGATACTGTGGGTTCGGCTGCTGCTGTCTGTAACCCTGCTGATTTGGCTGCTACAGCCGCTGGTACTGTGGTTGCTGATTCCTCACGAATTGGGGATAATTGTTGTTCGTGCTACTAACCTGCTCATAGGAGAGCGTGCCTTCAGTGGTTGGACCTGTGCTAGGAGAATTTGGCACGGCAGGCTTCTGAGGTGGAGGCTTGCTAGGTCAATGAGGATTAAAGACACTAGAGAACGTAGCATCCTTGAAAGCATTTTGGCAATACCGTGCTCTTTCATAGAGCTCTACCATGCTGGTCAAGTTGTTCAGGGCGAGGACTAGTTTAAACTGAGGTGTAGCATTGGAAATTAACATCTTTACTTGCTTTGACTCAGACAGATGATCTTTCACTTTTTCTGCCATGTCCCTCCATCTATCAGTAAAACTGACGAATTCCTCATCGGGCTTCATTTTTTCTGCTATCAAATCAGTAATGGACGGAGAGGGAGCAACTCTATTTTGGTATCGTTGAATGAATTTTCATGATACGATACCATAGTCCTCTACTTCAGTAGGTTCTAAAGAAAAGAACCACTCGAAGGTTGGTCCCTCCAAGGATTTCTTGAAAAAAAATGCCAATGACCTCTTGTCGTTTTGCAAGAAAGATGACTCGTACATAAACTCCTTCAAATGGGTGAAGGGGTTACTGGTACCATTGTATTTCCAGTATACTGGCATTTCGGAGGGCGGCAGATGAAATACAGGCAGACTTGGCAGGGTAATCTCAGGTGCAGTTTTAACTCCCATCATCTTCTGAAGGTTGTTTAACTGTTCATCCATACGCTCCATCTTTGCAAGCAGAGCTTGTGTCGTTGGATCAACCTGGGGAGGAGGGGGAGGTACATGATAGGCCTGTTGCCTAGAGTATGTAGGGCATGGGGGACAATAGAGCTGAGGTCCGGAAGAGCTTCCGCCATGCTCGAGGGCATTTTGGTAAGTAGGCGTCAGCGGCCTGATCGGTTGCCTCGAGGAAGAAAGTTGTGGCCCAGCTGGCCGAGAGGTTGCGACCTGATGGCCTTCCATGGCCTGGTGAATGAATGAAGCATGATGGGGAGGTGGTTGAGGAATAATAGGGGGAGCCGCAGGATTCGACTCGGCAGACTGCATGGGCGTCTTCCCCTTCAAAATAGACTGGATTGCCTCGAACTGTCGAGGATCCAGACGGGAGGCAAGAACTCCCAAAGCGTTCACTAGATCCGAGGGATCGGAGGATGAGGGATCATTCGAGTTCATGCCCCCCTCGAAAATAGGATTAGAAACCGCATGCACATGCGGAGGAAGATCAGAATATTGATCATGAGCACAAGGAAGTGGGGTTTGGTAGTTTCCCTCATATCGAACTGGACAAGAATGAGGATTACGGGGGGCATCAGCATCTCCCCCGCTTTCAAAGTGGTAATCAAACTCAAGAGGGGCATTAGCATCTCCCTCGTAGTTGACTAGGGCATCTGGAGCCATGCTCAAATCCCTACCTGATCGAAGTAGCATGATATTAGATTTTTTTTAAAGATTTGTAGACGAGTTGCACAGAGATTAAGCAAACAAGTGGATGTTTAACGTTATTTCAGGATTCCTTGTTGGGTTATTTGGATTCAATTAATCACAAATTCACTCAATGGGTAGGATCCTAGTTTCAGTTCAATTTCCACCGTTATACTCTATGGCTTACTCTCACAACGTTATGAAAATCTAACTAGGACTTCGATTGGTACAACCAGCTGATGAACAAGGAGGAATACCTTGATTTTGGGGACTTACGGAGGTCTTTAACGTCAACCACTCTAGTCTTGTAAGGACTAAGGTTTCGGATCCGGTTATCGGGTCAGTTTCAGGGTCGGACTCTGCAGTTTGGACCCTAACGGGGCTGGGACCCTGTTCTGTTTCGCGTCGAGCCTGCTCGACGCGGTTTAAACGGCGTCCGACGTGGCAGACGCGTTTTAGATTGTGCCACGTGGATGCCATGTGGGCTGGCCTTGGGTCGCGAGTGTACGGGCCGGTCGTGTCGTCTGAACGGCGTCCATGATGGGCGACGCGTTTCAGACTGTGACCCTGCGGTGTCAGAGTACGGTGCCGGTCTTGTCGTCTGAATGGCGTCATCCTTGGGCGACGCGTTTCAGACTTTTGTCAGAACGGCCTGTCATGTCATCTGATAGGCGTCCGTACATCTCGACGCGTTTTACCTAGTTTCTGGTTACCCCGCGAGCCCTCCTTCCTTTCCCTCATTCTCACCCTCACACTCTCTCTCCCCTCACCCTCTCCACCCTCCGACTCTCCCCACTCTTCCCCTTCCCTTTCCCCTTCTTCCTCTTCCACCTCTCCACCTCTCACCACTGCCACCACCACTTTCTTCGCGGCGTTCCATTCTTCGGACGGCGGCCGACGTCCCGGCGAAGTGGCGGCGTCCTCGGAGTACCGGAGGCGGTTTGCGGTGCGACGGTTTGGCGGCGGAGCCAGAAGGAGTTCAAGAATCGGTAGGGTGACGATTCCCTCAGTGTTTCATTTTAAAACCATGTTCTACCACTTTGAAGCATGCAACGGGTCTATGGTTCTTGGGTAGAATAAGCATGTTTAGGAACTTTTCTTGATAAGGATGAGGGTTTTTGTGAATGTGGTTTAGTAATGATTAGCTTGCTCCTCTTCCTCCTCCGTTTGGTTTGATTTTGGGACTTTTGGGGGTGAAAAAGGGAGTCCTCGGGCTAGGAAATAGAACCAGGTTTCTGGGGCTAAAAGACGTCGTGCATGGACGACGCAATTTGGAATAGCGTCGGGCCACCATGACGCCTTTTAGGCAGAAATCACCCGATTAAGGTTTTCTGCAAAATTTCGGATTTTGGTGTGAATGGCGTCTGAGGACGCCGACGCGTTTTTAAAAGGCGGCTAACTATGACGACGCCTTTTTAGGCCATATTCTGAGGCCGAGAATTCATGAACCAGTTTAGGAGACTTGAATGGCGTCGTCCTTGGTCGACGCGATTCAAGCCAGAACCACACTAATCCATGCCAGTAAAATGTGTTTACACTGCTAGATAGATGGTTAAAAGCATGTTTTTAGTACACTCGATGTCGATGGACTCTTCATGACCGGATGGCACTACGTTGTGTGTCGTGCGACCGCGGACTTCTCACGTGACCGGATCGCACCGTGCCATGTTTTGTGTTACTGTGGACCTAGAGTGACAGTTGTAGCGTTTGACACCTTGTGTCGGTGCGGAGGGACACAGCGCTGATGGGAGCAGTGGCAGGGTGACGCCTAGTGAGAGAGGGTCACCTGGTGAATCCCGGGGTTAGCTAGCTTGTACCGGTGTCGGAGTGGTACCTTTGGAGTGTCACTCGTGCTGGGGGAAGGAGTAACCACCTGAGCCAGTTGGGCCGGAGTAGCCAGCGTGCTATCCGAGGGGTTACTGTTTGGTCTCAGCGGGTCGGTGTTTGCTGGGGGAAGGAGTAACCGCCGAGGTAGCCAGCGTGCTATCCGAGAAGTTACTGTTTGGTCTCAGTAGGTCGGTGTTTCCCATTTTCGGAGACAGGGTTGACGCATTTTGCCGAGACGCGAGTTGTAGGCTCCTTGGTAGAATGATTTCTGTGATATGCATGTTATATTCCGAATGCATGTGTTTTATATCGAGAATTAAGGGTAATGTGTTACAGATTTACTTACCTTGTTTACTTGTATCTTGGTAATTGCACTTGTGGGTGTGTGTGTGGGCAGTGGGGATCGAAGGATCCCTACTGAGTCTTTTCGTTGAGACTCACCCCTGCGGTTTTCAGGTGAGGACTCCAGGCAGACTTAGCGAGGGGTGTGCTGCTCTGTGTCGTGCGCCGTCAGTTGTCGTTCCGGGGTATGCCCCGACGTAATTGTTATCTTTCTTTCTGGCATGTATGTTTAATTATTTCTCTTCTGTTGGAGTATGTAATTATTTGCTGTATCGAGTCGCATTGTAATAACTTTTAATTCCTGCATTTTCCTTTCAATTCAATGCGATGTGAATGTTTAGCTTAGTTTATTATTTATTTCCCATACTTACTTAGATCCTGGTTTGGTTCCAAATTAATGATTCGGTACCCATTTAGTAATCGGATCTCCGATTATAGGGTGGCGGGTCGTTACAAGTCTGATCGAGGGACCGACCCAATCAGAGAGAGGTGAAGACGTCAAGAAAGGTGTTTCTAAGAGAAAAGGGGGGTGTTAGCCCCAGTGCGTATGACCTGTGGCCTGGATGGCCTCTAATGCTTATTAGGTAATGTGTGGTAGCAAACAGATCAGAAATCTAGGAACTTAAGAAAAAACAAGAAACTGCCTGAATCGCGTCGTTGTTGGTCGACGCTATTCAAACATAACCTTATTTTTTCGTAGAATCTCAGGCAGCAAACAACAGAGAAAATTTGGCCTGAAAGGCGTCAGGGTTGGGCGACGCGGTATGAAAAGCGTCGCTGTTCCTGGACGCTTTTCAAATCGCAGAATCAACAATTCATAAGGAATTTCTGGATTAATTCCTCCTCAAACAAACATGATGAAAACAGTAAATGATCGACTCATGCGATTCTTTTTTTTTTTTTAATTTTTAACAGGATAATTTCATCAGATGAACAACTAAAATATCAATCAATCACACAATCTTCTTATCACAACCACAACTTTCCAATCAATCAAACGGGGAGGGCAAGATCTTGCCACAGGGGTGTGCATGTGGTGCACGTAGGAATAACAATTAAATTAAAAACTCACCGATCGGTGAGGGCGTGTCGAGAGACACAGGTGGTGCACAGAGAGTGCCCGATTGATGAAAGCAAGAACAAAGATTAAAAGATGGCGAGACCAAGTCCCACCGTGATCGCCAAAAGGCTGTGAGTGCTCAAATTGGATGTATGATTATCATGAAAATTTATGTTGTTTATGTGACAAATAAACCTATTAAAACTAAGTGAATGTGATCGCCAAAAACTTTTAACTAAAAAGTTCCAAAAGAAAAGATTGATCGCCTACCTGTTTTGGATGTGGGAGATGTTCGAGTCCTTGATTCCCCTCCTTCAGCCAGCTAAAGAAATAGAGCCTTTCTGACTTTGTTCTTGCTTTAGATGCTTATCAGACTTTGAGGATCATCTAGATTTCCTTTTCTTTATTGATTCTCTCCTCTTTATCTCCTTTTGTACCTTTGAACCTTGCAAAAAGTGGAAATGAAAAAAGAGGGAACTATAAGAACTCAAATAGATGTAGTATCTATTCCAGTAATAATTCTAATCATGTAACTAAACAAATGAACTCACTTGTTTGATGGTCTTTTAAACTCCTTAAAACATGGATTGGAAAAGTATTCTAGTGAGTGTGTGTTGCATGGAGTGATGTGATGAAATTGTGATGCTAATGTGATAAAAACATGAGAAAGATGTAGAAATCAATTAAGAACTAAGTTGGATGGCCCTTGGAAAGCCTTGGTCTTGAATGGATCTTGAATGAACGAAGAATGGATGAAGAAAGGATGCAGACTCTTGGAAGCAGCAACACTTCGATCCTTCAGCGTTTGGACGTCGTCTCCTTCTTAGCTCAATTTTCACTCAAAATTATCACTAATCTTTCAAGAATTATCACTAACTTTTTAATGACCAAGGGGTTGGGTATTTATAGGCTTTAAGTTCACGCATCCGCAGTTATGATCAGATCAACATGAAAGAGTTTGAAGTTTATCCAACTAACAAGCAGATAAATACAGCCTAATTCATCATTATCTGTAATTATCTAAAACACGTTGCCCATGGGAGACGTCTTTTAACTTAATTAAGATAAGGATACACATCGGGAAGAAGAAATAGAAACAACTTAGGAAACCTAACTGGCGTCGTGCATGGCAGACGCTTTTTAGTTTATTAACAAACTAATTAAAAATCAGATTAATAATCAAAATAAGAATAAGCTCTAAATGACGTCTTCTCAAGTTGACGTCTTTTAGACTCCATTCATATTTGATTAAAATCTGAGTTAAAATGAATTTCTTTAATAAACTTAAATAATGTCTGTCTGGTCGATGTCATTTAGACAATTAATCCAGAAAGATTAATAAAAATTAACTAATGATTAAATATCTGACCATTTTGAGGCATTATTATATGATATGAAATTTACTCAAAATGATGTCAAAATTAGCGTGTCTACACACATGGGCCAACCTGACCCATCAGCCTAATCAACCTAATCACAACATGGGTTGGTTTAGGTTAGGGTTGAGTTATTGCTCAACCCAACCCTTGGTCATGTTGGATCGAGTTGACCCCTCAGGCCACCAACCCAACACGAACCTGCACCTTAGAAGGCCAAGTGGTGATCCTTCCCAATAAACCCTACCATTATAAAACCCATCTAAATTTGCCGCATCTATCTTCTTCTTCTTTCCCACATGGTTGACCCCTACCGCTGCCCTACTCCCCTCCACTTGCATCACAAATACTACACATTGCTTGTTGTCCACACCTCATAGCCGAGCAATGCTGCCATACCAGTTGATTCATTTCCCTTGCCAACTCTCCCACCCACACCTTATCCACCATATTGGCTCACCTCACCGCCCACACCTCATAGGTCATCGATCAAGCCGTCAATGTCAACTACAGTGCCAAGACACACAAGGCCGTCGGGTCCTCATCTTCTGCGACATGGTGGCCATGGCGAGGAGATGAAGACGTCGGTCCCTACTACCCAATAGCCTCCACCATCAACCTTGTCCCTTGTTGCAAGTGTATGTGTTCAATTGCTTCTTCGCCTCCCTTATCTCTTCCTCTCACCTTTGGTTCAGACAGGTTGAGTCGGTTTAATGCTTGAGACGATGGGTGGGTTTAGGGTTCATCTCCTTGAATTGGGTCGAGTTAGGGTTGGACCCCTCAACGTCGAGTTAGGGTTAGGTTTGGCTTTAACTCGGCCTAACCCAACCCACTTGCTCATGACTTGCCCCACAATCAAAATAAGCAATGGTGAATTGTGATCACCTTTTCTCAACCCCTTCATGCTGTTAAAGTAACCACATGGTTCACCATTCAACAAAATAGATAACCAGGGTGTAGAGATACAGCTCATTACCTAATCAGTCGATTTCCACTGAAAACCCACACTTGCAAGGGGCTTATGGATGATACACTACCAACTGATCCTATCATATGCTTTTTTAAAGTTTGATAATAACCCCTTTTCTATTGCAGATTTTCTGATTATGGATTGCTTCATATGAATAAAGCTCCTTTCCTTAAAATGCAGATTGATTTCTATTGATAACATTCACTAATACCTTCTTTAATCTTTTTGCTAACGCTTTAGTGATAATTTTATAACATCCATTTAAGAGACTGATTGGCCTAAAATCCGACACATTCATGAGATGGAATCATTCTAGCCTACCCACATCTCTAAAATCTAATGATAAATCTATGGGTTTAAATCATTTAATCATGAACCTTTTGGAAAACTCATCTAGAATTTTTTGAGGTTATCTTGCATGAGATGAAATCACTCTAGACTCAAGGTCAAGTTGAGGATGGAAGAGTCAATGGTTTCTCATTTGCAATTACATCATGGGGATAATGTGCATCATATTAGATTGTGACATAACAAAGTTTTGCAATAAGCTCCATTCATGTGAAACTTTAATATCGTGTGTCAAAATAACCCATAAAATAAAGATATGTACCAATTACATCAATGCACAACCCAAAGGACTAGAAAATGGCCAGTTTGGCTCGACAAACTCCATATTGATTGTTCAATTGGGACATTGGCAAATGAGTAAGGAATTAACCTTGTGGAATGTAATAAGTGTACCTACATTATACATTTTCATACGAGGTCTCCTTACCTGGCTACATGAAAAGTGATTAAAACAGTTGGACAATATTGCTAGCATCCTTTTTTAGAATCTTATATGCATTTTAGACAAATTGATTTCAGGGTATTACCTCTTTGTATATGTAGTCCTTCTTATCAACTCAAGTGTGTCTATGAGAAGGCAAATGAAAAGGAAAAAGGGCATCCTAGTGCTGTGAGCTCCTACTGCTATGGAATATAGGTATGGACCATACTATGTGATTTTACCTATTTTTTATAAAAAAAAATTATTTTTTATCTTGAATTCATGACCTGTATGTCACAATGAAACAACCTAACTATTATCGCAATGCTCTCCCTAAAAGACGCTTTCCAGGAAAAATTGACTTTCCCCTAGAGAGAGGAAACTAAAAAATGTAAAATTGTCAAAGTTGAATTTTCTTTTCCAACAAGATTCAATATTGGAATGTTGTTAAAAAATCTGTCTTTTCGTTGTCTTTGTTAGAAACTCCAATAACCTATGTTCTGCTATGCATTTCTAATTGATGAAACGTAATGGACGTGTTGGCCAAGTCCTAACCAGCACAATGTCTGGGCTTGGGTGGCCATCAATAATGCCATCTCTGAGTGAGATGAGGTCTATGCGACATGTCTGGGTTTGGGAGGCCATCAATAATGCCATCTTTGAGAGAGATGAGGTTTGTGCGACAGCAACGCGGAGGTAGGGAGAGCGATGGGAGAGAAAGGGCGGCTAGAGCAAGGCGCCGCGAGACTCCGTCAGGGGCTTGTCCCCCGGTGTTAGAGGGTAGGGCACTGGGTGACTCATTGCATTGCGGTCGTCATCTGTCGAGTGTGTAGGAGAAGTGGGCACCTCGCCAGAGAATGTGCCTTCGATGGTGTAGGGATGAGGGAAGAGCTTTGCAGAGTCCTTCGACTTCTCCCTTCCTTCCGACGAGAGTGATGTCCCTTTCGATCTAGGACGATGAGGTCGACAGTATGAAATGGGAAGCCTTGGCTTCACATTTGGTGGTAGATTAAGAGGGAGCTGATTTGCCTATTGTAGACACCCGATTTTGGACACCCCTGTGATCTCATACAAATACCCTCATGTGGTTCATGCTTCAAACCCATAAGCTGTCCTCTTCAAATCTAATTCAAGTCATGCATAATCAAAAATATCATTTGAATTCAAACCCCTCTTGGACAACAGCCTCTATTGCCATCCTTGTTCAATGGACAATAGTCTCTTCTGCCGCCCACAGTTTCTGGATGACAGTTCTTCCTGCCGCCTAGAATCACATACGACATATTCGACTACTTCCCCCATTCTTGAACGACAAACTTGGCCACCGTCTGCGTTAACAGACGACATTAGAGGCTGTTGTCCATTGAATAGAACCCAATCAAGCCATAACACCTACGATCTCCGCCCACTACGGCTACTACTCTTCATAAACCTGACACCCCCTCACTCCATGCAGCTGGTCCGACTACTAACACTAACCCTTGACCTTCCTGTTGGGTTCTCAGGTTTCTCCGGATCTCCCGCGTAGCAGAAATAAAAATAAAACGGAGATTCGTTCCCATTTCGAAAAATCTAAAAATCAGATTATTAGATAATCGGATCTTACCGTGTGCGGATTCGAATCCACAACCGTTCGGTTCCGTCGGTACGACACTGCAAGCCGCGCAAGCGCCCGGCCTCTAGCGGAGTCCACGTGATCCTCCTCGCAACGGATATCCTCACGTTACTCGTTCTTCGCAGCTACGAAACCTCTGCTGGTCGCCACAACGATCGCCGCAACGCGCGGACGATTTCCCGTCGAACAGGAGTCAGAGAAGCGGCGAAGCAGATCCGGGGATCTAGATCTGGCCTGGGGGGCCAGAGAGAGAGAAACAGAGGAGGGGGCGGCTAGGGTTAGCAGCAGCTTGGCCTGCTCAGCCCGTTCGCTAAATTTTATACTAACCGCGCAGTTTTTCAAAAAAACCTCTGGTTTGTATAAAACCTACTTATTTATCCATCGCCTTGAGAATCATTTGCGTGTGACCCTCTAGGCCCAATTACCAGTCCGGTTAAAAGCCCAATAAGCCCAGTGACTCCTCATTGGGTTTATTAATCAATTAATAACCCTTTATTAATTAATTAATCAATCGGATTGATGTCGCACATCGAATTCGATCGGGCCTACGATCACGTTGGGTGCCAAGCAACACCGCGTGAACCCGGAAGGTATCGGGGTTAAGTAATCCACTCTTGTAACCTTTCTGCCGACAGTTACCGTGTGGATATAATCCTTCATTCGTACAATGCTCTTGAGTCAACTCAGGGTATGGCGTGCTGTCAAACCCTAACCGGTTGACTCACTTGGATTGGACGCCGCTGATGAATATCGGAAAACTCCTTTCCAGCTATTATCGTCCGCCCTGGCCAGGGACTTTCGCGCATCCTTCCTAGAGCATTCTCTCTCTAAGTACCGAGAGCGAATGATTTCTTATTGACACACAATTCCCTTCGACGGTATTCCGCTTTACCCAATCCTTGGTTGTTTAGAATCCCGTGGTTAGAAATTCATAAACCAGGGTCAAAGCACAAAAGTCCACCGACAAGGTGTCCTTGGTGTCTCAGGTCTGAAGACCATCCACACAACTGCGACAATAGAAGCAAGCTAGTTGACAGTGAGGTACAATACCATCCAGCGATTCAGTCGGATCAGTTCAGTGAACTCATGCTCCAATGAGCACCTACAAATTCGCCTTAGTGTTTCCACACAAGTGACTTATGAGATAAGTCACCCTCATCATATGAGCAGGAGTAATCTGTACTAGTCTAACCGGATATCCGATGTCTTTCTCATATATCCTCCGACTATGAACGATTAAGAATATGTGTGTTTAAGTGATCAGTCTCATTAGTATGATCTCATCATAATTTGATCACTATCACACATATTCACGGACTTCATTATGAGACAATAATTAATACGATTTACACATAATGAATATTATGCCATTATATTAATAAATGAACGAGATTTACATAGTCAGATTGGCTTGTAGGCCACCTAAGACTAACAATCTCCCACTTGGACTAAAGCCAATCACCTTTATACAGTAAGCCTATAGACTCTAGGTGACGCTCAAACACAATTTGAGCCAATGGCTTTGTCAGTGGATCTGCTACATTGTCGACGGATGGAACTCTTTCCACTACTACATCTCCTCTGGATATGATCTCTTTGATAAGATGAAAGCACCTTAGAATATGCTTCGATTTTTGATGAGACCGCGGCTCTTTTTCTTGTGCAAGGGCTCCATTGTTGTCGCACAACAACGGAACATGTTCAGAGAAACTGGGAACTATGCCGAGGTCGGTGATGAATTTCTTCAACCACACTGTTTCCTTGGCGGCTTCAGCTGCAGCGATGTACTCAGCTTCAGTCGTCAAATCTGCAGTGGTTGCTTACTTGGAACTCTTCCAGTAGGCTGCTCCTCCGTTCAAAGTAGACACGAATCCAAATGTAGACTTACTGTCATCTGGATCTGACTGGAAACTCGAGTCAGTAAAGCCTCACAGTTTCAAATCACCTCCTCCATAGACAATAAACATATCATTTGTTCTTCTCAAGTACTTAAGGATACATTTCACTGCCTTCCAGTGCTCTTCGCCTGGAACTGCCTGAAATATGCTCGTAACACTTAGAGCAAATGCAACATCAGGCTGTATACATAGCATGGCATACATAATAGATCATATAGCCGAGGCATAGTGTAACAACCCGCCATCCTATGACCAGAGACCCGATCACTAAATGGATGTCGGCCCATTAACTGCGGGTTCACACCCAGATCTCACACAACACATCTGGAGGAGTAAGCGCTAAACAAGGCTAAATATAACAATCACACGGACTACAAAGATGTAACAAGTGCGTAGGAAGGAAGATAACAATGTTCGTATACAGTCCAACAATAATTACATGGTCCAACAAATTAAATAAGTACAGGCAGAAGTAAAGTACAACAACATCGGGGCATACCCCGGAACTGAGACAGCTGCTGGTCCGCACACCAAGAAGACACCACCCGCTGCCAAGCGCCACGAGGTCCACACCTGAAACCGCAGGGAGTGAGCCACACCAGAATTGGGCTCAGTAGGGATCATCCAATCCCCTGCCTCCCGCTCACACATCCACAAGTGCAACAACACAGATATATGACAATTAAACAAAGCAGTAAACATAGCACCCAACTTGATATGAAACGTACGATAAGCAATGTAGCAGGAACAGTTCTAAGCAACCCGAAGAACCCAACACAGAGTCACGTCTCACAGCCAAAGTCCACAAAGCGACTGAACCACAGTGTCGACCGAAGTCAAATGTCGCCTCACAACACTACCACCACTACTCACGCATGTTCGCCCCTACAGTGTTCCGGGGCACTGTAGGGTGAGGCAGTGAGTCAAACTAGGACTAGCTGGGACCAGTGTACCACCACTGCCCAGCTACGTGTGCACACAAGCAGTCTAGACTACTGTCCTACCGACCGGATTGCCTCCACGCTAGGCCTCAGCGCTTCAGGAGGGCCCTGGGGACCGGCGAACCCCCGTCAAGCCGAAGCTACAGGAACTACCCACAACCCTAACCTCCCGGGCTGCGTCAGGCCAAAGGGCTAAGGGTACCACTCGTAACCTTGATCAAAGGTCACATCAGGCCCAGTAGCTACAGGGGTAAAACAACTTCAACAGTACCACAACCAGCTCCACAGCAAGAAACGCGCCAGAAGCTGCCACGACAAACAGGGAAAACCCCGACCCGCTGAGATCAAACAGCAACCCCTCGGATAGCACACTGGCTACTCCAGCCCGACGGGCTCAAGGTGGTTCTGCTTCCCTCAGCCAAAGGTAAAACACAACATGTACCCCTCCTCCCACCGGTACGGCACAATGCCTCACAGACACCATGACCCTGTCCCCATCGGTCCATGGTGACAAACGTAAACCACAGTTATTCCGATTCCATATTCGCATAAGCACATACACACATATATAACATGATCCCATTCGCACAGTAAACCTCCGTCTCAGCGTACAGCTTAAAGCATGCATTTGAACCATCCAACAGTGAAACATATGTTAAAAACTAGGGTTTATGCAGTTCTGTCTTGAATCGCGTCGACCGAGGTCGACGCCATTCAAGCTCCTCAAACAGGTTCATTTAAAGCCAGATTATTCTTTAAAACGCGTCCACCTGGGAAGCCGCCGTTTGAAACGCGTCAGATCTCTCAGACGCCATTCACACCGAAATTCCAGACTTGCAGACCCTTATGTAGACACGCTAATTTTGACGTCATTTTGAGTAAATTTCATATAATATAATAATGCCTCAGAATGGTCTGATAATTAATCATTAATTAATTTTTATTAATCTTTTTGAGTGTCGGGTTTAACAGACATGTTTAAGTTAATCAATTGAATTGATTTTAGCTCAAATTTCAGTTAAAATATGAAGAATCCTAAAAGGCGTCGACCCATGTGGACGCGGTTTAGAGTTTATTCTTATTTTAGCGTTTAAATTTGAATTTTAATTAATTGATTAATTAGCTAAAAGGCGTTTGTGAAGGTCGACGCGATTTAGGTTTCCTAAGCTATTTTAACTTCTCTTTCGGATGTTTATCCTTATCTTAATTAGTGTAAAAGACGTCTACCCACGTGGACGCGTTTTAGCTAATAAAGATAAAGATAAGTTTTCCGGATATTTATCCTTATCTTAATTTAATCTGAAAGGCGTCAGCCAGGGTGGACGCGTTTTAGATAATTACAGATAAAGATGAATTAATCAGTAATTATCTGTCGATTAAGGTAGATAAATCCGAGATTTTTCTATGTTAATCGCGAACGCAGAAAAAGCCTATAAATACCTTGCATCTCAAGAGTTAAAAAAAAAGAGAGAGAATTATTGAGCCACAGCGTTATAGCAATTTGATGATCGGAGCAACCACGTCGGAACGCCGGAGCGCTGCCATTTCCAGAAGTCGGCATCCTTCTTCAAGATCTTCATCCTTTCAAAACTTCAACCAACTGGACTGGGCATAAGTTTTTCATATTTGAATTTCATTTTCATTCATTAGTTTCATTCTCATAATCACTTCATGCAACACACACCACATCATCAATTCTCCAAAATCCATTTGTTCTAAAGGGGTTTCAAAGTCATTTAAAACAAGTGAGTTGCTGTTTATACATGTTTATAATCATGGTTAGCTTTGATATTATTTCTATTTAGATTCTCATCAGTATTTCTTCTTTATTTTTCTGTTTTTTCTGTCTCTGCTGCATTCAACAACAACAACAAAGATCAAAAAGAGGGAAATCAAGCACGAAGCCAGGAGAATTTCTGGACGATCCTCAACATTCAACAGCAAGAACGAAAGAACAAAGAGGCTCTCTTTCTTCAGCCGGCTGAAGGAGGGGAACCAAGGATTCATTCTTCCGCGTTTAAACAGGTAGGCGATCAAACTCTTTTGAAGCTTTTTAGTTAAAAGTTTCTGGCGATCACTGCACCTTAGTTGCATTTTTTTAATAGGTTAATTTACCCTAAACAACATAGTTTTTCACATTAATCACACGAGCAATTTTTCAGCACCTACAGCTCTTTTGGCGATCACGGTAGGACTTGGTCTCGCCGTCTTTTAATTTCTTTTGTTCTTGCTATTATCATACCGGGCACCCACGGTGCACCACTTGTGTCTTTTGACACGTCCTCACCGATTGGTGAGTGTTTAGTTTAAGTAATTTCCCTCGTGCACCACGTGCACACCCCAGTGGCAAGATCTTGCCTCCCCTTGATTAGTTCAAAAGCTGTTTTTTGTGATAAAATGCTGTGTGATTGCGTGATTTCTTAGTTGTTTAGATAGTAAATCATCCTGTTTAAAATATGAAACTAAAAATCTTTGCATGAGTCGATTGTTTACTGCATTTTTCCCTGTTTAAGGAGGATTCGACCCAGAAAATCCTTCTGGAAATCTGTTTCTGCGAACTAAAAAGCGTCCAGGAACAGCGACGCGTTTCAAAACCGCGTCTGGACACCGGGACGCCTTTTAGCCTCCAGATTATCTCTGTCGTCTACATCTGTTTCTGCGAAATAATTAAGTTCTGTGTTGAATAGCGTCGACCATTATCGACGCGATTCAGACAGTTTTTAGTTATTTTCCAAGCTTTCTCTGCTGTTTGCATCTGTTCTCTGCGAAAGAATTAAGTTCTGTTTTGAATAGCGTCGACTATAATCGACGCGATTCAGACAGTTTCTTAATTATTTTTCAGTTTCCAGATTTCTGTGTTGAGTGCTAGCTACCCATTACTCTATTAAGCATTAGAGGCCATCCAGGTCGCAGGGCATACGCATTGAGGCTAAAACCCTCCTTTTCTTAGGAACACATTACTCAACGTTAGCAACTCTCTCTGATTGGGTTGGTCCCTTGATCAGACTAGAGAAGTTGACGTTGAGACCTCCATAAGTCCCCAAAATCAAGGTATTCCTCCTTGATCATCGGGCTGGTTGTACCAATTGAAGTCCCGGCTAGATTCCGAAAGCGTTGTGAGAGAAAATCTTAGAGAATAACGGTGGAAACTGAACTGAAACTAGGATCCTTCCCTGAGCGAAATTGTGGTTTAATCCAATTCAAATAATTCAACAAGGAATCCTGAAATCACGTTAAGCATCCACTTGTTTGATTAATCTCTGCACAACTTGTGTGATTAAATCTTTGAAAAGAGAATCTAATATCATGTTGCTGCGATCAGGCAGAGATTTGAGTATGGCCCAAGACGCCATCATCAACTACGAGGGAGATGCTAATGCCCCTCGCAATTCTGATTTCAACTACGAGAACGGGAGAGATGCTGATGCCTCCCATAATTCCGTCCCCATTCCATATCGACAAGATGGGAATGTCCGGACCCCTCTTTTTTATCCACAGGATCGATATCCTGATCTTCCCCCGCATGAATATGCGATTCCCAATCCTGACCTTGAGGGGGACATGAATCAGAATGATCCCTCACCCTCCGATCCTATGGATCTTGTCAATGCTCTGGGAGTTCTTGCCTCCCGACTGGACCCTCAGCAGTTCGAGGCGATCCAGTCTATCTTGAAGGGGAAGGCACCCATGCAGCCTGCTGAGCCGAACCCTATGGCTCCCCCTGTTGTTCCTCAACAACCTCCCCCTCCTCCTCCTTATATCCATCAGGCCATGGAAGGCCTTCATCTTACTTCTCGGCCAACTGGGCCACAACTTTCGTCATCCAGGCAACCGGCTAGACCGCAGACGCCTGTTTATCAAAATGCCCTCGGGCATGGCGGAAGCTCTGCCGGACCTCATCCTTATTATCCTCATTGTCCAACCTACTCTAGGCAGCAGGCCTATCAGGTACTTCCTCCTCCTCCTCCTCCCCAGGCAGATCTGACCACGCAGACGTTGTTGGCCAAGATGGAGCGCATGGACGAGCAGTTCAACAATCTTCAGAAAATGATGGGGGTTAAAGCTGTGCCGGAAATCAATTTACCGAGTCTGCCAGTATTCCATCTGCCACCCTCTGAAATGCCAGTGTATCGAAAATATAACGGTACTGGTAACCCCTTCACGCACCTGAAGGAGTTCATGTACGAATCCTCTTTCTGGCAGAATGATAAGAGGTCATTGGCTTTCCTGTTCAGGAGATCCCTAGAGGGACCAGCCCTCGAGTGGTTCTTTTCTCTGGAACCCTCAGAAGTAGAGGATTACGGTATCGTTTCACGTAAATTTATCCAACGATACCAGGACAGAGTTGCACCCTCCTTGTCTATCACGGACCTTATTGCAGAAAAGATGAAACCGGACGAGGAGTTTGTCAGTTTTGCTGACAGGTGACGGGGCCTGGCTGAAAAAAGTGAAAGATCACTTGTCCGAATCCGAACAAGTGAAAATGTTGATTTCTAACGCCACTCCCCAGTTCAAGCTAGTCCTCTCCTTGAACAACTTGACGAACATGGCAGAGCTCTATGAAAGGGCACGGTACTGCCAGAATGCTTTCAAGGACGCTACGTTCTCTAGCGTCTTTGATCCTCACAGACCTAACAGGCCTCCGCCTCGGAAGCCTGCAGTGCCGAATTCTCCTAGCTCAGGTCCAACTACTGAGGGCACGCTCTCTCACGAGCAGGTCAGTACTATGAACAATAACTCGCCCCAGTTTGTGAGGAATCAGCAGTACCAGAGGCCACCACAGACGAGCCAGCAGGGGTACAGGCAGCAGCAGAACCCCCATTACCAACAGCAGTACCAGCGGCCCCAGCAGCCGAATCAGCAACAATTACAGCAACAGCCGCAACGGCAACAGCAGTATCAGCAGCCACATCAGCCCCAGCAGCAACAACCACAGTACCAGCCGCGTGCACCGCCGGCGTACCACAACGTCCCTCCTCCTGGTGACTACAACCAGCAGAGGAGACCTCCAGGCCCGAAAAGGGCAGAGTACCCGGCCCTCCCAGAATCCTTGGCAGATATTTTCAGCGCTTTAATGGCAGCCAATGCCTTAGTTTTGCCGAGGGAGAAGGCCGTCTGGCCTCAAAATGCCGATACGTCTAGGTATTGCTACTTCCATAGGCAACCTGGGCATACCATTGACACCTGCTTCCAATTCAGAGATTATATCCATGATCTCAACGAGCAGGGCGGCATAGACTGGGAGGAAATGAAGAAGTACATAACAGCCCTGAAGGCGAGGAGACCGCAGCAGCAGCAGCAGCAAGCAAGACCACCGGCACAGGCAGTAGCACCACCCAACATGGGCATAGTGCAGAATCCACTCCCGGAGCATCAGAACCAAAACCAGGTTGCTCCCATCTTGACGAACAGCCAGTCTGAGGCTGGTCGTGGGCAGCAGTGGAGAGTAGAGGAATCTTCCTCTCTTTGTTCAACGGGTCACGTTCAAAGTACCGCAGAGCGACCACCACGCCGCACCATCCACATACCAAAGCCACAACCCGTTACCATCACCCCTATACCCACACCTACATACCACTCACCCACACCCAATAGCCCATTACCACTACCCGCCTTCCTTAGACCCATTACGCCCCGCACCACTACGCCTCCATCATATAGCCCCCCGCAAACCAATAACGCGCCCCTCTTACCATCTAGGCCATTATTACGCATACCATTTCCTACTTCACCCGCTACCACTACCACCTATCCAGATATGCCCTTACCATCTAAACCGCTATTACGCGTACCATTCCCCACTTCGCCAACCACTTACCCATCCACCATCCAACCCTCTAGGCCTTTAATCCGCACCGCGCCATCACCACCTAGCCCCACGCCATCACCACCTAGCCCTACGCCATCACCTACCTACCAACCCTCTACGCCATCCGCACCATCCAACTCTGCGATACTTAAGGTGTCACCCGGATCCTCCACGGTTGAGGAACACACGCTCCGGAGTGGAAGGATTTTCAACAAGGTCTTTCCTCAGTCCACAGTCAGAGACGGCCCATCACAGCCGACTGAGGAAGCCCACAATGAAGAGAGTGCACCAGGCACTCAATATGACTTGTTGAAACACCTGGATCGGACACCGGCACGGATCACTATACTAGAATTAATCAAAAGATCCAAGAGTCACCAAGAAGCTTTAAAGGAATATCTGCAGAAGGTGATGGTCAATGAAGACGTGCCGGTAGAGAAGATTGCAGCACTACTAGTTCCTCAAGGGGATCAGCCTTCCATAACATTTCATACATCGGAACTAGCACCGCCGGCAGCCAGAAGCATGGCTCTGAGTATCACGGTTAACATCTGTAAGAAGGCCGTGGATGCATGCCTGGTCGACACAGGGGCTTCGATCAATGTTCTACCTCCGAAGACCCTGGAGCTGTGCGGTGTGCCCAAAGAGAAATGGCTGCCCAGCCCCATTTCAGTGACAGCATATGACAATTCTACCCGTTCCCCTCTGGGAATGGTCTATTTAAAGGTGGAGCTGGGCCCTGTAAGTCATGCAGTGGTCGAATTTCACATCTTGGAAATCGACCCTTCCATAAATGCCATTTTAGGTCGTCCTTATATTAAAACTCTCGAGGCGATTCCCTCTACGAATCATCAATGCCTCAAATTTCCTTATAAAGGACGAATAATTAAAGTAACGAGCATGCCGATCCTTGCTGCCGCTCATACCTTGAACATCAAATCTGCTGTTCTACCTGGCCGACAACCTTTTCTGTCGGTATTACAGGTTTACCGCCCAGTGGCTGATCCTCTAAAAGCCGCTACTATTTCTCCATATCCGTTAGATGCTATCAAAAGGGGGAAGTGCATGAGTACCCCAGGATGGAGGATTATGATGAAGAACGGCTACGAGCCTGGGAAAGGTCTGGGCACACAATTGCAAGGCAGGACCACTCCTGTCAGAAATCATCGAGCGGCACCTGGAAGTGGTCTAGGCTATAGGCCAATAAAACTGAAGCAAGATCAGGTTCAGAAAGCAGAAATCAAAGAAGGCCCGAAAATCTGGGAGGCAATGTCTACGCCACTCAAAGAAGGCCGAGATCCCCTAACATGGACCCTGTGTACGCACTTCGTGAAAGGGCCCATACTTAGCTATGACAATACGGTAGTCATTACTTCCTGTTTTGACTTCCATGATATATATGGGAGGGATTTGGCCAGACATTGCTCTGAACTGCTTACGTACCAATCCTTGGAGGCTCTGCGGCCTATGAAAAGGAGGAAATTTCATGACCCTGAATGTGAATGGTACAGGTGGTTCGATCTGAGGGACCTGTATATTGCACTGAACAGACTATTTCTATTTCTGGATCCTGCAGAACCTAAGTGGCCGCCGCAGATTGATGAACTAATTGAAAGCCCTGGTGCCATATTTGACAAGCGGATACTGCTATCTGAAGAAACTGATGAAGGGGAGCCGGATGACCCATATCAAGCTGGTTATACAACAGATCTGCTCTGGAGGGGGACATATCTTTCACATGTCTTCACGCTCCATACTCTTTTCCGTACACTGCTCTTGACCCCGACTTGGTCGCGGGTCATAATTGAAGATATTCCACGGGCTCCGCCCGTCATGATTACTCTGTCCCCCCGGGACATTATACCACAACCTCCTCTCGATCTAGAGAGGTTGTATGATCTAATCTGGGACATATTACTATATGATCCCCCCAATCCTCTGGCCTTGGTGCCACTTCCTCCGTCTGATTCTCCTCCCATTTATATTCATTCCTGTTTTATGTTTAATTCTTTCATTTTCCAAAAAAAAACGCCAATTTGGCAACAAATTCTTCCCAAATCCTCATTGAGGAAACATCTTACTTATCCGATTGCACCCCATCGCACGGGTCCTTCGGTCAAGACTCTCTTCTAGATTTACTCTGTCCCTCCCCTCGGGAGGATTCTCTTGTATTTCCACTTGTATCCCAGGATTTTCATCCTGCTTCATCTTCGTTAGGTTATGATAGTGAAGTTAGTCAGTCTAGTCAGGTTAGGAAGTCTAGGAAGCCTAAAGGTAGGCAAATTCCAGATAGATACCTCCAGGACTTAGCTGATAAGTGCTCTTCTTGCTCTTTGATCCCTCAGCTTTTAGAAAATCCAATTCAGATGCCAGAAGATTGCATGGACGATGAGTCAGTCAATGATGGGTACGGGGTATATGAATTAGTACATGAAAAGGACCCCATTGAGGAAGATGACGAGGACGCGGCTGAGGCATATGCCAGTGGAGTGAAGAGATTTGATGAACCCTCAGCTGCCGTAGAAGAGCCTACCAAAGAAATTAATTTAGGGACTGAAGACGAACCTAAGGTTATCCTCGTCAGTAAAAATCTTTCTTTAGAGGATGAGAACGCAATGGTACAAGTACTCAAGTACTATAAGGACACTTTCGCCTGGAGTTATGAGGATATGCCGGGGTTAGACTCGTCTTTAGTTGAACACAGGTTGACATTAAAAGACGGAGTTAGCCCGGTCAAGCAGAAATTAAGGCGATTCCACCCACAAATGGCTCTAAAGATGAAGGAAGAAGTCGATAAGTTGCATAAAGCCAAATTTATTAGAGTTGTCCTTTATCCACAATGGGTGGCCAATATAGTCCCGGTTATGAAGAAGGACGGAAAGGTCAGGATTTGCATTGACTTTCACGATTTGAACCGGGCGTGTCCTAAAGATGATTTTCCATTGCCTCATATTGATGTACTCATCGATAATACTGCTGGCTATGAGACTTTATCATTTATGGATGGATTTTCAGGATATAATCAGATTAAGCTGGCAGAAGAGGATCAAGAGAAAACATCGTTCACTACACCTTGGGGAACATACTGTTATGTTGTCATGCCATTTGGATTAAAGAATGCTGGAGCCACTTATCAAAGGGCCATGATGGCAATATTTCATGACATGATGCACATAGATCTGGAGGTGTATGTGGATGACTTATTAGTTAAATCGAAAACAAAGGCTGAGCACGCCAAAGTTTTGGCAAGAGTATTAGAGAGATCGAGAGAATATCAGTTAAAGATGAATCCCAAGAATTGTGTATTCGGGGTATCTTCAGGGAAATTGCTTGGATTTATCGTCAGCAAACGGGGAATTGAGATCGATCCTAACAAGGCGAAGGCTATTAGAGAAATGCCACCTCCCAAAAACTTGAAAGAGTTGAGAGGATTAATCGGGAGGTTGCAATTTATTCGCCGCTTTGTCTCCCAGCACTCACAAAGGTGTAAGCCGTTTTACGAGCTTACCAAGCCGGGAGTCAAATTCGATTGGGACGATAAGTGTCAGGAGGCATTCGATGGATTAAAGAACTATTTAGCAAGTCCTCCTGTTTTGAGACCACCATCTCCAGGAAAACCATTGATACTTTACATTTCAGTCCTGGATGATGCAGTGGGGGCTGTTCTAGCACAAGAAGATGAAGAAGGAAAAGAGAGGGCAGCCTATTATCTCTCTAAACTTCTCAACCCCGCTGAACAGAGATATACGGCGATGGAGAAAACATGTGCAGCATTGGTCTGGGTTGTGCAGAAATTAAAGCATTATTTTCTGGCCCATGAAGTCCATCTCATCGCTAGGATGAATCCAATCAAATTCCTTCTGGAAAAATCTGTTCTCACTGATAGGTTAGCACGATGGCAAAGCTTTCTATCTCAATTCGATATCATTTATATTCAGCAGAAAGCGATCAAGGGCTATGCCATAGCAGAACACCTCGCTCATCATCCCCTTCCTCGATTTGATCCAGTCCGATCAGAGTTTCCGGATGAGGAACTGATGTCCGTAAATCAAATTAGAGATGATATGTGGACTCTGCATTTTGACGGAGCTCTGAATTCTCATGGAAAAGGGATCGGTATCGTTCTGTTATCACCTGAAGGTATCACCATTCCACAAGCCTTTCAGCTTGACTTTCCAGTCACAAACAATATAGCTGAATACGAGGCACTCCTTGCTGGTCTCGAGGCTGCTCATTTCCATGGTGCTACCAAACTCAGGATCGTAGGTGATAGCCAACTAATTCTTCGCCAAGTACTGACCAAGTATCGAACTCTCGATCCCAAGCTCAAGCCTTATCAAGAGCTTACTTCTGCTTACTCAAAGCTTTTCACGAAATTGATCTTTGTCCATGTCCCTAGGAATCAAAACATCTTAGCTGACGCTCTAGCTTCACTTGCATCTTCTCTTAATTTTCCAATCAGCAAACAATCCGAATCAATCATAGTTCATAGGCGTCTTTCACCTGCCGTGAAAGATCCTTCATTCCTTAGAACTAAGGAGAAATTGCTGAAGAAAGTCAGAGACGGAGATATCATTGAGAAAAGAGAAATCATGTTAATGGAGCTGTTAGAAGAGATGGATGATGAACAGAAGCCATGGCCTTATGAAATCGCAAAATATTGTGAAGATCAATCGTATCCTGAGGAAGCTACAACTGAGGAGAAGAGAGCTATCAGGAGAATTGCTCAACGATACACCCTAGTTGGGGGAGCATTATATAAGAGAGGTTTTGATGGAATTCTTCTGAGATGTCTAGACGAAGATGAGCTTTGGAAAGTTATGGAAGGAGCTCATAGTGGAGTTTGTGGTGGCCATGTCAATGGACAGATGCTAGCAAAGAAGATCCTTAGACAAGGATTTTATTGGCCAACCATGGAAGAAGATTGTGTAGGGTATGTCCGTAGGTGTGCTAAGTGTCAACTTCACGCCGACAAAATTCGTTCTCCTGCATCTTCACTCCATCCTGTTTCTTCCCCATGGCCTTTCTCCATGTGGGCTTTCGACATTATTGGACCTCTTGGTAATCCAGATTCCGGCATCAAGCAGAAATCTTTCATTCTCACGGCAACGGAATACTTCACCAAGTGGGCAGAAGCTGAAGCGTACGTGGAGATCAAAGCATCAACCGTCTGCAAGTTCATCATGAAGAACATCATCACCCGATTCGGAATTCCAAGCACCATCGTCACCGATAACGGACCGCAGTTCGTGTCACAGGAACTGAAGGACCTCTGTAACAGGTATAAAATTGCATTGCATCATTCGTCTCCTTATTATCCGCAAGGCAATGGCCAAGCAGAGGCAACAAATAAGACTTTGATAAAAATCATCAAAAAGACGTGTAAATCTAACAAATTCACAGATTGGCCAGAAAAATTGGTTGAGGCTCTATGGGCCTACCGAACTTCAATCCGCACGCCTACTGGACAAACTCCTTATTCCTTAACATTTGGAATGGAGGCGGTAGTTCCATATGAGATCCTCATACCGTCCTTAAGAGTACAATTGAATAACGAATTTTCCATTGATGAACATCGTTCAGCACTCCTTGCTAAATTGGAACTTTTAGACGAGAAAAGATGGTCAGCTGCTAATCATGCAAAAGTTTATCAAAACAGATTAGCACGTTTTTATCAAAAGAAAGTCATTGAACGTAAGTTCAAAGTCGGTGAAATGGTTGTTAAAAGAATTTTTATAAAACCTGGTGGTCCGCGTTCTAAGCTCCAACCCAACTGGGAAGGACCTTATGTTGTATCGCACGCTTTTCCTGGTAATGCTTATCGTCTTATTAATGCAGAAGGAGAAGAGTTAAAACATCCCTGGAATGGTTTACATCTTAAGAAATACTACCCTTAGGTTAAAGAGTCGATCAGTATGGTACAAAGACCAGTGGAATCAGAAAATTTATAAACTCAAATTTCCTTATCAGTCTGGATAACTTAATTTCAAGCCCATTACTGCACACACTGACACGTTTGATTCGTGAGTAACAAGAGATGACAAGTCCTAAAGGATATCGAAAGCTTGACCGAAAGTGTAAAGTACAAATCATTCTTTTTAAAATAAAACAAAAATTCTGTTTTATACTCGGCCCATGATGTCGGAACGAGACTTAGAATAGACTACCAAGAATACCCGCCATCTTAGTAGGAGGCCGTCATAAAAAAATGGGGGAGATCCGTCCCGAAGAAAAAAAGAAAAGAAAAAGCAAGGCAAAAGTCAAATGTCAAATCAAAAGGCCATTACATTACAAACGTTACATCAAGGCCATGAAATGAAATGAAAGGGAACGCAAGGTCGATAAATACCCCGGAAAGAAAATGACCGAACCCCAACGGATATTAGGGTAGGAAAGGGACATCTTTTTAAGTCTCCGGAACCTTCTCATGGGCTTTCTAAACTTATTCCTCTTTTCTTTTTAAAGAGATGTACTCCAAACTTAAGGAATGGCTTAGATTGACTAAGGGTCAAATCATCAAATGGGATCACGAATGGAAACACAAATTCAAACACGAGGGGCTTAAGTTAAGTTGTTAAAGAATAATTTGGAAATGAAGTTAATAAATGAATATGATCTTTTGATCTAAGTACCATGCTGGTCAAATGTCAAAAATCCAAAAGAATACATACATGTCAAAAAAAAATCCAAAAGAATACATACATGTCAAAAAAAAAAAAAAAAATACATATGTCAAAAACCAAAAAAAATATATATATGTGTCAAAATTCAAAAAAAAAAGCATATATTTCAAAACCCCAAACAAAAATGAATATTTTCAAAACAACAAAAAAATATTTCAGTTAGCATTTGCTTGTTGCATTTAGTGTGTTTCATTCCTTTTATTTTCAGTGAGCATTTGTTTGCTTGTATGTTGCATTTTACTTAAGTCTGATTATTCTCATTACCTTTGTTAACAAAGGCTATACCCCTTGACTATTTATTGAAGGAAAAGATCGATTGACCATTCATTTGGTCAGGCAAGGGGCTAAGCCTAAACAGATACTTAACCTGTTTGTTCAAGTCATATACAGGACACAAGGCATTGATAGAGTTGGAATTCGAGTAGAGAACAAGCAGAAACCTGTTTCTAAATTCAAGAAAATTCAAGGAAGCTGAAAATATCAAGAAGATCCCACTGTGGGAGTCAAGAAGTCTCAACCGTGGCTAAAAAGACGGTTATTTCTACCCCTGTATTATTTCATGTAATTATTGTGCATTCGCATTATTATATGATAAATATTTATTAGAGTATGTCAAGGACCTTGTGGTTTTGATGAAACTGGAATTTGACTTCCCCTTCAACAAAAACAGTGATAATTCCAGAGAATTCTTAATCGCACGGATAGGCCGTTGGATTGTTAATTAGTGAGGACGATGGTTCCACTTTTGTGAAACGGTGCGTGGATAAACGAGCTTCGGCTTAGCACTGAATTACAAGAATTGGTATCTTGACTCATTAATGACAATTTAACAATATTATCCTTGATTAATTTATATTTTATTTGACTTTATATTTTTCTTTTAGCCCAGCATGCATCATGTAGGATTTGAAATCATTGTAATAAGGATTAATTATTGATTAAGTTTCGGACCATTAATCAAATAATTTCAACATGATATGAAATATTCCATTCTGAATTAAGTATCTTGATTATCTTTGAGGTTCGCTTGAAGATATCCTTGGAATTCTATCCTTTCTTGGATTCTTTATCCAATATTCTTGTTTTCTTTTAAGATCCATCATGGCTGCAGCACGTCCACATTGGCTGGCAAACGCTCCCCATGATGAAACCTACAGTGTCTATGACATGGGGTACTTCCCACTCCGAGGAGGTTGATCGACCTTATTTTATTTCCTTATCTACCTCATCCAGACATGATTAATTCCATTGATTTCTTTGAGCTATCTTCATTGATGATTTTGAGAAAAATTCCAATCATGTGATGTTAAGAGCGTGTCTCATCACACCTTGGCATCACCTTTTCAGTACATTCCATTTCATTTCACTCCCTTGCAAAGACGATGCCAAGGTGAGGCAGCTGTAGACACGCTAATTTTGACGTCATTTTGAGTAAATTTCATATCATATAATAATGCCTCAGAATGGTCTGATAATTAATCATTAATTAATTTTTATTAATCTTTTTGAGTGTCGGGTTTAACAGACATGTTTAAGTTAATCAATTGAATTGATTTTAGCTCAAATTTCAGTTAAAATATGAAGAATCCTAAAAGGCGTCGACCCATGTGGACGCGGTTTAGAGTTTATTCTTATTTTAGCGTTTAAATTTGAATTTTAATTAATTGATTAATTAGCTAAAAGGCGTTTGTGAAGGTCGACGCGATTTAGGTTTCCTAAGCTATTTTAACTTCTCTTCCGGATGTTTATCCTTATCTTAATTAGTGTAAAAGACGTCTACCCACGTGGACGCGTTTTAGCTAATAAAGATAAAGATAAGTTTTCCGGATATTTATCCTTATCTTAATTTAATCTGAAAGGCGTCAGCCAGGGTGGACGCGTTTTAGATAATTACAGATAAATATGAATTAATCAGTAATTATCTGTCGATTAAGGTAGATAAATCCGAGATTTTTTTATGTTAATCGCGAACGCAGAAAAAGCCTATAAATACCTTGCATCTCAAGAGTTAAAAAAAAAGAGAGAGAATTATTGAGCCACAGCGTTATAGCAATTTGAAGATCGGAGCAACCACGTCGGAACGCCGGAGCGCTGCCATTTCCAGAAGTCGGCATCCTTCTTCAAGATCTTCATCCTTTCAAAGCTTCAACCAACTGGACTGGGCATAAGTTTTTCATATTTGAATTTCATTTTCATTCATTAGTTTCATTCTCATAATCACTTCATGCAACACACACCACATCATCAATTCTCCAAAATCCATTTGTTCTAAAGGGGTTTCAAAGTCATTTAAAACAAGTGAGTTGCTGTTTATACATGTTTATAATCATGGTTAGCTTTGATATTATTTTTATTTAGATTCTCATCAGTATTTCTTCTTTATTTTTCTGTTTTTTCTGTCTCTGCTGCATTCAACAACAACAACAAAGATCAAAAAGAGGGAAATCAAGCACGAAGCCAGGAGAATTTCTGGACGATCCTCAACATTCAACAGCAAGAACGAAAGAACAAAGAGGCTCTCTTTCTTCAGCCGGCTGAAGGAGGGGAACCAAGGATTCATTCTTCCGCGTTTAAACAGGTAGGCGATCAAACTCTTTTGAAGCTTTTTAGTTAAAAGTTTCTGGCGATCACTGCACCTTAGTTGCATTTTTTTAATAGGTTAATTTACCCTAAACAACATAGTTTTTCACATTAATCACACGAGCAATTTTTCAGCACCTACACCTTAGTCGGGGTGATTTCCTGCCTAAATGGCGTCATGATGGCCCGACGTCCTTCTAAAAGGCGTCGTCCATCCATGACGTCATTTAGCGCCAAAACCCTTAACTCGTGAAACCTCGAACAGGAAGGTTTCTGCCCTAAAAGGCGTCGTACTGCCCTGACGTCCTTCTAAAAGGCGTCGACCAGGCACGACGCCGTTTAGCGCCAGAAACCTGGTTCCCTGGTTCAACACGAGGGTTTCTCCTTTAACCCCAAACACCCCGAAAATGCCCCAAAACAGAAGGGGGAAGATAGGGAAATCAACTACTTCCAGCATGCTACAAATCCACGTTCACGAGCACGGCCATTCCCACATGAAAACCCCCTAAACATGCTCATTCTAACCCAAAACATAACATGCCACGCCAAGGAAATCACGAGCAACACATTCACAGTCCATGCAAGGTTCGTCCCCCTACCGGTTCTTGAACTCCTCCAAGCTCCGTGCCGCCGACCCGCCGCACCGTAGACCGCCGCCGGTACCCCCGAGGACGCCGCCACTCCGCCGGGACGTCGGCCGCCGTCCGGAGAATGGAACGCCGCAAAAGAAGTGCTGGTGGTAGAGGTGAGAGGTAGGGAGGTGTTGGAGTGGGGGAAGAGGAAGAAGAGGAAGGGAAGGGGAAAAGAGGGTCGGAGAGGGCGGAGAGAGCGAAGAGAGAGAGGGTGGAGGCGAAAATGAGGGAAAGAAGGGGAGGCTCGCGGGGTCAATCTGAATCTAGCTAAAACGCGTCGATCGAGGCAGACGCCAATCAGTCTGACAGGACGGGCCGTAGTGACAACGGTCTAAAACACGTCACTCTCCACGGACGCCGTTCAGACGACATGACAGGCCGTACTGACAACGCTCTGGCGCCGTACCCTGACAACGCAGAGGTCACAGTCTGAATCGCGTCGACCAACATGGACGCCGTTCAGACGATGTGACAGGGGCCGTACTCTCGTGGCCCGAAACCCGCCCACGTGGCGCACACGTGGCACAACAACAAGCAGAGCTAAATGGCGTCCACACAACCTGACGCCTTTTGAAAGGCGTCGAGTAGTGCTGACGTCATTCAGTCAGAAATCTCAAGACCCCTCAAGGTCCAAACCAGGGGATCCGGCCCGAACCCGACCCGAATACAGAACCCGAAACCTCAGTCCTTACACATAGGGTATTCTATCCATGAATGCCCTCTCATTAGGAGTTTTAGGAGACTTCTCCTTTGAGAGATTAATTCCATGTCTCATCGGTATGAGACCTCTTTTGGAATTTTTCATGCCAAATCTTTTAACTATGGTATTTTTGGAAAACGAACCATTTTAAAATGATATTCAGTCTTTAGCCAGCTATCTCATGTTAAATCGTGGGGGAGAAAAAGTGAAGAAATTTGAAGACAAACCTCACAGGAGGATCGACAAAACCGTTAAAAGATAGAGCTATGACAAAACGGATCCTTTTTTGACCTCTTAGATGTCCCTATTTACTTTTCACTTTTCAAGCCTTTGATAGATGTTATGGCCAGGCACGGTCATGACCAGGCTTTTTTGTACAATTGCTTGAACCCTTTTGATTTTCTTCTTTCTTGACACTTTCAGGGTTATTTGCTTTTGCATTTCTTATTCTACCTACGGGGACACTACCCTCTTCACGTACTCTGGTCCTTTACATTTCATATTTGGGTACATTTGAGGGTTTACATCTATCGGGTTGTCGGGGAACCGCAGTTTGCTGAGCTCGACCGTTTAAGGATGTCGACTGTCCTGATCAGCCGAGGGACGAAGAGCAAAGGTTGCAATTAACAGTGTACTAAAGACATTGAACTCATTTTAAGAATGTTCATTTTGGAAAACGTGTAAATGTGTACATCTCATAATGACCATAGAGGTCCATATGAAAGTAAAGCAGACACGTCCAAGGTTCTGGTGGACCAAAATCTTAACCAAACCTTAATGATAACCCAATTTATTATGTAGCTAGACCTAGACAGGGGTTACATGATAGTCACTAGACAATTGAATTTTGTGTTTTTGTTTTTCTAATTTTTTTTGTGACTTCCATTAAAATATTTTTGGATATTTAAATTTTTTTTGAGATTTTATAATTTTTTATTTTTTTATGCATTTTAAAAGGTAGAATTTCTTTAGATAGACCCCTATCCAAAGGAAAACTTTTCAACATTTTTCAAATATTTACACTTATTTGCTAACTCTTGAACTAGAAATGAAAGAACTTACTTACCTCTACAAATCTTAGATAAAGAGGAAGCTATCCACTCCCTAAGCGATTATGCACAAGACTCTGAGAGTGAGTCAGACATGTTACAAGGGCGGGTCCTTGAGACAAAGACCCAATGATGACGGAATTGCCTCAGTATGTTGGCTCCTCATTGGTGGTTTCATACCCTCCGGTATGGGAGTGGGACGTTTCCTCTTTTTGGGGGTCGTAGTCTCCAAGCATAAAACATTTGGGGGAATGTGCTACGACTGGTGATGGAAGCCTGAGAAGGGAAGGTGGGTGGAATAGGAAGGGAATGAAAGTGGCCGGTGCCGGTTCATCCCTCACTAAGAAGGCTCCTTCTTATGGGGTGGTTGGCTCATAGAACAACAGTCGTGTACCGAAATCTTCTTCATCTTCTCTTTGAACTTCATTGATTGTTTCTTTCAACTCATCCTCAAGATGATGTATCTTGAGTACCTCTTGATCTTCCTTCACAAAGTGATTCAAGAGAGTCCATTTTCTTGATCCCTCAGTTGGTTTGGTTGGTAGGTAACCCAATCTGAATCCCCCAGTGGTTGGATTTTCAAAGATAGGCTCTCGAATTCCTCGCTCTTCCTTACCTAACCCAGATCTTGAACTATATCCCATTTTGTCCATAAGCTGCCAACCTATGCTAGGCTGGGGCTTGGGCTGAGAGGCAACCGATGAAAGGATGGGCTCTTTCCCTTTTCCAGAAGTGATCATGGATGGAATTTGTTCAGTTGAGGCTGAGTCCAAAGACTCAACATAGGGGTACTCTTCATTTTGACAATCTTCCCATTGTATGGAAATTTATAGCACTGATGATTAGTGGAGGGCACTCCCAGGATTTGGTCCATCCAAGTAGGGCACTCACGCCATACCCCGACCTCTTCATATTCCTAGTGTTGTCCTCTGCGATCAACATTCGGTTCCGAATTTCTGACAAGGGTGTTCCCCCTTTCTAGAGAGCTAGATGGATCTTGAGCTTCCTGATAAGAGGGCAGAGGGTCTTTCACAATTTTTGATTCTCTTTTGGCTTTCAAGGTTTCAATAGCCTCTTTCATGTGCCCCCAATCGATCTTGCCTTCTTCATTCAAATCATATATCCAATCCTTAAAAGTGAAGCAATTATAAATTGTATGCCCCGACACTCTATGATATGGACAATATCTGGACATATCAACGTTGTAGGGGATGGCCTCATGCTGAGGGGGAAGCTGGATAGCATTGTGATAAAGTGTTAAATTGATCATTTAAAGACAATCATATGCATCATACTCATGTTTTTATCTGCAAAATAGCATGAAATGATAGATAATTGTGTAACAAGTCCAACGGTACCAATTTTATCAAATTCTAACTTAAAAACATCGTCATTTCATGTGATTAAAGGAGATCTTACTCCTCCAGGAATTTGATTTGGAAATTCGGGATAAGAAGGGTTCTGAGAATGTGGTAGCTGACCACCTATCCCGAATTCTGATCTCTGAAAGTAGGGATCACTGATTCCTTTCCTGATGAGCATCTACTGACCATTTCTCACACTGTCGCACCTTGGTATGCTCATATTGTCAATTACAAGGTGACTAATCAGCTTCCGGAAGGATGGACTAAAAGTGAAAAGGACAAATTCTTTTCTCAGGAAAAATATTATTTCTGGGAAGATCTTGAATTATTTAAATTTTGTCCTGATCAAATCATTAGGCGATGTGTTCCTGAAGAAGAACAACAGAGTGTTCTTAACTTCTGCCATAATCTGGCCTGTGGGGGTCACTTCTTAGGAAAGAAAACTGCAGCCAAAGTCCTACAAAGTGGTTTTTACTGGCCCACACTTTTCAAAGATGCCCATCAATTTAGTAAAACTTGCCTCCGATGTCAGGCTGTAGGAAATATGGCGAAAAGGGATATGATGCCACTCAACCCAATCTTGGTGGTTTAAGTCTTTGATGTTTGGGGAATTGACTTTATGGGACCTTTTCCACCCTCTTTTGGACATACATATATTCTGGTAGCGGTGGATTATGTCTCAAAATGGATTGAAGCAGCAGCCATCTGAACCAATGATCATAAAGTGGTCATTAAATTCGTTCAGAAGAATATCTTTTCTCGGTTCGGGTGGCCTAAAGCTATCATAAGTGATGGGGGAACGCATTTCACGAATTACCAATTTCGGGCTTTGCTTAAGAAATATGGGATTAATCACAAAGTAGCTACCCCTTATCACCCCCAAACCAGTGGCCAAGTGGAAGTTTCCAATAGGGAGATCAAGAATATTCTGCAAAAGTCCGTTAGGCCCGATAGAAAAGATTGGTCTGAAAGATTGGATGATGCTTTATGGGCCTATCGGACCGCTTACAAAACTCCTATTGGCATGTCTCCTTATCGCCTGGTTTTTGGAAAAGCGTGCCACCTTCCGGTGGAATTGGAACATAGGACTTATTGGGCCATAAAGCAAGTCAATCTGGACCTAGCCCAAGCTGGTTCCCACCGAACCTTACAACTGAGTGAGCTGGAAGAGTTGCGCAACGAGGCCTATGAAAATTCAAAGATCTATAAAGCCAAAACTAAAGTTTTTCATGATAAACATATTGTCAGAAAATCCTTTCTTCCAAATCAGAAAGTTTGGCTATTTAATTCTAGGCTTCGCCTATTTCCTGGAAAACTGAAATTCATATGGGATGGACCATTTGTGGTCGTTAAAGCCTTCGATCATGGAGCCGTTAAAATTCTAAATCCTAAGAGTGGGAACACTTTTACTGTTAATGGTCAACGGTTGAAACCATTCATTGAAAATCTTCAAAATGCACCACTTGAGTCCATAGAACTGAGTGATCCACATTAACTGAACTTCCTTCTGGCTGAAGACGATAAACTTAGCGCTTGTTGGGAGGCAACTCAATATTTTACTTCAGTTTTTGTATTTCTTTTCCTTTTAGGTCCCTGAACAGCAACCGCCGTGGGTATGTCGCATCCTCGTCATTACAGGTTGTTTCGCTCCTCCACAAATTCTCTTCTGGCTGACATGTTTTCCATATCTTTTATTCCATTGAGGACAATGTCAATCAAGTTGGGGGGTGGGACAATCAATTTGATATGCATTTATTGAAAATCTTTTGAAGAAAACTGATATCTTTCACTGAAAAATGGTCAAATTTTTTCAAAAACTTCTTTTCACATCCTAGGAAAATTGCATGAAACTCATGTTTTATTAAGTAAATCTTTAACAAATCAGTTTTTTTGGTTGTCACATTGGTTAAAGAACCTTCAAAGTTTAAATATCCCACTTTACAAAAGTCCACGGCAAGATGATTTTCACACACACACGGCAACTTAGAACAAATGAAAGATCTTAAAAGTATAGAATTGCTGGAATTAACCTCAAGGATAAGACTACTTATTCTAATTTTTCTTTTGAGTTGAACGAAAGGAATGTGTAGGATCCGTAATAGGGGACTGTCCCACTCAGCACTCTAAAAGAGGCGGTCATTTAAAATGGACAGCTGTAATCACTAAATGCAATAGAAGGCGGTAAAAGAGCTAAAGGAAGGTAGGTGGCAAAAAGTACGCACCTCGCCTCAGGCAATTTAAAGAGAGTGGCAAAAAGTACGCACTCTCAAAAGCAAAAGTACAATAAAATGAAAAAAAACTCCACGCTAAAAAGTCTATCGTACCAAAAATATGACCAAGTCGTGAAAAGTGCTGAGTTGGGACGGGAACTGAAAAACGGTCCTCACTAACTGATCGGGAAATCTTTTATTCTCTTCTCCTCCCCAGGTAGTCTTATCTAAAGGGTAGTAAAGATAAGAATATACCAAAAAGGTCGGAAACGAGTTCTAAGTGTGTCAAATTTCATGCACAATCACCTGTTGTGAATCAAAATATTGTGGGATATGAAAACTTTTAGCTTAACCAATCGGCTACCACTTAAATTGATTGTGAAAGATACTACAAATGAAGTATGATAATTCATTGTTTATCCTAACTTTTCCTTATTTGCATTGCTAAGGGACTAGCAATGAGTAAGTTGGGGGGTGTGATAAAGTGTTAAATCGATCATTTAAAGGCAATCATATGCATCATACTCATGTTTTTATCTGCAAAATAGCATGAAATGATAGATAATTGTGTAACAAGTCCAACGGTACCAATTTCATCAAATTCTAACTTAAAAACATCGTCATTTCATGTGATTAAAGGAGTATAGCGCATTTGCGGTTTTTCGGCAAAACCGAGACGAAATGAATAAATATGATGATATTTTTATGATAATGCGCTAATTTATATTTATTTTATGTGAACAGGACATGCCGATGACGTAGTGCAGCTGGTGGAGTTTTCGGAAATTTAGGGGAGGTCTAGTGTGCGGATTTCAACTAAAGCGGGGGTAAAAATACAATTTGATTCCTTCCTTCGCTGGAGTTTCCCAAAACCCACTATTTCTTTCCTTCTCTCCAATTTCCCAAACCGCAATCCTATTTCTTCTCCAGTTTCCTTTTTTCTGAGCCTCTCCCACGTTTTTCGGCAGATCCTCCTCCTTTTCCAACTCAAAACCGCAGCTCCTCTCCTCTCCAGCCGGCTACTCCTTCTCCTCTCTATAAATCGTTCTCTCCGCAGTCCTCTCTTAGGGATTTTTTTTTCTCAACCCGCAGCCCTCCACTGCCTCCTCTCTCTCTCGGACTCTCCCTCTTTCTCTTCCCAGCATTCTTTCTCTTCCTCTCTCGGTTTGTTTTCACAGCCGACTCTCCCTCTTTCTTCTACTCTCCGCAACACTCTTTCTCCCTGGTTCTCTCTCCCTCTTCTCAGCGTCTCTTCCTCTCCTATCCAGCATCTCTCTCTTTCTCTCTCGCTGTTCTCTCTCGGTTGTTCTCTTTCTCTCTCTCTTCTATTCTTTCTCTCCACCGCACCTACAAGCCTGTACCAGCAGCCGGCCTGCATCTAGCCGGTCCCCACGTCCAGCTCCATTAGCGCATCAGCCAGCGAGCACCAGCACATTTCCCAGCCCATGCACGCTGCGCCTGAAGCCGGCAGCCTCTTCCAGCAAACTCCACGGCTTTCCCCACGCGGCAAAGTTTCCACCAGCCAGCAACCTGCACGCATGCTTGGTGAAGACAGCCGCCAACCTGCATGCACGCGTAGTGAAGACAGCCGTCCATCTTCTGCCTTCAACCTGCAGCAGCCTTCCAACCGCACCTTGCATGCAGCAAGCTCCACGCACCACCTGCGGTGAAGCCCATGCACGTGCAGCTCCCAAGTTCATCCATCTTCTCCAGCAAATACACGCACACCAGCAGCAGATTTTCTCCACCGCACCCTGCAACTTCCAGCAACCTGTCCATGCGTCTCCTCCACGTGCCACCAGCAGCAAGCTTCCTCCATGCAAGCATCCATGCTGAAGCCTCCACGTGCAGCAGCTGTTTACTACCCTTCCCAAGCTCCTCCTTTTCCAACCCAGCCACACGCAGAAGCCCTCTCCAAGCTCTATTTGCTGCATACGTTTGGTTTACTTAATTTCTCATTAATCACTTTTGTTAGTTTAGATAAGTGTAATTATTGTTAAACGGTTAGTGGCTAATGAAAATTCTATTCAATTTTTATTCAGTTAAGGTTTATTTCCTCGTTACATTAGGGGTGTTTGTTTGTCCACTTGGAATTAGCCTAGTTAATTAGATTTATTTTTAATTTTAGTTAATTAGTGTATGTACGGTTTAATTAAGTAGTTAATCATTTAGTGTAATTAGTTAATTTCGGTTGTTGTTATTTTTAGAATAATTGAATTTTAAAGCATTAAAAATCCTAAACAATCGTCAATTTTTTTTTAGATTAATTAAAGTCCAAAGTTTTCAAAGTTAAAATTCTAACTCCACGTGGATCGACTCGGACTCACCATTATTAATTTTCAAAATTTGATTTGAGTGAGCCGGATAAATTTAGATTGAACGTTTTCATGTGTTTAACGACGCACAATTCGAAACGATCACATTGCAAGATAATAAGGCATGGAAAATGTCCAACAGAGATTCCGACACAGGCGAATATGAGGCACGTTTGGGCATAGGACTACTGTAGCTAGTCGAAGGGGGAACTGCTGAGTGTGGTTTTTGATTGAATTGGTTGTCTGATTTGAGCATAGAATTGGGTGACGTAAAAGGCTGCCCCAAGACACTCACCTGTTCACTGATTGTCACTCCCTCTATTAGTGGAGTTTGTGTGGTCTTCTTATTCCTGTTCTGGTTTTCAAAGAAGGATGGCAAAGTGGAACTCTAGATCTGAGATTGAACTACCCAAGCTCGATTATAAAGTTGTGCGAATGTATGAAATTCGCTCAACATGAGAATGGCTCGAAGCTGCGGGTAGTGTTATTGACCAGTATGGCGATAACTTGAGATTCGGGAATTGCCACTTCCGCCCTAGAGGCCATTGCCCTCCACCTGTTGGCAAAATACGTGAAGTCCTCTTCGGGCTTCATCTTCTCCATCACAAGATCAAATAAAGCGGGAGGCATGATTGTCATATGGTTGAAGTGAGTGATGAATTTACTAGAGACCAAATCAAAATTGATTAGGTCTGTGGCGGGCAAGGAAGAGAACCATCTCAAGGCCTCACCTTCTAAGGATTTCTGAAACAGGTGGACGAGAAGGACTCTATCGTAGAGCCATTGATGGGAGTCCATGAGGAAACCTGACAGGTGGTGATGAGGGTCTGAGGTGCCATCATATTTCCTGTACTTGGGGGCTTTGAATCCAGGTGGAAATTCGTGTTTACATTGAACGGAGGGGCAGTGTGCTGGAAGAGTTCCAAGCAAGTAACTACTGCAGATACGACGACTGAAGCTAAGTACATCGCTGCAGCTGAAGCCGCCAAGGAAGCAGTGTGGTTGAAGAAATTCATCACCAACCTCGGCGTCGTTTCCAGCATCTCTGAGCCTGTTCCACTGTTGTGCGACAACAATAGAGCAATTGCGCAAGCGAAAGAGCCACGGTCTCATCAGAAATCGAAGCATATTATGAGGCGCTTTCATCTTATCAGAGAGATCATATCCAGAGGAGATGTAGTAGTGGAAAGAGTTCCATCCGTCGACAATATAGCAGATCCACTGACAAAGCCGTTGGCTCAAATTGTATTTAGAGTCTATAGGCTTATTGTATAAAGGTGATTGGCTTTAGTCCAAGTGGGAGATTGTTTGTTTTAGGTGGCCTACAAGCCAATCTAACTATGTAAATCTCGTCCATTTCTTAATGTAATGGCATAATATTCATTATGTGTAAATCGCATTAATTATCGTATCATAATGAAGTCTGTGAATATGTGCGATAGTGATCAGATTATGATGAGATCATACTAATAAGACTGATCACTTAAAAACACATATTCTAAATCGTTCCTAGTAGGAGGATATCCGAGAAGGACATCGGATATCCGGTTGACTAGTACATATTACTCATGCTCATATGATGAGGGTGACTGATTTCATAAGTTACTTGTGTGGAGACACTAAGGCGAATATGTAGGTGCTCAATGGAGAATGAGTTCACTGAACTGATCCGACTGAATCGCTGGATGGTATTGTACCTTAATGTCAACCAGCTTGATTCTATTGTCGCAGTTGCGTGGATGGTCCTCGGACCTGAGACACCAAGGACACCTTGTCGGTGGACTTCTATGCTTTGACATTGGTTTATGAATCTCTAACCACGGGATTCTAAACAACCAAGGATTGGGTACAGCGGAATACTGTCGAAGGGAATTTTGTGTCAATAAGGAATCATTTGCTCTCGGTACTTAGAGAGAGAATGCTCTAGGAAGGATGTGCAGAAGTCCCTGGCCAGGGCAAACGATAATATTGGGAAAGGAGTTTTCCGATATTCATCAGTGGCATCCAATCCAAGTGAGTCGACCGATTAGGGTTTAACAGCATGCCATACCCTGAGTTGACTCAAGAGCATTGTATGAATGAAGGATTATATCCACGCGGTAACTGTCGGCAGAAAGGTTCCAAGAGTGGGTTACTTAACCCCGATACCTTCCGGGTTCATGCGGTGTTGCTTGGCACCCAACGTGATCGGAGGCCCGGTCGAATTCGATGTGCGACATCAATTCGATTAATTAATTAATTAATAAAGAGTTATTAATTGATGAATAAAGCTTGTAAGAAGTTACTGAGCTTATTAGGCTATTAACCGGACTGGTAATTGGGCCTAGAGGGTCACACACAAATAATTCTCAAGGCGATGGATAAACAAGTGAGTTTTATATAAACTGGGGGTTTTTATGAAAAATCGTGCGGTTAGTATAAAGTGTAGCGAACGGGCTGAGCAGGCCAAGCTGCTGCTTACCCTAGCCGCCTCCTCCTCTGTTTCTCTCTCTCTCTGGCGTCCCAGACAGATCCGGATCTCCGAATCTGCTCCGCCGCTTCTCCGACTCCCATTTGACGGGAAATTGTCCGCGCGTTGCGGCGATCGTTGCGGCGACCAGTGGAGGTTTCGTGGCTGCGAAGAACGAGGAACGTGAGGATATCCGTCTTGAGGAGGATCGCGTGGACTCCGCTAGAGGCCGGGCACTTGTGCGGCTTGCGGTGTCGCATCGACGGAACTGAACGGTTGTGTACACGGTAAGAATTGATTATCCGATAATCTAGTTTTCAGATTTTTCGAAACGGGAATGGATCTCCGCTTTTATTTTTATTTCCGCTGCACGGGAGATCCGGAGAAACTCGAGAACCCAACAGTGGTATCAGAGCCAGGTTCCACTGTTTCTCGTCCCATTTCGGTCTCCGATTTAATATTTCCATGTATTATTCCATGCACTTGTTCGATTTTCTTTGTTGGATCCGTGTTCATGCGATGAACACAGATTATATAATAATTTTAATTATTATAATTCTGCAAAAAAAAATCAAATTTTTTTTTTTGGGTTTGGTGTTCTTCGCGAGACGAATAACGCCGATGTTCGGGTATCCCCAATCGTTGGGGAGGTGGGCCGGCACCCCAAATCATCTCGGAGATGTAGCCAGTCACCACTAGGCCTGCAACCAGCGCCGGAGAGGGAGTTCCAGCTCACTCCTCTTTTTCTCCCCCACGGTTTTGAACCGAAATCCAATTTTTAAGGGGGATAAAGGGGTCAGCCAGCTTGCCTAGGGCACCTCCGGCGAGCCCACCAGCACCGGGGACGTCACCGGCGGGGCCGGACGGAGCTATGCCACCGGTTGCCGATCGCCGGCCGCTGCTGTACGCCCCCCCGCCGCCGGCCTCCAAGAACCTGCAATATTAGGGTTTCCTGCGGAGGCTGGGGTTCGTCGGGTTGGAGAAGAGAAAGGAGCGGCTCGGGGCCGGTCCGACCGGCCCTCTCCAGCACCAGACTAGGCAGCCAAGGGTGCAACCCAGGCCCAAGCCTGGTTCGGACCAGGGCTCGAGCCTGGCTTGAGCCAGGAACTTAAATGGGCTGGGCCCATTTCCTTCTTATTTCCCTTTTCGAACCCCAAGAAAACTCGAAACCCTAATGCCCATTTAAAATAAAATTGAAATTGGAATTCAGTTTTAAAAAATTCAAAAACTGTTTTGAAATTTAAAATTATGATTCAATTATTTTATTTAACTGGGCATATAAATGATTTTGAATCATTATCATATTAACAATTAGATTGATTAATTAAGGGTTAAATATTAGTTTAATTGTTAAATTAATAATTAACCTTAATTTAACTAATTTAAATGTTAAATTAGTTATTAATAGTTATTAGTCTAATTGTTAGATTATTAACTATTATTTCATCTAATTGTTAATTAAATATTTGAATTAGTTATTAATTTAATTCTTAAATTAATAATTAATTTAAATGTAAAATTAGTAGTCTTTAATTAATTATTGTTAGTCATTAATTTAATAGTTAAATTAATGATAACTTTAATTATCTAATCTAAGAGTTAGATTAATTAGTTATTAATTAGTTAGTGTTAATTATTAGTTTAAGAGTTAAATTGATAATATAATTAATTGACTAATCTAAGTGTTAGGTTATTCGTTAATAATTAATTATAGTTGATTATTAATTTAAGTGTTAAATTATTAATTAACTTTATTGGACTAGACTAAGAGTTAGATTAGTTATTAATAGTATAATTGTTAGATTATTAATGGGGTTTAATCTAAGTGTTAGATTGTTTAATTATTAGAAGTGTTCTAATTTGCATGGAATAATATGGAAATTATTAATTTGGAGTGTGTGCACATGTGATGTGTGTTTGATACTTTTAAATTTGATTTAATTGCATGCTTATCTTATTTAAAGAGTTTTTCGAAATTCAAATACCAATTTTGATTGGATCCCAGTCTTTTGAAAACCAAAATTATTTAATTTTGAAACTCTTTTATTTTAGCCATGTGATGCGCTGAATCATGTGTGGAATGTTTAAAACACACAGTGGTCATAGATATGCACTTATTTTATTATTCATATGATGAATGATCGATGTGGATCGTGGATGTATAGATATTTATTAATTGTTAATAAATAGAGGTCTGCGTACCTCTCCATCTCTCAAACTCCGATGTACTTCTACCTCCCTTTCTCTTGTACTCGCCATAAGGCCTTCTTCAATTTGTAATTCTAGAATTATTGTAATCTGATCGAGGCAACCGAAGAAGGAGCGAGGACGATCCACTGCTGCAGTCAAGAAGGCGATACGATGGAGATCTTTTGCCTTTATGTTTGCAGGGTAGTCTAATATAAATGTTATGTTAGATTGTATGTGCGTTTGGCTGTTGGCTCCAGTTAAACCCACTGTGCTATCCATGACCACACTAGACATGTATGTGATGCATTGTTTTTAATGTTTGATTGTGAATCAAAGTAGGTATAGTATTTAGTAAATATATACGATATATTTATATACTATTACCTAGGAGAGACTAAGATAAAAGTTATCTAAATACCCTCATTTAAACTCTAAGCCGTAACGCGAGTAGTTAAGAACTTACCGCATGGTCTACCATCGTTATAGTCATAGGATTCGAATCACTTTAGGCAGGTTTGTTGTACTATCCACAAGGCCTGTTTAATTGTGAGGAGAAACTGTGGCTATGGCATTAGGTGCCTATATGATCGGGGTAGTGGAACCATGTAGCTTTGTTGTACTATACACAATGGCTGCATGCAAATCTATGCTCATCGTGTAACAATGGTTAGCTTAGACCAGAATTAGTGGTTTGTTGTGTTATCTACAAGGCCATTAAATCTCTGGGGACCGAAGCTCTGATCAGATATTGCAAGGAGTTGCAAATCCTATGAGATGGGTGTTCTTTGATTGTATTACAGTTTGTTGTGCTATCCACAAGACTGTACTGTAAGTCATTGAGATTCTGATCCCCACTAGGAGATTGTCGGCATCTCCCGTTCTGTATAACTGAGGGTTATACAGTCTGTCGAAAATTAGTGGGAGTTAAAACTTGAACAAAATACCAAGTCTTGTTTTATTTTTAATAATTTAACATTTGCTAAATAGATTTTACTTATCTCCTACAGGGAATTATGTCGTCGAATCACCCACTCCGCGGCATACTTGATGCCCTTTTGACTTACCTGATCTACTCATATTGGCTCAGACACTTGAAGATTGTCTTCAAATCTGAGCAGATTGTTTACGCCCTTGATGCTGATCCTCCTGCTGAATCGGCATTAGATGCCTCTAAGACAGAGATGATCACATACGATAAAAGATCGAAGGACAAAGGCAAAGAAGTAGTAAAAGGTGACTGCTTCTACTGTAAGCAGTATGGTCATTGGAAGAGGAACAACAAGGAGTTCCTCAACGATAAAGCTCATAGAAATGTGAAGCTGTATGAAGCTTCAGATATTTATATGATAGATATCAACTTGTCAATTAGAGATTCCACATCTTGGGTATTAGATACCATATGTGCTTCTCACATCTGTCATGATGCACAGATGCTAACAAATAACCGCAAGCTGAGACAAGGTGAGGTGGAATTGAGGCTAGGAAACGGCGCAAAAGCTGCGGCGATTGCTGTTGAGACAGCAAACCTCAGGCTTCCATCAGGAGACGCCTTACTATTAGAAGATTGTTATTATGCCTAGCATAATAAAGAATATCATATAAGTATCTTGTTTGAACAATATAAGATATAGGTTGACTAATGAGAATAGAAGTTGTTCGATTTATTATGGCAATAAATCAATAGCTTCGGCATCTTTAGTCAACGGTCTATATCTTTTAGATGTTTCTTATTACAATCTTCAAATTGATAATGCTCTTAAGAAGAGCAAGAATTGTGTAAACCAAGCCTACATGTGGCATTGTAGACTTGGACATATTGGTGAAAGCAGGTTGCAAAGGTTGCATAAGCATGGTTATTTAACTGCATTCGATTATGAATCGTTTGCGACATGTGAATCCTGCCTTATGGGAAAGATCGCAAAATCTTCGTTCACTGGACATAGAGAACGTGCCAAGGACATTCTAGAACTAATACATTCGGATGTATGTGGCCCCATGTCCACCCAAGCCAAAGGTGGTTTCTCATACTTCATCACGTTCACTGACGACTTCTCAAGATTCGGCTATGTGTACTTAATAAAGTACAAGTCAGAAGCATTTGAGAAGTTCAAGGAGTTCAAGAATGAGGTAGAGAAGCAGTTAAGAAAGAGTATTAAAACTTTTCGATCAGATTGAGGGGGAGAATACTTGAGTACTAATTTCACACAATTTTTAAAAGATAATGGTATCCTCTCTCAACTAACCCCTCCATATACACCACAGATGAATGGTGTATCGGAAAGGAGGAATCGCACCTTGTTGGACATGATGCGATCCATGGTGAGCTTTTAGGGATTACCAGTGTCCCTCTGGGGGTACGCTCTAGAGTCAACAGTATACCTACTGAACATAGTACCCAGCAAGTCTGTGGCCTCTACTCCATATGAGATATGGAAAGGCAGGAAACCAGAATTTAAACATGTTAAAGTCTGGGGTTGTCCTGCTCATACAAAGAGGCATGATCCAGACAAGCTGGAATCACGAACTGATAAATATAGGTTTGTGGGATATCCAAAGGAAACCTTTGGATACTATTTTTACCATCTTGGTGACCAAAAGGTATTTGTCATCTGGAAAGCTGTCTTCCTATAAGAAGAATACCTTCTCCAGGAGGACAGTGGGAGTAAAATAGTACTGGAAGAGGTTCCAGATCCCCAAACAACTGCATTATCATCAGATGAGATATCAGTTCCTGAATCTGTTCAAGTATGCACAGGTGAGCCTCGTAGATCTGGTAGATTACTTAGACTACCCAAACGATATGTGGGACATATCACAGAAGGTTGAGTCTGAAGTAGAATATAATGAGGATGATGATCCTAAAACCTACCAGGAGGCCATAGAAGGCCCAGAAGCCGGGAAATGGCGAGAAGCCATGAACTCAAAAATCCAGTCCATGTACACCAACCAAGTTTGGAACTTGGAGGACTTGCCCGAGGGCTACTAGACTTTCGCCATATGGGGTGCAATATTCAACCGCTTCGCCTAGCAGCACGACGCTTGTATTGCTCTCCCACAACCCCGTTTTCGCGGTTTAGGCTGCTCCCATTTCACTCGCCGCTACTACAGGAATCGCTTTTGCTTTCTTTTCCTCTGGCTACAAAGATGTTTCAGTTCGTCAGGTTGTCTCTTGCCTACCCATGGATTTTTTGATATTGATATATATAGGGAAGGTATGCTCCAGATAATTCAAATCGAAGCAATTTGATGTCTGACTCGGGCCTATATTATATGAGATTGATAGAAATACTCCACCTTTGTCATATATCATACTAGATAGATATCATATTCATGGAATACGATTCACTTTCAAGATGCCTTGATGGTGAAATGGTAGACACGCGAGACTCAAAATCTCGTGCTAAAGAGCGTGGTGTACCCATCGGGTGCAAGTGGATCTTTAAGAGAAAGATCGATGCTGATGGACGGATCGATACTTATAAGGCAAGGTTGGTGGCAAAGGGATATCGTCAAAGGTAAGGAATTGACTATGACGAGACTTTCTCACCAGTTGCCATGATAAAGTCGATCAGAGTTTTACTCGCCATTGCTGCACATTTTGATTATGAAATCTGGCAGATGGATGTGAAGACTGCCTTCTTTAATGGTAACCTTGAGGAAGAGGTGTATATAATACAACCAGAAGGTTTCACATCCAAAGAATCTCTAGATAAAATGTGCAAGCTCCAAAGGTCCATTTACGGACTAAAGGAAGCTTCCCGGAGCTAGAACATAAGATTTGATGAGGTTGTCAAGTCTTATAACTTCATTAAGAATGAAGATGAGGTTTATATGTATAAGAAGACCAGTGGGAGCGCAATTACCTTCTTAGTTCTTTACGTAGATGTCATACTACTCATTGGGAATGATGTAACTATGATGTCATCAGTAAAGATCTGGCTGTCGAAAAATTTCTCCATGAAGGATTTGGGAAAAACATCCTACGTATTGGGAATACGGATCTATAGAGATAGATCAAAGAGGATGGTTGGAATGACCCAATCCTTGTACATAGATATCATAGTAAAAAGGTTTGGCATGGAAAATTCCAAGAGAGGTCTCATACCGATGAGACATGGAATTAGTTTCTCAAAGGAGCAGTCTCCTAAGACTCCTGATGAGAGGGCATTCGTGGATAGAATATCCTATGCCTCTGCCATCGGATCTATCATGTATGCCATGCTATGTACTGTTAGAATTAGGTGGCCTCAAAGCCAATCATTGTACATTCTAGTTCAGATTATTAATAAAGGCAATCATTTCTTCATTTAATAGTTCTCGCAATTAACTATCGTAATGAAGGTCCATAGACAAATGTATGGGATATTGAATCATGATGAGATCATGATAGTGAGATCAATATCCTAAGGCAATTGTCTTAAATAGTTCTCGATCATAGGATATTTGAGATGGACATTAAATATCCGATAAGATCGACACAAGTTATGTCTGCTCATATGATGAGGGTGAATGATCTCACATTCACTCGTGTGGTGACACTAAGACAAACAAGTGGGTGCTCATTAGAGAATGAGTTCACTGAACAGACCCAAATAAGAATTTCTGGATGGTAATTATACCTATTAGTCAACCAGGGAATTCAATCGTTGCAGTAGCACAATTGGTCCTTTGACCTGAGTCACCAATGATACCTTGTTTGTGGACCATTGTATCTTGATTCTCTGACTCGTGGACTTTAACCATTAAGTCCACCATAATCGGTCTTTCAGATACAGTGGAAAGCTTGCGAAGGTAATTGAGTGAACAACAAGGAATCACTCACTCTTGGTATAAGACTGGAGAGAGAATGTCCTATGGATGTGTACACAGAAATCCCTGGCCAGGGTCAAATGAAAGAGATGTCTTTCTAGATATTAACTATCTACTGAAATCCATCTGGATAATGCGATAGAGGGTTTGACTATAAAACCATACCCTTGCGTTATCGGGACATTGCATGAGTGAAGGATTATATCTGTGCGGTATCGGTAGACGGAAATGTTCAATTGAAGGGAACAGTATCCCTTATATCTTCTGGGATCATGAGGTAGTGTTTGGTGCTGTTCATGATCAGAAGGCCAAGTGATTTGATCATCAGATGATAATTCACTTGTTTATTAAATTAATCATTTAACATATGATGTTTAAATGTTAATTAATAAATATTAAACTCAAGAAACAGTTCTAAGTTTAATGGGCCTACAACCGGACTGATATATGGGCCTAGAGGGTCACACACATAAGAGTTCTTGTCAGACGGTGAGAGATGTTAAATTTCATGCTTATCTGGGTTTTTGTGAAAAGTTGCAGGATAAACATAAAGATTTAATGGAGAATTATCCAAGGCCAAACTTTTGGATAATCATGAGGATTAACTCTTGTGCTTATCCTTATTTCTATATAAGGAGGGCCAAGGGGGAGGGGTAATTAGTTAGTTAGACGAATTTTTACCCCAGACTCTCTATCTCCTCTCTCTCTCTCCTTCTCTCTCTCTTGGAGTGGATCTGTCTCTCTCCACGCATGGTGGATTTGAGATATGGTCGGAGCACTCAAGTCGAGGAGGAAATCGCGTCTGATGCGGGAACTCGTGTGGATACCTCTCGAGATCGTGCGCGTGCGCGATTACCGAGTCGGCATCATCTACGGGAGATTCGAATCCCCGCAAAGGTGAAGAACTGTTTTTCCCGCTTAGATTTTAATGTCCGTTTTACGACTCCAGCAACCGATACAATGGAATCATTTTTATTTCCGCTGCGTTCATGGCGATTCCTAATGTAACGACCCGCCATCCTATGACCAAAGACCCGGTCACTAAATGGATGTCGGCCCATTAACTGCGGGTTCACACCCGGATCTCACACAACACATCTGGAGGAGTAAGTGCTAAACAAGGCTAAATATAACAATCTCACGGACTACAAAGGGTAAGAAAGTGCGCAGGAAGGAAAATAACAATGTCCGTATACAGTCCAACAATAATTACATGTCCAACAAATTAAATAAGTACAGGCAGGAGGAAAGTACAACAACATCGGGGCATACCCCGGAACTAAGACAGTTGCTGGTCCGCACACCAAGAAGACACCACGCTTCCGCTCGCCACGAGGTCCACACCTGAAACCGCAGGGAGTGAGCCACACCAGAATTGGGCTCAGTAGGGATCATCCGATCCCTTGCCTCCCACTCACACACCCACAAGTGCAACAACAGGGATATATGGCAATTAAGTAAAGCAGTAAACATAGCACCCAAATCTGATATGAAACGTACGATAAGCAGTGTAACAAGAACCAATCTAAGCGACCCGAAGAACCCAACACAGAGTCACGTCTCACAGCCAAAGTCCACGAAGCGACTGAACCACACTGTCGACCGAAGTCAAACGTCGCCTCCCAACACTACCACCACTGCTCACGCCTGTCCACCCCTACAGTGTTCCGGGGCACTGTAGGGTGAGGCAGTGAGTCAAACTAGGACTAGCTGGAACCAGTGTACCGCCACTGCCAGCTACGTGTGCACACAAGCAGTCTAGACTACTGTCCTACCGTCCGGATTGCCTCCACGCTAGGCCTCAGCGCTTCAGGAGGGCCCTGGGGACCGGCGAACCCACGTCAAGCCGAAGCTACAGGAACTACCCACAACCCTAACCTCCCGGGCTGCGTCAGGCCAAAGGGCTAAGGGTACCACTCGTAACCTTGATCAAAGGTCACATCTGGCCCAGTGGCTACAGGGGTAAAACAACTCCAACAGTACCACAACAAGCTCCACAGCAAGAAACGCGCCGGAAGCTGTCACAACAAACAGGGAAACCCCGACCCGCTGAGGCCAAGCAGCAACCCCTCGGATAGCGCACCAGCTACTCCGGCCCGACAGGCTCAAGGTGGTTCTGCTTCCAGCTAAAGGAGGTGGTGGAGGTAGAGGTGAGAGGTAAGGAGGCTATGGAGTGATTGGAAGAGGAAGAAGAGGAAGGGAAGGGGAAAAGAGAGGCGAAGAGGGCGGAGAGGGCGAGGAGAGAGAGAGTGAAGGCGAGAATGAGGGAAAGAAGGGGAGGCTCGCGGGGTCAATCTGAATCCAGCTAAAACGCGTCGATCGAGGCAGACGCCTATCAGTCTGACAGGACGGCCGTACTGACAACGCTCTAGCGCCGTACCCTGACATCGCAGAGGTCACAGTCTGAATCGCGTCGACCAACATGGACGCCGTTCAGTCGATGTGACCGGGGCCGTACCCTCGCGGCCCGAAACCCGCCCACGTGGCGCACACGTGGCACAACAACCAGCAGACCTAAATGGCGTCCACACAACCTGACGCCTTTTGAAAGGCGTCGAGCAGTGCTGACGCCATTCAGTCAGAAATCTCAAGACCCCACAGGGTCCAAACCAGGGGATCCGGCCCGAACCCGACCCGAATACTGAACCCGAAACCTCAGTCCTTACAATCTCCCCCCCTTAAAAGAATTTCGTCCTCGAAATTTGCAACCGCTCAACTCAAAACTCGGCTAATCATCACGCGCCGACACATACCAAAAGCAACAATCATCCTCACCAATCACACACACAAGGCTCCACAAAGTTAGCCAATCACATCACACCAAGCTAACCAAGATTCTCAATTCCGACAAAAGCTGATAGATCAACATAACCACACACTAGCAAGGCACATATTACAAAACTGATTCTCCACCAACCCCAAATACATAAAAGTGCCACAAGAGTTCTCAACCACCTCTGAATAAGACAGGACAAAAGTGTTCCTCTAGCACAACCTCTCGGACCTCCATAAAGAGACGCGACTCCAATCACGCCTCGAACACTCACTAACCGCTCGGCTCCTGGCCTGCCTGGTTCTTCTGGGGACAATTCCTCGCGAGATGTCCCTTCCGACCACAGGCGAAACAGCTACCAGTGATCAAGGGACATATCCGGTTGCCATGAAACCTGCTACATCGGGGACAACGATCTGTAGCGTCCCGCCTCGCCTCCTGTTGCCAGCTGACCTCTGTCTGCATCTGCTGAACCGAACCATCCTCATCCTCGTCACAAGGTACCTCCTGGAACTCGACCTCAAAGGAACTCGGACCACCTGACGAGAAGACCGCTGATATATCCCAGCTCTGCTGCTTCCCTTGTGCTGAATGCTCCGATTCCTTCGCCGCGTGTTGGAACTGCACCTCCACTGATGCCGCGCACTGAACCGCTGACGCTAGATCTTCACAACAACGGGCCGCCATAAACTCCCTCAGACCATGCCGAAGTCCATCCACAAATTTCTCCGTCCTAAGGTCCTCACGCTCAGATATGTGTGGAGCGAATCTTCCCAGAGCTACAAATTTCATCTGATACTCTAGAACTGACATACCATCCTGCACCAATTCCATAAATTCCCTTTCCTTGGCCCTACGAACGTGCCTCGGAAAGTACTGTCCACTAAACTCTCTCACGAAGCCTTCCCAAGGAATCTCTCTCAAAGGCCTATCTGGAAACATCAACCCCTTGATGGTAACCCACCAATCATAAGCATCGCCCTTCAGCAAGTAGGTTGCCAACAAGGTCTTGTCACTCTCAGCACATTCTAGAACATCAAACACCTTCTCCACTTCCTTAACCCACTGAGCTGCCGCATCTGGAACAGGTTAACCCATGAAAGAAGGGGGCTTCAGCTTCAAGAACCGCTCCACCACCATGGATTGGCCACCTCGGGAACTGGACCCCTCACTTCCATGTCCCTGCTGATATCTAGACATAGCCCCAATCATAGCTTCCATAAAACGATCCACATTATGACCTTCTGCCCTCGAACCACCACCATCTGCTCTCGAATCACGAGCCAACGGAACTCTCCTCTTCGGCGCCATCACTACCCCACAAACACAAAAATCGAACCAAAACACGTCAAAACCTATCAATCTATACCAGCAGCCATCGCCTGTACAGACTCGTACTTATTGTTGGACAATAATATCTAACCTAGTTTACCACATACTCAACCAGATAGAGCTCTGATACCATCTGTAACGACCCGCCATCCTATGACCGGAGACCCGGTCACTAAATGGATGTCGGCCCATTAACTGCGGGTTCACACCCGGATCTCACACAACACATCTGGAGGACTAAGTGCTAAACAAGGCTAAATATAACAATCTCACGGACTACAAAGGGTAAGCAAGTGCGCATGAAGGAAAATAACAGTGTCCGTATACAGTCCAACAATAATTACATGTCCAACAAATTAAATAAGTACAGGCAGGAGGAAAGTACAACAACATCGGGGCATACCCCGGAACTAAGACAGCTGCTGGTCCGCACACCAAGAAGACACCACGCTTCCGCTCGCCACGAGGTCCACACCTGAAACCGCAGGGAGTGAGCCACACCAGAATTGGGCTCAGTAGGGATCATCCGATCCCCTGCCTCCCACTCACACACCCACAAGTGCAACAACAGGGATATATGGCAATTAAGTAAAGCAGTAAACATAGCACCCAAATCTGATATGAAACGTACGATAAGCAGTGTAACAAGAACCAATCTAAGCGACCCGAAGAACCCAACACAGAGTCACGTCTCACAGCCAAAGTCTACGAAGCGACTGAACCACACTGTCGACCGAAGTCAAACGTCGCCTCCCAACACTACCACCACTGCTCACGCCTGTCCACCCCTACAGTGTTCCGGGGCACTGTAGGGTGAGGCAGTGAGTCAAACTAGGACTAGCTGGAACCAGTGTACCGCCACTGCCAGCTACGTGTGCACACAAGCAGTCTAGACTACTGTCCTACCGTCCGGATTGCCTCCACGCTAGGCCTCAGCGCTTCAGGAGGGCCCTGGGGACCGGCGAACCCCCGTCAAGCCGAAGCTACAGGAACTACCCACAACCCTAACCTCCCGGGCTGCGTCAGGCCAAAGGGCTAAGGGTACCACTCGTAACCTTGATCAAAGGTCACATCTGGCCCAGTGGCTACAGGGGTAAAACAACTCCAACAGTACCACAACCAGCTCCACAGCAAGAAACGCGCCGGAAGCTGTCACAACAAACAGGGAAACCCCGACCCGCTGAGGCCAAGCAGCAACCCCTCGGATAGCGCACCAGCTACTCCGGCCCGACGGGCTCAAGGTGGTTCTGCTTCCCTCAGCCTAAGGTAAAACACAACATGTACCACTCCTCCCACCGGTACGGCGCAATGCCTCACAGACACCATGACTTTGTCCCCATCGGTCCATGGTGACAAACGTAAACCACAGTTATTCCAATCCGCAATCGCATAAGCACACACACACATATAACATGATGTAATTCCATTCACGCAGAAGTCCTCAGTCTCAGTGTACAACGTAAAGCATGCATTTGAGTCGTCCCACAGTGAAAACTCATGATAAAACCAGGATTACACAGTTCTGTCTTGAATCGCGTCGACCGAGGTCGACGCCATTCAAGCCCCTCAGACAGGTTCATTAAAGCCAGATTATTCCTTGAAACGCGTCGTCATAGGGAGTCGCCTATTTAAAACGCGTCCAGGTCCACAGACGCCATTCACACCGAAATTCCAGATTTACATACCCTCACTCGGGTGATTTCCTGCCTAAATGGCGTCATGATGGCCCGACGTCCTTCCGAAAGGCGTCGTCCATCCATGACGTCATTTAGCGCCAGAACCCCTATCTCGTGAAACCTCGAACAGGGAGGTTTCTGCCCTAAAAGGCGTCGTACTGCCCTGACGCCCTTCTGAAATGCGTCGACCTGGCACGACGCCGTTTAGCGCTAGAAACCTGGTTCCCTGGTTCGAACCGAAGGTTTCTCCCTTAACCCCAAACACCCCGAAAAGCCCCAAAACAAGAAGGGGAGGAAGAGGAATTAGTCTATCACAAGCATGCTACGAATCCACGATCACAAGCACAGCCATTCCCACAAGGAAACCCCCCTAAACATGCTCAATCTAGCCCGAACACATCATGACACGCCAAAGAGAACACGAGCAACACATGCAAGGTTCGTCCCCCTACCGGTTCTTGAACTCCACCAAGCTCCGTGCCGCCAACACGCCGCACCGCAGACCGCAGCCGGTACCCTCGAGGACGCCGCCACTCCGCCGGGACGTCGGCCGCCGTCCAGAGAATGGAACGCCGCGAAGGAGGTGGTGGAGGTAGAGGTGAGAGGTAAGGAGGCTATGGAGTGATTGGAAGAGGAAGAAGAGGAAGGGAAGGGGAAAAGAGAGGCGAAGAGGGCGGAGAGGGCGAGGAGAGAGAGAGTGAAGGCGAGAATGAGGGAAAGAAGGGGAGGCTCGCAGGGTCAATCTGAATCCAGCTAAAACACGTCGATCGAGGTAGACGCCTATCAGTCTGACAGGACGGCCGTACTGACAACGCTCTGGCGCCGTACCCTGACATCGCAGAGGTCACAGTCTGAATCGCGTCGACCAACATGGATGCCGTTCAGTCGATGTGACCGGGGCCGTACCCTCGCGGCCCGAAACCCGCCCACGTGGCGCACACGTGGCACAACAACCAGCAGACCTAAATGGCGTCCACACAACCTGACGCCTTTTGAAAGGCGTCGAGCAGTGTTGACGCCATTCAGTCAGAAATCTCAAGACCCCACAGGGTCCAAACCAGGGGATCCGGCCCGAACCCGACCCGAATACTGAACCCGAAACCTCAGTCCTTACACCTAACATGTACACGGCCTGAGGTTGCATTTGCTCTAAGTGTTACGAGCAGATTTCAGGTTGATCCAGGCGAAGAGCACTGGAAAGCAGTGAAATGTATCCTTAAGTACTTGAGAAGAACTAAGGATATGTTCCTTGTCTATGGAGGAGGTGACTTGAAACAGCGAGGCTACACTGACTCGAGTTTCCAATCAGATCCAGATGATAGCTAGTCTACATCTGGATTTGTGTTTACGTTGAACGGAGGTGCAGTGTGCTGGAAGAGTTCCAAGCAAGTAACCACTGCAGATTCAACGACTGAAGCTGAGTACATCGCTGCAGCTGAAGCTGCCAAGGAAGCAGTGTGGTAGAAGAAATTCATCACCGACCTCGGCGTAGTTCCCAGCATCTCTGAGCTTGTTCCGCTGTTGTGCGACAACAATGGAACGATTGCGCAAGCGAAAGAGCCGCGGTCTCATCAGAAATCGAAGCATATTCTGAGGCGCTTTCATCTTATCAGAGAGATCATATCCAGAGGAGATGTAGTAGTGAAAAGAGTTCCATCCGTCGACAATGTAGCAGATCCACTAATAAAGTCGTTGGCTCAAATTGTGTTTGAGCGTCACCTAGAGTCTATGGGCTTATTGTATAAAGGTGATTGGCTATAGTCCAAGTGGGTGATTGTTAGTTTTAGGTGGCCTACAAGCCAATCTAACTATGTAAATGTCGTTCATTTATTAATATAATGGCATAATATTCATTGTGTAAATCGCATTAATTATCGTTTCATAATAAAGTCCGTGAATATGTGCTATAGTGATCAGATTATGATGAGATCATACTAATGAGACTGATCACTTAAACACACATATTCTTAATCGTTCCTAGTCGGAGGATATTCGAGAAGGAGATCGGATATCCGGTTATATTAGTACAGATTACTCCTGCTGATATGATGAGGGTGACTAATCTCATAAGTCACTTGTGTGGAGACACTAAGGCGAATATGTAGGTGCTCATTGGAGAATGAGTTCACTGAACTGATCCGACTGAATCGTTGGATGGTATTATACCTCACTGTCAACCAGCTTGATTCTATTGTCACAGTTGCGTGGATGGTCCTCGGACCTGAGATACCAAGGACACCTTGTCGGTGGACTTCTATGCTTTGACCTTGGTTTACGAATCTCTAGCCACGGGATTCTAATATGACAAGGATTGGGTACAACGGAATACTGTCGAAGGAAATTGTGTGTCAATAAGGAATCATTCGCTCTCGGTACTTAGAGAGAGAATGCTCTAGGAAGGATGTGCGGAAGTCCCTGGCCAGGGCGGACGATAATATCGGGAAAGTAGTTTTCCGGTATTCATCAGCGGCATCCAATCCAAGTGAGTCGACCGGTTAGGGTTTGACAGCTCGCCATACCCTGAGTTGACTCGAGAGCATTATACGAATGAAGGATTATATCCACGCGGTAACTGTCGGCGGAAAGTTTCCAAGAGTGGGTTATTTAACCCCAATACCTTCTAGGTTCACGCGGTGTTGCTTGGCATCCAACATGATCGGAGGCCCGGTCGAATTCGATGTGCGACATCAATTCGATTGATTAATTAATTAATAAAGGTTTATTAATTGATTAATAAAGCGAGTGACGAGTCACTGGGCTTGTTGGGCCAGTAACTGGACTGGTACTTAGGCCTGGAGGGTCACACGCAAATGATTCTCAAGGCGATGAATAAATAAGTAGGTTTTATATAAACCAAGGGTTTTTATGAAAAATCGCGTGGTTAGTATAAAACATAGCGAACGGGATGAGCAGGCCAAGCTGCTGCTAACCCTAGCCGCCCCTCCTCTGTTTCTCTCTCTCTCTGGCGTCCAGACATATCCAGATCAGCTCCGCCACTTCTCCGAATCCCGTTCGATAGGAAATCGTCCGCGCGTTGAGGCGATCATTGCGGCGACCGGCGGAGGTTTCGTGGGCTCCGAAGAACGAGGAACGTGAGGATATCCGTTGCGAGGAGGATCGCGTGGACTTCGCTAGAGGCCGGGCGCTTGCGCGACTTGCGGTGTCGCACCGACGGGACCGAACGGTTGCGGATTCGAATCCGCACATGGTGAGAACTTCGAGTATCCGATAATCGATTTTGGATATTCGAAACGAGAACGGATCGTTGTTTTAATATTTTATTTTTCGCTGCGTGAACGATCTAGAGAAACTGAAAAACCCAACACTATCATATATGCCATGCTATGTACAAGGCCTGATGTTGCATTTGCTCTAAGTGTTACGAGTAGATTTCAGGCTGATCCAGGCGAACAACACTGAAAGGCAGTGAAATGTATCCTTAAGTACTTGAGAAGAACTAAGGATATATTTCTTGTCTATGGAGGAGGTGACTTGAAACCGCGAGGCTTTACTGACTCGAGTTTCCAGTCTGATCCAGATGATAGCAAGTCAACATCTGGATTCGTGTTTACATTGAACGGAGGGGCAGTGTGCTGGAAGAGTTCCAAGCAAGTAACTACTGCAGATACGACGACTGAAGCTAAGTACATCGCTGCAGCTGAAGCCGCCAAGGAAGCAGTGTGGTTGAAGAAATTCATCACCAACCTCGGCGTCGTTTCCAGCATCTCTGAGCCTGTTCCACTGTTGTGCGACAACAATAGAGCAATTGCGCAAGCGAAAGAGCCACGGTCTCATCAGAAATCGAAGCATATTATGAGGCGCTTTCATCTTATCAGAGAGATCATATCCAGAGGAGATGTAGTAGTGGAAAGAGTTCCATCCGTCGACAATATAGCAGATCCACTGACAAAGCCGTTGGCTCAAATTGTGTTTAGAGTCTATAGGCTTATTGTATAAAGGTGATTGGCTTTAGTCCAAGTGGGAGATTGTTTGTTTTAGGTGGCCTACATGCCAATCTGACTATGTAAATCTCGTTCATTTATGAATAAAATGGCATAATATTCATTATGTGTAAATCGCATTAATTATCGTTTCATAATGAAGTCCGTGAATATGTGTTATAGTGATCAGATTATGATGAGATCATATTAATGAGACTGATCACTTAAACACACATATTCTTAATCGTTCCTAGTCGGAGGATATCCGAGAAGGACATCGGATATCTGGTTAGACTAGTACAGATGACTCCTGCTCATATGATGAGGGTGATTGATCTCATAAGTCACTTATGTGGAGACACTAAGGCGAATCTGTAGGTGCTCATTGGAGAATGAGTTCACTGAACTGATCCGACTGAATCGCTGGATGGTATTGTACCTCACTGTCAACCAGCTTGATTCTATTGTCGCAGTTGCGTGGATGGTCCTCGGACCTGAGACACCAAGGACACCTTGTCGGTGGACTTCTGTGCTTTGACCTTGGTTTACGAATCTCTAGCCACGGGATTCTAATACGCCAAGGATTGGGTACAGCGGAATACCGTCGAAGGGAATTGTGTGTCAATAAGGAATCATTCGCTCTCAGTACTTAGAGGGAGAATGCTCTAGGAAGGATGCGCGGAAGTCCCTGGCCAGGGCGGACGATAATATCGGGAAAGGAGTTTTCCGATATTCATCAGTGGCATCCAATCCAAGTGAGTCGACCAATTAGGGTTTGACAGCACGCCATACCCTGAGTTGACTCAAGAGTATTGTACGAATGAAGGATTATATTCATGCGGTAACTATCGGCGAAAAGGTTCCAAGAGTGGGTTACTTAACCCCGATACCTTCCGGGTTCATGCGGTGTTGCTTGGCACCCAACATGATCGGAGGCCCGATCGAATTCGATGTGCGACATCAATTCGATTGATTAATTAATTAATAAAGGGTTATTAATTGATTAATAAACCCAATGAGGAGTCACTGGGCTTATTGGGCTTTTAACCGGACTGGTAATTGGGCCTAGAGGGTCACACGCAAATGATTCTCAAGGCGATGGATAAATAAGTGAGTTTTATACAAACCGGGGGTTTTTATGAAAAACCGCGCGGTTAGTATAAAATATAGCGAACGGGTTGAGCAGGCCAAGCTGCTGCTAACCCTAGCTACCGCCTCCTCTGTTTCTCTCTCTCTCTGGCGTCCCAGACAGATCCAGATCTCCGGATCTGCTCCGCCGCTTCTCCGACTCCCGTTTGACGGGAAATCGTCTGCGCGTTGCGGCGATCATTGCGGCGACCGACGGAGGTTTCGTGGCTGCGAAGAACGAGGAACGTAATGATATCCATCGCGAGGAGGATCGCGTGGACTCCACTAGTGGCCGGGCACTTGCGCGGCTTGCAGTGTCGCACCGACGGAACCGAACGGTTGTGGATTCGAATCCGCACACGGTAAGAACTGATTATCCGATAATCTGGTTTTTAGATTTTTTGAAACGAGAACGGATCTCCGCTTTTATTTTTATTTCCGCTGCGTGGGAGATCCGGACAAACTCGAGAACCCAACAAAAGTAAGCCGGAGGGAGCTTGCAATAGCTTGAGAGAGAGTGAGGTTGTTTCAGGGTAAGGTTCTTAGCCATGAGCTGACACACATAGGTTTCGACCTCACTTTTGCATATGAATTCCTCCTATCCGGGAGGAGGTGTAGCTTGAGAGACTGGATAAGCCATGATGGGTGGAGCAACTGGAGTAGGAGTTGGCAGGTTGATGCAAGTCTGAGCTATATTGAAAGATCCTTGGAAGTGAGTTCTCCGAGGAGTGGTATCTTGAGTTTTGTTACGGGAGGCCAACTGGATGAGTTGATCAGGGGTGTATCGTGATAACACGGCAGTAAGTTCTGGATCCTCACTCGAGTTTTGAAAGGTTCTATTGGATATTACAGGGTTATCTTCTGAAGAAGAAGATCCATCCGAGCATCTAAGTTCCTCTCTAGATGTTTGGAACATGCCCACAAATGTTTGTTGTGGGTCTTTCTCAATTTCAAAGAAGGGGTTGTGTATAATGTTGCCACCAAACTCATCCATGTCATCATACACAGGATTGAAATATATGTAGTCCATTATGAAATACAAATCTTGGCAAATTTTATGTCCCACTTTGAGTTAATTGTGTATTATGGATGCATTGATTTCTAACAGATCAAGTTCAACCCCTTAGCGACCCCATTTTCTTTCAAGAAGTTGTTTCACCAAAAATTGGTTAGGCGTTTTAACTTTGTAAATAATTCACTAAATGACGTCTACGAGTAGATGATTTTTTTGAGTGGCAAAACTTAATTTTCTCACACAATCCCGGGATCCTATTAGGTGGTTTGGGTACAACCTGCTCAGCGGCCAAGTGGGAATCCTTGGCTCGCGGAGACTCACGGAGGTTCCCAACAGAGTAAGACAAGTCACACCCGAGTGGGAATCCTCAGGTGGAGTGTCAGACTAGCAGTGTGATGCTGGCTCTTTCTTAAGACCCCCACACAGAACGCCCTGAATTTGACCCAAAGTTAACTGGCAAGAGAACAATAAACACAACCGGAACACGCAATAATTTAATCAACCAGTGAAAATTGGACGGCCATAAGGCCAGCCGCCTAAGGACTTGGACGGCCAGAACTGTGGCCGTCCTAGATCCTGGATGGCAAGGTACTTGGTCGTCCTGGAGTCTGGACGGCCAAGTGCTTGGCCGTTTGGGAGTCTGGGCGGCTAAGTGCTTGGCCGTCCGTGGGAGGGGCTCTTACCTTTTTAAAACTATCTTACTATGTGCGTGGCGAGCAAGAGAGGGTCCCACCGTGATTGCCAGAGGGTTGTGGACACCCGGAGTGTTCCCGCTCTCCTTCCGCGGGGGAGGTCTTCGTCCGTCACACAACTAAGGCAATAATGGGGTTAGAAATTGAAGTATGTGATCACCAGGAGCATTACCTTAGGGTCCCTGTGCTCCACATGATGAGCGGATTGATCGCGTCTTGTTGGTGCGGGGAGATGTGGTTTCCTTTTCTCTGCCTCTGGCCGGCTGAAGGGGGAGAGCTCAGTAGTCCACGCGCAGAATGTGGTAAGAGCCCCTGAAAAGAAAAGACAAACAAGGAAAAGAAATAGCTCGATTAGAACTGCGATGTGTAAAATCTATCCATGCAAACAAATAAACAAGCTAAAATTGAAAGGGGACGCACCGGATGGGTGTTTGGGGAGGGAAGGTGACCATGCACTATGGCCACCTACCTCCTCTTTGTTTTTTGTTTAAAACCTCTGGGGGTGAAGGGTGCTAAGTCATTCTAACATGTATGCATGCAAATGGGCTGCTCGTGTGTGACAATAGTGATAAGTGGATGTGTTGTGGTAAAAAGGAAAGAAGAAAGAAGAAAAGAAAATATTAGGGAGTGAATGAATGATAGGTAATGTAAAAGAGTAAAAAAAGGAGAAGGTTAAGGAGACAAGCCCATTCGGAATGCAGAGGACTCCTCCTTAGTTCCTCGCCAACCTCCCGCCTCTGTGCGCTAGAACCTCTGCTAACCCAAAGCCCTCCAATGCAAGCCTCTTCAACCTCTCAAAAATCCTTAAATCCCCGCTCTCCAACCCCCTTCCCGAGAGGACCTAAGGGGGTTTAAATAGGGGGAAAGAAAATATGGAAATTAGGGGTCTAAATCCCCGTCAATCCCTAAGGAGCCAATAGGAAATGGTCAAGGGTCGGAGGTCGTGCATGCGGCAGTCACCGGAGTGGGGAGTGGTCGGAGTGGTGGGAGGTGAGGGTCGCCAATAGAGGAGATCGTGGGAAGACGAAGTCAAAGAGGGTGGACAGCCAACCATCTTGTCTTCCTCTTTCGTGCAAGGCCACCAAGTTAGCCTTCCGCGAAAAGGTGGAAGGCGGAGCGGCTGGCCTTCGGGAAGGTGGAAGGCCACCAAGTTGGCCTTCCGTAAAAGGGTGCAAAAACGTAGAAAAAGGTGGACGGCCAACCATCTTGCCTTCCTCTTTCATGGAAGGCCACCAAGTTGGCCTTCCACAAAAAGGTGGAAGGCGGAGCAGCTAACCTTCGGGAAAGGTGGAAGGCCACCAATTTGGCCTTCCACGAAAAGGTGGAAGGCGGAGCAGCTGGCCTTAGGAGAAGGTGGAAGGCCACCAAGTTGGCCTTCCACGAAAAGGTGGAAAGACGAGTGTTGGTTAATGGGCTTGGGTACTAATGAGCTGAATTAAGTGGAGAAATATGGTGGGCTAAATGAGATGTGCTAATGTGATGAGGGTTTAGGACCAAAAGGAGTCCAAAATCGGTGTCTACACCTATAATCGGGGATCCGATTACTAAATGGGTACCGAACCATTAAAATTAGGAACCAAACTAGGATCGCAAATAAGTCTGGGAAATAAATGCTAAATTAAGCTAAACAATTGCCTTACAAGTGTCTTTCCGTCCATCAGCACCAATCTTTCTCTTAAAGATCCACTTGCATCCGATGGGTACAATACCCTCGGGAAAGTGCTCCAAGTTCCAAACTTGGTTGGTGTACATGGACTGGATTTCTGAGTTCATGGCTTCTCGCCATTTCCCAGCTTTTGGGCCTTCTATGGCCTCTTAGTAGGTTTTAAGATCATCATCCTTATTATATTCTACCTTAGAGTCTCCTTCAGCGATATGTCCCACATATCGTTCAGGTAGTCTACCAGATCTACGAGGCTCATCTTGTTAGTCTTAGGTGGCCTACAAGCCAATCTGACTATGTAAATCTCGTTCATATTTATTAATATAATGGCATAATATTCATTATGTATAAATCGTATTAATTATCGTCTCATAATGAAGTCCATGAATATGTGCGATAGTGATCAGATTATGATGAGATCATACTCACTTAAACACACATATTCTTAATCGTTCCTAGTCGGAGGATATCCGAGAAGGACATCGGATATCTGGTTAGACTAGTACAGATGACTCCTGCTCATATGATGAGGGTGATTGATCTCATAAGTCACTTATGTGGAGACACTAAGGCGAATCTGTAGGTGCTCATTGGAGAATGAGTTCACTGAACTGATCCGACTGAATCGCTGGATGGTATTGTACCTCACTGTCAACCAGCTTGATTTTATTGTCGCAGTTGCGTGGATGGTCCTCGGACCTGAGACACCAAGGACACCTTGTCGGTGGACTTCTGTGCTTTGACCTTGGTTTATGAATCTCTAAACACGGTATTCTAATACGCTAAGGATCGGGTACAGCGGAATACCGTCAAAGAGAATTGTGTGTCAATAAGGAATCATTCGCTCTCGCTACGATGAGAGAGAATGCTCTAGGAAGGATGCGCGAAAGACCCTGGCCAGGGCGGATGATAATATCGGAAAAGGAGTTTTCCAATATTCATCAGCGGCATTCAATCCAAGTGAGTCGACCAGTTAGGGTTTGACAGCACGCCATACCCTAAGTCGAGTCGAGAGCATTGTACAAATGAAGCATTATATCCACGCGGTAATTGTCGGCGGAAAGGTTCCAAGAGTGGGTTACTTAACCTCGATACCTTTCAGGTTCACGCGGTATTGCTTGGCACCCAACGTGATCGTAGGCCCGATCGAATTCGTTGTGCGACATCAATTTGATTGATTAATTAATTAATAAAGGGTTATTAATTGATTAATAAACCCAATGAGGAATCACTGGGCTTATTAGGCTTTTAACCGGATTGGTAATTAGGCCTAGAGGGTCACACGCAAATGATTCTCAAGGCGATGGATAAATAAGTGAGTTTTATACAAACCGAGGGTTTTTATGAAAAACCGCGCGGTTAGTATAAAATATAGCGAACGGGCTGAGTAGGCCAAGTTGCTGCTAACCCTGGACGCCCCCTCCTTTGTTTCTCTCTCTCTCTGGCGCCCCAGGCCAGATCCGGATCCCCGGATCTGCTCCGCCGTTTCTCCGACTCCCGTTCGACGGGAAATCGTCCGCGCGTTGCGGCGAATGTTGCGGCGATCAGTGGAGGTCTCGTGGCTGCGAAGAACGAGGAACGTGAGGATATCCGTCGCGAGGAGGCTCGCGTGGGGTCCGCTAGAGGCCGGGTGCTTGCGCGGCTTGCGGTGTCACACCGATGGAACCGAACGATTACGGATTCGAATCCGCACACAGTAAGTTCTGATAATCCGATTATCGGGATTTTTTTTTTTCGAAATGGGAATCGGATCTCCGTTTTATTTTTATTTCTGCTGCGCGGGAGATCCGAAGAAACCAGAGAACCCAATAGTGGTATCAGAGCCAGGTTCCACTATTTCTCGTTCTGTTTCGATCTCCGAAATTAATAATTTCCATGTATTGTTCCATGCATAAATTCGATCCTTTTGCTGGATCCATGTTCATGCGATGAACACAGATTATAAGTATATATATATATATATATATATATATATATATATATATATATATATATATATATATATATATATTTTACAAAATCGGATTTATATTTTGGGGTTTTCGTGTTCTTCGTGGGACGAAGAACGGCGAGGTTCGGCGGCATCGTTCGGGCCTCCCCGTATGATGGGGGTGTCAAGGGGTCCTGGTATGACCAGGGACCCCACCGGTCACTGCCGGCGGCGGAGTCGCTGCTCGAGGTGGCCGGTAAAGGAGGGGGTTCCTTTCTATCCCATGGATTTCCGATTATCCCTAAAACCAGTTTTAGGGTAGACTCGGCCATGGCTTATTTTGTCTCTTTACTGGTCATCATTGGGTACCTTGTCGGCACCGGAGTGGCCTGTAGGTGGCCGACACTGGAGTGCCACCGAAGGTGGCCAAATATTCTCTTCTTCTTCCTCCTTAGGTCTTGTAAGAAAACCAAAAAAAAAAAAAAGGAGGAAGATAAGGGTCGGCCGGCTATTTGGGGGCACCGCCGGCGAGCTCCGGCGACCGGAGCTTCACCGGCGAGACCAGACGGCGCAGTGCCGTCGGCCGCCGACCGGCACGGTGGACAGCCGCCACCCCAGAACCCCCTCTGCAATTAGGGTTTCCCCACGGGCTGGGGAGGAAGGTGGCCGGACGAGCGTCCCCTTCAGGCCCGGGCCCGAGTCGGTTCAGCCGGCTGGACCGGGCCCAGCCCTGGTTCAGGGCCAGGGCATGGTTCCACCCTGGCCCGAGCCCTAGGCTCACCAGGGGGCCGAACCATGGCTCACCTGGCTCGAGCCAAGATCCTATTAGGCTGGGCCCAATCAATTCTTCCCATCAAAACCCCAAAATTAGCCCATTTAATAATTAAATTAGATTTTAATTTGATTTCAAAAACTGTTTTGAAATTTAAATTATTATCAAATTTCGTTTATTTGGGCAATATGATTATTGAATCATTTTAATTAACAAGAGGTTGTTAATTGATTAAATTTGTTATTAATTTAAGTGTTAAATTAATAACTAATTTTAATAAACTAATTTAAATGTTAAATTAGTAGTTATTAGTTAATTGGGATTAATTGTTAGTTTAATTGTTAAATTGATGATTAATTTTAATTAAATAATATAATAGTTTAATTAGATGTTATTAATTATTGATTTAAGAGTTAAATTAATAATTAATATTAAGATACTTATCTAAGTGTTAGATGATAATTATTAATTAATTAGTGTTGATTAATAATTTAAGTGTTAAATTAGTAATTAACATTAATTAACTAATATAAGAGTTAGATTAATAGTTAATTAATAATTAGAGTAAATTAATAATTTAAGTGTTAAATTAATAATTAACTTTAGTAGACTAATCTAAGAGTTAGATTACTAATTAATTATTAATAGTCTAATTGTTAGATTATTAACATGATTTAATCTAATTGTTAGATTGAATTAGTTATTAGAAGTGTTCTAAGTTGCATGGAATAATCTGGAATTATTAATTTGGATTGTGTGCACATGTGATGTGTGTTTAAATGCTTTTAAATTAGATTTGATTGCATGTTAAATTGATTAAAAGAATTTTCAAAATTCAAAAACCAATTTTGATTGAATCCCAGCTTTTTGAAAGCCAAAATTATATATTTTGAAAACTCTTTTATTTTAGCCATGTGATGTACTGAATCTTGTATGGAATGTTAAAACACACTGTGGTCATGGATACGCATATTTAATTGTTCATGTGATGAATGATGTGTGTGTGGATTGTGGATGAATGTTGGATGATTATTAAATTGTTAATAAATAGATCTGCGTATCTCTCCCTCTCTCATTCTCTGATGTACTTCTACCTCCCTCTCTCTTGTACTCGCCATGAGGCCCTCTTCTATTTACATGTAATTCTAGAATTATTGTTATCTGATCGAGTCAGCCGAGGAAGGAGCGAGGACGATCCACCGCTGCAATCAAGAAGGTGATACGATGGAGATCTTTTGCCTTTATGTTTGCAAGATTTTCTAATACAAATGTTATGATTAGATTGTGTGTGTGTTTGACTGCGAGCTCCAGTCAAACCCATTGTGCTATCCATGACCACACTAGACATATATGAGATGCATTGTTTTCATTTGATTATGAATCAAAGCAGGTATAGTATTTATTAGATATATACGATATATTTATATACTATCACCTAGGAGAGCCCAAGATAAAAGTTATCTAAATACCCTCATTTAAACTCTAAGCCGAAGCGTGAATAGTTTAGAACTTACCGCGTGGTCCACCATCGTTATAGACATAGGATTCGAATCACTTTAGGCAGATTTGTTGTGCTACCATAATACCTATTTAATTGTGAGGAGAGACTGTGGCTATGGCATTAGATGCCTATTTGATCAGGGTAGAGGAACCATGTAGCTTTGTTGTGCTATCCACAAAGGCTGCATGCAAATCTATGCTCGTCTCGTAACGATGGTTAGCTTAGACCAGAATTAGTGGCTTGTTGTGCTATCCACAAGTCCATTAAACCTCTGGGGATCGAAGCTATGATCGGATATTGCAAGGAATTACAAGTCCCATGAGATGGGTGCTCTTTGATTGTTTTACAACTTTCTTGTGCTATCCACAAGGTTGTAGACCAAGTCATTAACATTCTGATCCCCACTAGAAGACTGTCGGCGTCTTCCATTCTGTATAATAGAGGGTTATACAGTCTGTCGAAAATTAGTGGGAATTAAAACTTGAACAAAAGACCATGTCTTGTTTTAATTTTTAATAATTGAACATCTGCTAAATAGATTTACTTATCTCCTCTAGGGAATTATGTTATCGAATAACCCACTCCGTGGCATACTTGATGCCAAACTTTTGACTAGCCTGAACTACTCGGATGAGCTCAGAAACCTGAAGAGTGTCTTTAGATCTGAGTACATTGCCAATATCCTTGGAGTTGATCCTCCTACTGAACCGGCATTGGATGCCCTTGACGCAGAGATGACAGCTAACGATAAAAGATCGAAGGATAAAGACAAAAGAGTAGTAAAGGGTGACTACTTCTACTGTAAGCAGTATGATCACTAGAAGAGGAACTGCAAGGAGTTCCTCACCGACAAAGCTCATGGAAAGTTGAAGCTGTCTGAAGCTTCAGATATCTATATGATAGATATCAACTTGTTAGTTAGAGATTCCACATCTTGGGTATTAGATACTGGATGCGCTTCTCATATCTACCATGATGTGCAGATGCTGACAAGTAAGCGAAAGCTGAGAAAATGCGAGGTGGAATTGAGGCTAGGAAACGGCGCAAAAGTTGCAGCGATTGCTGTTAGGACAGCAAACCTCAGGCTTCCATCGGGAGACATCTTATCATTAGAAGATTGTTATTATATTCCTAGCATAATAAAGAACATCATATCAATATCTTGTTTGGACAAGATAGTATATAGGTTGTCTATTGAGAATAGAAGTTGTTCAATTTATTATGGTAATAAATCAATAGCTTCGGCATATCTAGTCAACGGACTATATCTATTAGATGTTTCTCATTACAACCTTCATATTGATAATGCTCTTAAGAAGAGCAAGAATGGTGTGAACCAAGCCTACATGTGGCATTGTAGACTTGGCCACATTGGTGAAAGCAGGCTGCAAAAGTTGCACCGACACGGTTATTTAACAACATTCGATTATGAATGGTTTGCGACATGTGAATCCTGCCTTATGGGAAAGATGGCAAAATCTCCATTTACTGGACATGAAGAACGTGGCAAGGATATTTTGGAACTAATACATTCGGATGTATGTGGTCTTATGTCCACCCAAGCTAAAGGTGGCTTCTCATACTTCATCACGTTCACCGACGACCTCTTAAGATTTGACTATGTATACTTAATGAAGTACAAGTCGGAAGCATTCGAGAAGTTTGAGGAGTTCAAGAATGAGGTAGAGAAGTAGTTAGGAAAGAGTATTAAAGCTCTTCGATCAGATCGAGGAGGAGAATACTTGAGTACTAATTTCACACAATTCTTAAAGGATAACGGTATCCTTTCTCAGCTGACCCCTCTATACACGCCACAGATGAATGGTGTATCAGAAAGGAGGAATCGCACCTTCTTAGACATGGTCCCATCCATGATGAGCTTTTTGGAATTACCAGTGTCCCTCTGGGGATATGCTCTAGAGTCAACAACATACGTACTGAACATAGTACCCAACAAGTCTGTGGCCTCTAGTCCATATGAGATATGGAAAGGCAGGAAACCAGAATTTAAACATGTTAAAGTATGGGGTTGTCCTACTCATATAAAGAGGCATGATCTAGACAAGCTGAAATCACGAACTGATAAATACAGGTTTGTAGGATATCCAAAGGAAACATTTGGATACTATTTTTTCCATCCTGGTGAACAAAAGGTGGTTGTTGCCAGGAAAGCTATCCTCCTGGAAGAGGAATACCTTCTCTAGGAGGACAGTGGGAGTAAAATAGTACTGGAAGAGGTTCCAGATCCCCAAACAGCTGCATTATCATCAGATAAGATATCAGTTTCTGAATCTGTTCAGGTATGCACAGGTGAGCCTTGTAGATCTGGTAGATTACCTAGACTACCAAAACGATATGTGAGACATATCGCTGAAGGTGAGTCTAAGGTTGAATATAATGAGGATGATGATCCTAAAACCTACCAGGAGGCTATAGAAGGCCCAGAAGCCGGGAAATGGCGAGAAGCCATGAACTCAAAAATCCAGTTCATGTACACCAACCAAGTTTGGAACTTGGATGACTTGCCCGAGGGTATTGTACCCATCGGATGCAAGTGGATCTTTAAGAGAAAGATCGGCGCTGATGGATGGATCAATACTTATAAGCCAAGTTTGGTGGCAAAGGGATATCGTCAAAGGCAAGGTATTGACCATGACGAGACTTTCTCACCAGTTGCCATGATAAAGTCGATCAGAGTTCTACTCGCCATTGCTGCACATTTTGATTACGAAATCTGGTAGATAGATGTGAAGATTGCCTTCCTCAATGGAAACCATGAGGAAGAGGTGTATATGATACAACCAGAAGGTTTCACATCCAAAGAATCTCTAGATAAAGTGTGCAAGCTTCAGAGGTCCATTTATGGATTGAAGCAAGCTTCCCAGAGCTGGAACATGAGATTTGACGAGGCTTTCAAGTCTTAAGGCTTTATTAAGAATGAAGATGAGCCCTGTATATACAAGAAAAACAGTAGGAGCGCAATCACATTCTGATTCTTTATGTTGACGACATCCTACTCATTGGGAATGATGTCATCAGTAAAGATATGGTTGTTAAAGAACTTCTCCATGAAGGATTTGGGAGAAGCATCTTACGTATTAGGAATACGGATCTATAGAGATAGATCAAAGAAGATGCTTGCTTTAACCCAATCCATGTACATAGAAACCATTGTCAAAAGGTTTGGCATGGAGAATTCCAAGGGAGGTCTCATACCGATGAGAGATGGAATTCCACTCTCTAAAGGTCAGTCACCCAAGACACATAATGAGAGAGCATTCATGGATAGAATACCCTATGCCTCTGCCATAGGATCTATCATGTATGCCATGCTATTTACGCGGCCTGATGTTGCATATGCTCTAAGTGTTACGAGCAGATTTCAGGTTGATCTAGGCGAAAAGCACTGGAAGGCTGTGAAATGTTTCCTTAAGTACTTAAGAAGAACTAAGGATATATTTATGGTCTATGGAGGAGGTGACTTGAAACTGCGAGGCTTTACTGACTCGAGTTTCCAGTCAGATCCAGATGATAGCAAGTCCACATCTGGATTTGTGTTTACTTTGAACGGAGGCATAGTGTGCTGGAAGAGTTCCAAGCAAGCAACCACTGCAGAATCGATGACTGAAGCTGAGTACATCGTTGTAGCTGAAGCCGTCAAGGAAGCAATGTGGTTGAAGAAATTCATCACCGACCCCGGCATACTTCCCAATATCTCTGAACCTGTTCCGCTGTTGTGCGACAACAATGGAGCCATTGCGCAAGCGAAAGAGCCGTGGTCTCATCAGAAATCGAAGCATATTCTGAGGCACTTTCATCTTATCAGAGAGATCATATCCAGAGGAGATGTAGTGGTGGAAAAAGTTCCATCTGTCGACAATGTAGCAGATCCACTGACAAAGCCGTTGGCTCAAATTGTGTTTGAGCGTCACCTAGAGTCTATGGGCTTACTGTATAAAGGTGATTGGCTTTAGTCCAAGTGGGAGATTGTTACTCTTAGGTGGCCTACAAGCCAATTTGACTATGTAAATCTCGTTCATATTTATTAATATAATGGCATAATATTCATTATGTATAAATCGTATTAATTATCGTCTCATAATGAAGTCCATGAATATGTGCGATAGTGATTAGATTATGATGAGATCATACTAGTGAGACTGATCACTTAAACACACATATTCTTAATTGTTCCTAGTCAGAGGATATCCAGTTAGACTAGTAAAAATTTCTCCCACTCATATGATGAGGGTGACTGATCTCATAGTCACTTGTGTGGAGACACTAAGGCGAATCTATAGGTGTTCATTGGAGAATGAGTTCACTGAATTGATCCAACTGAATCGCTGGATGGTACTGTATCTCACTGTCAACCAGCTTGATTCTATTGTTGCAGTTGCGTGGATGATCCTCGGACCTGAGACGCCAAGGATACCTTGTCGGTGGACTTCTGTGCTTTGACCTTGGTTTATGAATCTCTAAACACAGGATTCTAATCAGCCAAGGATTGGGTACAGCGGAATACCGTCGAAGGGAATTGTGTGTCAATAAGGAATCATTCGCTCTCGGTACGATGAGAGAGAATGCTCTAGGAAGGATGCGCGAAAGTCCCTGGCCAGGGCGGACGATAATATCAGAAAAGGAGTTTTTCGATATTCATCAGCGGCATCCAATCCAAGTGAGTCGACCGGTTAGGGTTTGAAAGCACGCCATACCCTAAGTCGACTCGAGAGCATTGTACGAATGAAGGATTATATCCACGCGGTAACTGTCGGCGGAAAGGTTCCAAGAGTGGGTTACTTAACCCCGATACCTTCCGGGTTCACGCGGTGTTTCTTGGCACCCAACGTGATCAGAGGCCCGATTGAATTCTATGTGAGACATCAATTCAATTGATTAATTAATTAATAAAGAGTTATTAATTGATTAATAAACCTAGTGAGGAGTCACTGGGCTTATTGGGCTATTAACCAGATTGGTAATTGGGCCTAGAGGGTCACATGCAAATGATTCTCAAGGCGATGGATAAATAAGTGAGTTTTATACAAACCGGGGGTTTTTATGAAAATCGCGCGGTTAGTATAAAATATAGCGAACGGGCTAAGCAGGCCAAGCTGCTGCTAACCCTGGCCGCCCCTCCTCTGTTTCTCTCTCTCTCTGGCGCCCCAGGCCAGATCCGGATCCCCGGATCTACTCCGCCATTTCTCCGACTCCCGTTTGACGGGAAATCGTCCGCGTGTTGCAGCGAACATTCCAGCGATCGGCAGAGGTCTCGTGGCTGCGAAGAGCGAGGAACGTGAGGATATCCGTTGCGAGAAGGATCGCGTGGACTCCACTAGAGGTCGGGCGCTTGCGCGGCTTGCGGTGTCACACCGACGGAACCGAACGATTGCGGATTCGAATCCGCACACGGTAAGTTCTTTTAATCCGATTAACAGGATTTTGTTTTTTCGAAATGGGAATCGGATATCCGTTTTATTTTTATTTCTGTTGCGCGGGAGATCCGGAGAAACCAGAGAACCCAACACATCTGTGTGAACCTGAACAGATTCAGGAATTGATATCTCATCCGATGACATTGCAGCTATTTGGAGATCTGGAACCTCTTCCAGTACTATTTTACTCCCACTGTCCTCCTGGAGAAGGTATTCCTATTCCAAGAAGACAACCTTCCTGGCGACAAACACCTTTTGTACACCAGGATGGTAAAAGTAGTATGCGAAGGTTTCCTTTGGATATCCCACAAACCTGCATTTATCAGTTTGTGATTCTTGCTTGTCTGGATCATGCCTCTTTACAAAAGCAGGATGTTGGGTTCACTGTGTCGGGATCCGATCGACAATGCAGCGAAATAAAAATAATTTCAGGATCGGAACCATCTCGTTTCGATCGTTAAAATAAAATCGGAGTAAATCGGATTTACCTTGCGCGGATTCGAATCCGCGTTCATTTTCCTGTTCTGTTGGAGCAATGCCGCAAGTCGCGCAGATGCCCGACCTCTAGCGGTATCCACGCGGTTCTCCTCGCGATGGATCGTCCTCGCTTCCTTACTCGATTCGACGTTCGTGGATCCCATCTGGCTTCGTGTAATCCGCCGCGACATGCGGATTCAGAATCTCCTGTCGGACGGAAGGCGGAGCGGTCGGGAATCAATGCGGAGCCTCCAGTGGGCCGGCCTCGTGTCGTGCGTTTGGAAGAGAGGATAGAGATAGAACGAGTAGTAGGTTAGGGTTGCTAGCCCCCGACGTAGCATCCGTTCTTTTATAATAAGTCTGTTTGCAATTTTTCGTAAAAACCCAGACTTATCCGAAATCTTGTCGGATTATCCATCGACTTGAAAACCATTTGCGTGTGACTCTCTAGGCCCAAACACCAGTCCAATTAATAGTCCATTAAGCCCAGTAACCTTTTATTGACCCACTGAATTAATTAATATCTTTATATTCAATTAATCAGCCGAATTTAATGTCCCACAATAAATTCGGACGGACTTCTGATCACGTTGGATGCCAAGCAACATCGCGTGATCCTGGATAGCACTGGGGTTATCGTAACCCTCTATTGGAACCTTTCCGTCATCGGTTAGCGTGCGGATATAATCTTTCATCCGTGCAATGTTCCCGAATCAACCTAAGATATGGTTTACTGTTAAACCCTATTCGGTCTATTCACTTGAATCAGATGCCACTAATCTGAATCCGATAACTCCTTATCGAATACAGAGTCTGTCCTGACCAGGGACTTTAAGTGCATCATTCCCTGAACATTCTCTCTTAAACTACCGAGAGCGGACGATGCCGTATTGAACACACAATTACCTTCGAAGGTATTTCCCTGAACCCGATCGCTTGACTTATTGATAACCTATGGTTAGGATTCATTAGTCAAGGTCAAAGTCCAGGAACCTACCAGAAAGATATCTTTGATGTCTCAGGTCCAAGGATCATCTACGTAACTGTGACAAAAGAATCGAGCTGGTTAACAGTGAGGTGTTTACCATCCAGCGATTCATAGTCAGATCAGTTCAGTGAACTCATTCGCTAATGAGCACCTACAGGTCCAGCATAGTGTCTCCACTCAAGTGACTTATAGGATCAGTCACCCTCATCATATGAGCTGAAGTAACCTATACTAGTCTATCCGGATGTTCGATGTCCTATCTCAAGCATCCTATGACTAGGAACAATTAAGAACATGTGTTTATAAGTCTTCGGTCCCGTAATTATGATCTCATTATAATCCGAAGAATGTTGCACATGTTTAAAGACTTCATCATGATACGATAAACATAAATCGAATTAATTACACACAATGAATTATTGCCATTTATTAATTATCTGAATCAGTACATGGTATCGGATTGGCTTTGAGACCATCTAATACTACCAAGCTCCCACTTGGACTAAAGCCAATCACTTTTATACAGAATACCCATATTCTCTAAGTGACGCTCAAAGACATTTTGATACAAAGGCTTTGTCAGTGGATCTGCTATATTGTCGGCTGAAGGAACTCTTTTCACCATGACATCTCCTCGAGCTATAATTTATCTGATCAGATGAAAGCGCTGTAGAATGTGCTTCAAATTCTGATGAGACCTCGGCTCTTTCGCTTGAGCAATCGCCCCATTGTTGTCACACAGCAGTGGGACAGGACCAGATATGCTTTCCACCACACCAAGATTGCCAATGAATTTCTTCATCCATACAGCTTCCTTGGCGGCTTTAGCAGCAGCAATATACTCGGGTTCCGTTGTCGAATCAGCAGTGGTTTCTTGCTTGGAACATTTCCAGCTCACTGCTCCCCCTTTGAGTGTGAAAACAAAACCTGACGTTGACTTGCTGTCATCAGGATCAGATTGAAAACTCGAGTCAGTGTATCCTTGCAGCTTTAAGTCTCCTCCTCTATAGACTAGAAATAGATCCTTAGTCCTTCTCAAGTACTTAAGGATGCATTTCACAGCTTTCCAGTGTTCATCACATGGATCTGCCTGATGTCTGCTCGTAACACTTAGAGCATATGCTACATCAGGTCTAGTACATAGCATGGCATACATGATGGAGCCTTTGGCAGAAGCATAGGGAACTTTATCCATCACAGCCCTCTCTTCAGGTGTCTTGGGAGACTGACCTTTAGAGAGTAAAATTCCATGTCTCATCGGTATTAGACCTCTCTTGGAATTTTCCATGCCAAACCTTTTGACAATAAATTCTATGTACATGGATTGGGTTAAAGCTAACATTTTCTTTGATCTATCTCTATAGATCCGTATTCCTAATACGAAAGATGCTTCTCCCAAATCCTTCATGGAGAAGTTCTTTGACAGCCATATCTTTACTGATGACATCATTCCCAATGAGTAGGATGTCGTCAACGTAAAGAATCAGAAATGTGATTGCACTCCCACTGTTTTTCTTGTATACACAAGGCTCATCTTCATTCTTAATGAAGCCATAAGATTTGATTGCCTCATCAAATCTTATGTTCCAGCTTCGGGAAGCTTGCTTCAATCCATAAATGGACCTCTGCAACTTGCATACCATGTCTGGAGATTCTTTAGATGTGAATCCTTTTGGTTGTATCATATACACCTCCTCCTCAAGGTTTCCATTGAGGAAGGCAGTCTTCACATCCATCTGCCAGATTTCATAATCATGGTAGGCAGCAATGGCGAGAAGAATTCTGATAGACTTAATCATAACAACGGGTGAAGAGGTTTTGTTATAGTCAACACCTTGTCTTTGACGATAGCCTTTCGCCACTAATCTTGCCTTATAAGTCTCAATACGTCCATCTGCACCGATCTTTCTTTTAAAGATCCATTTGCAGCCGATAGGTACTATACCATCGGGTAAATCTTCCAAGTTCCAAACTTGGTTGATGTACATAGACTGTATTTCAGAATTCATGGCTTACCGCAATTTTCCGGCCTCTGGACTTTCAATGGCCTCCTGGTAAGTCTTAGGATCATCATCCTCATTATAGGGTATCCTTGAACCATCCAAATTAATACGTCCCATATATCTTTCTGGTGGTTTAGGTACTCTTTCAGACCTACAAGGTTCCTGTGTATTAATTTGAACAGGTTCAGAAACTGATGGTTCATCTGATGAACCAGTTTGTGGGTATAGAATTTCTTCCAGAGTTACTTTACTCTCACTGTCCTTTTGGAGAATATAATCTTCTTCCAGAAAGATAGCTCTCCTGGCCACAAATACCTTTTGTTCGACAGGATGATAAAAGTAATATCCATAAGTTTCCTTTGGATATCCCACAAATATGAATTTGTCAGTTCTGGATTCCAACTTATCTGCGTCACGTCTTTTAACATGAGCAGGACATCCCCAGACTTTAACATGTTTAAGGTCTGGTTTCCTTCCATTCCATATCTCATATGGAGTAGTTTCATGCCACAAGTAGGCTTTGTTCATTTCATACTTACTTCTTTTAATTGAAGAACCGATGTGTAAATTTTCATGAGACACATTTAATAGATACAAATCATTGGATAATATAGCAGAAGCTATTAATTTATTTCTAAAATAAATTGAACAACTATTGTTCCTAAAATTTAAATTGTATCCAATTCTATCTAAACATGAAACAGAAATAATGTTTCTTATTATGCTAGGTACATAATAACAATCATCTAATGAAAAGGTGTCTCCGGATGGTAGCTTGAGCTTCACTGTCCCCACAGCAATCGCCGCAACTCTTGCGCCGTTACCTAGCCTCAGCTCTACCTCGCCGGTTCTCAGCTTACGTCTTCTTGTCAGTGCTTGCACAGAATTGCAGATATGAGATACACATCCAGTATCTAATACCCATGATGTACAATCTCTTATTGACAAGTTTACATCGATCATATAGATACCTTAAGCGTCCTACTGCTTCACAGTTCCTTGAGCCTTGTCCTTGAGGTATTCTTTGCAATTCCTCTTCCAGTGGCCCTTTTGGTGACAGTAGAAGGAATCACCTTTCTCAGCACTTTTACCTTTGTCTTTCTTGACAACCTTTGCCTTCCTCTGAACTTTGTTCTTATCTTTCCGAAAAGTTTGGACTGCAAGTCTTTTTCTGTTGGTCTTACCAACCATGAGGACTTGGGGTTTATCCTTCACAAGGTTCCCTTCTGCAGTCTTTAACATGTTCAGTAGTTCAGCTAAGGTAGTCTAGATCTTATTCATGTTAAAGTTAACGATGAATTGAGCATATGATTGTGGAAGTGAAGATAGCACGAGGTCTGTGTGCATCTCCTTGGGAAGTGTAATCCCAAGAGCATCCAGCCTCTCTACCCATTCAATCATCTTCAGTACATGAGCCTATATTGAGGTTCCCTCTGCCATCTGAGCCTTGAACAGATTCTTCGATATCTCATATCGTTCGATTCTGCTCTGCTCACCAAACATCTCCTTCAAATGGAGCATGATGGATCTAGCATCCATCTCCCATGTTGCCTCTGCAACTCATTGCTCATAGAGGCTAACATGTAGCATTGGGCCATGGTGGAGTCTTCCTTCCATTTTTCATATGCAATCATTTCCTCCTCTGGAGCATCTAATGCTGGCTCAGTAGGAGGCTCATTATCCAAGACGTAGGCAATCTGCTCAGACCTGAGGACAATCTTCAGGTTTCTGAGCCAGTCTGAGTAGTTAGTGCCTGTCAAACGGTTGGCATCGAGTATGCCTCGCAACGGGTTATGGTGAGACATTCTAGCCTACAGGAGATAATCAAATGATAATTAACAGCTATTCAAATTAACTAAAACAAGATATGGTCTTTTATTATCTAGTTTTACTCCCACTAATTTTTGACGGACTGTATAACCTTCAGATATACAGAACGGGAGACGCCGACTATCTCCTAGTGGGGATCAGAATCTCTAAGCATCACAGTATGACCTCGGGTAAACACGTAGTTTCATACCGCTATCTCAGAGCAATCATCTCATGAAAATTGCAACTCCTTGCAATATCCGATCATATTTCGGCTCCCAAGTTATTAATGGACCCGGGTAAACACAGTAGACCATTATCCCCAGTCTAAGCATTACCATCAATACGTGATAAAGTAGAGTAGAAATATAGTTCCCTGGTAAACACGTGGATGACTATATCGTTCCTCTACTCTTATCAAAATGCATCTAATGCCATGATCAATACTCCTTTCATCAGTAAATGGCAAACCTCGGGTAAACACATAGTATCTTCCACCACTGAATTAAGTTATATTAATCATATTGATGGAGAGCCACGCGATGCATTCTCAATGACTCGCGCTGCAGCTTAGAATTTGTTACGAAGGTTTTACTTATTTAGTTTGGTCTCATCCTAGGTGATAGTATTAAATATATCGAATATATTCTAAATACTAATAACCTAGCAAGTTTAAAACACACGCATCGCATACATGTCATTAGTGTGGTCATGGATGGCACTGTGGTTTGACTTGAGCCAGATAGTCAAACGCACACACATACACAATATAACAACTTATATCATGAGTCTGCAAACCCATGGATTCAATGAACTCCTTCATTTTCATCTGGTCGGCAGTTGTGGATCATCCTCGCTCCGTGTGCAGCCGCCTCAATCAAATTACATCATTAATTTAAAAGAGGAAGCCTTCTGGCGAATACATTAAGGAGGGAGGTAGAAACACAAAGGAATATGAGAGGGAGAGGTTCACAGACCTCTATTTATTAACACATAATAAACCATACAATCAGATTCCATGTCCACAAAAATGCCCATCCATGACCACCATGTGTTTTATTAAACAATCCACACATGAAATAGCACATTAAAATGGCTAAATTAAGCTTTCCAAAAATAATAATAATTTTAGGTTTCATAAAACCAGGGAGCAAACAAAATTTTTGGAAAATTTAGAATTTTCGAAAATCAATTTATGCATGCTTAACTTAAATCGAATTTAAACAAGCATGATAACACATAAAATTCCAAAACTTAAATATCTAGAATATTCCATGTAAATATAACAAGATTAATCTAACGATTAGATTAATAAAGTCATAAAACCAATAAATTAATCATTATCTAATTAAAAATCTAACACTTAGATAAGTTAGTTAGAATTAATCATCAATTTAATATTTAAATTAATAATTAATTATAACTATTATTTTTAATTAAGATAATGAGCTTAATCAATGGGTCTCTCAAAAGTTAAATTGAATAATAAAATATAATTTCAAAACAATTTTGAAAAATAAAATTTTAAAATCAATTTAATCTAATAAAACTCTAATCCAGGTGGTTCAGTCCACCCTGGCCGAACCATGGCTCAGCCCAGCTGAGCCATGGGCTCGAACCAGGGTGCCTGGCTCCGGCCAGGGGGGGTCTGGGGGCTCAGACCCGGTCTGAACCAGGCCCCCCGGCCCGGTCGAACCGTACGGCTAGGAAACTGTGGGAGGGGAAGGAGGGAGGAGGCGGCCGGCAACCGCCCCGGCACCGGGAGGGCACCGGACCGCCCCCGTCACCTCGCCGGCGCCGGACAACGCCCACAGTGCCATCCAACCCCAAAAAGGGTGCCCGGAATCCCCCCAAAACCTGTGTCAAACCTAGGTGATGGGGAAGCACTATTCCGGCTGGTCATCGCCGGTAACCCCCCGCCAGAGCCAAAGATGATGTTGGCAGTGGTCTGTGGGATCATTTGGTCATACCAAAATCCTTCCCAGCATATTCGCATCACATGTGATAATCTGAAGTTCACCCCACAAGCAATGTTCTTCGTCCCACGAAGAACATGAGAGACCCAATAAAATAACGATTTTATAGAAATAAAATACAGAGATAAAATTAATCAAATTAACTTTTCTCATTTTATGAATTAAATTTCTTAAATAGAACCGTTAAATATGCATGGAATATAACTAGATAAATAAATTTCAGAATCTGAAACGGCGAAGAACACAGTGATAACCTGGCTCTGATACCACTGTTGGGTTCGCTGTGTCGGGATCCAACCGAAAACGCAGCGGAATAAAAATAATTTTGGGATCGGATCCATCCCATTTCGATCGTTAAAATAAAACCGAAGTAAATCGGATTTACCTTGCACGGATTCGAATCCGCGTTCGTTTTCTGGTTCCGTTGGAGCGATGCCGCAAGTCGCGCAGATGCCCGACCTCTAGCGGTATCCACGCGGTTCTCCTCGCGATGGATCGTCCTCGCTTCCTCGCTCGATTCGACGTTCGTGGATCCCGTCTGGCTTTGCATAATCCGCCGCGACATGCGGATTCAGAATCTCCCGTCGGATGGAAGGCAGAGCGGTCGGGAATCGAAGCAGAGCCTCCAGAGGGCCGGCCTCGTGTCGTGCGTCTGGAAGAGAGGATAAAGATAGAACGACGGCTAGGTTAGGGTTGCTGGCCCCCGGCGTAGCGTCCGTTCTTTTATAATAAGTCCGTTTGCGGTTTTTCGTAACAACCTAGACTTATCCGAAATCTTGTCGGATTATCCATCGACTTGAAAACCGTTTGCGTGTGACCCTCTAGGCCCAAATACCAGTCCAGTTAATAGCCCATTAAGCCCAGTAACCTTTTACTGACCCACTGAATTAATTAATATCATTATATTCAATTAATCAACCAAATTTAATGTCTCACAATAAATTCGGACGGACTTCCGATCATATTGGATGCCAAGCAACATCGCATGATCCTGGATGGAACTAGGGTTATCGCAACCCTCTATTGGAACCTTTTCGTCATCGGTTAGCGTGCGGATATAATCCTTCATCCGTGCAATGTTCCCGAATCGACCTAGGGTATGGTTTACTGTTAAACCCTATTCGGTCGATTCACTTGAATCAGATGCCGCTAATCTGAATCCGATAACTCCTTATCGAATATAGAGTCTGCCCTGGCCAGAGACTTTAAGCGCATCATTCCTGGAACATTCTCTCTCAAACTACCGAGAGCGGATGATCCGTATTGAACACACAATTACCTTCGAAGGCATTTCCCAGAACCCGATCGCTTGACTTATTGATAACCCATGGTTAGGGATTCGTTAGTCAAGGTCAAAGTCCAGGAACCTACCAGCAAGATATCTTTGGCGTCTTAGGTCCAAGGATCATCTACGCAACCGTGACAAAAGAATCGACCTAGTTAACAGTGAGGTGTTTACCATCCAGCGATTCATAGTCGGATCAGTTCAATGAACTCATTCGCCAATGAGCACCTACAGGTCCAGTATAGTGTCTCTACACAAGTGACTTATAGGATCAGTCACCCTCATCATATGAGCTGAAGTAACCTATACTAGTCTATCCGGATGTTCGATGTCCTATCTCAAACATCCTATGACTAGGAGCAATTAAATACATGTGTTTATAAGTCTTCGGTCCCGTAATTATGATCTCATCATAATCCGAAGACTGTTGCACATGTTCATGGACTTCATCGTGATACGATAAACATAAATCGAATTAATTACACACAATGAATTATTGCCATTTATTAATAATCTGAATTAGTACATAGTATCGGATTGGCTTTGAGATCATCAAATACTAACACAGGATAAACCCTAGACTTTAACATGTTTAAATTCTGGTTTCTTGCCTTTCCATATCTCATATGGAGTAAAGGCCACGGATTTGCTGGGTACTCTGTTCAGTAGGTATGTTACTGACTCTAGAGCATACCCCCCAGAGGGACACTAGTAATTCCGAAAAGCTCATCATGGATCGCACCATGTCCAACAAGGTGCGATTCCTCCTTTCTGATACACCATTCATCTGTGGTGTATATGGAGGGGTCAGTTGAGAAATGATGCCATTATCCTTTAAGAATTGTGTGAAATTAGTACTCAAGTATTCTCTTCCCCGATCTAATCGAAGAGCTTTAATACTCTTTCCTAACTGCTGCTCTACCTCATTCTTGAACTCCTTGAACTTCTCAAATGCTTCAGACTTGTACTTCATTAACTACACATAGCTGAATCTTGAGAAGTCGTCGGTGAACGTGATGAAGTACGAGAAGTCACCTTTGGCTTGGGTGGACATGGGACCACATACATCTGAATGTATTAATCCCAGAATATCCTTGGCACGTTCTCCATGTCCAGTAAATGGAGATTTTGCCATTTTTCCCATAAGGCAGGACTCCATGTCCAGAACACCCTTGCGAACCTCCTCCTCTACTGGGATATAAAGTCTGCCTCGAAACCTGACCGTGTCGTGATCCCACACTGCACCTCTGATATCTAGAGAATTTGTGGTCACTCTACATCTGCCCTCTGAGCCTCTATCACTGAATGGTACACTGCTGGTCTTACGGTCAAATTGGCCCACACGGCTCTGCCAGCCTATCGAGGAACCCTGAAGAAAGATTCTACAACCTACTCGTATAACTTCCACTCTTGAATCATGAGATATGACATGACCGTCTTTTGACTCAAGGCGTCTGCCACAACGTCAACCTTGCTCGGATGATAACAAAGGTTGAGATCATAATCCTTTATGAACTCCATCCATCTACGCTGCCTCAAGTTCAAGTCTTTCTATGTGAATACATACTTCAGGCTCTTATGATCAGTGAAGACCTGAAACTTCTCCCCATACAAATAGTACCGCCAAATCATTAATGCAAACACAACGGCCGCTAACTCCGAGTCGTGAGTGGGGTAGTTCTCTTCATGCCTCTTCAGCTGCCTAGAAGCATAGGCCATAACCCTTCCATGCTGCATCAAAACCGCACCTAAACCTCGACGAGATGCATCTGAGTAAACCATAAATTCACCTGAACCGGATGGAAGCACCAGAATTGGAGCCGAAGTGAGATGAGTCTTCAGCTTAGCAAAGCTCTGCTTACATTCTTCGGTCCACACAAAATGAACTTCCTTACGAGTCAACCTCGACAAGGGTGTTGGTATGGAAGAAAAATCATAGACAAACCGCCGATAATATCCTGCCAACCCCAAGGAGCTCCTAATCTCTGACACAATCGTCGGTCTTCCCCAATCCATCACTGCCTCAATCTTGGCTGGATCCACTGAAATGCCATTACCAGAAATGACATGACCCAGGAAGTGCACCTTATCTAGCTAGAATTCACACTTACTAAACTTAGCATAGAGCTGGTGCTCTCTCAGGACCTGCAACATTGTCTGAAGATGCATGGCTTGCTCTTCCTTAGAAGAAGAATACACCAAAATGTCATCCACAAATACTACCACAAACTGATCTAGATAGGTCCTAGAAACTCGGTTCATCAAGTCCATGAAAGTTGTCGGGGCATTGGTCAAGCCGAAAGGCATAACCAAGAACTCATAATATCCATACCGAGTTATGAAAGATGTCTTACTCACATCTGACTCGTGGATCCTCATCTAATAATACCCTAACCTTAAGTCAATCTTTGAAAACACCTTCGCAGACTGCAACTGATCCATCATATCATCAATCCTCGGAAGTGGGTACTTGTTCTTTATTGTCACTTGGTTCAACTGTCTGTAATCAATACATAACCTCAAGGAACCATCCTTCTTCCTAATGAATAGAATAAGAGCACCCCGCGGAGAAGTGCTGGGACGGATAAAACCCTTATCCAACAAATCCTACAACTGTGCTTTCAACTCAACGAGTTCAGCTTGAGCCATCTAATACGGGGCCTTAGACAAGGGCGTTGTAACCCGGTGCAAGCTCAATAATGAACTCAACCTCCCGCTGAGGAGGAAGGCCAGACAACTCCTCGGGAAACACATCAAGGAAATCACAAACTACCGGCACACCTAAAGGACTGGAAACACTATCAACACGAGCCACAACTACCGAGGCAAGGAATGCCTCACAACCGCCAACAAGTAACCTCTGAGTCTTAAAAGTAGAAATGAAATTGCTACGATAAGAGAGCCTAATACCTTGAAAGTAGAAGGCCGGGATGCCTGGAATGGAGAAATGCACCTTCTTCCTGTGGCAATCAACCTCAGCATAATAGGCCTCTAACCAGCCCATGCCCAAGATGACATAGAAGTCACGAATGGCAAGCACAACCAACTGGCAAGTAGCTGATGACCCTCAATGGCTAAGGAACCTCATTTAAACAGTTATAAGTCAACAAAAAATCTCCGGAAGGAACCTCAACCATTAGTGCACCGGAAATCTCATCAACGGGTGTATAAAGAACATCTAGGAATAGTTCAGAAATGAAGGAATACGAAGCATCCGAATCAATCAACACATGGGCGGAGTTCCCAAGGATAGAAAGTGTACCTTCCACCAAGTTGGACGTGCGAGCCTCCTTCCTGGTGATAGCAAGAACCTTCCCCTGAGTTCTCTACTTCTTCTGATCTCCTGGACCTTGCCCCTGACCATGCCTCTGTGGGCAGCTCCTCGCCAAATGGCCCTACTGGCCACAAGTGTAGCACCTCCCCGAAAATGCGGGACACTGAGTCCCACCATGAGTACCGCCATAATGATGACAAGTCGTCAGAGCCCTTTGGGCTGTCTCCTGTTGCGCGCTGGATACAGACTAGCTCTACTGGGTCTACCTGGGTCTATTGTTGTCACTGTTGTCGCTGCTGTCACCGCCACCTCGGAAGAATCTCCTAAATCAGGACCCGAGCGAAGATGCTCCCGAACCTGATGAAGGAGCTGCTACTGTTGCTATCTTCCCCCTGCCATATACCGGTCCCTGAGTTGCCTGTCCCCTCTCCCGAGCAATCTGGTCGTGGTGCGCCTCAACTGCCGTTGAACACTTCACTGCCGAAGCTAAGTCTGCACAATAGTGGGACGCCACCAGACTCCTTAGGTCAAACCTCAGTCCATCAACGAACCATTCGGTCCGTCTCTCTTCATCTTCTAAAATGAAAGGCACAAATCTCACTAAGGAGACAAACTTCATATGGTACTCGAGCACCGTCATGCTCCCTTGAGTCAGTTCCATAAACTCCCTTTCCTTGGCCTTCTGGACATGCCTAGGGAAGTACTACCTGTTGAATTCCTTCATGAAGGTCTCGCATGGCATCTCCCTGAGATTCTTATCTACGTACGTCATGTTCTTTAGGGTGGTCCACCAATCATAGGCATCGTCCTTCAACATGAAGGTCGCCAACGGGGTCCTCTCCACTATTGCATAGTCTAGAGTGTCAAAAGTCTTCTCCATCTCCTTTAGCCAATGAGCTGCCTCATCAGGGTCAAGACGACTAGTGAAATGAGGCGGCCTCAGCTTCAGGAATCTCTCCAAAGTAGCCGAAGGCCCTCCCCGAGCACTAAAACTCTCACTAGGGTCTCGGGTCTGATACCTAGTCATTGTTTCCATCATTGCCTCCACAAAACGTTCCATGTTCTACCTACCGGCCTCAAATCCGGTAGACACATCTCCCTATTCATGGATAATGGGCACTCTTTTTCTGGGAGCCATCTAATCGCCTATAATCACATAAATCAGAAACTTCTAATTATAATCTAAAACCTAAACTATCGCCATGCCTATACAGGACAATATATTTATTTGCTGAAATTACGGTATTTAACCTAGTTATTCATCTATTTGCTAGACCGAATGCTCTGATACCAACTGTAACGACCTGTCACCCTATAATTGGGGATTCGATTTGGGTACCGAATCATTAAAATTAGGAACCAAACTAGGATCTCAAATAAGTATGGGAAATAAATGATAAACTAAGCTAAATAATTCACACAACATCGAATTGTAAAGAAAGTACAGGAATTAAAATTTATTACAATTCGACTCAACTCAGAAAATAATTATATAATCCAACTGAAATGAAATAATTATGCGTACGGGCCTGAAAGTAAAAAGAACAACTACATCGGGGTATATTCCAGAATAGTGGTTGCTGGCGCGCAATATGAGACGAGGTCCTACAATGCTACGCCTGCTGAGAACCCTCACTCGAAAGCCGCAGGGGTGAGTCACACAAGGATGGACTCAGTTGGGATCCTTCGATCCCCACCTCCCACACACACCCTCAGTCGCAAAAACACAAGGATATAGGCAACAAAAGCGTAAGTAAAGCAATAATTGAATCGCACGTCCACCGAAAAGGAACACACCAGAAACGGCCCAACCAACTGGGAAAACACCGACCCACTGGGACGGAACAACAACCCCTTGGGTAGCGTGCTAGCTACTCCGGCCTGTCTAGCTCTAGGTAGTTCTACCTCCTCCCAGCCACGAGTGACACTTCGAAGTGCACTACTCCACACCGGTACTATTACTTAGCCGTCTGTCCGAAGCGGACGGCCACTACTTGGCCGTACGCTCGGGGCAGACGGCCACAGATGTGGCAGTCTGCCTGGGATGGACGGCAACATCTGTAGCCATCCAGTCCACACTTCCCAGGAATTTAGAATTCAAAGAAATTCCGTTTATTCATTGAATTTTAATACATCATTTTAGGGCTCTACGTCCCATGAAAAAGGCACATACAGCAGGTTGTACATTCCCTAAATAATTCACATATTTCTCGACCTCCTTGTAAGTCTCCACTACATCAATGCAGGCCTTGGTGAATCTAGAATGACGACGCCATGCACATCGGAGTCGCTCTGTAGTCGTTCCTTCCCTCGCATACCTAGTATGTCTCGAAACAATCAGCATATCATGTGAAGCAGGAAACTACACTTGTCTTGGAACTCCAATTTGGAGATGGCAGCGATGCCCTTGGTATAAGGTTAACTCGTCAGGGCCGATTAGCCACAACTTACGATCACGAGAAGCCCTTGTGGTAAATTCCGTACCTCGAAGGATCATTGGGACAAAGATGAATTTTTCCACAGCCAGGAAATTCAGGTAGTCACGCCAGTCATCCCTCATCTTGAGATGAGCCGTAAGACATTTGATTTGATCTTCGGGACCGAGAAGGGAGCGTACAGGATACCATGCACTGTGCTGGAAGATCCTAGAAGTAGAAGTCACATTCTCATCAAAGTCAAAAATCAAATACATCTCCATCCACAAGTGCAAAGTGAATAAATTCCCTCTTACAGATTGCCCCATGATCATGTGAATGAGCCCGCCATAAAGATGTGACAGTATCACTGGGGCAAGGGATTGACCTCTCTATAGCAAGCTCAGCACACCCACATACTCTCTCTCCAGCACAGAACCTGAAGTGGGAAACCACAAGACACCCCCGAGGACTAGGCATACCCCCCGCATCAGTCTTTCAGGTCCGACTGTCTTGCGTTTGATTTCTTGGATCAACCAGCACGCAATACGATCAACAAGGATTCCTCGCTTGTCACTCATACGGCACACCTCCCGCTTGTCTTGCACTATGTCACCAAAAATCACCTCCCAGGCAGGCAAATCAGAGGGATCGCCATTTGCTAGACCATCCCAGCCATAGAAAGTTCTACTTCTTCCATCAGCACAGTCGCTTTGAACTCCCGAAACACGAATGTATGCGTGTCCGAGTGCCATAGTTCGAGCAGTGCACCCAGACCCTCCCAATGCCAGTGAACAGAGTTGAACCACTTCGCGAACACAATAGACCGGGTCAGATTCCACCGGCGCATATACACCCTCATGTCTAGTGTGATCACGTCCATTAAATCTACAAGCCATGCATACCTTCGAGTATACCTTGGATCAAGGAATCTAGGAACAGGCTGCAGGACAACTCAAAGTCAAGAAAGAGAAAGGACAACCACAATAAAAAGCATAAAAAACTTGAGCTTACTTGTCCATGGGCCAGTAGGTTGCTGAGATGGCCCTCAACATCAGATGGGACTCGAGGTTCTCTGGCAGCCGCATGAGCAGAAGAGGAGGCCATAGTCATTTTAGAAAGGTTTGAAGATTTCAGAAGGTGCTTCGGGCCAACCCTCCCCTTTTAAGGTCACAAGATAGACTTTGGCCCTTTCCACTTTCCATAAAAGACGGAGGGCATGCACATCCACCCTTCATGGACGGCATATTCCCTAGCCTTCCACCTTTTCGTAGAAGGCATGCTAGTTGGCCTTCCACCTTTTCATAGAAGGCATGATAGTTGGCCTTCCACCATTTTGAAAAGTACACTCCAGGCATGCTACTTAACCTTTCACTACTTCTTACATTCGAGAGGTAACTTCACCATGGTTTCAGGAATCCTCTTTGCTTAACATCAACGAATTCATGGTTATTCCTGAAAATCGAGTCGAAGCCATATCGGATTGGCATTCTACCATTAGAATAGCCATATCTTCCGTATCGGCTTCGACTCGAAACTAGCTTTTGCTTCTCATCCCTTTTGCGGTTTAAATACTTGAATGTTGTAATGATTGAATATATGAAGATTGCTAATGTGCGCTATTGTAGCTACTAGGAATCTGAAGCAAGTATAAGTGAAGACACAGGAGGCTAATAACTTTGGGCATATAGACTCTGAGTTCCTCATTAAACAAAACAATGAGTCTATATTCCCCAAGTTATTCGATTGGCCAATAAATCCCCTATGTTTGCATTTACATCAGGAATTTATTTTCTAAATTTTAAACAAGCATGCATTGCATAAACATCCATCTTTGCCCTAGGGGCAATGACCATAATTTATCACTTTGCTTAACCCATTGTAGATTTGTGAGTCTGGAATTTGTTCGTTTGTCAGTTCTTTGAATTGCAAGACCTAGCCTTTTCTACTAAATCCACGTGCTTGCGAATCTCTCACTTGGCGATCATGTGATGTGCCAGGCCACCGTGCGCCCATTATGTTGAGACATTTTTAAGTCACGCTCCCTCCATCTTCCTTGCTTGAGATCCCCTTGGGCTAGATCGCCATGCATCCTAATGCACCAACGCCTCGCGGTTCTAGCACCCGAGGGTCCCACAGATTGTGATTCTCCAGTATGGATTTTGTTCCCGTTCCGAATCACCCTTGCAGTCCAAATAGCTGACTCTCATCCATTCAACACATTTGCATATCTTCCTTGGGTATAGCTCATCTCTTCTTCGGGCTGTCCAAAATCAAGTTCGATTTCTAGATCACCTATTTATCATTCCGTTCCACTCCACTGTAAAACAGGTGTCCCAGAGGGGCATTTGTAGACACCCGATTTTGGACACCTCATTGGTCATACGTCCCACATTACCACCATAATCCATCCAATTTTCTCATTAATCAGTCCACTAAAAACAAATCAGGCCCATTAACCAATCTCCGCTTCCTCTCACCCATGGAAGGCCAGCTGGGCCGCCTTCCACCACCCGCGAAAGGCCACCTACCTTGTCTTCCACCTTTTCGTAGAAGGTATACCAGCCCGCCTTCCACCATCCTTAGAAGGCCACCCCTTGCCTTCCACCACCCTTGGAAGGCCACCCCTTGCCTTCCACCATCCTTGGAAGGCCACCTCTTTGCCTTCCACCACCCTTGGAAGGCCACCCCTTACCTTCCACCATCCTTGGAAGACCACCCCTTGCCTTCCACCACCCTTGGAAGGCCAACTGGGCCGCCTTCCACCTTTTCATGGAAGGCCAACTACCTGGCCTTCCACGGAAGTGGGAGGCAAGATAGTTGGCCATCAATTCCCCTAACTTCCACCTTGACATCGTCTTCCCACGATCTTCTCCACTCGCCACCCTCATCCCCCACTACTCCGATCACTCCCCGCTCCGGCTACTGCCACGGCCATGACCTCCAACCCATGACCATTTCCTATTGTCTCCTTGATGATTAACGGGGATTTAGACCATGGATTTTCCCTATTTTCTTCTCCCCTATTAAACCCTCTTACTTCTCTCGGAAAGGGGGCTTTTTTTTTGGGAATTTTGGAGAGGTTGGATTTTCTGGGAGGTTGGCAAGCCTGGAGGTTGCGGGCAGCAGAACGGGAACACGAGGAATCCTTCCTACATGGGCTTGTTCTTCTAACTCTTTCCCTCTATCTCTTCTGTTTTCTGCATTCCCCTCTTCACTGCATCTCGTAGTCATCCCTTTCTACAACCCATTCATCCTACCACCAAGGCACACACATACAGTTCATCGCATGCATCCTAGGACATCCTAGAACCCACTCTAATAGAGGTTTCAAACAAAAAAATGGGAGGTGGGTGGCCATAGTGCATGGTCACCTTCCCTCCCCAGACGCCCATCCGGTGCATTCCCTTTCAATCTTTAGTTCAGTCACACATTTTGCATGAGCGGATTCTACACGTCACAGTTCTAATCGGATTCTCTTTATTCTGTTTTGTCTTTTTTCTCAGGGACTCTTACCATATCCTGCGCGCGGATTACCAAGCTCTCCCCCTTCGGCCGGCCAGAGGCAAAGAAGAGGAACTCGTCATCTCCGGCTCCACCAGAACGCGATCAACCTCATCATTCTACGGAGCACAGGGACCGTAAGGTAATGCTCTTGGCGATCACACATTCTAATCCTTAACTCCCATTATCACCGAAGTTGCACAACGGACGGAGGCCTCCCCACGGAAGAAGAACGGGAACGCTCCGGGCGTCTACACCTATAAGCCAATATGACTTTCTAATCCCGCGCGGTTAGGGTTGACAATGTTGGGATCCAAGCGGGACGCGAAGAACGCAGCGGAAACGAAGAACAAAAATTAATCCCGCCCGATGCCTGCTGATCTGATTCGGAACGAAAAACTCAAACCGAAAAACGGATTGAAATCTGATTACCGTGCGCGGATTCGAATCCGCTTCCGTCTCGGTTCCGTCGAGGTGATGCCACGAGCCGCACAAGCGTCCGGCCTCCAGCGGTATCCACGCGATCCTCCGTGGTGGTTCGTCCTCGATCCCTCGTCCGTATCAGCTCGCTCGCTAAAGATCCGTCGCCGCAACGATTGCGGAAATCCCGCCGACGGGAATTCCCGACTTTCGGGAATCATACGCGGCGGAGACGGAAACTGTCTCAGCGCCTCGAACGGGACGCCCAGAGGAGGAGAGAGAAAGGGAGGGATGACGGCCAGCAAGGAAAATCCTGGAGCTTGGCCCAGGGTTTCTCAACAGCGCGTATATATATTAAGTCGGCGCGACTTTTCACAACAGTCCCCGAGTTAATATAAATCCCACTTATGTACCACCGACTGAGAATCTTATTGCGTGTGACCCTCTAGGCCCATTTACCAATCCGGTTTTCAGCCCGTTAAGTCTAATAACTAGTTATTGACTTATTGTAATTAATTAATATCTATATATTAACTAATAACTTAACCGAATTGACATCGCATGTGAATTCGGTCGGACTTATGATCAAGTTGGGAGCCAAGCAACACCGCATGATCCCGGAAGGTAATGGGGTTCAGCAACCCACTCATGGAACCTGTCCGTCCACAGTTACCACGTGGCTATAATCCTTCGTTCGCACAATGCTTTCGAGTTAACCTAGGGTATGGTCAACTGTCAAACCCTAGATTGTCAACTCACTTGAATCAGACTCTGCTTTACAATATCCGAAAACCACTTTTTTGATATTGTTTATGCTCTGGCCAAAGACTCCTGCGGATCTACTCTAGAGCATTCTCTCTCCAGTTACTTGAGAGCGAACGATCCTTTATTGAACACACAATGACCTTCGAAGGTCTTTCGCTGGACCCGATCCTTGACTATTAGAGATCCCGTGGATAGGGATTCGTAGGTCAAGGTCAAAGTCCAGAAGTCCACCGACAAGGTGTCTTTGGTGTCTCAAGTCCAAGGATCAACCACGCTACTGTGACGATGAATCAAGCCGATTGACAGTCAGGTAAATTACCATTCGGCGATTCATGTCGGATCAGTTCAGTGAACTCATTCTCCAATGAGCACCTACATGTTTACCATTGTGTCTCCACACTAGTAACTAACGAGATCAGTCACCCTCATCATATGAGCTGGAATAACCTGTACTAGTCTAACCGGATGTTTGATGTCCTTCTCAAACATCCTACGACTAGGAACAATTGAGAATATGTGTTTATAAGTCATCAGTCTCATTATTATGATCTCATCATAATCTGATGACTATTGCATATATTCATGGACTTCATTATGCGCAATTATGAATATGCCAATCTACATAATGAATTTAATGCCATTGATTAGTGAACCAGATTGAAATAGGTGCCTTATGATTGGCTTAGAGGACACCTATATCCATCAATCTCCCACTTGGACTCAAGCCAATCACTTTCGCATTTGATCTCCATCAAATCTAGGTGATGCTCACATAAAGTTTGTGACTAAGACTTGGTCAGGGATCTGCTAAATTATCTACAGATGGAATATTTTCCATTACGTTATTTCCTCTTTATCCTTTGTCTCTAAACCTGTGAAAGAGCCTCAGAATGTTTTGTAACTTCTGAAGAGACCATGGCTCGATCACACAATTCATTGCTCCCACTATTATCTTACAACGATATGATGGTATCAGAGACCTTTTTAGAACTACATCTAGTTCAGGGATGAACCTTTTCATCCATACTGTTCCAATAACAGTATCGCTTGTCTATGTCGTCATCTTAATATCGAGTTTTGGATTGGAACCATTCCAATCCATTCCTTTCTACTAGAAGGTTAAATCCATTATTTGACTTGAAATTTGAGTCAGTGTGACCTCATAGTTTCAAATCATCCTCTCCATATACGTGAATGCACCCTTAGCACTTCTCAAGTGCTTAATGATGCATTTCACTCATGTATCCTTTAAGGAACCTTTTCTTTAAAGGAATAAATTCAATATCTCAACAATTGAGATTTGTTATGAAATTTATGCCAAACATCTTGACATACAGGTCAATATAATATCCCCACCAATCTATCTTAATAGATTCGTATTTCCAATACGTGGGATATTATAACTAAACTTATTATGGAGGAAAACATGGTTAACAATGCTTTCACTGATAGTAACATCTTGAAGTCATTCTTAATGACTTTGATGTTATTATCATAAAGCATTACTAAAGCGACCGTACTCCCACTGTCCTTTCTCAACACACACAATCCGTGATCATTCTTAATGATCACATAATATTTGACCACTAAGTCAAAAATTTTATTATAATTTAGGAAGCTTCAGTTTGATTCAAAATAATTTTGAAATCATAACTTGCTTCCTGGATATTATAAAAGCCTTAAAGGTGTATCATATACATCTTTACCTCAATCATATTGAATGGACGCTTTTAATATCCAACTGTCATCAGTCTTATGATCGGTAGTATAGATAAGTAGAATTCTAATAAATTTATCAATCTCAAAGTTGAAATGACAGAGATTATCATTATCACAGATTTTATATCATAATCTATTTTGAGCTCCTCTCATCTTGCTAAATCAGATATGTCAAACATATCCTTTTAGTCACTGAGAGAATCTCAAAAATCTATGAAGCTCTCTGATGTGTCATGAGTGGTTCCAAACAACTAAAGATTATCTAATAATCTTATGTTAACTTCTGAATCTAGAACATCTTCTAGTTTTATCAGCTCCCACTGTCTTCTTTGAGGACCTATTCCTCTTCACAGAAGACAGCTTTCAGAACGATAATTATTTCATTATCGCCTGGCCAATAAATGTAATGTCCAAACTCTTCAGACATTTACAAATTCACATCACGGTAATACCTGACTTTTAAATCAGGTTTGTTTATAATTCACATCTCATATGAATTATTTGGTTTCTCTATCTTTTATGGACACACACTGACTTATTTGGAACCATCTTTAAAGTATGGACATCTAATGTTCATACTCATGTTCAAAAGGATAAGAATTAGGCAAATCTTATTATGTATTGCACCATATCTTAATAAGGTGCAATTCCTCATTCTATCATATTGCTATGATGCACAATGAGGATCAATCGAGCGAGGATATAATTATCCTCTTAATGATTTATGTGAATCATATACCTAAGTATTAGTTTCTTTGATCAAATCAAAAATTCTAATACTTCATATTGATCTTATACCTTAATCTCTCAGATATATTCGTCTTGTACATCAGTAAGTACATGCAGTCGAATCATTCCAAGAGTGAATTATAAGGTAAGTCAATAGTAGTGATTATCTTTGGCCTATGAGCTGTTTACATCAATATGCATCAGCATCAAAAATTTCTTATTATACAATCCTGTGTACAATACCATAGATAATCAGGACTCACACAGTTCATTTCTATAGGAGACTTGTGAACATTCATCACATGAAATATCACTTCAAGAATCTATAGTGCATTGACTGATTCGAACAACTATTATTCTTTTCAATCAATGTTATTCTTGATTTCTTATGCAACTAAATAACAATTATTTAGTGTCATATTTGACTCCTATAGATATACAAAGATTTACTGTCTAACAGTAATCTGTGAATATCATGAACAATAGTTGAGTCTAACTCAACACTTACATTTTCTCGATTTCCTTTTACTTGTCTAAGTCTACACACTATCACAGCTCTGGGAATCATTTCCAATATCTCATATTGGATACACTAATTCTCCATTAGACATGCAAAAGACGATAATAAGAATATATAAAACTCCTTTCAAGTTCCATATTCGTTTTGCCTTTACCAGTATCCTTATATTGGTTACAGTGGGAGAACTGCTACTTCTCTATCTCAGCTGACTTTTCTTTATCCTTTCAGGTGTGGGTTCGACCGTTTAAAATCTTACCACTTGTCTTTCTCAAAGGCATATCATAAATATCTCTTCATCTTGGTCTATCCAAATAAGAGATTTCATGACAATCATTGCCTTTCAAATAGGCATATCATGAGTACCTCTTCACCTTGGTCTATCCAAGTAAGAGGATTCATGATATCTGAATAGGATAGTGACTTTCACTTGGTCCTGAAAACATTCTTCAGAGTTTTCTAGTCAGTCTGAGTATAAGAAGTATTGGCATCCAATATGCCAACTCCTCGAATAGACGACATATTAGTGATCGAAGGAAATAACGTGATTTAAGCAGATAGTTCTGATAATTCAATTATGGTCTTTTATCTTGAATTATTTCCCACTATTTTTCGACGGACTGTATAACCTTCAGGTATACAGAACGGAAGACTCCGACGGTCTTCTAGTGAGGATCAGAATCTCCAAGAATCACAGTATGACCTCGGGTAAACACATAGTATCATACCATTATCTTAGAGCAATCATCTCATGGTAATTGCAACTCCTTGCAATATCCGATCTTATTTCGGCTCTCAGGTCTTTAATGGTCCCGGGTAAACACAGTAGACCATTATACTTAGTCTAAGCTTTACCATCAATACGCGACAAAGTAGAGTAAGAATGCAGCTCCCGGGTAAACGCGAGGATAGCTACACCGTTCTTCTATTCCAATCTCAAGGCATCATAATGCCATAGTTAATAGTCATTTCATCAGATGGTGGCAGATCTCGGGTAAACACGTAGAAACTGCCATCACTGAATCAAGTTTTAAGAACTATATTGATGGAGAGCCACGCGGTACATTCTCAATGACTCGCGCTCCGGCTTAGACTTTATGTTAAAGGTTTTGTTTATATTAAGTTGGTCTCATCCTAAGTGATAGTTTATAAATATATTGAATATATTTAACTATACCTAGATATTAGCAATCGATTCATAATCAATAACTAAAAGCATGCATCATCCATACATGTTCATTATGTGGTCATGGACAGCACGGTGATTAACTAGAGCCAAACAATTAATCACCAAAACTATATAACACTTATATAATCTAAACATGCAAACACATAGCCACTGGTGATCTCATCTCCTGTCGCCTTCCTGGTTGCATTTGTGGATCATCCTCGCCTATCCTCGGTCGGCGCGATCAATCACAAATATAAAATAGAATTTGAAACATTTTCAAATACAAATAAATTGTAAGAGAAAGCCTTATGGCCGAATACAATATCAGAGGGAGATAGAATTACAATGGAATGGAGATAGGGAGGCACGTAGTCCTCATTAATTAACACTTAATTAATGAATATCACATTCCATAACAATCCACAAAATTACACACTATCACATGATATGAAATTTAACTAAGTGCATGTCCATGACCACCACAAATTTTAACCATCCACACATGATAAAGCACATCACATGAAGCCTAAAATTTTGAAAATATATAATAATTTTGGCTTTCTTAAAACCTGGGTGCCAATCAAAATTGGATGATTTGAATTTTCGAAAATCTTATTTTCTAACATACAATAAATCTAATTTAAAGCATTAAACACATCAACATGTGCACACAAAGCTAAAATTAAAATTCTAAAATATTCCATGCAAAATTTAGAACAATTCTAAATTAATTGATCTAACACTTAGATTAATATTAATTCACATTAATAACAATTATTAATGTGAAACAATCTAACATTTAGATAGAATTAAAAATTCCTAAATAACACTTATAAAAGAATTAATAATTCCAATTATTAACCCCTTAACAACTCCTTGTTAAAACCCCTTAATAAAATCATATTTCTCAATGACAATTATTAAGAAATAATAATTAGAACATTTCTAATTAAAAATAGTCTAACATCTTAGACTTAATTTAATCATTTAATAACATTTATAAAAGATTAAATTCCAAGCAGATTAGATCATTAAAATCAATAATTAAGAGATACTTGAGTAAACTAATTAATCATCTTAATAACTATTATTAAGATTTAATTAGTCCTTAATAACATTTATTAAGGTTTATTACTCAAAAACTAATTAACTTAATTATAACAATTATAAAAAAGTTAATTAATCACTTAACAACAATTATTAAATGTCTCTAAATTATTAAAATAATTTCCTAACAACAATTACTAAGAAATTATTAATATTAATCTAATCACTTAACTAAGAGCAAATAACAACATTTTTTATTTAATATTAAGGTCATAGCTTAACAATTAATTAACAACATATGTTAATATTAACTCAAGATCACATCTTAAATATAAATTAACAATAGTTGTTAATGATGAATTAAGATCATATCTTAATTAAGACCATTAATCTCTTAGTTAAAAGATAATTAACATTAAGATCATATCTTAATTATTAATTAACAACACTTGTCAATTAAACATTTAGATCAATTCTAAATTAAAATCCCCTTATATTAAGATCATATCTTAATAATTAGTAACAACACTTGTTAACATTTATTTAAGATCATATCTTAAATATAAGCCCCTTTAATCCAAAATTAAAGCAAATTAACAACAATTGTTAATAAACTTAAGATCACATCTTAATTATTATAATTCCCATTGAAGATCATCTCATAAAAACCCTTTATTAACTGAAAATATATATAAACTTTAATTTCCAATTAACAGGAGTGGGATTTAATTTTAACAAGGGATTTTAGGGTTTAATTGGGTTAAGTGGCTGGGGTTTAAAGGGCCCAATAGGGCTGTTGAATGGGCCCAGTAGGGGGAGGGTGGCTCGGGCCAGAAGCCTGGCCTGGTTCGAGCCAGGTCGGCCCTTGTGGGGCGCCTGGGCTCGAGCCAGGCACCACCTGGCCCAGCCAGGTGCGGTGCCTGGCGCGCCGGCCCGGGCCCAGCCGGTCCCGGTTGGGGCGGCTCGGGACCGGCCAGTCCAGGCGCGCCGCCCATCACTCGGCCGGCCCGTTAGGGTTCCCCCCCCCCCCCCCCCTCTTTCCTGTTTGCAGGTTTTAGGGTTTTTGGGGCGGCGCCGCCGCCGGCGGCGGTGGCTGGGGTGGCCGGAGGTCGCCCCCCTTCGTCCCCGGTGCCGGCAGTCGCCGGCCGGCGACTCCATAGCCGCCGGTAAACCCCATAAAACCCCCCAAAACATGCGGTTATCCATGGTCCTCCCTATTTCTTCCAACTCCAACATTTGGAAAAATCAAGAAAAATAGGAGGCTAAAACGCCGGTTTCCGGCCACAGCAGGATATAGGGACTGGGAATCCAAGCTGGTCATACCAGCAAGCTAACAATGGTGCCCCAATCATCATTTAACCAATTTCAAAGGCCAAAAATTGGTTCTTCATCTTTATGAAGAACACAACCGAAAAATCCCATTAAAAATAAGATTTCTCCTCACAAAATAAAACTATTCATCCCGTGAACGATTTTAAATTTGGAGAATGAAATATTATGCATGGAATTAAATCTAGAATATTAATTTCGCCATTCCGAAGCAGATCAGAGCGAAACCTGGCTCTGATACCACTGTTGGGATCCGAGCGGGACGCGAAGAACGCAGCGGAAACAAAGAACAAAAATTAATCCCGCCCAATGCCCGCTGATCCGATTCGGAACGAAAAACTCAAACCGAAAAACGGATCGAAATCTGATTACCGTGCGCGGATTCGAATCCGCTTCCGTCTCGGTTCCGTCGAGGTGATGCCGCAAGCCGCACAAGCGTCTGTCCTCAAGCGGTATCCACGCGATCCTCTGCGGTGGTTCGTCCTCGATCCCTCGTCCGTATCAGCTCGCTCGCTGAAGATCTGTCGCCGCAACGATTGCGGAAATCCCGCCGACGGGAATTCCCGACTTTCGGGAATCATACGCGGCGGAGACGGAAACTGTCTCGGCGCCTCGAACGGGACGCCCAGAGGAGGAGAGAGAAAGAGAGGGATGACGGCCAGCAAGGGAAATCCTGGAGCTTGGCCCAGGGTTTCTCAACAGCGCGTATATATATTAAGTCGGCGCGACTTTTCACAACAGTCCCCGAGTTAATATAAATCCCACTTATGTACCACCGACTGAGAATCTTATTGCATGTGACCCTCTAGGCCCATTTACCAATCCGATTTTCAGCCCGTTAAGTCCAATAACTAGTTATTGACTTATTGTAATTAATTAATATCTATATATTAACTAATAACTTAACCGAATTGACATCGCATGTGAATTCGGTCGGACATCTGATCAAGTTGGGAGCCAAGCAACACCGCATGATCCCGGAAGGTAATGGGGTTCAGCAACCAACTCATGGAACCTGTCCGTCCACAGTTACCACGTGGCTATAATCCTTCGTTCGCACAATGCACTCGAGTTAACCTAGGGTATGGTCAACTGTCAAACCCAAGATTGTCAACTCACTTGAATCAGACTCTGCTTTACAATATCCGAAAACCACTTTTTGGATATTGTTTATGCTCTGGCCAGAGACTCCTGCGGATCTACTCTAGAGCATTCTCTCTCCAGTTACTTGAGAGCGAACGATCCTTTATTGAACACACAATCAACTTCGAAGGTCTTCCGCTGGACCCGATCCTTGACTATTAGAGATCCCGTGGATAGGGATTCGTAGGTCAAGGTCAAAGTCCAGAAGTCCACCGACAAGGTGTCTTTGGTGTCTCAAGTCCAAGGATCAACCACGCTACTGTAACGATGAATCAAGCCGATTGACAGTCAGGTAAATTACCATTCGGCGATTCATGTCGAATCAGTTCAGTGAACTCATTCTCCAATGAGCACCTACAGGTTTACCATTGTGTATCCACACTACTAACTAACGAGATCAGTCACCATCATCATATGAGCTGGAATAACTTGTACTAGTCTAACCGGATGTTTGATGTCCTTCTCAAACATCCTACGACTAGGAACAATTGAGAATATGTGTTTATAAGTCATCAATCTCATTATTATGATTTCATCATAATCTGATGACTATTGCACATATTCATGGACTTCATTATGCGCAATTATGAATATGCCAATCTACATAATGAATTTAATGCCATTGATTAGTGAACCAGATTGAAATAGGTGCCTTATGATTAGCTTAGAGGACACCTATATCCATCAGACAATACATCATACCCTGAGTTGACTCGAGAGCATTGTACGAATGAAGGATTATATCTACGCGGTAACTGTCAGCGGAAAGGTTCCAAGAGTGGGTTACTTAACCGATACCTTCCGGGTTCACGCAGTGTTGCTTGGCACCCAACGTGATCGGAGGCCCGATCGAATTTGATGTGCAACATTGATTCGATTGATTAATTAATTAATTTGAGTTATGAATTGATTAAATCAGGCCAATGAGGAGTCACTGGGCTTATTGGGCCATTAACCGGACTGGTTATTTGGCCTATAGGGTCACACGCAAATGATTCTCAAGGCGATAGATAAATAAGTTGGTTTTATATAAACCGGGGGTTTTCATGAAAAACCGTGTGATTAATATAAAATGTAGCGTACGGGCTGAGCAGGCCAAACTGCTATTAACCCTAGCCTCCCCCCTCCTCTCTTCCTCTCTCTCTCTAGCGCCCCAGGCCGGACACATTCTCCAGGACTGCTCCGCCGCTTCTCCGACTCCCGTCCAACGGGAAATCGTCCGCGCGTTGCTGCGAACGTTGCGGGGAATGGCGGAGGCTTCTTGGGTTGTGAAGATGAGGAACGTGAGGATATCCACCGCAAGGAGGATCGCGTGGACTCCGCTAGTGTCCGGGCGCTTGCGCAGCTTGCGGTGTCACACCGATAGAATCGAACGGTTGCGGATTCAAATCACACACGGTAAGAATCTAATTATATGATAATCATTTTAGTTCGATCGAAACGAGAAAATGGATCACTGGTTTTATTTTAATTTCCGCTGTGTGAGCGATCCGAAGAAACATGAGAACCCAACAGATACTAGCTATTACCCCGGGGTACACCATGTGTGTAACGACCCACCACCTTATAATCGAGGATCCAATTACTAAATGGGTACCGAATCACTAAAATTTGGAGTCAAACCAAGATCTTGATAAGCCTATGAAATAAATGATAAACTAAGCTAAACCTTCCACATCACATCGAATTGTAAAGGAAGCGCAAGAATTGAAAATTATTACAATTCAACTCGACTCAGTAAATAATTACATATTCCAACTGAAAAGAAATAATTAAGCATACATGTCTGAAAAGAAAATAACAACTACATCGGAACATACCCCGGAACAATGGTTGCTGGCGCGCAACTCGAGACGAAACCCTCCACATTACGCCTGCCTGGAACCCTCACCTGAAAATCACATAGGTGAGTCTCATCGAAATGGACTCAGTAGGGATCCTCCAATCCATACCACCCACTCACGCACCCACAAGTGCAACAACACGAATATAGGCAATTAAATAAGTAAAGTAGTAAATACAACCCCCAAAGATTCTTAAATCCTGATATAAAACACATGCATTTGTAAATGCAACATGCATAATTCTAAAACCACTCCACCACGGAGTCCACAACCAGCGTCTCGGCTAGACACACAAACCACGTAGCCGAACGCGGAAAACACCGACCCGCTGGGACCGAACAGCAACCCTCGGATAGCACGCTGGCTACTCCGGCCTATCTAGCTCTAGGTGGTTGGCAATACCAAGGCATTGGCTGCCATGAGAGCATTAAAGACATCAGAGATAGTCTCTGGCAACTGGGGATATGCCATTCTCTTGGGACCAGGAGGCTTCCTTTGTTGGGAATAATCATTCAGAGGAGGAACCTGGTTGTAATTTGGTTGTTGCCGGGGTCGATTGTACACTTGTTGAGGAGGTTGTTGGGATAACTGGAGCTGCTGTGGTTGTTGATGAGGTTGTTGTTGGAATTGTTGAGGGTGTGGTTATTGGAATTGCTGAGTAGGTGGCCTATAACCTTGCTGATTTGACTGTCTTTGTGCATTATATGGTGGCAGCTGATTTCTGACTAACTGACCATGGTTATTATTCATGATGTTAACCTGTTCATGGGATATGGTTCCCTCAGTGGTCGGTCCAGTTGTAACAACATTTGGGACGTTAGGCTTCCTGGGTGGCGGCCTGTAAGTCCGATGGAGATCAAACACACTGGAGAATGTTGTATCTTTGAATGCATTTTGGACGTATCGCGCCCTCTCATATAACTCCGCCATGGTAGTCATATTGTTCAAAGTCAGGACCAACTTGTAGTGTGGCGTAGCATTAGCAATCATCATTTTCACAAGCTCTTGCTCAGGCAAATGGTCTCTTATTTTCTCAGCCATAGATCACCATCTATCGGCGAACACCACAAATTCTTCATAAGGCTACATCTTTTCATTAACCAAGTCTATGATCGATAGGGTAGGTGTTGTTAGTATTAGGTGGCCTACAAACCAATCTGACTATGTAAATCTCGTTCATTTATTAATATAGTGGCATAATATTCATTGTGTGTAAATCATATTAATTATCGTCTCATAATGAAGTCCGTGAATATGTGCGATAGTAATCAGATTATGATGAGATCATACTAGTGAGACAGATCGCTTAAACGCACATATTCTTAATTGTTCTTAGTCGGAGGATATCCGAGAAGGACATCGGATATCCGGTTAGACTAGTGCAGATTACTCCTACTCATGCGATAAGGGTGACTGATCTCATAGTCACCTGTGTAGAGACACTAAGGCGAATCTGTAGGTGCTCATTGAAGAATGAGTTCACTGAACTGATCCGACTGAATCGCTGGATGGTATTGTACCTCACTGTCAACCAGCTTGATTCTATTGTCGCAGTTGCGTGGATGGTCCTCGGACCTGAGACACCAAGGACACCTTGTCGGTGGACTTCTGTGTTTTGACCTTGGTTTATGAATCTCTAACCGGACTGGTTATTGGTGACGGATAAATAAGTTGGTTTTTTACAAATCGGGGGTTTTTATGAAAAATTACGCGGTTAGTATAAAATGTAACGAACGGGCTGAGTAGGCCAAGCTGCTGCTAACCCTAGCTGCCCCCTCCTCTCTTTCTCTCTCTCTCTGGTGCCTGATAATTACATATTTTTAAGCATTAATTAATTAAAATTATACATTACACTCATGATTTTATGTGATAATAGATAATTTTGTACACTTTCCAACGACACCAATTTTGTTGAATTATGAGTTAAAAATATCGTCATTTCTTGTGAAAAACTGAGTGTAGCGCATTTGTGGGTTTTCGGCAAAGCCAGGATATGTAATAATTTTATTTGAACATAATTGTTATTCTGTTCACCACAGAAATCTAATTTTAAATTATTTTGTGTGAACAAGACATAAAGAACATGTGGCGCAGTTGGTTGGACTAGTTGGTGTCCGTTGGAGTGACCCGAGTTCAAATCCCAAAAATAATGTTTATCTTTGTGCACGGGATAAATGTAAGGACATTTTGGACAATAAAAATCAATAAGAATGATGCCCTAACTTTTTCTCTAAGGAAGCCACAAGGAGCAGCCGCTAGCCCTCTTTTATCCTTTCCTTTTTCTCTCTCCTTCTCTTTTTAAAAAGATCCAAACCCTTCTTTATTTTTAACTTCTTCTTCTCCCTCTTTCCTTCTCTCACTTTTTTTCCCTCTCTGCTACAGTATCCGCGGTACTGTAGCTACAGTACCGCAGTACTGTAGCACCCCCCTCTCTCTTTCTAACTTTGTTCTCTCTCTCTCTCTACATCTCTTTCAAACCAGGGACTGCTAGGGGCTGGAGGTGGACTCGAGGCACTGCAACTGACCATTGGAAAGATTCCAGGACTGCCAAGGATCCACACGAAGGGCGATGACGGCTGCAAGCACCAGTTTTCTCTCTCCATCGCCTCTCTCTCTAGTTTTTGAGTTATCCATGTTACAATGTAGTTCAAATATTTTATGTAAAATTTTCCTTATGAAAGTCATGTTATTTTTCATTTTCAATGTCTCTGTAAAATTTTATATAATTTTGTTAACGAATGACAGTAGCTCCTTTGAAAATAGTTATCTTTTCTCCCTCTTTTTGTTCTACAGCTTTTATTTTTTATTCTATGGACACTACTCAAACTTTATATTCAATTTTTAATTAGTATTTTAGAGGTAGTCTTTGTTCAGTAGATGGTCTGATTATTCTTGTTTAGGGGTGTTCCTTTTGTGAGTTCATAGCCAGTCCGATTAGTTTCAATTGTTATTTATTAAATCATCATGCTCCATCTTCTTTCTTCTCTATTTTCCTCTAAAAAAATTCAAAGTTTTCAACTTTAAAAATCTATTTCCCTGTGGATTCGACCCGGACTCACTATTGCTATTGTTCAAAATTCAATTTGAATGAGCCGATTAATTTAGATTGTTAGCTTTGATTTTTAACGACACAATCTTAAGCTATCAATTTTTGGCGCTGTTGCGGCGGAATTAGATTTTTAGTTTTAATAATTTTAGATTCATTGTAAATATCCATGCTAACACTTTTTCTTTTTCTTTTGTAGGTATCAAAAAAAAAAAGGGGGGTGAGAATTGAAAAAAAAACAAAAGGGAAATAAAAATCTTCCCCCCTGGTGAGTTTGTTCCAACTTGCCTTTCTTTTTAATTTCCTTTTTAGTTAGTTTCCTAACATAGTTAACTTTCCATTAATTAAAAAAAATTATAAGGAATCCAAATAAATAAAAATCTTCATTCTAAGATTAGAAATTGTCTATATTTAGGTCATGCATCATTTAGGACTATATTTTTAGATTGTTTCCTTTCTTGTAAATTTCCATTCTGTTGAAGATTGCGGGGGACAAGGTGAGATTTCTCCCTTCCGTAAACACCATGTTCATGTATTTCCATGATTGCATAGAACCCCTTGTTTGAATTGGTTGTGCACTTCACATAAAAATATCTTAAGAGCAAGTCCATTAACAAAATAAGGTGGGGATTTGATTACCCTTCCTTGGCCCAAAAACAATCATCCCTTGCACTCTTTCGCTAACCCAAGCCCATTAAAAGTGAGTTGGAATTCAATCTAGGGTTCACAATGAGATTTGGGCCTAGCTTGAGCCCACTATCACTTTTGGAGACCGGTGTCAAAGGCTAAAGGTCAAATGGCAAATGCCTAAGTGGGTCGGTGGTTCTTTAATTAGGTCCCTATGAAAGTAGGGGGAGCCTCCCACCACCCCACCTCTTACCTGGCCGATTGATAATTGTGAGGGTGGACTTGAATTAAACCTAGATTAATTTGTGAGAAACACATCATGTAGGCTAGTTTAACCATAGTTGTCTTAGGAATAATTGTGTGCTAACTTGTTTGCGCCATAATTATAAAAAGAAAAAAAAAAGAAAAAAAGATTTTCAACATGGAGTGGACTCAAATGAACCAATTTATTGGCCCATGTCTTAATTCCATCACACATTTCCCTCCACCACCTAATATGGATTTGGCTCACATATTAGATAAGCTAGACAACTTGGCCCACACAATTGATCAATTTCTAGTTTTGAGCTCAGAACCATCCTCATCTCTCACACAATCATATACCTATCAAGAGAGATGCCCTATTTGGGCCAATCAGGACCATTATGATACCCCACCTACTCTTCAATTTCCACCTTACCAAGCCTAAGCTCCAAGTCTAGCTATCCAAGACTTCTCAGATTGGGCCCAATTCCAAGTCTACTCTAGTGGTTTGGCCCACAATCATGGACACTCTGATTATCCATTGTCCGCAAGCTCTTGTCCACCTTGCTTCCAATCAGATTATTCGACATATTCTTATTCTTCGCAGTCTGATTATCAACCCAGTTATCCACATCCTCAGGATGATCAATTCATGTAACTGGAACAAATAGTCTTGGCCCAACAACAAACCATTAGTAGAATGCAGGCCCTAGTTGACTGTTTGACTGAAACTAATCTAAGGATGGATTTAGAATGAGTGCTTAGCAAGCCCATTGAAAATCTGCAATCTTTTTCACATGATTTTGACCAACAAATCAACTCACAAATTCAACTTGAAATCGCTCAACCCAGAAATGGTCACATCATGCCTTATCTTGAAAACGGAGAGAATCTTAAGGAGTTGTATCAGGTGAGAATAGGGAATGCTAGCATGAATCAATCCATGAAAAATCCTGAGACTGGTCAACAAGATGCATCCATGATCGTACCTGTTTGTCCTGAGGAAAGCTTAAGTGATAGAAAAGGAGAAGGGGAAGTGAGTGATCTTTTAGAGGTTAATTCGGACCTTGAGCACTTTATGTTCTCCACAGCGGAAGTCAATATACATGCTAGTCCGAACCTCGAATATTTTTCCTTCCCAATAGAGAAAGTGGATATTCTGGAAGATATATACCAGGTGGATAGAGAGAAGATGGAAAACCCTCAAACTGACCAGCAAAGTGAATTCACGATCACACATATCTCTCTTGAGGAGAGCTTGAAGAAAAAAGAAGGAGAAATGAGTGATTTGCTTGATATTGATCTGGACTTTGAACACTTTCTATTTCCCACAGAGGAATTAAATACACATGATGGTCTGAATCTTGAATATTAATTATTCCTAATGGATTAGAAAGTGGATAATCTTGAGGAAATGCATCAAGAGAAAACTGAAGCCATAGACTTAGCTAATCATCAAGAAGAGCCTATTGACGGTCAATTGGGGGGAGATGAAGGAGACGAGAAGGATTCTAGTGAGAGCTCAGATATTCACCTACCTATGATCTGTTTCCCGAGTGTTAGAGAATCTAAGCCCAATAGCCTCCATAAGCTGGCCCGACTCAAGGAGGTGATGAATTATTGGGCCAAGTCCACATCAACAGCCATTTTCTCAAAGAAACTCAATGTGTTGCCCAACTCAATTCTTACAATATCGATAACATCAATCTTTACTAGATTTTATTGAAACTTGAGGCCAAACTGAACATATTCTCAGTCTCTATCTTTGAGAAATTTGGAATCCACAAATTAAAGCGCACGTCGGTTGCTTTGCAGTCAATTGATCATTTCATTAAGCAGCCACATGACATGATCCAAGATACTCTTATTCAGGTGGATAGAAGCTACATATTTGTTGATTTCCTCATCTTCGACATTGGATCATCCCTTACATCGAATCAATGTCCCATCATTTTGGGAATTTCTGATATTTTTCTAGGGGATCAAATGCTTCAGTTCAATCAAGGAAAAGAAGTGGGGTACGTGGTTGACATGGCCTATGAATCAAGTAGAACCAATATCCTATTGACCATGTTGAAATATTCTTTTCTTTGGAATCTCAATGATAACATTCTGACTCATCAGCTACATGCAATGCTGAGTGCACTCCAACCAACAAACTTCAAAATGCATGTACTGAAATTTGTGCTAGTAGGCATTGGATAGTGTGCACATTGCGTCTGACTGAAGACGTTAAACTTAGCGCTTATTGGGAGGCAACCCAAAGTTGTTAGATTAATTTAATAAGTCTTTTTTTTTTTTCTTTATAGGTGGCAGTTGTCTTAAGCGTAAAGTGGATGAAAAAACATTGACACCCCAGGTTGTATCTCTCCTTCCCTGACTCCTTTTGGCTATAACTCTTTCATATTTCTTATGCCATTGAGGACAATGTCATTTAAGTTAGGGGGAGCAACTATTTTGTGTATGATTGTTAAATCTTTTGAAGAAAGCTTCTGTTTTTCATTGATAAAAATGCTCAAAAGTTTTCAAAAATTCCTTTTCACACCCCATATAAGCTTTCATAAAATCATGCTTGATTAAGGGATCTCTAAACAAATCAATTTTGTGTTAGTCAATTAGACAAAGCTTAAGAAGTTCGAAATATTCCCCACTCCATAAGGAGCCACGACAGGGATGATTTTCACACACACACGGCAACTTAAGGTGAGTGGAAGACCTTGAAAGTGTAAAATTGATGGAATTAACCTAAAGGATAGGACTACCTATTCTGTTTTTTCTTTGGGTTGAACGAAAGGAAGGTCGGGATTCGTAATAGGGGACCAAACCACTCAACACTTAAGGAGGTGGTCAGCAAAAGGGGACAATTGTAAGCATGTAAACTAAATGACAAATAGCAAAAATGTTTTGAAAGAGCCAAAGGAAGGCAGGTGGCAAAAAGTAAGCACCTCCCCTCGGGCAAATTAAAGAGAGTGGCAAAAAGTACGCACTCTCAAAGGCAAAGAGCGCAATTAAATTTAAAAAAAAAAAAGCCGCGCTAATTTAAAAGTCCCTCATATCAAATTAAGACCAAGTCCTGAAAGTGTTGAGTTGGGGCGAGAGCTGAAAAGCGATCCTTACCGTCTGATCAAGAAACTCCTTTTTCTCTTCCCTCCTCTAGGTAGTTTTACCCCAAGGGTCAGTAAAGACGATGATATACTAAAAAGGGTGGAAATGAACTTTAAATCATGCCAATTTTTATGCACAATCACTTGTCGGAACCCCAAATGTAGTGAGAAAAATGAGAACTTTAACTTAACTAAATGACTATCATATAATTATTTGTGACAGATAACCTTTAAATGAATCATGACTTTTTCAAGATCATTGTAGTCCTAATGTTTCATTATTTGCATTGCTAAGGGACTAGCAATGATTAAGTTGGGGAGTGTGATAATTACATATTTTTGAGCATTAATTAATTAAAATTATACATTACACTCATGATTTTATCTGATGATAGATAATTTTGTACACTTTCCAACAACACCAATTTTGTTGAATTTCGAGTTAAAAATATCGTCATTTCATGTGAAAAACTGAGTGTAGCGCATTTGTGGGTTTTCGGCAAAGCCGGGATATGTAATAATTTTATTTGAACATAATTGTTATTCTGTTCACCACAGAAATCTAATTTTAAATTATTTTGTGTGAACAAGAAATCAAGAACATGTGGCGCAGTTGGTTGGACTAGTTGGTGCCCATTGGAGTGACCCGAGTTCAAATCCCATGAATAACGTTTATTTTTGTGCACGGGATAGATTTAAGGACATTTTGGACAAGAAAATCAATAAGAATGATGACCTAACTTTTTCTCAAAGGAAGCCACAAGGAGCAGCCGCCAGCCTGTTGGAATTTCTCGGGTTTCTCCGGATCGCTCACGCAGCGGAAAATAAAAATTAAACAGCGATCCGTTCCCGTTTTGAAAAAACTAAAAACTACGATTATCGGATAATCGATTCTCACCGTGTGCGGATTCGAATCCCCAACCGTTCGGTTCCGTCGGTGCGACACCGCAAGCCGCGCAAACGCCCGGCCTCTAGCGAAGTCCACGCGATCCTCCCCGCGACGGATATCCTCGCGTTCCTCGTTCTTCGTAGCCCACGAAACCTCCGCCGGTCGCCGCAATGATCGCCGCAACGCGCGGACGATTTCCCGTCGAACGGGATTCGGAGAAGCGGCGGAGCAGATCTGGATCTGTCTGGATGCCAAAGAGAGAGAGAAACAGAGGAGGCGTGGCTAGGGTTAGCAGCAGCTTGGCCTGCTCAGCCCGTTCGCTATGTTTTATACTAACCGCGCGGTTTTTCATAAAAACCCCCGGTTTATATAAAACTCACTTATTTATCCATCGCCTTGAGAATCATTTGCGTGTGACCCTCTAGGCCCAAGTACCAGTCCAGTTAATGGCCCAACAAGCCCAGTGACTCCTCACTGAATTTATTAATCAATTAATTACCCTTTATTAATTAATTAATCAATCGAATCGATGTCGCACATCGAATTCGACCAGGCCTCCGATCACGTTGGGTGCCAAGCAACACTGAGTAAACCCGGAAGGTATTGGGGTTAAGCAACCCACTCTTGGAACCTTTCTGCCGACAGTTACCGCATGGATATAATCCTTCATTCGTACAATGCTCTCGAGTCAACTCAGGATATGGCGAGCTGTCAAACCCTAACGGGTCGACTCACCTGGACTGGATGTCGCTGATGAATATCGGAAAACTCCTTTCCCGATATTATCGTCCGCCCTGGCCAGGGACTTCCGCGCATCCTTCCTAGAGCATTCTCCCTCTAAGTACCGAGAGCGAATGATTCCTTATTGACACACAATTCCTTTCGACGGTATTCCACTGTACCCAATCCTTGGCGTATTAGAATCCCGTGGCTAGAGATTCGTAAACCAAGGTCAAAGCACAGAAGTCCACCGACAAGGTATCCTTGGTGTCTCAGGTCCGAAGACCATCCACGCAACTGCGACAATAGAATCAAGCTGGTTGACAGTGAGGTACAATACCATCCAGCGATTCAGTCGGATCAATTCAGTGAACTCATTCTCCAATGAGCACCTACAGATTCGCCTTAGTGTCTCCACACAAGTGACTTATGAGATCAGTCACCCTCATCATATGAGCATGAGTAATCTGTACTAGTCTAACCGGATATCCGATGTCCTTCTCGGATATCCTCTGACTAGGAACAATTAAGAATATGTGTGTTTAAGTGATCAGTCTCATTAGTATGATCTCATCATAATCTGATCACTATAGCACATATTCACGGACTTCATTATGAAACGATAATTAATGCGATTTACACATAATGAATATTATGTCATTATATTAATAAAATGAACGAGATTTACATAGTCAGATTGGCTTGTAGGCCACCTAAACTAAGAATCTCCCACTTAGACTAAAGCCAATCACCTTTACACAATAAGCCCACAGACTCTAGGTGACGCTCAAACACAATTTGAGCCAACGGCTTTGTCAGTGGATCTGCTATATTGTCGACTGATGGAACTCTTTCCACTACTACATCTCCTCTGGATATGATCTCTCTGATAAGATGAAAGCGCCTCAGAATATGCTTCGATTTCTGATAACACCGCGGCTCTTTCGCTTGCGCAATTGCTCCATTGTTGTCGCACAACAGTGGAACAGGCTCAGGGATGCTGGGAACGACGCCGAGGTCGGTGATGAATTTCTTCAACCACACTGCTTCCTTGGCGGCTTCAGCTGGAACGATATACTCAGCTTTAGTCGTCGAATCTGCAGTGGTTACTTGCTTGGAACTCTTCCAGCACACTACCCCTCCGTTCAATGTAAACATGAATCCAGATGTTGACTTGCTATCATCTGGATCTGACCGGAAACTCGGGTCAGTAAAGCCTCGTAGTTTAAAGTCACCTCCTCCATAGACAACAAACATATCCTTAGTTCTTCTCAAGTACTTAAGGATACATTTAACTGCCTTCCAGTGCTCTTCGCCTGAATCAGCCTGAAATCTACTCGTAACACTTAGAGCAAATGCAACATCAGGCCGTGTACATAGCATGGCATACATGATAGATCCTATGGCAGAGGCATAGGGTATTCTATCCATGAATGCCCTCTCATTAGGAGTCTTAGGAGACTGCTCCTTTGAGAGATAAATTCCATGTCTCATCGGTATGAGACCTCTCTTGTAATTTTCCATGCCAAAACTTTTGACTATGGTATCTATGTACAAGGATTAGGTCATTCCAAGCATTCTCTTTTATCTATCCCTATAGATCCGTATTCCCAATACGTAGGATGCTTCTCCCAAATCCTTCATGGAGAAGTTTTTCGACAGCCAGATCTTTACTGATGACATCATAGCTACTTCATTCCCAATGAGTAGTATGTCATCTACGTAAAGAACTAGAAAAGTGACTGCACTCTTACTGGTCTTCTTGTACACATAAGGCTCATCTTCATTCTTAATGAAGTCATAAGACTTGACAGCCTCGTCAAATCTTATGTTCCAGCTCCGGAAAGCCTGCTTCAGTCCATAAATGGACCTCTGAAGCTTGCACACTTTATTTGGAGATTCTTTGGATGTGAAACCTTATGGTTGTATCATATACACCTCCTCCTCAAGGTTACCATTGAGGAAGGCAATCTTCACATCCATCTGCCAGATTTCATAATCAAAATGTGCAGCAATGGCGAGCAGAACTCTGATCGACTTTATCATGGCAACTAGTGAGAAAGTCTCGTCATGGTCGATTCCTTGCCTTTGACGATATCCCTTTGCCACCAACCTTGCCTTATAAGTGTCGATCCGTCCATCAGCACCGATCTTTCTCTTAAAGATCCACTTGCAACCGATGGGTACAATACCCTCGGGCAAGTCCTCCAAATTCCAAACTTGGTTGGTGTGCATGGACTGGATTTCTGAGTTCATGGCTTCTCGCCATTTCCTGGCTTCTGGGCCTTCTATGGCCTCCTAGTAGGTTTTAGGATCGTTATCCGCATTATATTCTACCTTAGACTCACCTTCAGCAATATGTCCCACATATCGTTCGGGTAGTCTAGGTACTCTACCAGATCTACGAGGCTCATCTGTGTGTACCTGAACAGATTCAGGAACTGATATCTCATCTGATGATAATGTAGCTGTTTGGGGATCTGGAACCTCTTCCAGTACTATTTTACTCCCACTGTCCTCCTAGAGAAGGTATTCCTCTTCCAGGAAGACAGCTTTCCTCGCGACAAACACCTTTTGTTCACCAGGATGGAAAAAATAGTATCCAAAGGTTTCCTTTGGATATCCCACAAACCTACATTTATCAGTTCGTGATTCCAGCTTGTCTTGATCATGCCTCTTTACATGAGCATGACAACCCCAGACTTTAACATGTTTAAATTCTGGTTTCCTGCCTTTCCATATCTCATATAGAGTAGAGGCTACAGACTTGTTGGGTACTCTGTTCAGTAGGTATGCTGCTGACTCTAGAGCATACCCCCAGAGGGACACTGGTAATCTTGAAAAGCTCATCATGGATCGCACCATGTCCAACAAGGTGCGATTCCTCCTTTCTGATACACCATTCAACTGTGGTGTATATGGAGGGGTCAGCTGAGAAAGGATACCATTATCCTTTAAGAATTGTGTGAAGTTAGTACTTAAGTATTCTCCTCCTCGATCTGATCGAAGAGTTTTAATACTCTTTCCTAACTGCTTCTCTACCTCATTCTTGAACTCCTTGAAATTCTCAAACGCTTCCGACTTGTACTTCATTAAGTACACATAGCCGAATCTTGAGAGGTCATCGGTGAACGTGATGAAGTATGAGTAGCCACCTTTGGCTTGGGTGGACATGGGACCACATACATCCGAATGTATTAGTTCCAGAATGTCCTTGGCACGTTCTCCATGTCCAGTAAATGGAGATTTTGCCATCTTTCCCATAAGGCAGGATTCACATGTTGCAAACGATTCATAATCAAATGCTGTTAAATAACCATGCTTATGCAACTTTTGCAACCTGCTTTCGCCAATGTGCCCAAGTCTACAATGCCACATGTAGACTTGGTTCACACAATTCTTACTCTTCTTAAGAGCATTATCAATATAAAGATTGTAATAAGAAACATCTAATAGATATAGACCGTTGACTAAAGATACTGAAGCGATTGATTTATTACCATAATAAATCGAACAACTTCTATTCTCAATAGTCAACCTATATCCTATCTTGTCCAAACAAGATATTGATATGATGTTCTTTATTATGCTAGGAACATAATAACAGTCTTCTAATAGTAAGGCATCTCCTGATGGAAGCCTGAGGTTTGCTGTCCCAACAGCAATCGCCGCAACTTTTGCGCCGTTTCCTAGCCTCAATTCCACCTTGCCATGTCTCAGCTTGCGCTTACTTGTCAGCATATGTACATCATGACAGATATGAGAAGCACATCCGGTATCTAATACCCAAGATGTTGAATCTCTAACTAATAGGCTGATATCTATCATATAGATATCTGAAGCTTCAGACAACTTCACCTTTCCATGCGCTTTATCATGAAGGAACTCTTTGCAGTTCCTTTTCCAGTGACCATACTGCTTATAATAGAAGCAGTCACCCTTTACTACTCTTTCGTCTTTGTCCTTCGATCTTTTATCGTTAGCAATCATCTCTGCTTCAGGGGCATCCAATACCGATTCAGCAGGAGGATCAGCTCCAGGGACAAAGTTATTGTGCTCAGATCTGAAGACATTTTTCAGGTTTCTGAACCAATCCGAGTAAATCAGGTAAGTCAAAAGGGCATCAAGTATGCCACGGAGTGGGTTATTCGACGACATAATTCCCTACAGGAGATAAGTAAAATATATTTAGCAGATGTTCAATTATTAAAATTTAAAACAAGACATGGTCTTTTGTTCAAGTTTAACTCCCACTAATTTTCGACGGACTGTATAACTCTCAGTTATACAGAACGGGAGACGCCGACAGTCTCCTAGTGGGGATCAGAATCTCAATGACTTGCACTAAACACACATCACATGTGCACACACTCCGAATTAATAATTCCATATTATTCCATGCAAATTAGAACATTTCTAATAATCTAACACTTAGATTAAACCCCATTAATAATCTAACAATTAGACTATTAATGACTAACCTAACTCTTAGACTAGTCCAACAAAGTTAATTAATAATTTAACATTTAAATTACTAATCAATTATAATTAATTATTAATTACTAATCTAATACTTAGATTAGCCAATTAATGTTAATTATTAATTTAACTCTTAAACCAATAACTAACACTAACTAATTAATAATTAATTAATTAATCTAACTCTTAGATTAGATAATTAAAGTTATCATCAATTTAACTATTAAATCAACGACTAACAGTAATTAATTAAGAACTACTAATTTAACATTTAAATTAGTCATTTAAGTTAATTATTAATTTAACCATTAAATTAATTACTAACTCAAATATTAATTAACAATTAGCTGAGATAATAGTTAATAATCTAACAATTAGACTAATAACTATTAATAACTAATTTAACATTTAAATTAGTTAAATTGAGGTTAATAATCAATTTAACATTTAAATTAATATTAACCCCAACTAATTAACAACTAATTGCTAGTTAATAAAAAAAAAACTTTAATTAACATAATGATTCAAAATCATTAATTAAAGAATTAACTAAATTAGAATTCTAATTTAAAATTTAAAACAATTTCAAATTTTAAATCCAAATCTAATTTAATTAATAACAGGGTAATAGGGTTTTAAATTGGGTAAAATAAAAGGGCTGGGCCATTAGGGCCAAATGGCCCGGGCCTCGGCCAGGAGCTCCGGCCCGGCCAGACTCGAGCCCTGGCTCAGCCAGGGGCTCGGGCCTGGCCCCCGCCCGGTCCGACCGGGTCGGAACCGGACGGCCCACCCCTTTCTTCAACCCGACACAGCAAACCCTAGCTGCTGTTGCAGGTGGTGGCCGACGGCTGGAGGCGTGGAAGCGCCGGCGGCGGCCGGTGCCCGGCGTCAACCGGTGCCGGACGGCGACGTCCCCGGTGCCGGACGGCGACGTCCCCGGCGCCGGTGGGCTCCCCAGCGCCGGCATGCCCTCCAGTGGGCACCTCAAAGAGCTGCAGATCAAGCCCTATAAACACCAAAAAAATTGGTTTTTCACATCTTGAGGAAGGGGGAAAAATTCCGGTCGTCTCCATCGGCCTCTCTGTTGCCTGCCAAGAACCAAGGGAAGACCGGAGAAGTTCCCCGACAGATCCAGATCTGGGTTTGTCCATCCCAACGTTTGGGATGCCGGAATGAAGTCGCTGCAAGCCCCAATCTTCATCGCATGAAGAACCGCGAAAAACACCCCAATCAAATATCGAAAATTGCAGAAACATAATCTGATTATTAGTGTTCATTCATCACATGAACACAGATCCTGCAAAAATCGACTTTTAAGCATGGAATTAAATCATGAAAAAATTAATTTCAGAGACCGAAACGGGACGAGAAACAGTGGAACCTGGCTCTGATACCACTGTTGGAATTTCTCGTGTTTCTCCGGATAGCTCACGCAGGGGAAAATAAAAATTAAACAGCGATCCGTTCCCGTTTCGAAAAAACTAAAAACTACGATTATCGGATAATCGATTCTCACCGTGTGCGGATTCGAATCCCCAACCGTTCAGTTCCGTCGGTGCGACACCACAAGCCGCGCAAACGCCCGGCCTCTAGCGAAGTCCACGTGATCCTCCCCACGACGGATATCCCCGCGTTCCTCGTTCTTCGCAGCCCACGAAACCTCCGCCGGTCGCCGCAACGATCGCCGCAACGCGCAGACGATTTCCCGTCGAACGGGATTCGGAGAAGCGGCGGAGCAGATCTGGATATGTCTGGACGCCAGAGAGAGAGAGAAACAGAGGAGGGGCGGCTAGGGTTAGCAGTAGCTTGGCCTGCTCAGCCCGTTCGCTATGTTTTATACTAACCGCACGATTTTTCATAAAAACCCCCGGTTTATATAAAACCCACTTATTTATCCATCGCCTTGAGAATCATTTACGTGTGATCCTCTAGGCCCAAGTACCAGTCTAGTTAATGGCCCAACAACCCCAGTGACTCCTCACTGACTTTATTAATTAATTAATAACCCTTTATTAATTAATTAATCAATCGAATTGATGTCGCACATCGAATTCGACCGGGCCTCCGATCACGTTGGGTGCCAAGCAACACTGCGTGAACCCGGAAGGTATTGGGGTTAAGCAACCCACTCTTGGAACCTTTCTGTCGATATGTTACCGCATGGATATAATCCTTCATTCAGACAATGCTCTCGAGTCAACTCAGGATATGGCGAGCTGTCAAACCCTAACGGGTCGACTCACCTGGATTGGATGTCGCTGATGAATATCGGAAAACTCCTTTCCCGATATTATCGTCCGCCCTGGCCAGGGACTTCCACGCATCCTTCCTAGAGCATTCTCCCTCTAAGTACCGAGAGCGAATGATTCCTTATTGACACACAATTCATTTCGACGGTATTCCGCTGTACCCAATCCTTGGCGTATTAGAATCCGGTGGCTAGAGATTTGTAAACCAAGGTCAAAGCATAGAAGTCCACCGACAAGGTGTCCTTGGTATCTCAGGTCCGAGGACCATCCACACAACTGCGATAATAGAATCAAGCTGGTTGACAGTGAGGTACAATACCATCCAGCGATTCAGTCAGATCTGTTCAGTGAACTCATTCTCCAATGAGCACCTACAGATTCGCCTTAGTGTCTCCACACAAGTGACTTATGAGATCAGTCACCCTCATCATATGACCAGGAGTAATTTGTACTAGTCTAACCGGATATCCAATGTCCTTCTCGGATATCCTCTGACTAGGAACAATTAAGAATATGTGTGTTTAAGTGATCAGTCTCATTAGTATGATCTCATCATAATCTTATCACTATAGCACACATATTCACGGACTTCCTTATGAAACGATAATTAATGTGATTTACACATAATGAATATTATGCCATTATATTAATAAAATGAACGAGATTCACATAGTCAGATTGGCCTATAGGCCACCTAAACTAACACAGCCCTCTTGCCTTCTCTCCCTTTCTCTCTCATTTTTTTCCCTCTCTGCTACAGTACCCGCGGGTACTGTAGCTACAGTACCGCAGTACTGTAGCACCCCCCTCTCTCTTTCTAACTTTGTTCTCTCTCTCTCCCTCTACATCACTTTCAAACCAGCAGTTTGTAGGGGCTGGAGGTGGGCTCGAGGCACTGCAACTGACCATTGAAAGGAGTCCAGGGCTGCCAAGGATCCACGCGAAGGGCGACGACGGCTACAAGCACCAGTTTTCTCTCTCCATCGCCTCTCTCTCTAGTTTTTGAGTTATCCATGTTACACTGTAGTTAGAATATTTTCTGTAAAATTTTCCTTATAAAATTCATGTTATTTTTTCATTTTAAATGTCTCTGTAAAATTTTATATAATTTTGTTAACGAATGACAGTAGCTCCTTTAAAAATAGTTATCTTTTCTCCCTCTTTTTGTTCTACAACTTTTATTTTTTATTCTGTAGACACTACTCAAACTTTATATTCAACTTTTAATTAGTATTTTAGAGGTAGTCTTAGTTCAGTAGATGGTATCATTATTCTTGTTTAGGGGTGCTCCTTTTGTGAGTTCATAGCCAGTCCGATTAGTTTCAATTGTTATTTATTAAATCATCATGCTTCATCTTCTTTCTTCTCTATTTTTCCTCTAAAAAAATCCAAAGTTTTCAACTTTAAAAATCTATTTCCCTGTGGATTCGACTCGGACTCACAATTGCTATTGTTCAAAATTCAATTTGAATGAGCCGATTAATTTAGATTGTTAGCTTGATTTTTAACGACACAATCTTAAGCTATCAGTGCCCCAGAAGAAATCAGATCCCTGGATCTGCTCTACCGCTTCTCCGAATCCCGTTCGACGGGAAATCGTCCGCGTGTTGCGGCGATCGTTGCGGCAAACGGCGGAGACTTTGTACGCTGCGAAGAACGAGGAACGTGAGGATATCTGTCGCGAGGAGGATCGCGTGGACTCCGCTAAAGGCCGGGCACTTGCGCGCCTTGTAGTGTCACACCGACGGAACCGAACGGTTGCGGATTCGAATCCGCACACAGTAAGATCTGATAATCCGATTATTTGGATTTTTGATTTTTTGAAACAAGTTCCACTATTTCTCGTCCCGTTTTGGTCTCCAATTTAATATTTTCATGAGTTATTCCTGATAGAATTGGGTGGCCTCAAAGCCAATCATTGTACATTCTAGTTCAGATTATTAATAAAGGCAATTATTTCTTCATTTACAGTTCTTGCAAATTAACTATCGTAATGAAGGTCCGTAGACAAATGTATGGGATATTGAATCATGATGAGATCATGATAGTGAGATCAATATCCTTAGTCACTTGTCTTAAACAGTTCTCGATCATAGGATATTTGAGATGGACATTAAATATCCGAAAAGATCGATACAAGTTGTATCTGCTCATGTGATGAGGGTGAATGATCTCACATTCACTCGTGTGGTGACACTAAGATAAACTTGTGGGTGCTCATTAGAGAATGAGTTCACTGAACAGACCCAAATAAGAATTCCTAGATGGTAATTATACCTATTAGTCAACCAGGGAATTCAATCGTTGCAGTAGCACAGTTGATCCTTTGACCTGAGTCACCAATGATACCTTGTTTGTAGACCATTGTGTCTTGATTCTCTGACTTGTGGACTTTAACCATTAAGCCCACTATACTCAGTATCTCAGATACCGTGGAAAGTTTGCGAAGGTAATTGAGTGAACAACAAGGGATCACTCACTCTTGGTATAAGACTGGAGAGAGAATGTCCTATGGATGTGTACACAGAAATCCCTGGCCAGGGTCAAATCAAAGAGATGTCTTTCTAGAAATTAACTGAGTACTGGAATCCATCTAAATAATGCGATAGAGGGTTTGACTATAAAACCATACCCTTGCGTTATTGGGACATTGGATGAGTGAAGAATTTTATCTGTGTGGTATCTGCAGACGGAAAGGCTCAAATAAAGGGAACAGTGTCCCTTATATCTTCTGGGATCATGAGGTAGTGTTTGGTACCGTTCATGATCAGAAGGCCAAGTGGATTAATCATCATATGATAAACCACTTATTTATTAAATTAATTATTTAACATATGATGTTTAAATATTAATTAATAAATATTAAACTTTAGAATTAGTTCTAAGTTTAATAGGCCAGAAACCGGACTGATATATGGGCCTAGAGGGTCACACACATAATGTTAGTATTAGATGGTCTCAAAGCCAATCCGATACTTTGTACATATTCAGATTATTAATAAATGGCAATAATTCATTGTGTGTAATTAATTCGATCTGTGTTTATCGTATCACTATGAAGTCCATGAACATGTGCAATAGTCTTCGGATTATGATGAGATCATAATTACGGGACCGAAGACTTATAAACACATGTTCTTAATTGTTCCTAGTCATAGGATGTTTGAGATAGGACATCGAACATCCGGATAGACTAGTATAGGTTACTTCAGCTCATATGATGAGGGTGACTGATCCCATAAGTCACTTGTGTGGAGACACTATGCTGAACCTATAGGTGCTCATTGGTGAATGAGTTCACTGAACTGATCCGACTATGAATCGCTGGATGGTAATCACCTCACTGTTAACCAGCTCGATTCAATTGTCACGGTTGCGTGGATGATCCTTGGACCTGAGACTCCAAGGATACCTTGTTGGTAGGTTTATGAGCTTTGACCTTGACGAACGAATTCCTAACCATGGGATATCAATAAGTCAAGCTATCGGGTTCAGGGAAATGCCCTCTAAGGTAATTGTGTGTTCAATACGGGATCATCCGCTCTCGGTTGTTTGAGAGAGAATGCTCCGGGAATGATGCGCTTAAAGTCCCTGGCCAGGGCGGACTCTGTAATCGATAAGGAGTTATCGGATTCAGATGAGCGGCATCTGATTCAAGTGAATCGACCAAATAGGGTTTAACAGTAAACCATGCCCTAGGTCGATTCGAGAACATTGTACGGATGAAGGATTAAATCCGCGCGCTAACCGAGGACAAAAAGGTTCCAATAGAGGGTTGCGATAACCCCAGTGCCATCCAGGATCACGCGATGTTGCTTGGCATCCAACGTGATCGGCAGTCCGTCCGAATTTATTGTGGGACATTAAATTCGGCTGATTAATTGAATATAAGGATATTAATTAATTCAGTGGGTCAGTAAAGGGTTACTGGACTTAATGGGCTATTAACTGGACTGGTATTTGGGCCTAGAGGGTCACACGCAAATGGTTTTCAAGTCGATGGATAATCCGACAGGATTTCGGATAAGTCTGGGTTTTTATGAAAAACCGCAAACTGACTTCTTATAAAAGAACGGATTCTATGTTCGGGGCCAGCAACCCTGACCTAGCCGTCATTCGTTCTTCCCCACTTTTTCTCTCCTCTGGGCGTGCCGTTCCCAACTGCTCCACCTCCCGTTCGACGGGGATTCTGAATCCGCATGTCGCGGCGGATTACACGCAGTCAGACGGGATCTTCGAGCGCCGCAGCGAGCGAGGACGATCCGTCGCGAGGAGAACCGCGTGGATACCGCTAGAGGTCGGGCATCTGCTCGACTTGCGGCATCGCTCCGACGGAACCGGAGAACGGACGCGGATTCGAATCCGCGCAAGGTAAATCGATCTACATCGGTTCTAGTTTTAACGACCGAAACGGGACAGATCCGATCCCGAACTTCTTTATTCCGCTGCGTTTTAGGATCAGATCCCAACACAGCAATCCCAACACATAAGAGTTCTCGTTAGACTGTGAGAGACATTAAATTTCATGCTTATCTGGGGTTTTATGAAAAGCCGCAGGATAAACATGAATATTTAATGGAGATTTATCCAAGGCCAAACTCTTGGATAATCATGAGGATTAATCCTTATGCTTATCCTTATTTCTTATATAAGGAGGCCAAGGGGAGGGGTAAAAGAAGTTGGACGAAATACACACCCTAAGATTCTCTATCTCCTCTCTCTCTCTCCTTCTCTCTCTTGGAGTAGATCTTTCTCTTTCCGCGCATGGTGGATTTGAGATCGGGTCGGAGTATTCAAGTCGAGGAGGAAAACGCGTCTGCAGCGGGAGCTCGTGTAGATGCCTCTAGAGATCGTGTGCGTGCGCGATTACCGAGTCAGAATCAACCACGGGAGATTCGAAACCCCGTAAAGGTGAAGAACCGTTCTTCCCGCGTTTATTTAATTGTCCGTTTTACGATCCCAGCAACCGATACATAGGAATCGATTTAATTTTCCGCTGCGTTCTAGGCGATTCCTTACAGTGGTATCAGAGCCAGGTTGCTGGTTTAATCGTAAACGGCATCGTTTTGCGTGCTGATTTCTCGTTATGCGCGTTGAACATGTATTGTACATGTTCTTGGGCTAAAATTATTTTAAAATATCTGGGAATCGTTCCCAAATTTTTAGAATGTCATATTGGGATTTGATCCCGGATTTAAAAGGATAATATTATAGGTAGTAATCTCATGACCGATAATTTTTCCAGTGAATAATCCCCTCAAACAGCATGGCCGAATCAGATCCAGGACTATCCTGTTCTTTCTGATTATGCATGGAGGTCCGGTGATGCTTATCTTCATATTTTTCATTACCTCTGTTATGAACAATAATAGCGCAGACTAGCATTGATTCTTCAACGGGAATAAGCCTTCCACTTCCCTTCTGGTATGACCAGAATGATCAACTGGAATCCATGACGATTAACCATAATGGTTAAAGAGTTGTCTAAGGGCTGGAACTACCAGCAAAGGCCTGGGTTACTTTTACTCTCCCACAGGCCGGAACTTACAATAATAAGGGTCTGAGAAGTCACAGGGATGGTCCCTGGCTTCCTGTCGTTACTTGGTTCTACCAGCGGTCTCCGGCGATGACAGAAGCTTCCCATACACCTGGGGGAGCTGACAGCATCCTTTCTTTCTTCCCCCGGGCATGCGGACCAAGTCGCGTTGAGAACCAGCTTTGTAAAGAGATCCCGTGCATGTAGGGAATTAGGGACGTCCGGCAACGAGAACTGGCGCCGTTAAGGCCGGCCGGTGCCCCGCCGCCGGTCGCCTGAGCCGGCGGCGACCTGCCCTCGCCAGTCGGGGGGCGAACCAGGCGCGCCGCCTCACCAGAAACCCTAACGGGCGGCGGGGGTGAAGCGGCACATGGGCCAGCGGGCCGGCCCGCCCGACCCGCTGACCCGCGCCAGATCCGGACCGGGTCCGGACCCGGCCGACCTAGCAGCCTACCCGAGCCCTATTAAACCCCCCTTTTAACCCTTTTTAGCCCTGTTTTAAACCCTTTAAAGCCCATTTTAAAATTGTTTTAAAATAGACTTTTTATAGAGATAATCAATAACTGTTATTAATTATTCTTATGATTATTAACATATTATTAAATTCTTTAATAACTGTTAATTCATTCAAAGGGTTTTATTGATTATAGGGTATTTGTTAATCATTTAAAATTATTTTAGATTATTAACTTCCCTATTAATCAATTAAGTTTAAAAATTGTTTTTAAGCTAATTTATACGCATAACTTGATCTTATTCTGTTGTTCAAATTAGTTGAGCATCCTTTTAATAACTAAATAGTTTAGTTATATCTTTTGTCAATAATATTGTGAATACTTATTGAATTACACTTGAAATAATTGTTATTTCAAAATCTTATGGTATTATAATTTTATATTTATAAAAGTTAATACCAACTGTAATTATGTGATAATTATGATGCATGTGATGTGTTTTATGGTGGGATGATCATGGACTTAGTTTTATCATGTGATGAATGATGTGATTGAATGTGATGCATATTTCATTTGGTATTTTAAATAGGACTTGCGTGTCCTCCTCTCTCTTAATCCAAATGTACTCTCTATCTTCCTATAAGATTGTACTCCCCTTGATAAGATAAAGGTTTCTTATTATTTAAATGTACATTTATGGACCTACGAGTCCTAAATTTCATATTTAAATGTTATGGATTAAGCTTAGAGGTCGGGATCTTCTGAAGACACCTCTGGAGGAAGGACTCGCATCAAATGGAACCGGTGTTGCTGTTTTCACATTAGGATTCTATTATGGATCATCGTTTGGCTCCGATGATTCCATAGTAGCTTAAGCAGTCCATGATCATCCCTATTTATTTTTCTGCATATATGTGATATTTGTAGACTATGCTATCATATATATATATATATATTAAGTATTATGATACTTCAAATCGAAATACTATTGATAACACGATTTTTTAAAAATCAACTCAAAAATCCTCTTTTAAAATTTAAGTTGTAAACATAAGATATTCAGAATAATCCACGTAACCCACCATCATTATAGATCTAAGGATAATTCTTATCTCAAATAGATTTGTTGTACTACCACAAGGTCTATTTGATTTAGAAATTAACCTAGGTCTACGACATGTGATGTCATTAAGATAAATGGACAAATAGTGTAGTTTTGTTGTGCTACCACAAGGATTGCACTATGAATTCATGTTATCTGAGTAATGATGGATAAACTTAACTGAATCATTTGATTTGTTGTGCTACCACAAGGTCATTCTGATTCAGGGGTTAAATTTGATCGGATATTGCAAATGTTGCAATTGTCAAAAGTTGATTGCCTAAGGGACTTGATGTGATTTGTTGTGCTACCACAAGATCACATGCATGATGCCCGAAGGATTCTGATCCCCACTAGGAGATCACCGGAATCTCCCGTTCTGTATATTAGAGGGTCATACAGATCGCCGAAAAATAGTAGGAGCATAAATCTAGATTAAAAGTCCTAAATCTGATTTTAAGAACTATCTGCTTATTTTTCATTATATTTCCTTGTAGGTCGCTATGTCGTCACCTAACCCCCTTCGTTGCATACTTGATGCAAACAAACTCACGGGACCTAATTACATTGACTGGTTACGCAACCTGAAGATTGTCCTCAGGTGTGAAAAGCTAGCCTATGTCCTGGATCAACCAGATCAAGAACAACCCGGTGAAAATGCTAACGAGGATGAATTAATGATGTTTGAAAACTGGAAGGAGGACTCTATTAAAGTCCAGTGTTATATGCTTGGTTCAATGAACAATGAACTACAACGACAGCATGATAACATGGAACCTAAGTCCATTCTGAATCACCTACAAGAGTTGTTTGGTGAACAATCCAGAACAGAAAGATATGAGATATCAAAGAAATTGTTCAGGACCAGAATGAGCGAGGGCACATCTGTGCAAACTCATGTGCTCAAGATGATAGAATGGATTGAGAGGCTTGCAGTGCTTGGATTTGTTATGAACAATGACCTAAGCATCGACTTAATCCTACAGTCCCTTCCAGATTCATTTTCACAATTCATTATCAACTTCAATATGAACAAAATTGAAGTTACACTGGCTGAGCTGCTCAACATGTTGAAGACAGCAGAAGGCACTATCTAGAAAGATAAGCCACATGTAATGCTTGTTGGTAAGACCAATAAGAAAAGAAAAGTTGGACAGACCTTTAAGAAAGGTAAGCCTAAGAAGCTAGTGAAAAGCAAACCGGCAGTTCAAAAGGGCAAAGCTAAAGTCAATGATAAAGGTCAGTGTTTCCACTGCCATAAAGAAGGTCACTGGAAGAGAAACAGCAAGATTTATCTAGTAAAAAAAGCAAAGGAGAAGCTTGGTGAAGCTTCAGGTATACTCATGATCGATCTTAACTTGTCTTATAGGATCAACATCTTGGGTATTAGATACTGGATGTGTTTCTCATATCTGCAATAACTTGCAGGTGCTAACAAGTAAAAGAAAGTTGAACCGCGGAGACGTGGATCTGAGACTTGGGAATGGAGCAAAAGTTACTGCGTTAGCTGTGGGGACAGCAAGACTTCAGATGCCGTCAGGAGACTCATTGGAACTAATTGATTGTTATTATGTTCCAACCATTATTAGGAATATCATATCTATTTCATATTTAGATAAACAAGGATATTCTATGAAACTTGAGAATGAAGGTTGTTCCATTTATTAAGGCGACAAATTGTTTGCTTCAGGATATTTATTGAATGGATTATATTTACTTGATATTTCATATGATGTTTGTCTAGTAAATAAGTCTCTTGAACGAGTAGATAAGGATGTGAATAAATCATACCTATGGCATTGTAGACTCGATCATATAAATGAGAACAGGATCATTAGGTTGCAAAAGAATGGATATCTTGATTCATTTGATTATGAATCATTTGCAACTTGTGAAGCTTGTCTCATGGGAAAAATGACCAAAGCTCCATTTTCAGGACATGGAGAAAGAGCTAAGGACTTATTGGAACTAATATATAGTGATGTATGTGGTCCAATGTCCACTCATGCTATAGGTGGTTACTCATACTTCGTTTCATTTACAGATGATTTCTCAAGATATGGCTACATATATTTAATGAAATATAAGTCAGAAGTCTTTGAGAAATTTAAAGAGTTTAAAAATGAAGTTGAGAACCAGACTGAAAAGAGTATCAAAACTCTTCGATTAGATCGACGAGGTGAATACTTAAGTACAGAATTCACACAATATCTTAAGAATAATGGTATTTTGTCTCAGTGGACTCCTCCCTATACACCACAATTAAATGGTGTATCGGAAAGGAGAAATCGTACTCTATTAGATATGGTACGATCAATGATGAGTTATGCTAAACTTCCAATCTCTTTATGGGGATATGCACTATTGACTGCTGCATATCTGTTGAACAAAGTTCCCAGTAAGTCAGTATCTTACACTCCATATGAGATATGGAAAGGAAAGAAACCAGACTTTAAGCATGTTAGAGTCTGGGGTTGTCCTGCACATGTCAAAAGACATGATCCAGATAAACTGGATTCCAGGACAGAAAAGTGTAGATTTGTGGGATATCCAAAAGAGACTTTTGGATATTATTTCTATCAGCCCAGCGATCAAAGGGTGTTTGTCGCAAAAAGAGCTGTATTCTTAGAGAAAGAATATCTTTCAAAAGAAGACAGTGGGAGCAAGATAGAACTGGAAGAAATTATAGACTCACAAATCAATATTGGCTCATCTACTGAACCATTGACTCAAGAACTTGTTCAAGATAATACACAAAATGTTCGCAGATCAGGTAGAGTGCCTAAGCAGCCTGAAAGATATGTTAGACATATTGATGATGGCAAACCTAGAGTGCACTTAAATGAGGATGATGATCCTCAAACTTACCAAGAAGCCATGAATAGTCAAGAATCAGAGAAATGGCAAGAGGCAATGAATTCTGATATTCAGTCCATGTATGCCAACCAAGTTTGGAACTTGGTTAATCTGTAAGAAGGTATAGTACCTATTGGCAGTAAATGGATCTTTAAAAGAAAGATCGGGGCAGATGGACAGATTGACACATACAAGGCAAGGCTGGTAGCAAAAGGTTATCGTCAAAGGCAAGGTATTGACTATGACGAAACATTTTCTCCAGTTGCCATGATTAAGTCAATCAGAATACTTCTTGCCATCGCCGCATTCTATGATTATGAAATATGGCAAATGGATGTGAAAACAACATTCCTTAACGGGAACCTTCAAGAAGAGGTGTATACGATACAACCTGAAGGATTCACTTCCAAAGAGCATTCAAGTAAGGTATGCAAGCTGCAAAGATCTATTTATGGATTAAAGCAGGCATCCCGAACTTGGAACTTAAGATTTGATGAAGCAATCAAATCTTATGACTTCATTAAGAATGAAGATGAACCTTGTGTATACAAAAAGACTAGTGGGAGCAGAGTTACCTTTTTGGTACTTTACGTTGATGACATTCTACTCATTGGGAATGATGTAGGAATGTTGTCATCAGTAAAGACTTGGTTATCCAAAAACTTCTCCATGAAAGATTTAGGAGAAGCATCCTATATTCTGGGAATAAGGATCTATAGAGATAGGTCCAAAATGATGCTTGGCTTATCCCAATCTATGTACATAGACACCATAGTCAAAAGGTTTGGCATGGAAAATTCCAAGAGAGGTCTCGTTCCAATGAGGCATGAAATTTATCTCTCTAAAGGAATGTCTCCCAAGACACCTGAAGAGAAAGCATACATGGATAGAGTTCCTTATGCCTCGGCAATAGGATCTATTATGTATGCAATGCTATGTACTAGGCCTGATGTGGCACACCCACTAAGTGTCACTACTAGATATCAGGCTGATCCAGGTGAAGAACACTGGAAGGCGGTGAAATGTATCCTTAGATACTTAAGAAGGACTAAGGATCTATTTCTCGTCTATAGAGGAAACGACTTGGATCTTCGAGGGTTTACTGACTCGAGTTTCCAGTCGGATATGGATGATAGTAAATCCATGTCTGGATTTGTGTTCATGTTAAATGGAGGTGCAGTAAGTTGGAAAAGTTCCAAACAAGAAACAACTGCAGATTCGACGACCGAAGCAGAATACATTGCTGCAGCTGAAGCGGCCAAGGAGGCGGTTTGGATGAAGAAGTTCATCTCTGCACTTAGAGTAGTTCCAAGCATTTCAGATCATGTTCCATTATTGTGTGACAACAATGGGGCAATAGCTCAAGCGAAGGAGCCACGATCACATCAAAAGTCAAAGCACATTCTGAGACGATTTCATCTTATTTGTGAGATTATTGCCCGAGGAGATATAGTAGTTAAGAAAGTCTCATCTGAAGATAATGTAGCAGATCCCTTGACTAAGCCATTATCTCAAAACAATTTAGAACGTCACCTTAAGTCTATGGGACTTAGACACATGGGTGATTGGCTATAGTCCAAGTGGGAGAATGATAGAATTGGGTGGCCTCAAAGCCAATCATTGTATATTCTAGTTCAGATTATTAATAAAGGCAATTATTTCTTCATTTACAATTCTTGCAAATTAACTATCGTAATGAAGGTCCGTAGACAAGTGTTTGGGATATTGAATCATAATGAGATCATGATAGTCAGATCAATATCCTTAGTCACTTGTCTTAAACAGTTCTCGATCATAGGATATTTGAGATGGACATTAAATATCCGATAAGATTGATACAAGTTGTATCTGCTCATGTGATGAGGGTGAATGATCTCACATTCACTCGTATGGTGACACTAAGATAAACTTGTGGGTGCTCATTAGAGAATGAGTTCACTGAACAGACCCAAATAAGAATTCCTGGATGGTAATTATACCTATTAGTCAACCAGGGAATTCAATCGTTGCAGTAGCACAGTTGGTCCGTTGACCTGACTCACCAATGATACCTTGTTTGTAGACCATTGTGTCTTGATTCTCTGACTTGTGGACTTTAACCATTAAGCCCACTATACTCAGTCTCTCAGATACGGTGGAAAGCTTGCGAAGGTAATTGAGTGAACAACAAGGGATCACTCACTCTTGGTATAAGACTGGAGAGAGAATGTCCTATGGATGTGTACATAGAAATCCCTGGCCATGGTCAAATCAAAGAGATGTCTTTCTAGAAATTAACTGAGTACTGGAATCCATCTAAATAATGCGATAGAGGGTTTGACTATAAAACCATACCCTTGCGTTATTGGGACATTGGATGAGTGAAGGATTTTATCTGTGTGGTATCTGCAGACGGAAAGGCTCAAATAAAGGGAACAGTGTCCCTTATATCTTCTGGGATCATGAGGTAGTGTTTGGTACCATTCATGATCAGAAGGCCAAGTGGATTAATCATCAGATGATAAACCACTTATTTATTAAATTAATTATTTAACATATGATGTTTAAATATTAATTAATAAATATTAAACTTTAAAATTAGTTCTAAGTTTAATGGGCCTGAAACCGGACTGATATATGGGCCTAGAGGGTCACACACATAAGAGTTCTCGTCAGACGGTGAGAGACGTTAAATTTCATGCTTATCTGGGTTTTATGAAAAGCCGCAGGTTAAACATGAATATTTAATGGAGATTTATCCAAGGCCAAACTCTTGGATAATCATGGGGATTAATCCTTGTGCTTATCCTTATTTCTTATATAAGGAGGCCAAGGGGAGGGGTAAAAGAAGTTGGATGAAATACACACCCTAAGATTCTCTATCTCCTCTCTCTCTCTCCTTCTCTCTCTTGGAGTAGATCTTTCTCTTTCCACGCATGGTGGATTTGAGATCGGGTCGAAGTATTCAGGTCGAGGAGGAAAACGCGTCTATAGCGGGAGCTCATGTGGATACCTCTAGAGATCGTGCGCGTGCGCGATTACCGAGTCGGAATCAACCACGGGAGATTCGAAACCCCGCAAAGGTGAAGAACTGTTCTTCCCGCGTTTATTTAATTGTCCATTTTACGATCCCAGCAACCGATACATAGGAATCGATTTTATTTTCCGCTGCGTTCTAGGCGATTCCTTACAATTCCATGCGATGGTTCGATTTTCTTTGCTGGATCTGTGGTCATGCGATGAACACAGATTATATAATAATTTTAATTATTATTATTCTGTAAAATTTCGAAATTTTAATTTTTGGGGTTTAGTGTTCTTCGTGAGACGTAGAACAACGAGTTTAGGGTGACTTTGTTCGGGCTTCCCAAGCGTTGGGATGGCGGGCCAGGACTCCAAATCCCCAGGGGATAGTCACCACTGTCCACCGGGCATCATTGTCGGCACCTGTGTGGCCTTCGAGGGCTGCGAAATTAAGCCCTAGATCTTCTTCTTCCCACGTTTTTTCTTTTGAAAAACCAGAATTAGGAGTCAGACTGCACCCTTTATGGGGACCCTCGTCGGCGCCGGTGAGCCCGCCGGCGCCGGGGGCATCACCGACATAGCCGGCCAGCGCCGGGCGCCTTCCGCTTGGCGGCACCGCACAACCCTGCCCCCGGGCCACCAACCTGCAACAACCCTAAACAGTTAGGGTTTCGGGTGTGGTTGTGGGGAAGAATGAGGGGAACCAGTACTCGGGACCGGGCCCGAGCCAATCTGACTGGTTGGACCAGCCCCGAGCCGGACCAGGGCCACGAGTGCCAGGTTCGCACCTGATCTAGGCCCTAGCTCGGACCAGGTTTGAGCCATAGCTCCCCCTAAAGGGCTGAGCCCTCTTCTCCTGTTGGGACAGCAAACCTCAGGCTTCCATCAGGAAACGTCTTAGCATTGGAAGATTGTTATTATGTTCCTAGCATAATAAAGAACATCATATCAGTATCTTGTTTGGATAAGATAGAATATAGGTTGTCTATTGAGAATAGAAGTTGTTCGATTTATTATGGTAATAAATCAATAGCTTCGGCATCTTTAGTCAACGGTCTATATCTGTTAGATGTTTCTCATTATAATCTTCACATCGATAATGCTCTTAAGAAGAGCAAGAATTGTGTGAACCAAGCCTACATGTGGCATTGTAGACTTGGGCATATTGGTGAAAGTAGGTTGCAAAGCTTGCACAAGCATGTTATTTAAATACATTCGATTATGAATCGTTTGTGACATGTGAATCCTATCTTATGGGAAAAATGGCAAAATCTCCATTTACTGGACATGGACAACGTGCCAAGGACATTTTGTGTTAGTCTTAGGTGGCCTACAAGCCAATCTGACTATGTAAATCTTATTCATTTATTAATATAATGGCATAATATTCATTGTGTGTAAATCGTATTAATTATCGGCTCATAATGAAGTCCGTGAATATGTGCTATAGTGATCAGATTATGATGAGATCATACTAATGAGACTGATCACTTAAACACACATATTCTTAATCGTTCCTAGATGGAGGATATCCGGGAAAGACATCGGATATCCGGTTAGACTAGTACAGATTACTCCTGCTCATACGATGAGGGTGACTAATCTTATAAGTCACTTGTGTGGAGACACTAAGGCGAATTTGTAGGTGCTCATTGGACAATGAGTTCACTGAACTGATCCGACTGAATTGCTGGATGGTACTGTACCTCATTGTCAACCAGCTTGATTCTATTGTCGCAGTTGCGTGGATGGTCCTCGGACCTGAGACACCAAGGACACCTTGTCGATGGACTTCTGTGCTTTGACCTTGGTTTATGAATCTCTAGCCACGGGATTCTAAAAAACCAAGGATTGGGTACAACAGAATACCGTCGAAGGGAATTGTGTGTCAATAAGGAATCATTCGCTCTCTGTACTTAGAAAGAGAATGCTCTAGGTAGGATGCGCGGAAGTCCATGGCCAGGGCGGACGATAATATCGGGAAAGGAGTTTTCCGATATTCATCAGTAGCATCCAATCCAAGTGAGTCGACCGGTTAGGGTTTGACAGCACGCCATACCCTGAGTTGACTCGAGAGCATTGTACGAATGAAGGATTATATCCACACGGTAACTGTCGGCGGAAAGGTTCCAAGAGTGGGTTACTTAACCCCGATACCTTCCGGGTTCACGCGGTGTTGCTTGGCACCCAACGTGATCGGAGGCCCGGTCTAATTCGATGTGCGACATCAATTCGATTGATTAATTAATTAATAAATAGTTATTAATTGATTAATAAAACCAGTAAGGAGTTACTAGGCTTATTCGGCTATTAACCGGACTGGTAATTGGGCCTAGAGGGTCACACGCAAATGATTCTCAAGGCGGTGGATAACTAAGTGGGTTTTATACAAACTGAGGGTTTTTATGAAAAACTGCGCGGTTAAAATAAAATGTAGCGAACGGGCTGAGCAAGCCAAGCTGCTGCTAACCCTAGCCGCCCCTCCTCTATTTCTCTCTCTCTCTGGTGTCCCAGACAGATCCAGATCTGCTCCGCCGCTTCTTTAACTCCCGTTCGACGGGAAATCGTCCGCGCGTTGCGGCGATCGTTGCGGCGACCGGCGGAGGTTTCGTGGGCTGCGAAGGATATCCGTCGCCAGGAGGATCGCATAGACTCCGCTAGAGGTCGGGCACTTGCGCGGCTTGCGATGTCGCACCAATGGAACCAAACGGTTGCGGATTCGAATCCACACACGGTAAGACTTGATAATCTGATTATCGGTTTTATTTATTCTAAACGGGAAAAACGGATCGCTGTTTTTATTTTATTTTTCGCTGCGTGAGCGATCTGGAGAAACCCGAGAACCCAACATTTTGGAACTAATACATTCGGATGTCTGTGATCCCATTTCCACCCAAGCTAAAGGTGGCTTTTCATACTTCATCACGTTCACCGATGACTTCTCAAGATTCGGCTATATGTACTTAATGAAGTACAAGTCGGAAGTATTTGAGAAGTTCAAGGAGTTCAAGAATGAGGTAGAAAAACAGTAAGAAAAGAGTATTAAAGCTCTTCGATCAGATCGAGGAGGAGAATACTTGAGTACTAATTTCACACAATTTTTACAGGATAATGGTATCCTTTCTCAGCCAACCCCTCCATATACACCACAAATGAATGGTTTATCGGAAAAGAGGAATCACACCTTGTTGGACATGGTGCGATCCATGATAAGCTTTTTGGGATTACCAGTGTCCCTCTGGGGTACGCTCTAGAGTCAGCAGCATACCTAATGAACATAGTACCCAGTAAGTCTGTGGCCTCTACTCCATATGAGATATGGAAAGGCAGGAAACCAGAATTTAAACATGTTAAAGTCTGGGGTTGTCCTGCTCATGCAAAGAGGCATGATCCAAACAAGCTGGAATCACGAACTGATAAATATAGGTTTGTGGGATATCCAAAGGAAACCTTTGGATACTATTTTTACCATCTTGGTGACCAAAAGGTGTTTGTCACCAGGAAAGTTGTCTTCCTAGAAGAGGAATACCTTCTCCAAGAGGACAGTGGGAGTAAAATAGTACTGGAAGAGGTTCCAGATCCCCAAACAACTGTATTATCATCAGATGAGATATCAGTTCCTGAATTTGTTCAGGTACGCACATGTGAGCCTCGTAGATCTGGTAGATTACCTAGACTACCCGAATGATATGTGGGACATATCGCTGAAGGTGAGTCTAAGGTTGAATATAATGAGGATGATGATCCTAAAATCTACCGGGAGGCCATAGAAGGCCCAGAAGCAGGGAAATGGCAATAAGCCATGAACTCAAAAATTCAGTCCATGTACACTAACCAAGTTTGGAACTTGGGGGACTTGCCAAAGGGTATTGTACCCATCGGATGCAAGTGGATCTTTAAGAGAAAGATCGGTGTTGATGGACGGATCGATACTTATAAGGCAAGGTTGGTGGCAAAATGATATCGTCAAAGGCAAGGAATTGACTATGACGAGACTTTCTCACCCGTTGCCATGATAAAGTCAATCAGAGTTCTACTTGCCATTACTGCACATTTTGATTACGAAATCTGGCAAATGGATGTGAAGACTGCCTTCCTCAATGGTAACTTTGAGGAAGAGGTGTATATGATACAACCAAAAGGTTTCACATCCAAGGAATCTCTAGATATAGTGTGCAAGCTTCAAAGTTCCCTTTATGGACTGAAGCAAGCTCTCCGGAGCTGGAACATAAGATTTGACGAGGCTGTCAAGTCTTATAACTTCATTAAGAATGAAGATGAGCCGTGTGTGTACAAGAAGACCAGTGGGAGCGCAGTCACCTTCTTAGTTCTTTACGTAGATGACATACTACTCATTGGGAATGATGTAGCTATGATGTCATCGGTAAAGATCTGGTTGTCGAAAAACTTCTCCATGAAGGATTTGGGAGAAGCATCCTACGTATTGAGAGTACGGATCTATAGAGATAGATCAAAGAGGATGCTTGGAATGACCCAATCCTTGTACATAGATACCTTAGTCAAAAGGTTTGGCATGCAAAATTCCAAGAGAGGTCTCATACCGATGAGACATGGAATTAAACTCTCAAAAAGAACAATCTCCTAAAACTCCTGATGAGAGGGCATTCATGGATAAAGTACCCTATGCCTCTGCCATAGGATCTATCATTTATGCCATGCTATATACACGGCCTGATGTTGCATTTGCTCTAAGTGTTACGAGCAGATTTTAGGCTGATCCAGGCGAAGAGCAGTGGAAGGCAGTGAAATGTATCCTTAAGTACTTGAGAAGAACTAAGGATATGTTTCTTGTTTATAAAGGAGGTAACTTGAAACTGCGAGGCTTTACTGACTAGAGTTTCCAGTCATATCTAGATGATAGCAAGTCTACATCTGGATTCGTGTTTACTTTGAACGGAGGCGCAGTGTGATGGAAGAGTTCCAAGCAAGCAACCACTGCAGATTCGACGACTGAAGCTGAGTACATCGCTGCAGCTGAAGCCGCCAAGGAAGCAGTGTGGTTGAAGAAATTCATCACCGACCTCGGCATAGTTCCCAGTATCCCTGAACCTGTTTCGCTGTTGTGCGACAACAATGGAGCGATTGCGCAAGCGAAAGAGTCGCGGTCTCATCAAAAATCGAAGCATATTCTGAGTCGCTTTCATCTTATCAGAGAGATCATATCAAGAGGAGATGTAGTGGTGGAAAGAGTTCTTCATGTCGACAATGTAGCAGATCCACTGACAAATCCATTAGATCAAAATGTGTTTAAGCGTCACCTAGAGTCTATAGGTTCGGTTCAAAAAGGTGATTGGCTTTAGTCCAAGTAGGAGATTGCTAGACTTAGGTGGCCTACAAGCCAATCTGACTATGTAAATCTCGTTCATTTATTAATATAGTGGCATAATATTCATTGTGTGTAAATCATATTAATTATCATCTCATAATGAAGTCCATGAATATGTGTGATAGTGATCAGATTATGATAAGATCATACTAGTGAGACTGATCACTTAAACGCACATATTCTTAATTGTTCTTAGTCGGAGGATATTCGAGAAGGACATTGGATATCCGGTTAGACTAGTGCAGATTACTCCTGCTCATACGATGAAGGTGACTGATCGCATAGTCACTTGTGTGGAGATACTAATGCGAATTTGTAGGTGCTCATTAGAGAATGAGTTCACTGAACTGATCCGACTGAATCACTGGATGGGTATTGTACCTCACTCTCAACCAGCTTGATTCTATTGTCGCAGTTGCGTGGATGGTCCTCGGACCTGAGACACCAAGGACACCTTGTCGGTGGACTTCTGTGTTTTGACCTTGGTTTATGAATCTCTAACCACGGGATTCTAAACAGCCAAGGATCGGGTACAGCGGAATACCGTCGAAGGAAATTGAGTGTCAATAAGGAATCATTCGCTCTCGGTACGATGAGAGAGAATGCTCTAGGAAGGATGCGCGAAAGTCCTTGGCCAGGGCGGACGATAATATCGGGAAAGGAGTTTTCCGATATTCATCAGCGGCATCCAATCCAAGTGAGTTTGACCGGTTAGGGTTTGACAGCACGTCATATCCTGAGTTAACTCGAGAACATTGTACCAATGAAGGACTATATCCACGCGGTAACTGTCGGCTGAATGGTTCCAAGAGTGGGTTACTTAACCCGAATGCCTTCCGGGTTCACGCGGTGTTGCTTGGCACCCAACGTGATCGGAGGCTCTATCGAATTCGATGTGCGAGATCAATTCGATTGATTAATTAATTAATAAAGGGTTATTAATTGATTAATAAAGCCAGTGAGGAGTTCCTAGGCTTATTGAGCTGTTAATCGGACTGGTTATTGGGCCTAGAGGGTCACACGCAAATGATTCTCAAGGCGATGGATAAATAAGTTGGTTTTTTACAAATCGGGGGTGTTTATGAAAAAATGCGCGGTTAGTATAAAATGTAACGAACGGGCTGAGCAGGCCAAGCTGCTGCTAATCCTAGCTGCCCCCTACTCTCTTTCTCTCTCTCTCTGGTGCCCCAGAAGAAGTCGGATCCCCGGATCTGCTCTGCCGCTTCTCCGAATCCCGTTCGACGGGAAATCGTCCGCGCGTTGCGGCGATCGTTGCGGCAAACGGCGGAGACTTTGTAGGCTGCGAAGAACGAGGAACGTGAGCATATCTGCCGCGAGGAGGATCGCGTGGACTCCGCTAGAGGCCGGGCGCTTGCGCGCCTTGCGGTGTCACACCGACGGAACCGAACGGTTGCGGATTCGAATCCGCACACGGTAAGATCTGATAATCCGATTATTGGGATTTTTGGTTTTTTGAAACGGGAACGGATCTCCGTTTAATTTTTACTTCCACTACGTGGGAGATCCGGAGAAACACAAGAACCCAACAGGTGCAACCCAATCCTTGTACCTTTGCAAGAATTTCTTGGATACCATATCAAAATTTTAAACTTCACTCGGATCCAAGGAGAAAAACCACTTCGAAGCTGACCCTTCCAATGACCTCCTGAATAGGAAGGCAAGTGCCCGCTTGTCGTTTTGCCAAAAGGAGGATTCATACAAGAATTCTTTAAGGTGAATGAAAGGATTGCCCGTGCCCTTGTACTTTCGGTACACTGGCATTTCAAACGGCAATAGATGAAAGACTGGTAAATTAGAGACAACCATTTCAGGAGCAGCTTGTGCACCCATGGTTCTTTGGATATTCTTGAACTGCTCATCGATCTGAGTGATTTTATTAACCAGAATCTGAGTGGTTGGATCTATCGGTGGAGGAGGTGGTTGCTGAAAAGCCTGCCCCCTAGAGTAAGTGAGAACAGGGGGACAGTAGGGTCGTGAACTGGTAGCATTTCCGCCATGTCCGAAGGTATTTTGATAAACCGGAGTCTAAGGCCTAATAGGGTGTCGTGAACTGGATTGTTGATGGCCCATGGGCCGAGGAGTAGAAATACGAAGGCCTTCCATGGCCTGGATAGCGATTTGAGGTATAGTATGACGAACCGGAGGGTTTGGTTCAGAAGAATTTAAGGGAGTCTTTCCCTTCAAAATGGATTGAATTGTCTTAAATTGATGAGGATCGACATGATTAGACAGAGCCCCCATGAGAGTAGTAAGATCGGCAGGGTGAGAAGAAGGCCCAGCTTGGTCTTGGGCTTCTTCATAAGTGGGGTTAGAGATGACATGAACATGGGGACGATTGCCCATATCCGGATTGTATTGATCATAGGGAGAATGAGATTGAAATGAGGGGCATGAGCATCTCCCTCGTGCATATTTTGAAACTGGTTGGGGTTATGAGAGGCATAAGCATCTCTCTCATCTTCTGAATAGGACGGATCATAAACTCGAGGGGCATGAGCATTTCTCTCGTACTCTCCTATATCTTCTTATTCAAAGGCAACCATGTTGAGAGTTCTACCTGAACATAGCATCATTGTGTTCAATTATCAAGAATTCAAACAAGTTATATAGAGATTAATACACAAGTTGATGATTACGTCGTCTTAGGCTTCCTTGTAGAGTTTAAACAGATCTTTAATTGTGATTCACTTAAGTAAGGATCCTAGTTTTAATTCAGTTTCCACTATTATACTCTATAGCTTTGCTCACAACGGTATGGATGACTACCCGGGACTTCAAATGGTACAACCGGCCTGATGAATAAGTTGGAATTCCTTGCTTTTGGGGACTTACGGAGGTCTTAATACAAACCACTCTAGTCTGATCGAGAGACCAACCCAGTCAGAGAGAGGTAAGAGTTCTAAGAAGGGGGGGTAAGCCCCAATGCAGATGGCCTACGGCCTGGATGACCTCAAATGTAGTATAGTAAATATAAGTAATCAGCAAATGCTCAAAAATCCGAAGACTAATGGCTAGAAGAAAATTGCCTGAAACGCGTCGATCTGAGTCGACGTTATTCAAAACAGTGACCTCTAGTCACAGTGACTCGGGCAGGCAAACAAACAGATTATGCAGGTTTAATGGCGTCGCGCACGGGCGACGTCCTTCAAAAAGATGTCGCTCTGTGTCGACGTTAGACAAGTCCGAAAAACAGTAAACAGTAAAGCTATTAAGGGCATTCCCCTCCCAACTCAACAGGATGAATAAAAGATCAAATACTCATACGAAAATAGTTCAAACAAATAGGCTAATCATGCAACATCATGGATATCAGTTAAATAAAACACACTCTCCAATACCACAACTTAAGGCAATCAAAGGGGGGCAAAATTTTGTCAAAGGGTGTGTGCACGAGGTGCATGTAGGGACAAAAATCAAATAACCAATCATCAAACGTGCCCGAGGGACACAAGCGGTGCACCGAGGATGCCCAATGGAAATAACAAGAGTAAACAAAAGAGAACGGCAAGACAAGTCCCACCGAGATCGCCAAAAAGCTGTAAGTGCTCAAATCATGTGTGCAATCATCATGATATCATGTGTCATATAATTAACAAATCTAATTAAAATTGTGATTGCTAGAAACCGAGGGTTTCGATGAAAAGATGATCGCTTACTAACCTTGTAAAATTGGGAGATTGGGTTCTTTTTTTCCTCTCTTTCGGCCGGCCGAAAAAGAAGAGCCTTCTTTTTGTTTACTCTTGTTTTGTTCTTGTTGTGGATTTTACTCATTTTCAATCTTTTTTCCAAGCTTGCAAAGCTTTCAAACCTTGCAAAAGAACCAAACAAAGAAAACAGAAAAAAAGTGGAATAGAGCTATGATGTAGTGTAGTATCTATTCTATCTAGTGATCTAAACATGCAACCAAACAAGGAGAACTCACTTCTTTGTTTCTTTTCTTTAAACCCCTAGCTCATGTAGGTATGAAAATATGATGTGAGTATGTGTATGATGGAGTGATGTGATGAAGAATTATGTAAAAACAGTAAATAAATGATGGAAATTATGAAGAAACTAGCAAAGGAAAACAAAGGGGATGGATATGGTTGGCCCCTCCATAGCCTTGGTCTTCAATAGCTTCAATAGGTAAGGAAAAGGAGGAAAAATAAGCCTTCAAATTCCTTCCACATTTTTTGCAGTAGACGGCTCATTTTCCCCTTGATTTGAACTCCAAAACACCAATGGCCAACCTTTTTCAAAGGTCCAAAGGGTACCGTATATATAGAGAGTAGTTTGGGAGTGTTTTGGCTTCAATAGGGCTCTCTCCCGCATTCGTACTTACCTTGGATGAGCATAGAGGAGTTGGAAATCCTTCTAAGCTCTGGAATCGGATTATCTCGGCCAAATCATGTTTATCAGGAAATTGCTTGAAACGCGTCGTGATCAAGAGACGCCATTTAGCTAATTAGAAGGGGCCAACAAAGAAAGAAATTTGCAAAGGAAACTGGAAAACATTAGGAAAGCTAAAATACATCAACCATGGGAGTCGTGATTTAGGTAATTAGGAAACTAATTGGAATTTAAAAATTGGAAATCTAGACGGATTAGAACCTAAACGGCATTGACCATGGACGACGTCATTCAGTTAAGTCTATCTAAATTTGGGAGTTTAAATCCGAACTGATTTCTACTAGAAATCTAAATAGCGTCAGCCAAGGTCGACGTTAATTAACAAATTTTGACAAAAAACAACAACAATTAATTAATGATTAAAGATGAGACCATTCTGGGGCATTATAATTGTGACATGAAATTTACTCAATATGAAGTCAAAATTAGCGTGTCACATGCAAGTGATCTAACGCCCATATCTGGGCATGGGAGAGGCAGGGCAGTCGTGGGTGACAGCTGGACAGGCGAGTTTCGGCAGGCAAGTGTGGGTCCACTGCCTGAACGAGATCGAACTCCTCCACTTGCGACTGGCCATGAGGACCTTGGGCCTCCACCAGGAGTGGATCCAGGAGGAGATCCCGGAGGGGGTCGGCAGGGAGATGAGGGGTAAGCAGGTGCGTACGGACTAGTGTGCCAAATTCCATGCTTCTTACATTTTATTATTATCTTCGTTTAAATTTGTGAATACATGAATGACATGTATGTGTGAAAATGCAGGATGCACGCGATGCTATTGTAGACACCCATTTTTGATCCATTCCATAGACCGATTTGAGCTTTATTGTGTTAACGGACCTTTGTGTTGATCTTTTTTATCATTTGGACTCCTTGAAATTTAATTTCTTTTTGTTATAAAAGTTTTGTAACAAAATGTTCATTTTTCAAAATAAAGTGAAAGATTTCAAAACTTTTATTTCATTTGGATTTTAAAAATATTTGTTTTTAAATTTTTCTCAGGAAGCCAGAGTGCTGGCCGTCTGAAGGATCAGACGGCCATTCTTGTGGCCGTCTGAACAGATAGTTGGCTGTCTGAGAATCCTTCAGACGGCCACCTTCCCGGCCATCTGAGTGTCAGACGGCCAGCTGCCTGGCCTTCTGGATTCAAACGGCCAGGTTCCTGGCCTTCTGGGTTCAGACGGCCAGGTTCCTGGCCATCTGATCCTTCAGACGGCCACCTCTTTGGCCGTCTAATTAGTTGGTTTTCCATGATTATCTTAACCTTTTTTTCACATTTCTCTCAGGTTTTTTACCATATCTTCCGCACTTTTTCACTCTAATGGATTAAGATGAAGGTGATTTAGGGCTTAGGTGTCAATTTTTTATTGGTTTTGGTTTAGATTTTGTTGAAGAGATCTCTATCCAACCGTCTTTATCTTCATCCATTGGCCTACAAAATGAGGGCTTTCTAGGGTTTTAACTCGATCTCCTTCGCCTATTGAAGCTCTCCTTCACCTTGGGAACGCCCCCAAGGAGGTTCACTAGGGTGAGGGTACCATTTTACATCAAAAGAGAGAGAAAAGAGTGATTTCAAAGTCTAACATTAGACCTCTTCTCTGGAGCTCGTGGGAAGGAAACAACTATGGAGTCTTGGAGGCTCTAAGAAGGAAGAATGTGCTGTCAATTTTATGCCCATGCGACACTCTCTTCAACGTCGAAAAGGGAACCCTACTCTCCTCTCTCATTTATCATTTTTATCGTTCTCTTCATAGTACCATACATGCATGCACAAGTTTAGGATTTTGTCTATGTTTAGATCCCATTTGCACACACATGCACTCATGATTAGGTACCTTAGATCCTTGCTAAGGGTTTGTTTTGATCCAAAACACCAAAAAACGGGAAGGTGGGTGGCCATAACACTTGGTCACTCATCCTTCTCACCCACATATTCGGTAAGCTCACCTCTAATTGATATATCTCTTTTGCTTAATGAACGGATGCTATGCTAATTAAGAGTCTAATGGGTGTTTTAATTCATGATTAATTTGCAGGAAATTAAAGCGTGAGGCCCCGTCTTCTTGGCCGGCCGAGGAGAAGGGAGTGTGGACTACAAATTCCGCTGCACGCGGAGGTCTCGGAGTGTCATTCGCGATCAAGGTAGTCCCTCTGGGTCGAGGTAAAACACCCTGGTGATCACCATTTTAGTTCTTGGTGTTTTAGTTCATCAAGTCATTTGTTATTTATTCTGGGTTCGTAGCCACGGAGGTCGGTCTCCGCTCACCAGTTGAGCGCGGGGTCATTTCCGGCGCCTACAGCCTTCTGGCGATCACGATGGGACCACTTGTGCCTATCACGCTATTTTCTTCATTTATTTCCTGCAATATTTCATTTTTTTTAAGATTTTTTGTAAGTTATAGTCAGGGCCATCAGAAGGCCAAACTGCTGGCCTTCTGAAGCATCAGACGGCCAGTGAAGTGGTCTTCTAATCTATCAGACGGCCAGTGAAGTGGCCTTCTGAACTGTCTAGCGGCCAGTTAGCTGGCCTTCTGATCTTTCTGACGGCCAGGTAGCTGGCCTTCTGATCTGTCAGACGGCCATCGATTTGGCCGCCAGGTGGGTCCTGTTCAAATTGTTTTTAGTGATATTTTTCATGATCCTTGATGTTTTGAGGTTCATTTTTTATGTGATTTACATTTAATACTCCTTTTGGGGGTTGGTGGAAGAGCCTCTACACATTTTTCTAGGAAAGACTCTCTTTTGGATTAACTCTCTATTTGGGGATTCCCGCCTGAGCAGAAAAGTAGTTCAAATAGAGAACATCCGTTAGTCTCCGTACTCCGTAAATTCCTGCACGGTGACCGAGCTGGTTGTACTTTGAGTGAGTCCTATTAGAACCTTGGGATTGAGATGAGTGTATATTTTAGTCTGAAATTGAACATTCAATAGGAAATCTTTTTTAAGTCTCAAAACACAAAGTACACAGGCCTGAACTCTAAATTAACATTTCTTGCTTGTTCAACTTGTTTGCAAAACAAAAGAAAATGAACAACGTGTTTTCAAATCCCATGTTCTAAGGTGAATTTTCTTTTGAGACAGAAGACATGAGAGCCAGTACATATGTAGGTATGCTCAACACACATCAAGGGGATGCCTCACGTCATGAGGATCCAGACGAGGTCTCCTCCCATGGAGGGGATGAACTAGTTAGTCTCAAAGTTGGAAGGTCGGCGACACAGAATCCTAGTGATGATGCTGACTTAATCAGGGTGCTGGCAAGGTACACACCTGAGCAACTTATCGAGATTGCCTCAAAAGGCAAGACTTCAATCAGTCATCCCGCCTTTCCAGATCTATCCCGCACACCTTATCAAGCATCTTCAAACAGAGCTCCCTGCAAGACTCAATTGGAGTCCAATCCAAATGCTTTAGTTCCACCCATTTTTCCTATTGCAGCCACACCCTAGCAACCAATCTCTCCAATCCCGACATCATCAAAGCCAGTTGGACCTCCATAGTACATTTCTAAGTAGGAAATGGAGCCTTACCTCAGAAAATTGCTTGCTAAATCATTAACAATTTCTAAGCCGTATTTCTTAGTTGAATATTGCAAACTTCCTCCAGCATATTTTCCACCTGGATTTAAGGCTTCGAAGTACCGAAAGTATGATGGAAGTACTGACCCGCATCACCATATGTCGGGTTTTCTTATGGATTCACACCAGTGGCTATATGACAAAGTGTTGTTGGTCCACCTCTTTCAGAAATCTTTAGAAGGAGAAGCTCTACGTTGGTTCACCTCACTCCCATGTTCAGATCTGCTCGATTTCGACACTGTTTCTGAAAAATTCATTAGTCATTTTAGTCACATGACTAATCTGGCTCCTACCCTTTTTGATCTAGTGTCGGAGAAAATGAAACCGGATGAAGATTTCACCCAATTTGCCAACAGATGGAGGGTGATGGCATCAAGAGCTGAAGTTATCGTTCCAGAAGCTTAGGCAGTTACCATGATTGTGAATAATGCAACACCTAAGCTTAAAACCATTCTAATGCTCAGTGAACTCCACACCTTTGCTCAATTGTACAACAGAGCTACAGTGATACAGACTCAGATCAGAGATTCCACTCTCCCTTACTTCCTTGACATCCACCCTCGAAATCGGAAGGCAACACCTATGCCAACCACTGAGGGGGTTACTACCAATGAAAACATCAACGCCTTTAATCAGCCAACCAAAGGGCGACCCATCAATCCTGGTCCTACCGCCACTCCTACCAGCAATCCTCAGCAGTATTCTACCGTTCCTCCACCAAACAGTTATGGTAAGCCTACTCCAAAGAGAACTTCCTACCCCCCACTTCCAGAATCTTTGGGTGATATCTTCTTTGCTCTTATGGCTTGCAAAGCCATTCAACTTCCACCTCAGAGGGAAGGGATTTCTCCCAATGTTGATACCTCCAAATACTGTCCTTATCACAGAGCTCTTGGGCATGTCATTCACAATTGCTTTGCATTTAGAGATTGGGTTTATGATATGAACGATGAGGAGCGTATTAATTAGGAAGATGTCAGAATTGCTATCTCTAATTTAAAAAGAAAAAATCGGGACCTTGGCATAGTTCAGAACCCTCTCCCAGATCATCAAAAGGTTACAGACCCATCTACATCAGGACAGGAACAAGAAGAGAAAGTCAACACCTTCACAGTTGGCCAAAAGTCTCGGGTGATCCGAAGAGAACAATTTTGGGGGTATGAAGGGAGACCACTAGTCCGAAAATATGGGGAACATGAAGAAGATCATTGTGAAAAGATGGAAATGAGTGTGGTAGTTATCCAGGAAGTAGGAAGGCCCTTAGTGCTCCTCTGGCCTAAGAAAGAACATGTTCCAACCACACCATCAGGTCATGATCCTTCACTGAATTTCTTGATTCAAACCACATCCTCACTCATGACTCCTAATCACTCCCGTCCACTTCAATTGATCACACCAAGTCCTAAAGAAGTCAGTACTCCCATTGAAAACACCATGAATCTTTCACTCAGGAATAGGATAGTCCCACGACCTTCCAGGATGCCTGAGACTCAAGAGGAGTCCAACACTTGCTTCGCTATCTTCTTCCTTAGAATTTCCACCAGGAAAATCATCTGAAACAATCTTGATCCAGAAAATGGACTTTTCCTCTCTCTCTGACCCTTGGTTCCTGCAATTCCTTAAGCCTCATGATGAAGAAGTCTCGGTACTGGAGGTATCTTATGTAGAGCCAGTGGTGGACTTTGATGATGGGAACCCTTGGTATTTTGATATTGAGAATTATTGTAAGGATGGGTCTTTCCCAGAATATGCCACATCTCAGGATCGAAAGGCAATCCGTCGGGTGGCACAGAGATATAGAATTCTAGGAGGTGTGCTACACAAGAAGTCACTTAGCGGAGTATTTCTTCGCTATTTAAATGAAATATAGGCTAAACAAGTGATCGAAGCTGCTCATGCTAGTGAATGTAACGGCCATGTCAATGGCCGCTCACTAGCTCAAAAACTCCTCAAACTCTATTATTGGCCCACCATGGAGGAAGACTGTAACATCTTCGTTCGGCATTGTGTGAAGTGTCAGCTTCACACCAACAAAATTCATGCTCCCTCTTCATCTCCTCACCCAATGATCGCTCCGTGGCCCTTCGCCATGTGGGCATTTGATGTTGTTGGACCCTTGGAAGATAGAACTAGAGAAATCAAGAAGAAGTCATTTATCCTCACTGCTACAGAATACTTCACAACATGGACTGAAGCAGAAGCCTTCTCCGAGATCAAAGCCTCAACAGTGATCAAGTTCATCAGGCGCAACATTTTGGCCAGGTTCGGAACCCCAAGGAACATCATCACCGACAATGGACCGCAATTCGTCGCCCAGGAATTTCATGAAATGTACAGTAAGTTCGGCATTCAATTGCATCATTCATCTTCATATTATCCACAAGGTAATAGCCAGGAGGAAGCAACGAACAAAACCCTCATCAGAATCATAAAGAAAACTTGCAAATCGCATAATTTCGCAGATTGGTCAAAACGTTTAGTGGATGCTCTATGGGTATATCACACCTCGATCCGAACTCCTACCGGTCAAACCCCTTTTGCTCTCACATTTGGATCAGAGGCGGTACTTCCATACGAGATCCTTATCCCCTCACTAAGAGTACAATTGGGTCAGGATTTAGATTCCGATGGACATCGGGATGCTTTGTTGACCCAATTGGAACTCTTAGATGAAAAGCGGATGATTGTTGCCGATCACGCTAAAGTTTATCGTCAAAGAATTGCAAGATTTTACGCCAAAAAGGTAATTGAACGTAAATTTGAAGTGGGAGAAATAGTCCTAAAACGAAAATTCATAAAATCTTCTAGACCAAGAAATAAGTTGCTTAAATTGGGAAGGGCCATTTGTGGTTAGAGAGGTGTATCCTGGGAATGCATATAAGTTGGTAAATGAGCAGGGGCAATAGTTATCTCATCCATAGAATGGTGTTTACCTGAAGAAGTTCTACCCTTAGGTCATTCATCTTTTGTTTCAAATAGGAATAGGATAGTCGGCATGGTGCTATGACCAGTGGGGCTTAAGGTTAGATTTTCATAAACTGGCTCTATATCTTTTAGACGTTTGGAAAAGGGGAAGTCCTTACACACACTCACGCATATCATTAAGGAGCAAATAACGGACGAGTCAAAGAGAATGGAAACCAAGTTTAGAAGGAGATAGAACACCCTTTTTTCCTCTTATTCGGCTAATGTCGGGGGACCGTGGCCTCATGGGAGGACTCCCGAGTCCGTCCGCCGCCTTAGTAGGAGGAAGTCAAACAAAGAAATCAAAAGAAAAAGCCACGTCAAAGGCAAAAATAATCAAAAGCCTCCAGACCGAATGTCAAGTCAGTAAAAGGAGGCAAATGAAGAAAAGGCCTATCAAGTCAAATCTCAAAACAAGGCCACAAAGAAAAGAGAAGAAAAAGAAAAAAAAAAAAAAAAAGAGAGATCGAATCCCAACATGCAATAGGGTGGAGGAAGGATAATCCTTGAGGTCACCTAACCCTCTTAAGCGGCATATCTATTCATTCTTTTTATTTTGGGTGTTCTCTCTTCTTCTTAGTGAGGGTGAAGTGAACTAAGATTCAAAAGTTAAATAGAATTAATGATATGGCGAATTTAACTATCACACTTCCCCAAACCAAACCCTCTTAGAAAAGAAAAGGTGTGTGAAGTCTAGTCGAAAGTTCTTTTGATCTGTGTACCATGCTGATTTTAGAGTCTGTCAATTTCCCTTGAAACTTCGGGCATAGGTCAACGCAAGCAGTTTATCGAATGGTACGACGCCGCTGATTCCGGGTTTAGCGTTGCGCGGTTGGCCATTAGAGTTCCAAGGTGGTCCATCATTTACTACCTAAGTTGTGAGGAAAGAGACCCGGGTCGGACAAATTATTTATCGTTGATATGTTTTTGAGAAGAATCTGTTAGTCGCGAGTAGTTGGGAGCCAGAGCTTGGTGTGACAGTATTGTCATCAGCATAAGATTTAACCGGGTGGGTTCTGGTCGAGGACTATTAACGACCCAAATTGGCTTAGGTATGCACATAGGACGCCTGGGGAGTTCAGCAAGGGGAATTCCAAAATCAAAAAAAAATCACACATTTCAAAATCCAAAAAAAACACATATTTCAAAATCCAAAAAAAATAATCAGATATTTCAAAATCCAAAAAAATCACATACTTCAAAATCCAAAAAAAAAATCACATATTTCAAAAAACAAAATCACATATTTCAAAATCCAAAAACAATCACATATTTCAAAAAAAAAAAAAACACACACACACACACACATTCATCTGTATGAATGCTTGTCATTTTGTACATATAAATTGCATATGCATGATTGTATGCCGCATATTTCTTTATTTCCTTATGTCCGTTTAATAAGACAAGGCCCCTTGACTCGGCGCCAAGGCTAGAATGGTATTCATCTTTTTGAGTAAGGGGCTAAAATAAACTATGAAAATAACATTCTTTCTCAGTGGTGTTGTGCAGGAACAGGCAATGAAGAAAATCAAGTTCAGTGGCAATCACAAAAGTCAGGAATACAACACCATCATCAGGGGCATACCCTGCCTACAACATCATCATCAGGGGCATACCCCTACATACAACATCATCATCAGGGGCATACCCCTACATCAAACAACATCTTCAGGGGCATACCCCTGAATCTACAAACTCACATCACTCTCACATCAAAAACCTCTACCACTATCTCCTGCTCCTTCATCCGGGAACGGCGGTCGTCGACGACTGCTGCTACTATCCTCTCGATGACGTCTCTGACTTGGGGCTGGGGATTGAGAATGGAAAGAGTGATCAGGGAAAGCGAAAGGAAACTCAAATCCAGCTTGTAAACTAGTAAAAAAGTCAAAATCACTAAAAGTAGAACCACTCGAATAAGTCGGCTGGGCATGAGGAGCTGTAGGTGGAACAAAAGACATAGAAGGATGAGAAGGGTGAGTGGAAGGAGCTGTCAGGTAAGTGGAAGGAGCAGAAGGATGAGTGGAAGGAGCAGTCGGATAAACAGAAGGATCAGTCGGATAAGTGGGAGGAGCTGGCGGATAAGTAGAAGGGATCTGACTACATGGGTACGGCGGGTACCCAGAGTAATGTTGGGATCGTTGTGTCGGGATCCGATCCTAAAATGCAGCGGAATAAAATTTTCGGGACCGGATCTTTCCCGTTTTGGTCGTTAAAATAAAACTGGTCTAAATCGATTTACCTTGCGCAGATTCTAATCCGCGTCCATTTTCCGGTTCCGTCGGAGCGATGCCGCAAGTCGCGCATATGCCCGACCTCTAGCGGTATCCACGCGGTTCTCCTCGCGATGGATCGTCCTCGCTTCCTCGCTCGCTACGGCGTTCGTAGATCCCGTCTGACTGTGCGTAATCCGCCGCGACATGCGGATTCGAAATCCCCGTCGGATGGAAGGTGGAGCAGTTGGGAACCGCACGCCCAGAAGAGAGAGAAAGTGGGGAAGAACGAATGACGGCTAGGTCAGGGTTGCTGGCCCCGGATGTAGAATCCGTTCTTTTATAAGAAGTCAGTTTGCGGTTTTTCATAAAAACCCAGACTTGTCCGAAATCCTGTCGGATTATCCATCGACTTGAAAACCATTTGCGTGTAACCCTCTAGGCCCAAATACCAGTCCAGTTAATAGCCCATTAAGTCCAGTAACCCTTTACTGACCCACTGAATTAATTAATATCCTTATATTCAATTAATCAGCCGAATTTAATGTCCCACAATAAATTCGGACGGACTGCCGATCACGTTGGATGCCAAGCAACATCGCGTGATCCTAGATGGTACTGGGGTTATCGCAACCCTTTATTGGAACCCTTCTGTCATCCGTTAGCGCGCGGATATAATCCTTCATCCGTGCAATGTTCCCGAATCGACCTAGGGCATGGTTTACTGTTAAACCCTATTTGGTCGATTCACTTGAATTAGATGCCGCTAATCTGAATCCGATAACTCCTTATCGAATACAGAGTCCGCCCTGGCCAGGGACTTTAAGCGCATCATTCCCAGAACATTCTCTCTCAAACTACCAAGAGCGGATGATCCCATATTGAACACACAATTATCTTCGAGGGCATTTCTCTGAACCCGATCGCTTGACTTATTGATAACCCATGGTTAGGGATTCGTTCGTCAAGGTCAAAGCTCAGAAACCTACCAACAAGATATCTTTGGAGTCTCATGTCCAAGGATCATCCACGCAACCGTGACAAATGAATCGAGCTGGTTAACAGTAAGGTGATTACCATCTAGTGATTCAAAGTCGAATCAGTTCAGTGAACTCATTCACCAATGAGCACCTATAGGTTCAGCATATTGTCTCTACACAAGTGACTTAGGGGATTAGTCACCCTCATCATATGAGCTGAAGTAACCACTAGTCTATCCGTATGTTCGATGTCCTATCTCAAACATCCTATGACTAGGAACAATTAAGAACATGTGTTTATAAGTCTTCGGTCCCGTAATTATGATCTCATCACAATCCAAAGACTGTTGCACATGTTCATGGACTTCATCGTGATACGATAAACACAGATCGAATTAATTACACATAATGAATTATTGCCATTTATTAATAATCTGAATAAGTACATAGTATTGGATTGGCTTTGAGACCATCTAATACTAACAATCTCCCACTTGGACTAAAGCCAATCACTTTTATACAGAATACCCATATTCTCTAAGTGACGCTCAAAAACATTTTAAGACAATGGCTTTGTAAGTGGATCTGCTATGTTGTCGGCTGAGGGAACTCTTTCCACCACGACATTTCCTCGAGGTATAATCTCTCTGATCAAATGAAAGCGCCGCAGAATGTGCTTCGACTTCTGATGAGACCTCGGCTCTTTCGCTTGAGCAATCGCCCCATTGTTGTCACACAGTAGTGGGACGGGACCAGATATGCTTTCCACCACACCATTATCGCCGATGAATTTCCTCATCTATACAGCTTCCTTGGCGGCTTCAGTAGCAGCAATATACTCGGCTTCCGTTGTCGAATCAGCAGTGGTTTCCTGCTTGGAACTTTTCCGGCTCACTGCTCCCCCGTTGAGTGTGAAAATAAAACCTGATGTTGACTTGCTGTCGTCAGGATCAAACTGAAAACTCGAGTCAGTGTATCCTTGCAGCTTTAAGTCTCCTCTTCCACAGACTAGAAATAGATCATTAGTCCTTCTTAAGTACTTAAGGATGCATTTCACAGCCTTCCAGTGTTCATCACCTGGATCTGCCTGATGTCTGCTCGTAACACTTAGAGCATATGCTACATCTGGTCAGGTACATAGCATGCCATACATGATGGACCCTATGGCAGAAGCATAGGGGACTTTATCCATCACTGCCCTCTCTTCAGGTGTCTTGGGAGACTGACCTTTAGAGAGTGAAATTCCATGTCTCATCAGTATGAGACCCCTCTTGGAATTTTCCATGCCAAACCTTTTGACAATGGTTTCTATGTACATGGATTGGGTTAAAGCTAGCATCTTCTTTGATCTATCTCTATAGATCCGTATTCCCAATACGTAAGATGCTTCTCCCAAATCCTTCATGGAGAAGTTTTTTGACAACCATATCTTTACTGATGACATCATTCCTACATCATTCCCAATGAGTAGGATGTCGTCAACGTAAAGAATCAGAAATGTGATTGCACTCCCACTATTTTTCTTGTATACACAGGGCTCATCTTCATTCTTAATGAAGCCATAAGATTTGATCGCCTCATCAAATCTTATGTTCCAGCTTCGGGATGCTTGCTTCAGTCCATAAATGGACCTTTGCAACTTGCATACCATGTCCGGAGATTCTTTAGATGTGAATCCTTCTGGTTGTATCATATACACCTCCTCCTCAAGGTTTTCATTGAGGAAGGCAGTCTTCACATCCATCTGCCAGATTTCATAATCATGGTAGGCAGCAATGGCGAGAAGAATTCTGATAGACTTAATCATAGCAACGGGTGAGAAGGTTTCGTTATAGTCAACACATTGTCTTTGACGATAGCCTTTCGCCACTAATCTTGCTTTATAAGTCTCAATACGTCCATCTGCACCGATCTTTCTTTTAAAGATCCATTTGCAGCCGATAGGTACTATACCATCGGGTAAATCTACCAAGTTCCAAACTTGGTTGATGTACATGGACTGTATTTCAGAATTTATGGCTTCCCGCCATTTCCCGGCCTCTGGACTTTCAATGGCCTCCTGGTAAGTCTTAGGATCATCATCCTCATTATAGAGTATCCTTGAACCATCAAAATTAATATGTCCCACATATCTTTCTGGTAGTTTAGGTACTCTTTCAGACCTACGAGGTTCCTGTGTATCATTTTGAACAGGTTTAGAAACTGACGGTTCATCTGATAAACCATTGCCAGTTTGTGGGTCTGGAACTTCTTCCAGAATTACTTTACTCCCACTGTCCTTCTGGAGAATATAATCTTCTTCCAGAAAGATAGCTCTCCTAGCCACAAACACTTTTTGTTCGCGAGGATGATAGAAGTAATATCCATAAGCTTCCTTTGGATATTCCACAAATCTGCATTTGTCAGTTCTGGATTCCAGCTTATCTGCATCATGTCTTTTAAAGATTTGCTGGGTACCTTGTCAGGATATACATAGCCGAGCTAAGTGCATATCCCCATAAGGACACTGGTAATTTGGACATGCTCATCATGGATCGCACCATTTCCATTAATGTGCGATTTCTCCTTTCTGATACACCATTCATCTGAGGTGTATAAGGAGGTGTAAGCTGAGAAATGATACCGTTATCCTTTATGTATTTAATGAACTCAGTACTCAAGTATTCACCACCCCGATCAGATCGGATGGTTTTTATACTCTTTCATGTTTGTTTTTCTACTTCATTCTTAAATTCTCTGAATTTTTCAAAGGCTTCAAATTTATACTTCAATAAGTATATATATCCAAACCTTGAGTAATCATCAGTGAATGTAATGAAGTATGAGAAACCACCAATGCCTTGAGTTGACATAGGACCACATACATCTGAATGTATGAGTTCTAATATGCCTTTGGCTCGTTCTCCAGTTCCACTAAATGGAGACTTAGCCATTTTACCCATTAAACATGACTCACAGGTTGCATATGATTCATAATCAAATGGATCCAAATATCCATCTTTATAGAACCTTTGGAGTCTTTTTTCACCAATGTGTCCAAGCCTACAATGCCACAAGTAGGCTTTGTTCATTTCATACTTACTTCTTTTAATTGAAGAACCGATATGTAAATTATCATGAGACACATTCAATAGATACAATCCATTGGACAAAATAGCAGAAGCTATTAATTTATTTCCGAAATAAATTGAACAATTATTGTTCCCAAAATTTAAATTGTATCCAATTTTATCTAAACATGAAATAGAAATGATGTTCCTTATTATGCTAGGTACATAATAACATTCATCTAATAAAAATGTATCTCCGGATGGTAGCTTGAGCTTCACTGTCCCCACAGCGATCGCCAGAACTCTTGCACCGTTACCTAGCCTCAGCTCCACCTCGCCGGTCCTCATCTTACGCCTTCTTGTCAGTGCTTGCACAGAATTGCAAATATGAGATACACATCCAGTATCTAATACCCATGATGTACAATCTCTTATTGACAAGTTTACATCTATCATATAGATACCTGAAGCATCATGCTGCTTCACAGTTCCTTGAGCCTTGTCCTTAAGGTATTCTTTGCAATTCATCTTCCAATGCCCTTTCTGGTGACAGTAGAAGCAATCACCTTTCTCAGCACTTTTACCCTTGTCTTTCTTAATGACCTTTGCCTTTTTCTGAACCTTGTTCTTATTCTTTCTAAAAGCTTGGACTGCAAGTCTTTTTCTGTTGGTCTTACCAACCATTAGGACTTGGGGTTTATCCTTCACCAGGTTCCCCTCAGCAGTTTTCAACATGTTCAGCAGTTCAGCTAAGGTGGCCTGGATCTTGTTCATGTTAAAATTAACGATGAACTGAGCATATGATGGTAGAAGTGAAGACAACACGAGGTCTATGTGCATCTCCTGAGGAAGTGTAATCCCAAGAACATCCAGCATCTCTACCCACTCAATCATCTTCAGCACGTGATTCTGTACTGAAGTTCCCTCTGCCATCTAAGCTTTGAACAGATTCTTCGATATCTCATATCGTTCGATTCTGCTCTGCTCACCAAATAGCTGCTTCAAATGGAGCATGATGGATCTAGCATCCATCTCTTCATGTTGCCTCTGCAACTCATTGCTCATAGAGGCTAACATGTAGCATTGGGCCATGGTGGAATCTTCTTTCTATTTTTCATACGCTATCATTTCCTCTTCTGGAGCATCTAATGCTGGTTCAGCAAGAGGTTCATTATCCAAGACGTAGGCAATCTGCTCAGACCTGAGGACTATCTTCAGGTTTCTGAGCCAGTCTGAGTAATTGGTGCCTGTCAAACGGTTGGCATCAAGTATCCCTCGCAACGGGTTATGGTGCGACATTCTCGCCTACAGGAGAAAATCAATTGATAATTAGCATATATTCAGATTAACTAAAACAAGATATGGTCTTTTATTATCTAGTTTTACTCCCACTAATTTTCGACGGACTGTATAACCTTCAGATATACAGAACGAGAGACGCCGACTGTCTCCTAGTGGGGATCAGAATCTCCAAGCATCACAGTATGACCTCGGGTAAACACATAGTATCATACCGCTATCTCAGAGCAATCATCTCATGATAATTGCAACTCCTTGCAATATCCGATCATACTTCGGCTCCCAAGTTTAATGGTCCCGGGTAAACACAGTAGACCATTATCCCCGGTCTAAGCTTTACCATCAATACGTGATGTAGTAAAGTAGAAATATAGTTCCCGGGTAAACACGTGGATAACTATATCGTTCCTCTACTCTTATCCAAAGGCATCTAATGCCATGATCAACAGTCCTCTCAACAGACAATGGCAGACCTCGGGTAAACACATAGTATCTGCCATGACTGAATTAAGTTCCATTGATCATATTGATGGAGAGCCACGCAGTACATTCTCAATGACTCGCGCTACGGCTTAGAATTTGTAACGAAGGTTTTACTTATTTAGTTTGGTCTCATCCTAGGTGATAGTATTAAATATATCGAATATATTATAAATACTAATAACCTAGCAAATATTAAGCACACGCATCACATACATGTCATTAGTGTGGTCATGGACGGCAGTGCGGTTTGACTTGAGCCAGACAATCAAACGCACACACATACACAATATAACAACTTATATCATGAGTCTGCAAACCCATGGATTCAATGAACTCCTTCATTTTCATCTGGTCGGCAGTTGTGGATCATCCTCGCTCTGCGCACACCCGCCTCGATCAAATTACATCATAATTCTCAATTACATGATAATTTAAATGAGGAAGCCTTATGGCGATTACATCAAGGAGGAAGGTAGAAGTACAATGGAATATGAGAGGGAGAGGTTCGTAGACCTCTATTTATTAATAAACAATAAACCACACAATCACATTCCACATCCACAATTATTGCTCGTCCATGACCACCATGTGTTTTAGTTAAACAAACCACACATGAATTGCGCATCAAATGGCTAAATAAAATTTTCGAAAATAACTTATAATTTCATGTTTCATAAAACTAGGGACCAAACAAAATTTTGGACAATTTGGAATTTTCGAAAGATTTTACAGTTTAAACATGCTAATTTAAATCAAATTCAAACCAGCAGTTAATAACACATCAAATATGCACAAGATCTAAAATTAATGGCTTCAGAAATATTCCATGCTCAATTTGAACAATTCAAATATTTATGGGCATATTTAACAATTAAATATAATAATTAATCTAACAACTTAGATTAATAATTTGAATTAACAACATTTGTTAATTCCTTGTGAAAATTCATAATCCAATCATTATGGCCCAAAAATTAATAATTTAAAATTTATTATTAAAATCACATTTTAATAATAAAACGAAATTAAATTAATTTTAACAGGTCCCCCAAATAATCTAAAATAATTAAATGGGGAAAGGGGTGTAAAGGGCTCAGCCCTGCTGAGCCCCTGGCTCGGGCCGCTTGGCACAAGCCAGGGCCCAGCCGGGCCGGGTCCGGTCGGCGGCTAGGGAAACCCTAGCTGCCCGACCGAACCGCCCGAGGGTTCAAGGGCTCAGCCCTGCTGAGCCCCTGGCTCGGGCCGCCTGGCACGAGCCAGGGCCCAGCCGGGCCGGGTCCGGTCGGTGGCTAGGGAAACCCTATCCGCCCGACCGAACCGCCCGAGGGTTCCCTGCACAGCAGGGAACCCGACGGCGCCGCCTACCCCTTTGGGGTATTCTCCGGTGCCGATCCCGGCGCCGGCCGGGCACCACGCCTTGCCGCCGGCAAAGCCCTTTGCTCCGGCGAGGTCTGGCGACCGGCAGTGCCCGTGGAGGTGCTCCGGAAAGGGGTTTATTCGCCTCCCCTTTTCCTCCAAAAAACACTGTTTTGCAGGTTTCTCAAACCCGTGGGGAGGAAGAAGAAGGTCCATGGCCGTTCTTCCAAGGCTTCCCATGCCACCAACAACTTAACCAGGGTCAGTGGGCATGATTTACAGTGATTAGAACCCCTTAAAATCCATCTTTATGGATCCGACCATATCAAAAATACCCCGTTCTTCGTCCAACGAAGAACACGACAAAAAACCCCCAAAAATAAAATTTTCTTCAGATTTAAATCGCGATCTCATCGCAGTAATCATCTAATGATTATAAATCTTTCAACAATATAAATTTAAGCATGGAATAAATTTAAAAACCATAAATTTTAGAGACTTAAACGGCGAAAACACAGTGGAACCTGGCTCTAATACCACTATTGGGATCGTTGTGTCGGGATCCGATCCTAAAACGCAGCGGAATAAAATTTTCGGTACCGGATCTGTCCCGTTTCGGTCGTTAAAATAAAACCGGTGTAAATCGATTTACCTTGCGCGGATTCTAATCCGCGTCCGTTTTCCGGTTCCGTCGGAGCGATGCCGCAAGTCGCGCAGATGCCCGACCTCTAGCGGTATCCACGCGGTTCTCCTCGCAATGGATCGTCCTCGCTTCCTCGCTCGCTGCGGCGTTCGTAGATCCCGTCTGACTGCGCGTAATCCGCCGCGACATGCGGATTCGAAATCCCCGTCGGATGGAAGGTGGAGCAGTTGGGAACCGCACGCCCAGAAGAGAGAGAAAGTGGGGAAGAACGAATGACGGCTAGGTCAGGGTTGCTGGCCCCGAACGTAGAATCCGTTCTTTTATAAGAAGTCAGTTTGCGGTTTTTCATAAAAACCCAGACTTATCCGAAATCCTGTCGGATTATCCATCGACTTGAAAACCATTTGCGTGTGACCCTCTAGGCCCAAATACCAGTCCAGTTAATAGCCCATTAAGTCCAGTAACCCTTTACTGACCCACTGAATTAATTAATATCCTTATATTCAATTAATCAGCCGAATTTAATGTCCCACAATAAATTCGAACGGACTGCCGATCATGCTGGATGCCAAGCAACATTGCGTGATCCTGGATGATACTGGGGTTATCGCAACCCTCTATTGGAACCTTTCTGTCATCGGTTAGCGCACGGATATAATCTTTCATCCGTGCAATGTTCCCGAATCGACCTAGGGCATGGTTTACTGTTAAACCTTATTTGGTCGATTCACTTGAATCAGATGCCGCTAATCTGAATCCGATAACTCCTTATCGATTACAGAGTCTGCCCTGGCCAGGGACTTTAAGTGCATCATTCCCGGAACATTCTCTCTCAAACTACTGAGAGCGGATGATCCCATATTGAACACACAATTATCTTCGAGGGCATTTCTCTGAACCCGATCGCTTGACTTATTGATAACCCGTGGTTAGGGATTCGTTCGTCAAGGTCAAAGCTCAGAAACCTACCAACAAGATATCTTTGGATCAATTCAGTGAACTCATTCACCAATGAGCACCTATAGGTTCAGCATAGTGTCTCCACACAAGTGACTTAAGGGATCAGTCACCCTCATCATATGAGCTGAAGTAACCTATACTAGTCTATCCGGATGTTCGATGTCCTATCTCAAACATCCTATGACTAGGAACAATTAAGAACATGTGTTTATAAGTCTTCGGTCCCGTAATTATGATCTCATCATAATCCGAAGACTGATGCACATGTTCATGGACTTCATCGTGATACGATAAACACAGATCGAATTAATTACACACAATGAATTATTGCCATTTATTAATAATCTGCATAAGTACATAGTATCGGATTGGCTTTAATACCATCTAATACTAACAAGTAAGCCTGGCCACCTGGATGAGGAGGGTGAAATAGACCTCCAGCGCGTGAATGGGGCACGCGACCTGTTTGGAGCTCACGACCCTTCATGAAAAGTTGATCTCTGATCATTTCATATTTGCCCTTCATGGTGAAGAGCTTTTCCCGAGCATCCAGCAATTCTTTCTCCAATTCCTTCACCTTAGACTCTGCCACAAATAAGCGTCCAAGCACAGTAATGTCGCCCATGGTCTCTAGGCGTCACGTTAGTTGTTCCACTTGGGCCGCATATGAAGAAGATTAACCTAGTGCCCTCTCCAACTCCACCCTCTACATCATGATCAAATCCACAGGTCAAATCACTGTTCATGGCAAAAGATTGAAAGAATTCAAGCAAACTCACTGCTTGGGAAAGTTCCGTCTGTCTAGTAGTGGCATGGGCAATGGCCTCCTCCAAACGCTGCTCCAAGTCTGAGGAAGAAGTAGGGGCACGAGAAGAGCTGGCCCCGCTCCCACCGCCAGTGGCCCTTAAACGTCGCAATTTTGCCTCCGTAAGATGGTGAGAAGTGATTAGGAAGAAGCAGTCAAGACAAAAGAAAAGGTGCAGGAATATACCATGGTACAAATCTGCTCCCTAAGTTGAGAATTCTCAAATTCAACTGTGGAAAGCTGGTTCTCTAATCGACAGACCGCTTGGTCCACTGGCAACTGCATGCATAAATGCTGAATCACGATCTCAAAGGAGGGAACCTGAAGTTAATAGTCAAACTACTCACCACACGAGAATCCAGCTTGAGGCGGTGAGCGTAACAGCGGGAGAAGTCATCCAAATACACGGAACTATCTTGAAGGCCGCAAACACGACGAAGTCGAACTCCGCCCCTCCTCCAAGCCTGAATTGTCTCCTCGTGAGTGCGTACCCAATCTTGATTCCGGCTCCTGGACTTCCTATGAGAGCGACCTGCAGGTCCCATTGAGGGAATCTCCACCCGATCCTGATGTCAGCCTAAGGTCCTCATCACTAGCTGTAGATGAAGAGGCTCCACCACATTGATGCAATGCAACCAAATCATTCGCTTGAATAAAGGTCTCCCCTCGGCTACCCACAGTTGATCATCATCAACCTCATCTGTGTATGGAGTCCACTGGACCTGCACGACATCATTAAGAAAGGATAAGATAGAAATGAGGATTGAGATTGAGTCCAAAAGGAAATACCTGATGATGCGGGAAGTTATCAAGGAAGCTTCGAAACTCTTCCACTCGGCCAATCAGAGGGCGTCGTCTATTAGTGGGTATGTCCCATCAACACAGCAGAGGCACAGAACTGTAGCGGTCCCATGAAAGCTGAGGACGGACCGGAGGCATGTGATGATAACCCCAAATCTACAAAGATGAAAAATGTCAGGAATTAATAACACAAGAAATAAGGGGATGAGTCTGAGAAAACAAACCTTAAGAAAAAGAGTAAAACCGCCCATGCTGGTAGAGTGATCTGTATAGCGAGGAAGATGGGCAAAGAGATGGGCCAACATAGCCGCACCCCACGCAAAAGTCCCTATTGCATCTAAATCAGTCAAGAGCAGCAAAAATTTGCAATTGATCCAATCTGCTGTAGTGGCAAATAAGAGACGTCCAAAGAAGAACAATAGGAAAAGACGAATCTCTTGATCTTCTGAGCGACCGCCAAAAATAGCACGCTCATATACTCGCTCCTAAAGGTCGTCAAGGTCGTCTGATGGACCTCGTCGCAAGCTGCCAAGACCAACCGCCTCAGGAAGCCGGCCTAAAGATATGGATGTCACGGGACCCTGGGCTTTCACAAAGTCGGCTCCCAGCAGTTCATGAATAATTGCGCGGTAGTCGGCTCGTTCCTCTCCCACTACTGGATTTTCATGAACTCTGAGACCCGTGATGTATGCAACATCTTCTAGGGTGGGAATCATATGTCCCCATGACATGATAAAGGTTCGGCAATCTTCATCCCATCGCTCTCATAACGCCTCAATATAACTCGCATCTACCCAGAATCCGCGAACGGAGAGCAAGGCCTCAAATCCCATCGCATCAATTCGTTGTTGCTGGCGCACTAGCAGAACATTGTACCATGTCCAGACAAGGTCCCATGAAACTCGGCTTCGAATTCGGCCTGGACCCTGCAAAGTAATCAAAAAGGAAATCCACTTGTCAGACACCATAAACCAGAGACCACGGGCCGGAGATGGAGATCAGACGGCCACTGATCTGGCCGTCTGGGTACAGACGGCCATTTATCTGGCTGTCTAGACCCAGACGGCCATTTATATGGCCGTCTGGCACAAACGGCCATTTCAGTAGCCATCTAGTCCAGACGGCCAGCTCTATGGCCGTCTGGTCCATACGGCCACCTCTATGGCCGTCTAGTTCTCAGAAGGCCATCTCGATAGTTGTCTGAACCTTTTATAACAAAAAATGGTACCTGTCGTGAATCCGAAGTCGATTTCGTCTCCCCAGTGACCTCCGTGTCACCTTCATCTTCCCCGGCATCATCATTGCCGCCATTGTCGGCAGCATCTTCCTCGTTGCCCGCATGCTCATCATCTCCGCCAATTTCTTCATTCTCTGGGGCATCGTCACTCGGGCCGTGGGAGCTCCTCTCGTGTTCCCCCATTGCGTAATCATCCTCCAAATTTGAATTTGGAGGTTGGACATCATCCTCCTCTGGGTTGTAACGAGTAGATGTTTGTCGGAGGCGTCGAACACACTGTTTGAATCGCCTATTCATCCTGAGAAAAGTTGGAAGACTAACAAGAGGGTTGTGGCAAGAAGCTTTTGAAAATGAAAAGGATTGAGGAAAGGGGGGTTTTTATACCCACTGCTTCTTTAGACGGCCATGAAGCTGGCCGTCTGAATAGGTTAGAAGGCCAGCTGAGTGGCCATCTAGATTTCAAAAGGCCAGCTAGTTGGCCGTCTAGACTAGACAGCCAGTCTGGTGGCCTTCTGTTCTCAGACGGCCATATCCTTGGCCGTCTGGTTTCTTCTCTCACCACTCAACTTTACCCAATCACGGGACAACTCAAAATGAATCCTTTTATTCATATTAAATCATGGGACAAGCCCGTACATTTATTCTTAAAATAAAAAGAGAGAGAGAGAGAGAGATTATATCAATCTAATTCTGCTTGATGCCTCCAGGCAAAATAAGAGGGGATTACTGGACGTATTGTCTTGAGATACTCTATGTATCCCAGAATCCTAACATAATCCTCTTCCACGTCTATAGTACCTTTGCATCCAATTGAATATTTGCGCCAATTCTTTCGTGAATTTCTTAAGAGTTCGGCATCTTCTTCAGAACCCAAGATCCGAGGGAGGATCATGTCATTGGTCAAGGCTGAATAAGGAGTTTGATGAGGAAGTCCATATTGGAGATGGCAACGGTGAGCCTGATATAACACTGTTTCTGTTGCACCAACAAGCCAGAGTTCATGTTTCTTGCGTGCACGTACTTGAAAGATTGTGTTGCGGGATATCATGGGAACAAAAATAAAGTTTTTGGCATTCATGAAATTCAGATGATCTCGCCAATCGTCCCGAGTTTTCAGATGACCTGTCAAATTCTTTACCATATTTTCAGGACCAAACAACAACCTCGCAGGAAACATAGCACTGCGACGAAAAATGCGAGATTCATTCTGTGGTTCCAATGAAAAATCAAACTTCAAATGCATCTCCATCCATAGTTGCAACAGAAAGAGGCTCCCTTGAGGTTTCCTGCCCATGCACATACTGCTCAATCCGCTGTACATATGAGCCAGGAGAGCGCGGGCTACAGAATAGCCCCGCCAAAGCAAAATAATCACTCCAACATGATCATAAGAGAGGACAGCACCAGAAGAAGGAAAAAGTAAGGTCCCACCAAGGCAGAGACTCAGGCCTTGCATCAATTGCTCAGCATTTACTTCCCGGGACCTCACTTTATCAATAATCCACTTGGCCAATCGATTGAGTTGAATTCCCCATTGGCTAGACATCGATCGGACCACTGCCACATCTTGGACTATGTCACTCATAATCTCATCCCAAGATGGTAGCTGGCGCATGTCACCTTGCTCCAAGTCCTCCCATCCAAACAATAACTTCACCTCTTCCACCAATAATGTTGCCTCAAATTCTGAAAAAATGAAAGTATGTGTGTGCGGATGCCATAATTCCAGAAGAGCTCCTAATGCATCCCAACTCCACCACATCTTCTCGAGGTGTTTGGCAAAAACTACCAAGCGGATAAGGTGCCATGGAAGCATGAAAGTCCGCATGTCAATGGTAATGCAATGCATCAAAGTGACCAACCAAGTGTAATGGATTTAATGGTGTGGCCAGGCAACCGCGGCACTGCCTGAAAAAGGAAAATACTTCAAGAGGGGAAGAAGGAAGAATAAAGGAAGTGATCTTACGTGTGCATACCTGCCCACGAGCGACGCGGTTGCTAAGATGACCCTCGATTTCGGTCAAAACATCAAGCGTGCGAAGCATGAAGCCCAAAGGTAGCTTTTTTGAGGAAAAAGAGGACGCCATGAGAGGTTGGAAGGGTCCCATCCAAGCTTTCTCGCACTTATTTTATACCAAGAAGCGGATAGAGATGCACTCCCATGCACCGGAGTCCCACAATAAAAGAAAAAAGCAAAAAAAATAGTATAAAACCATCAGACGGCCAGGTCGATGGCCTTCTGACGAAAAAAAAAATAGACGGCCAGATAGATGGCCTTCTGACGCTTTAGACAGCCACAAGTCTGGCCTTTTGATGCTTCAGAAGGCAACCAGTCTGGCCTTCTGACGGAACCAGCAGACGGCCAGATAGATGGCCTTCAGACTCTGCAGACGACCACCAGTGTGGCCTTCTGATGGAACCATCTGTGGCCAGAAAGGTGGCCTTCTGATGCTTCAGACGGCCACTAGTTTGGCCTTCTGACAAAATATTTTAGAAAAATTACCTAAAAAAATTAAAAAAATAATTAAAAAAATACAAAAATGTGTGCTTCTTACTTTATTGCTGATATAATGATTCTAACATCTGATTTTGCAGTAAGAAGAAGAATGAAGAGTTTGCATTAGTTTAGAAAACCTGGAGGCTAATAACTTAAGGCACATAAATCCGGAATTCCCCTTTAACAAAACTGATGATGGATTTATGAGGTTTAAGTTATTTGAACAGCCTAGAATAAATCCTCCAGTGTCTTGCATTAGATAGGTTTTTTATTTTAAACCCAGCATGCATCATCCATTCTTTCAACATACCATTGCAGAGGAGAGTAGGTCCCTATTGCCTGTGCTTTGATCATCCAGTGTTGGGATCTTTTATCATCTGCGCAATGGTTTGATTAAATCTTGGAATGCACCTTCCGCGCCTTTGGTTGTCATTCCTTAAACTCCTTCGACTTGACATGCGTTCCATAGTGTGTCAGAGACTCGCGGCAATTGCCAGAGGACCTCCTGGGTTGTAGTTTATGGGTACACAACTCTTTTTCATCATCATTCTTAGCTTGTATCACCATTGTTGTCAGACTTTAGCAGGTTCCACCTCAGGTGGAGTGGTCCAAGAAGGGGTGTAGTGTCCGTATCATCCACTTATCAGTCCGCCGTGCTCCCCTGCAAAGAGGATGCCACGAAGGGGCAGCTGTAGACACCCATTTTTGGCCCATTCCATAGACCGATTTGAGCATTATTGTGTTAACGGGCCTTCGTGTTGATCTTTTTTGTCATTTGGACTCCTTGAAATTTAATTTCTTTTTGTTAAAAAGGTTTTGTAACAAAATGTTCATTTTTCAAAAAAAAGTGCAAAATTTCAAAACTTTTAGCCTCACTTTGTTTGCAGAATAAGTTATTACGTGGGGCCCACTGACGGAATGACGTATACCAGAATAAGAGATGTTTCGGTTTGATAGTTTTGTGGGGCCCGCTAATGGAATAAGAAGAATAAGTAATTCTTGGGTCTAGGGTGGGATGACTTATTCTCCTTATTCTCCGAATACGCTATTCTGTACCGGTATAAGCCATTCTGCTTGTCAAAGCAAAATTAAGCTTATTCTCCCCTTATTCTCCCTTATTCTTCTCCTATTCTCCAATCAAAGTGGCCCTTATTTCATTTTGTTTTTAAATTTTTCTCAGGAAGCCAGAGTGCTGGCCGTCTGAAGGATCAGACGGCCATTCTTGTGGCCGTCTGAGAATCCTTCAGACGGCCACCTTCCTGGCCATCTGAGTGTCAGACGGCCAGCTGCCTGGCCTTCTGGGTTCAGACGGCCAGGTACCTGGCCTTCTGGGTTCAGATGGCCAGGTTCCTGGCCGTCTGATCCTTCAAACGGCCACTTCTTTGGCCGTCTGATTGGTTGGTTTTCCGTGATTATCTTAACCTTTTTTTGCACCTTTCTCTCGGGTTTTTTACCATATCTTCTGCATTTTTTCACTCTAATGGATTAAGATGAAGGTGATTTAGGGCTTAGGTGTCAATTTTTTATTGGTTTTTATTTAGATTTTATTGAAGAGATCTCTATCCAACCTTCTTTATCCTCATCCATTGGCCCACGAAATGGGGGCTTTCTAGGGTTTTAACTCGATCTCCTTTGCCTATTTAAGCTCTCATTCACCTTGGGAACGCCCTCAAGGAGGTTCACTAGGGTGAGGGTAACATTTTACATCAAAAGAGAGAGAAAAGAGTGATTTCAAAATCTAACATTAGACCTCTTCTCTGGAGCTCGTGGGAAGGAAACAACTATGGAGTCTTGGAGGCTCTAAGAAGGAAGAATATGCTGTCAATTTTATGCCCATGCGACACTTTCTTCAACGTCGAAAAGGGAACCCTACTCTCCTCTCTCATTTATCATTTTTATCGTTCTCTTCATAGTACCATACATGCATGCACAAGTTTAGGATTTTGTCTACGTTTAGATCCAATTTGCACACACATGCACTCATGATTAGGTACCTTAGATCCTTGCTAAGGGGTTTGTTTTGATCCAAAACACCAAAAAAAGGGAAGGTGGGTGGCCATAACACTTGGTCACTCATCCTTCTCACCCACATATTCGGTAAGCTCACCTCTAATTGATATATCTCTTTTGCTTAATGAACGGATGCTATGCTAATTAAGAGTCTAATGGGTATTTTAATTCAAGATTAATTTGCAGGAAATCAAAACGTAAGGCCCCGTCTTCTTGGCCGACCGAGGAGAAGGGAGTGTGGACTACAAATTCCGCTGCACGCGGAGGTCTCGGAGTGTCATTCGCGATCAAGGTAGTCCCTCTGGGTTGAGGTAAAACACCATCGCGATCACCATTTTAGTTCTTGGTGTTTTAGTTCATCAAGTCATTTGTTCTTTATTCTGGGTTCGTACCCACGGAAGTCGATCTCCGCTCACCAGTTGAGCGCGGAGTCATTTCCGGCGCCTACACCTATCATCACCATGTACATGACTTGAACAAACAAGTTAAGTGTATGTTCTAGCTTAGCCCCTTGCTCGGCTAAAAGGGTCAAGGGGCTAAGCCTTTATTTATTGAAGGCAAGTAAAGATGATTAAAGACAATAATTAAAAATGCAACATACAAGCATACAAATGCTCACTGGAAATTAAAACATGCAACACTCATGATTCAGCAGACAAATGCTAACTGAAATATTTTTGTTTTGTAATTGCAATTTTCAAAATATCCAATTTTTGTGGTTTTGCCATATTCAATTTTTTTTGTGATTTTGAAATATTAAATTTTTTGTGGAATTTTGAAATATTCAAAAAACAAATTGTGGTTTCAATTTTTATTGTGATTTTGAAATATTCAATTTTTTTTTGTGGTTATGAAATATTCAATTTTTTTTGTGGTTTTCAAATATTCATTTATTCCTAAAGACCAGCATGGTACATGGATCAAAGGAGTTTACTCATTCGTCATCTTAATTCTCTAATCATTCTTTAATAACCTAACCTAGACTCATTGTGCTTGAATTGCACTTGTGTTCGTGATCCCATTCGATGGTTCAACCATTAGTCAACCTAGGTCGTTCCGCAAACTTGGAGCACGCCTCTTTAGAGAGAAGGGAAGAATTGGTCTAGAAAGCCCGCGAGAGGGTTCCGGAGATCCAAAAAGATGTCCCTCCTTTACCCTATTATATGTTGGGGTTCAGTCATTTTCACTTTACGGGGTATTTTTCGACCTTATGCTCCTTTCATTTGATTTTGTGGCCTTTTGGTGTAACGTTTGTATTGTAATGGCCTTTTGATTTTCTTAGCTTTTTGCCTTGTACCTTTGCTTTTGTGGGGCGAATCTTTTCTTTTCTCCCCCTTTTTTTTTATGACGGCCTCCTACTAAGAAGGCGGATATTTTCGATTCTAAGACTCGTTCCGACATCGTGGGCCGAGAATAAAAAACAAAAGTTTTGTTTAAAGAAGAATGAGTTGTACCTTACACCTTTAGTCAGGCTTTTAGCATTCTTCATACTTTACATATCTTGTTACTCACGAACCAAGCGTGTTTGTGTGTGTAATAATGCGCTTAGATTATTAAAGACTAAAGAGGGAATGTAGGATTTCAAATTTTCTGACTCTACTGGTCTTAACACCATGCTGATCGACACAGTCTTAAACTAAGGGTAATATTTCTTAATATATAAACCATTCCGGAGATGAGATAGCTCTTGACCTTCTACATTAACTAGCTTATAGGTGTTACCAGGAAAAGCATATTTTACAATATAGGGTCCTTCCCAATTGGGTTAGAGTTTAGAACGTGGACCACCACGTTTTATGAAAATTCTTTTTACAACCATTTCACCGATTTTGAACTTACGTTCAATGACCATCTTTTGATAAAAACGTGCTAATCTATTTTCATATACTCGTGAGTGATTAGCAGCTGACCATCTTTTCTAGTCTAAAAGTTCCAATTGAGTGAGGAGTGCAGAGTGATGCTCGTCAATAGAAAACTCCTTGTTCAATTGTACTCTTAATGACGGGATGGGGACTTCGTATGGAACTACCGCCTCCATTCCAAAGGTTAAAGAATATGGAGTCCGCCCAGTGGGCGTACAGATTGAAGTTTGGTATGCCCATAGAGCCTCGATCAATTTCTCCGGCCAGTCTATGTATCGGTTAGATTTACACGTTTTCATGATTATTTTTATCAAGGTCTTGTTAGTTGCCTCTGCTTAGCCATTGCCTTGCGGATAATATGGAGACGAATGATGCAATGCAATTTTATATATGTTGCAAAGGTCTTTCAGCTCTTGTGATATGAACTGCAGTCCATTGTCGGTGACGATGGTGCTTGGAATCCCAAACCTTGTGATGATATTCTTCATGATAAACTTGCAAACTGTTGACGCTTTGACTTCCTTGTAAGCTTCAGCTTCTGTCCACTTTGTAAAATATTATGTCGCAGTGAGGATGAAAGATTTCTGCTTAGTGCCGGAATTGGGATCACCGAAAGGTCCATTGATGTTGAATGCCCACATGGAGAAAGGCCATAGAGAGGAAACAAGATGGAGTGAAGAGGCGGGGGAATGAATCTTGTCAGATGAAGTTAACACTTAGCACATCTACGAACATATCCTACACAGTCCTCTTGCATGGTTGGCCAGTAGAATCCTTGTCTAAGGATCTTCTTTGATAACATATGTCCATTAACATGGCCACCACAAACTCCAGCATGAGTTCCTTCCATGATCTTCCAAAGCTCATCTTCGTCTAAGCATCTTAGAAGGACGCCATCAAATCCACGTTTATATAACTCGCCTCGAACTAGGATGTATCTTTGAGCAATTCTCCTGATAACCCTCTTCTCATCAGTTGTGGCTTCCTCAGGGTATGACTAATCTTTACAGTATTTGGCAATTCCAAAAAACCTTTATTTCTCTTCATCTTCCATCTCTTCTTGCAGCTCCAATAGCATGATCTCTCTCCTTTCCACAATATTCCCATCTCTAACTTTCTTCAGCAACTTCTCCTTAATCCTAAGAGAGGCAGGATCCTCTATAGCAGGAGAGAGACGCCTATGAATGATGATCGATTCGGATTGTTTGCTGATTGGGAAATCCATAGACGATGCAAGAGAAGCTAGAGTGTCAGCTTAGATGTTCTTATTCCGAGGAACATGGACAAAAATCAGTTTGGTGAAGAGCTTGACATAAGCTGAAGTCAATTCTTGATATGGCTTGAGTTTGGGATCAAGGGTACGATATTTGATGAGCACTTGGCGAATGAACAATTAACTATCACCTACAATCCTTAATTTGGTGGCACCATGTAAATAAGCAGCCTCGAGGCCGGCAAGAAGAACCTCATATTCAGCTATGTTATTGGTAACATGAAAAGCAAGCTGAAAGGCTTGGGGAATGGTGATACCTTCAAGTGATAGAACAACAATGCCGATACCCTTACCGTGAGAATTCAAAGCTCCGTCAACATGCAGAGTCCACATGTCATCTTTGACTCTGTTGATGGACATCAGTTCCGTTAGTCTTAGGTGGCCTACAAGCCAATCTGACTATGTAAATCTCGTTCATTTATTAATATAATGGCATAATATTCATTGTGCGTAAATATGTGCTATAGTGATCATATTATGATGAGATCATACTAATGAGACTGATCACTTAAACACATATTCTTAATCATTCCTAGTCGAAGGATATCCGAGAAGGACATCGGATATCTAGTTAGACTAGCACAGATTACTCCTGCACATACGATGAGGGTGACTGATCTCATAAGTCACTTGTGTGGAGACACTAAGGCGAATCTGCAGGTGCTCATTGGAGAATGAGTTCACTGAATTGATCCGACTGAATCGCTGGATGGTATTGTACCTTACTGTCAACCAGCTTGATTCTATTGTCGCAGTTGCGTGGATGGTCCTCGGACCTGAGACACTAAGGACACCTTGTCGGTGGACTTCTGTGCTTTGACCTTGGTTTATGAATCTTTAACCACGGGATTCTAAACAACCAAGGATTGGGTACAGTAGAATACTGTCGAAGGGAATTGTGTGTCAATAAGGAATCATTCGCTCCCGGTACTTAGAGAGAAAATGCTCTAAAAAGGATGCACGGAAGTCCCTGGCCAGGGCGGACAATAATATCTGGAAAGGAGTTTTCCGATATTCATCAGCGGCATCCAGTCCAAGTGAGTCGACCGGTTAGGGTTTGACAGCACGCCATACCCTTAGTTGACTAGAGAGCATTGTACGAATGAAGGATTATATCCACGCGATAACTGTCGGCGGAAAGGTTCCAAGAGTGGGTTGCTTAACCCCGATACCTTCCGGGTTCACGCGGTGTTGCTTGGCACCCAACGTGATCGAAAGCCCGGTCGAATTCGATGTGCGACATCAATTCGATTGATTAATTAATTAATAAAGTGATATTAATTGATTAATAAAGCCAGTAAGGAGTTACTGGGCGTATTGGGCTATTAACCGGACTGGTAATTGGGCCTAGAGGGTCACACGCAAATGATTCTCAAGGCGATAGATAAATAAGTGGATTTTATATAAACCGGGGGTTTTTATGAAAAATCACGCGGTTAGTATAAAATGTAGCGAACGGGCTGAGCAGGACAAGCTGCTGCTAACCCTAGCCGCCCCTCCTCTGTTTCTCTCTCTCTCTGGCGCCCCAGGCCAGATCCGGATCCCCGGATCTGCTCCGCCGCTTCTCCGACTCCCGTTCGACGGGATTTCGTCCGCGCGTTGCGGCGAGCGTTGCGGCAAACGGCGGAAGTTTTCGTGGCTGCGAAGAACGAGGAACGTGAGGAGGATCGTGTGGACTCCGCTAGAGGCCCGGCGCTTGCGCGGGTTGCGGTGTAGCACCGACGGAACCGAACGGTTGCGGATTCGAATCCGCACACGGTAAGACTTCGATTATCTGATAATCGATTTTTGATATTCGAAACGGTATCAGAGCCAGGTTCCACTGTTTCTCGTCCCGTTTCGGTTTTCGATTTAATATTTCCGTGTATTATTCCATGCTTATAATCCGATTGTAACAACATAAAAGTGTTCATAAGATGAACACAAATAATAAGATTATTTTTCTATAATTTTTCGGATTTTATTGGGGTGTTTCTTGTTCTTCATGTGATGAAGAACAACGGGATTTTAGCGACTTCAATCCAGCATCCCCATGCGATGGGGAAGAAGTCCGTGGCCCTGGTATGACCTGGATCCTCACCGATCACCGCTGGCACCAGTCACCGGCACCGGAGAGGGAGACTCCTTCATCATCTTCTTCGCATGGTTTTGAGAAAACCATCCGAAAATCAGATTTTTAAAGGGTGTTTTAGGCTCTTTCACATCCCTTGTGAGGGTCCTCGCCGGCGCCGGTGGGCCTGCCGGCGCAGGGAACGTCGCCGGCGGGGCCGGCCAACGTCGGGCCGGTCGCCGGCGACCTCCCTCCCGCAAGCCCCACGGCCTTGCTCCTGCTTCAGCCACAAGTTAGGGCTCGATTGCAACACCTAAAAAGGGGCTTCTCCGGCGAGCGCACAGGCTCCGGCAGGGCCGGCATCCGGCCGCTGGTTGCCGGTGGAGCGCCGGCGCCGTTGTCATGTACCTACCGCCATTAACCTGCAACCAGTTGCAGGTTAGGGCGTCAGGTCGGGGAAGGCGGGCCGGGGGTCTGGCAGGCCGGGCCTGGCCGGGCCGCAGGCACCCGAACCAGTTGGACCGGGCTGGGTTGGGCCGGTTCAGGCCTTTCCCTTTTTATTTTTCCTTTTAAAACCCCTTTTAAACCCCGAAAGCCCAATTAAATTAAATTGGATTTAATTTAAATTTTAAAATTGTTTAAAAGTTTAAATTGTTATTCTTATTTTATTTAGTTGGGCATCAATGATTATGAATCGTTAGAATAATTAACAAAATGTTGTTAATAATTAGAATTGGTCATTAATTTAAATGTTAAATTAATAATTAATTTTAATTATCTAACTTAAGTGTTAAGTTAGTGTTTATTAGTTAACTAAAATTAATTGTTAGTTTAAGTGTTAAATTGATAATTAATCTCAATTAACTAATATAATGGTTTAATAGAAGTTATTAATTATTGGTTTAAGTGTTAAACTAATAATTAATATTAATCTAATAATCTAAGTGTTAGATTAATAGTTAATAATTAATTTGTGTTAATTATTAGTCTAAGAGTTAAACTATTGATTAACATTAATTAATTAATTAGTCTAATAGTTAGATTAATTGTTAATAACTATTTTAAGTTGATTATTAATTTAAGTGTTAAATTAATGATTAATTTTAATGGACTAATCTAAGAGTTAGATTAGTAATTCATTATTAATAGTCTAATTGTTAGATTATTAATGTGGTTTAATCTAAGTGTTAGATTATTTAATTATTAGAATTGTTCTAATGGCATTAAATAATCTGGAAATTATTAATTTAGATTGTGTGCACATGCGATGTGTGTTTTAATGCTTTTAATTAGATTTGATTGCATGTTAAGTTATTAAAAGAGTTTTCGAAATTCAAATACCAATTTTGATTGGAACCCAGCTTTCTGAAAGCCAAAATTATTTAATTTTGAAAAACTCTTTTAATTTAGTCATGTGATGCGCTGAATCATGTGTGGAATATTTAAAATACACCGTGGTCATGGATATGCATATTTTACTGTTCATGTGATGAATGATGTGTGTGTGGATCGTGGATGAATGTTGAATGTTTATTAAATTGTTAATAAATAGAGATATGCGTATCTCTCCCTCTCCCATTCTCCGATGTACTTCTACCTCCCTCTCTCTTGTACTCGCCATAAGGCCCTCTTCTATTTACAAGTAATTTTAGAATTATTGTAATCTGATCGAGGCAACCGAGGAAGGAGCGAGGACGATCCACAGTTGCAACCAGGAAGGTGAAAAGATGAATATCATTTGCCTATGTGTTTGCAGGTTATCTAATATAATTGTTGTGTTAGATTGTGTGTGCGTTTGACTGTTGGCTCCAGTCAATCCCACTGTGCTATCTATGACCACACTAATGACATGTATGTGATGCATTGTTTTTAATGTTTGATTATGAATCAAAACAGGTATAGTATTTAGTAAATATATAGGATATGTTTATATACTATCACCTAGGAGAAACCAAGATAAAAGTTATCTAAATATCCTTATCTAAACTCTAAGCCGTAACACGAGTAGTTAAGAACTTACCGCGTGGTCCACCATCGTTATAGTCTAGGATTCGAATCACTTTAGGCAGGTTTGTTGTGCTATCCACAAGGCCTGCTTAATTGGGAGGAGAAACTGTGGCTATGACATTAGATGCCTATATGATCGGGGTAGAGGAACCATGTAGCTTTGTTGTGCTATCCACAACGACTGCATGTAAATCTATGCTCGTCGCGTAACGATGGTTAACTTAGACCAGAATTAGTGGTTTGTTGTGCTATCCACAAAGCAATTAAATCTCTGGGGATCGAAGCTATGATCGGATATTACAAGGAGTTGCAAGTCCCATGAGTTGGGTGTTCTTTGATTGTATTACAGTTTGTTGTGTTATATACAAGGAAGTATTGCAACTCATTGAGATTCTGATCCCCACTAGGAGACTGTCGGCGTCTCCCGTTCTGTATAATTGAGGGTTATACAGTCTGACGAAAATTAGTGGGAGTTAAAACTTGAACAAAAGACCATGTCTTGTTTTATATTTAATAATTGAACATCTGCTTAACAGATATTACATATCTCCTGTAGGGAATTATGTCGTCGAATAACCCACTCTGTGGCATACTTGATGTCAAACGTTTGACTAGCCTGAACTACTCAGATTGGTTCTGAAACCTGAAAAATCTCTTCAGATCTGAGCGCATTGACTTTGTCCTTGGAGCTAATCATCATGCTGAACCGGCATTGGATGCCCTTGACGCGAAGATGATAGCTAACGATAAAAGATCAAAGGACAAAGACAAAAGAGTAGTAAAGCGTCATTGCTTCTACTGTAAGCATAATGATCACTGGAAGAGGAACTGCAAGGAGTTCCTTAACGATAAAGCACATAAAAAGGTGAAGTTGTCTAAAGCTTCAGATATCTATATGATAGATATCAACTTATCAGTAAGGGATTCCACATATTGGGTATTAGATACCGGATGTACTTCTCATATCTGCCATGATGTGCAGATGCTGACAATTAAGCGTAAGCTGAGAAAAGACAAGGTAGAATTGAGGCTAGGAAACGGCGCAAAAGTTGCAGCGATTGCTGTAGGGACAGCAAACCTCAGAATTCCATCAGGAGACATCTTATCATTGGAAGATTGTTATTATGTTCCTAGTATAATAAAGAACATCATATCAGTATCTTGTTTGGACAAGATGGGATATAGGTTGTCTATTGAGAATAGAAGTTGTTCGATTTATTATGATAATAAATCAATAGCTTCAACATCTTTAGTCAACGGTCTATATCTGTTAGATGTTTCTTATTACAATCTTCACATTGATAATGCTCTTAAAAAGAGCAAGAATGGTGTGAACCAAGCCTACATGTGGCATAATAGACTTGGACATATTGGTGAAAGTAGGTTGCAAAGGTTGTACAAGCATGGTTATTTAAATGTATTCGATTATGAATCGTTTGCAACATGTGAATCCTGCCTTATGAAAGATGGCAAAATCTCCATTCACTAGACATGGAGAACGTACCAAGGACATTATGAAACTAATACATTCAGATGTATGCGGTCCAATGTCCACCCAAGCCAAAGGTGGCTTTTCATACTTCATCACGTTCACCGATGACTTCTCAAAATTCGGCTATGTGTACTTAATGAAGTACAAGTCGGAAGCATTTGAGAAGTTTAAGGAGTTCTAAAATGAGGTAGAGAAGCAATTAGGAAAAAGTATCAAAGCTCTTCGATATGATCGAGGAGGAGAATACTTAAGTACTAATTTCACACAATTCTTAAAGGATAATGGTATCCTTTCTCAGCTGACCCTCCATATACACCACAAATGAATGGTGTATCAAAAAGGAGGAATCGCACCTTGATGGATATGGTGCGATCCATGATGAGCTTTTCAGGATTACTAGTGTCCCTCTGGGGATATGCTCTAGAGTCAGCAGCATACCTACTAAACAGAGTACCCAGCAAGTTTGTGGCCTCTATTCCATATGAGATATGAAAAGGCAGGAAACCAGAATTTAAACATGTTAAAGTATGGGGTTGTCCTGCTCATGTAAAGAGGCATGATCCTGACAAGCTGGAATCACGAACTGATAAATGCAGGTTTGTGGGATATCCAAAGGAAACCTTTGGATACTATTTTTTACCACACTGATGAACAAAAAGTGTTTGTCGCCAGGAAAGCTGTCTTCTTGGAAGAAGAATACCTTCTCCAGGAGGACAGTGGGAGTAAAATAGTACTAGAAGAGGTTCCAGATCCCCAAACAGTTGCATTATCATCAGATGAGATATCAGTTCCTGAATCTGTTCAGGTACACACAGATGAGCCTCGTAGATCTGATAGATTACCTAGACTACCCGAAGGATATGTGGGACATATCGTTGAAGGTGAGTCTAAGGTTGAATATAATGAGGATAATGATCCTAAAACCTACCAGGAGGTCATAGAAAGCCCAGAAACCGAAAAATGGCGAGAAGCCATGAACTCAGAAATCCAGTCCATGTACACCAACCAAGTTTGGAACTTGGAGGACTTGCCCGAGGGTATTGTACCCATCGGATGCAAGTGGATCTTTGAGAGGAAGATCGGTGCTGTTGGACGTATCGATACTTATAAGGCAAAGTTGGTGGCAAAGGGATATTGTCAAAGGCAAGGAATTATATATGACGAGACTTTCTCACCAATTGCCATGATAAAGTCGATCAGAGTTCTACTCGCCATTACTGCACATTTTGATTATGAAATCTGGCAGATGGACGTGAAGACTGCCTTCCTCAACGGTAACCTTGAGGAAGAGGTGTATATGATACAACCGGAAGGCTTCACATCTAAGGAATCTCTAGATAAAGTGTGCAAGATTCAAAGGTCCATTTATGGACTGAACTGTCAAGTCTTATAACTTCATTAAGAATGAAGATGAGCCTTGTGTGTACAAGAAGACCAGTGGGAGCGCAGTCACCTTCTTAGTTCTTTACGTAGATGACATCCTACTCATTGGGAATGATGTAGGTATGATGTTGTCGGTAAAGATCTGGCTGACGAAAAACTTCTCCATGAAGAATTTGGGTGAAGCATCCTACGTATTGGGAATACGGATCTAAAAAGATAGATCAAAGAGGAAGCTTGGATTGATCTAATCGTTGTACATGGATACCATAGTCAAAGAGTTTGGCATGGAAAATTCCAAGAGAGGTCTCACACCGATGACACATGGAATTATTCTCTCAAAGAAGCAGTCTACTAAAACTCCTGATGAGAGGGCACTCATGTATAGAGTACCCTATGCCTCTGCCATAGGATCCATCATGTATGCCATGCTATGTACAAAGCCTGATGTAGCATTTGCTCTAAATGTTATGAGCATATTTCAGGCTGATCCAGGCAAAGAGTACTGGAAGGCAGTGAAATGTATCCTTAAGTACTTGAGAAGAATTAAGGATATGTTTCTTGTCTATGGAGGAGGTGACTTGAAACTGCGAGGCTTTACTGACTCAAGTTTCCACTCATATCCAGATAAAAACAACTCTACAACTAGATTTGTGTTTACATTGAACGGAGGAGCAGTGTGCTGGTAGAGTTCCAAGCAAGCAACCACTGCAGATTCAACGACTGAAGCTGAGCACATCGCTGCAGCTGAAGCTTTCAAGGATGTAGTGTGGTTGAAGAAGTTCATCACCGACCTTGACATAGTTCCCTTTGATCATGTTCCGCTGTTATGCGACAACAATGGGACCATTGCACAAGTGAAAGAGCCGCGGTCTCATCAGTAATCGAAAGATATTCTGAGGCGCTTTCATCTTATCAGGGAGATCATATCTAGAGGAGATGTAGTGGTGGAAAGAGTTCCATCTGTCGACAATGTAGCAGATCCACTTACAAAGCCATTGGCTCAAATTGTGTTTGAGCGTCACCTAGAGTCTATAGGCTTACTGTATAAAGGTGATTGGCTTTAGTCCAAGTGGGAGATTGTTAGTCTTAGGTGGCCTACAAGCCAATCTAACTATGTAAATCTCGTTCATTTATTAATATAATGGCATAATATTCATTGTGTGTAAATCGTATTAATTATCGTCTCATAATGAAGTCCGTGAATATGTGCATAGTGATCAGATTATGATGAGATCATACTAATGAGACTGATCACTTAAACACACATATTCTTAATCGTTCCTAGTCGGAGGATATCCGAGAAGGACATGGGATATCCGATTAGACTAGTACAGATTACTCTTGCTCATACGATGAGGGTGACTGATCTCATAAGTCACTTGTGTGGAGACATTAAGGAGAATCTGTAGGTGCTCATTGGAGAATGAGTTCACTGAATTGATCCGACTGAATCACTGGATGGTACTATACCTCACTGTCAACCAGCTTGATTCTATTGTCGTAGTTGCGTGAATGGTCCTCAGACCTGAGACACCAAGGACACCTTGTCGATGGACTTCTGTGCTTTGACCTTGGTTTATGAATCTCTAACCACGGGATTCTAAACAGCCAAGGATTGGGTACAGTGGAATACCGTCGAAGGGAATTGTGTGTCAATAAGGAATCATTCGCTCTCGGTACTTAGAGAGAGAATGCTCTAAGAATGATGCGCGGAAGTCCCTGGCCAAGGCGGACAATAATATCGGGAAAGGAGTTTTTCGATATTCATCAGCGACATCCAATTCAAGTGAGTCGACCGGTTAGGGTTTGACAGCACGCCATACCCTTAGTTGACTAGAGAGCATTGTACGAATGAAGGATTATATCCACGCGATAACTGTCGGCGGAAAGGTTCCAAGAGTGGGTTGCTTAACCCCGATACCTTCCGAGTTCACGCGGTGTTGCTTGGCACCCAACGTGATCGCCCGGTCGAATTCGATGTGCGACATCAATTCAACTGATTAATTAATTAATAAAGAGTTATTAATTAATTAATAAAGCCAGTAAGGAGTTACTGGGCTTATTGGGCTATTAACCGGACTAGTAATTGGGCCTAGAGGGTCACACGCAAATGATTCTCAAGGCGATGGATAAATAGGTGGGTTTTATATAAACTAGGGGGTTTTATGAAAAATCACGCAATTAGTATAAAATGTAGCGAACGGGCTGAGCAGGCCAAGCTGCTGCTAACCCTAGCCGCCCCTCCTCTGTTTCTCTCTCTCTCTGGCGCCCCAGGCCAGATCCGGATCCTCGGATCTACTCCGCCACTTCTCGGACTCCCGTTCGACGGGATTTCGTCCGCGCGTTGCGGCGAACGACGGAAGTTTTCGTGGCTACAAAGAATGAGGAGCGTGAGGATATCCGTCGCGAGGAGGATCGTGTGGACTCCACTAGAGATCGGGCGCTTGCGGTGTCGCACCGACGGAACCGAACAGTTGCGGATTCGAATCTGCACACGGTAAGACTTCGATTATCCGATAATCGATTTTTGATATTCGAAACGGGAACGGATCGCTATTTTAATATTTTATTTTCCACTACGTGAGCGATCCGGAGAAACACGAGAACCCAACAAGTTCCTCATCCGGAAACTCCGATCGAACCGAATCAAATAAAGGTAAAGAGTGATGAACAAGGTGTTCCGCTATGGCATAGCCTTTCATTGCTTTTTGCTGAATGTAGATGATATCAAACTGAAACAAAAAGCTCTGCCAACGTGCTATTCGATCTGTAAGGACAGATTTCTCAAGGTGGAATTTGATAGGATTCATCCTAGCAATGATATGGACTTCATGGGCCAGGAAATATTGTTTCAGCTTCTGAACTACCCATACCAGTGCAGCACATGTTTTCTCCATCGCCGTATACCTCTGTTCAGCGGGGTTGAGAAGTTTAGAGAGATAATAGGTTGCCCACTCCTTTCCTTCTTCATCTTCTTATGCTAGGACAGCCCCCACCGCGTCATCCAGAACAGAAATGTAAAGAACTAAATGCTTGCTTGAAGACGGTGGTCTCAAAACAGGAGGACTTGCAAAATACTTCTTTAATCCATCAAACGCCTCCTGACACTTATCGTCTCAATCGAATTTGACTCCTGGCTTAGTAAGCTCGTAGAACGGTTTACACCTTTGTGAGTGCTATGAGACAAAACGGCGAATAAACTACAACCTCCCGATCAATCCTCACAGTTCTTTCAAGTTCTTGGGAGGTGGCAATTCAATGATAGCTTTAGCCTTGTTGAGATCGATCTCAATGCCCCGCTTACTGACTATGAATCCTAACAACTTCCTTGATGATACACCAAATACACAATTCTTTGGGTTCATCTTTAATTAATATTCCCTCGATCTTTCCAAAACTTTTGCCAGAATTTCAGCATGCTCAGCTCTAGTCTTAGACTTCACCAGTAAATCATCCACATACACTTCCAAATTTATATGCATCATATCATGGAATATAGCCAACATAGTCCTTTGATAGGTGGCTCCAGCGTTCCTCAACCCAAATGGCATGACAACATAACAGTATGTCCTCCATGGCGTAGTGAATGATGCCTTCTCTTGATCGTCCTCTTCTAATCTAATCTGATTATATCCTGAAAAGTCATCCATGAATGACAGAGTCTCAAATCCAGTTGTGTTATCAATCAGCACATCTATATGAGGCAGCGGGAAATCATCTTTAGGACACGCCCGATTCAAATCTTGAAAGTCAATGCAAATCTTAACCTTCCCATCCTTTTTTATGACCGGGACTATGTTAGCCACCCATTGTGGATAGAGGGTAACTCTAATAAATTTGGCTTTATGCAGTTTATCGACATCTTCCTTCATCTTTAAAGCCATTTATGGGTGGAATCGCCTTAATTTCTGTTTAACCGGGCTAGCTCCATCTTTCAATGTTAATCGATGCTCCACTAGAGAAGAATCTAACCCCGGCATATCTTCATAGCTACAAGTGAAAGTGTCCTTGTAATCTCTAAGAACTCGAACCAATGCCGCTTCATCCAATTTTGAAAGACTTTGACTAATGTGGACAATCCTAGATTCTTCTTCGATTCCTAGATTGATTTCTTTTGTTGGCTCTTCTACAGCAGCCGAGGGTTCATCAAATCTTTTCACTCCGCTTGCATATGCCTCAGATGCGTCTTCATACTCTTCTTCTTCTTCAGTGACGGGATCCTTTTTATGCACCAATTCATACACTCCATACCCATCACCAACCAACTCATCTACCTCAAGCTCTTCTGACAACTAGATTGGATTCTCTAATAACTGAGAGATTTGATGGAACAGAAAGCACTTAGAAGCTAACTCCTAGATATACCTATTGAGAATTCTTCTACCCTTAGATTTCCTAAACTTCCTAACCTTACTAACTTCATTAGACTGACATCCACTAGACTCACTATCCTGACCTAGGGAGGACGAAGAAGGATGAAAATCATTGGATATATGAGGAAATACAGGGGAATCCTCCCGAGAGGAGGGACATAGTAGATCTAGAAGAGAATCATGTTGTGTTCTCGGGGTTCTCCGGATCGCTCACGCAGCAGAAAATAAAATAAAAATAGTGATCTGTTTTTCCCGTTTTTCGAATAAATAAAATCCAGATAATCGAATTATCAGAACTTACCGTGTGCGGATTCAAATCCGCAACTGTTCGGTTCCGTCAGTGCGACACCGCAAGCCGCGAAAGCGCCCGGCCTCTAGCGGAGTCCACGCAATCCTCCTCGCATCGGAAATCCTGGCGCTCCTCGTTCTTCGCAGCCCACGAAACCTCCACCGATCGCCGCAACGATCATTGCAACGCGCGGACGATTTCCCGTCGAACGGGAGTCAGAGAAGCGACAGAGCAGATCCGGATCTGTTTGGGACGCCAAAGAGAGAGAGAAACAGAGGAGGGGCGGCTAGGGTTAGCAGCAGCTTGGCCTGCTCAGTCTGTTCTCTATGTTTTGTACTAACCGCGCGGTTTTTCCTAAAAACCTCCGGTTTATATAAAACCCACTTATTTATCCATCGCCTTGAGAATCATTTACGTGTGACTCTCTAGGCCCAATTACCAGTCCAGTTAATAGCCCAATAAGCCCAGTGACTCCTCACTGGCTTTATTAATCAATTAATAACTCTTTATTAATTAATTAATTGCGGCCGGGCCTCCGATCACGTTTGGTGCCAAGCAACATCGCGTGAACCTGGAAGGTATCGGGGTTAAGTAACCCACTCTTAGAACCTTTCCGCTGACAGTTACCGCGTGGATATAATATTTCATTCATACAATGCTCTCAAGTCAACTCAGGGTATCGCGTGCTGTCAAATCCTAACCAGTCGACTCACTTGGATTGGATGTCGCTGATGAATATCGGAAAATCCTTTTCCCGATATTATCGTCCGCCTTGGCCAGGGACTTCCGCGCATCCTTCTTAGAGCATTCTCTCTCTAAGTACCGAGAGCGAATGATTCCTTATTGACACACAATTCCCTTCGACGGTATTCCACTGTACCCAATCCTTGGCTGTTTAGAATCCCGTGGTTAGAGATTCATAAACCAAGGTCAAAGCACATAAGTCCATCGACAAGGTGTCCTTGGTGTCTCAGGTCTGAGGACCATTCACGGAACTACGACAATAGAATCAAGCTGGTTGACAGTGAGGTACAGTACCATCCAGCGATTCAGCCGGATCAGTTCAGTGAACTCATTCTCCAATGAGCACCTACAGATTTTCCTTAATGTCTCCACACAAGTGACTTATGAGATCAGTCACCCTCATCCTATGAGCAAGAGTAATATGTACTAGTCTAATCGGATATCCCATGTTCTTCTCGGATATCCTCCGACTAGGAACGATTAAGAATATGTGTGTTTAAGTGATCAGTCTCATTAGTATGATCTCATCATAATCTGATCACTATAGCACATATTCACGGACTTCATTATGAGACGATAATTAATACGATTTACACATAATGAATATTATGCCATTATATTAATAAATGAACGAGATTTGCATAGTTAGATTGGCTTGTAGGCCACCTAAGTCTAACAATCTCCCACTTGGACTAAAGCCAATCACCTTTATACAGTAAGCCTATAGACTCTAGGTGACGCTCAAACACAATTTGAGCCAACGGCTTTGTAAGTGGATCTGCTACATTGTCGACAGATGGAACTCTTTCCACCACTACATCTCCTCTAGATATGATCTCCCTGATAAGATGAAAGCGCCTCAGAATATCCTTCGATTTCTGATGAGACCGCGGCTCTTTCACTTGTGCAATGGTCCCATTGTTGTCGCACAACAGCGGAACATGATCAAAGGGAACTATGTCAAGGTCGGTGATGAACTTCTTCAACCACACTACATCCTTCAAAGCTTCAGCTGCAGCGATGTGCTCAGCTTCAGTCGTCGAATCTGCAATGGTTGCTTGCTTAGAACTCTTCCAGCACACTGCTCCTCCGTTCAATGTAAACACAAATCTAGTTGTAGAGTTGCTTTTATCTGGATCTGACTGGAAACTCGAGTCAGTAAAGCCTCGCAGTTTCAAGTCACCTCTTCCATAGACAAGAAACATATCCTTAATTCTTCTCAAGTACATAAGGATACATTTCACTGCCTTCCAGTACTCTTTCCCTAGATCAGCCTGAAATCTGCTCATAACATTTAGATCAAATGCTACATCAGGCTTTGTACATAGCATTCTCTCTCTAAGTACCAAGAGCGAATGATTCCTTATTGACACACAATTCCCTTCGACGGTATTCCGCTATACCCAATCCAAAGCACAAAAGTCCGCCGACAAGGTGTCCTTGGTGTCTCAAGTCTGAGGACCATCCACGCAACTGCGACAATAAAATCAAGCTGGTTGACAGTGAGGTACAATACCATCCAGCGATTCAGTCAGATCAGTTCAGTGAACTCATTCTCCAATGAGCACCTACAGATTCGCCTTAGTGTCTCCACACAAGTGACTTATGAGATTAGTCACCCTCATCATATGAGCAGGAGTAATCTGTACTAGTCTAACCGGATATCCGATGTCTTTCTCAGATATCCTCCGACTATGAACGATTAAGAATATGTGTGTTTAAGTGATTAGTCTCATTAGTATGATCTCATCATAATCTGATCACTATCGCACATATTCACGGACTTCATTATGAGACGATAATTAATGCGATTTACACATAATAAATATTATGCCATTATATATTAATCAATGAACGAGATTTACATAGTCAGATTGGCTTGTAGGCCACCTAAGATTAACAATCTCCCACTTGGACTAACAATCTCCCACTTGGACTGACAGTCTCAAATCCAGTTGTGTACAAGGACTGGATTTCTGAGTTCATGGCTTCTCGCCATTTTCCGGCTTCTGGGCCTTCTATGGCCTCCTAGTAGGTTTTAGGATCATCATCCTCATTATATTCTACCTTAGACTCACCTTCAGCGATATGTCCCACATATCGTTCGGGTAGTCTAGGTAATCTACCAGATCTACGAGGCTCATGTATGTGTACTTGAACATATTCAAGAATTGATATATTATGTGATGATAATGCAGCTGTTTGGGGATCTGGAACCTCTTCCAGTACTATTTTACTCCCACTGTCCTCCTGGAGAAGGTATTCCTCTTCTAGGAAGACAGCTTTCCTGGCGACAAACACCTTTTGTTCACCAAGATGGTAAAAATAGTATCCAAAGGTTTCCTTTGGATATCCCACAAACCTGCATTTATCAGTTCATGATTCCAGCTTGTCTAGATCATGCCTCTTTATATGAGCAGGACTACCCCAGACTTTAACATGTTTAAATTCTGATTTCCTGCCTTTCTATATCTCATATGGAGTAGAGGCCACAGACTTGCTGAGTACTCTGTTCAGTAGGTATGTTGCTGACTCTAGAGCATACCCCCAGATGGACACTGTGATAGAATTGGGTGGCCTCAAAGCCAATCATTGTACATTCTAGTTCAAATTATTAATAAAGGCAATCATTTCTTCATTTATAGTTCTCGCAAATTAACTATCATAATGAAGGTTCGTAGACAAATGTATGGGATATTGAATCATGATGAGATCATGATAGTGAGATCAATATCCTCAGTCACTTGTCTTAAACAGTTCTCAATCATAGGATATTTGAGATGGACATTAAATATCCGATAAGATCGACACAAGTTATGTCTGCTCATGTGATGAGGGTGAATGATCTCACATTCACTCGTGTGGTGACACTAAGACAAACATGTGGGTGCTCATTAGAGAATGAGTTCACTGAACAGACCCAAATAAGAATTCCTGGATGGTAATTATACCTATTAGTCAACCAGGGAATTCAATCGTTGCAGTAGCACAGTTGGTCCTTTGACCTGAGTCACCAATGATACCTTGTTTGTGGACCATTGTATCTTGATTTTCTGACTTGCGGACTTTAACCATTAAGTCCACGATAGTCGGTCTTTCAGATACAGTGGAAAGCTTGCGAAGGTAATTGAGTGAACAACAAGGGATCACTCACTCTTGGTATAAGACTGGAGAGAGAATGTCCTATGGATGTGTACACAGAGATCCCTAGCCATGGTCAAATGAAAGAGATGTCTTTCTAGATATTAACTGAGTACTGGAATCCATCTGGATAATGCGATAGAGGGTTTGACTATAAAACCATACCCTTGCGTTATGGGGACATTGCATGAGTGAAGGATTTTATCTGTGCAGTATCTGCAGACGGAAAGGTTCAATTGAAGGGAACAATATCCTTTATGTCTTCTGGGATCATGAGGTAGTGTTTGGTGCTATTCATGATCAGAAGGCCAAGTGAATTAATCATCAGATGATAATTCACTTGTTTATTAAATTAATCATTTAACATATGATGTTTAAATGTTAATTAATAAATATTAAACTCTAGAATCAGTTCTAAGTTTAATGGGCCTGAAATCGGACTGATATATGGGCCTAGAGGGTCACACACATAAGAGTTCTCGTCAGACGGTGAGAGACGTTAAATTTCATGCTTATCTGGGTTTTTATGAAAAGCCGCAGGATAAACATGAAGATCTAATGGAGATTTATCCAAGGCCAAACTCTTGGATAATTATGAGGATTAATCATTGTGCTTATCCTTATTTCTATATAAGGAGGCCAAGGGGGAGGGGTAAAAAGTTAGTTGGACGAATTTTACACCCCAGATTCTCTATCTCCTCTCTCTCTCTCCTTCTCTCTCTCTCTTGGAGTAGATCTGTCTCTCTCCGCGCATGGTGGATTTGAGATCTGGTCGGAGCACTCAAGTCGAGGAGGAAATCGCATCTGCAGCGGGAGCTCATGTGGATACCTCTAGAGATCGTGCGCGCGCGCGATTACAGAGTCGGAATCATCCACGGGAAATTCGAAACCCCGCAAAGGTGAAGAACCGTTCTTCCCGCGATTATTTTATTGTCCATTTTACGATCCCAGCAGCCGATACATAGGAATCGTTTTTATTCTCCGCTGCGTTCTAGGCGATTCCTTACACACTGGCAATCCCGAAAAGCTCATCATGGATCGTACCATGTCCAACAAGGTGCGATTCCTCCTTTCTGATACACCATTCATCTATGGTGTATATGGAGGGGTTAGCTAAAAAAGGATACCATTATCCTTTAAGAATTGTGTGAAATTTGTACTCAAGTATTCTCCTCCTCGATCTGATCGAAGAGCTTTAATACTCTTTCATAACTACTTCTCTACCTCATTCTTGAACTCCTTGAACTTCTCAAATGCTTCCGACTTGTACTTCATTAAGTACACATAGCCGAATTTTGAGAAGTCATCGGTGAACGTGATGAAGTATGAAAAGCCACATTTGGCTTGGGTGGACATTGGACCACATACATCCAAATGTATTAGTTCCATAATGTCCTTGGCACGTTCTCCAAGTCCAGTAAATGGAAATTTTGCCATCTTTCCCATAAGGCAGGATTCACATGTCCCAAACGATTCATAATCGAATGTTGTTAAGTAACCATACTTGTGCGACTTTTGCAACTTGCTTTCACCAATATGACCAAGTCTACAATGCCACATGTAGGCTTGGTTTACACAATTCTTACTCTTCTTAAAAGTATTATCAATGTGAAGATTTTAATAAGAAACATCTAACAGATATAGACCGTTGACTAAAGATGTCGAAGCTATTGATTTATTACCATAATAAATCGAACAACTTCTGTTCTCAATAGACAACCTATATACCATCTTGTCCAAACAAGATCATGATATGATGTTCTTTATTATGCTAAGAACATAATAACAATCTTCCAATGATAAGACGTCTCCCGATGGAACCATGAGGTTTGCTGTCCCTACATCAATCGCCGCAACTTTTGCGCCGTTTCCTAGCCTTAATTCCATCTCGCCTTTTCTCAGCTTACGCTTACTTGTCAGCATCTGCACATCATGACAAATATGAGAAGCACATCCGGTATCCAATACCCAAAATGTGGAATCTCTAACTGACAAATTGATATCTATCATATAGATATCTGAAGCTTCAGACAGTTATACCTTTCCATGATCTTTATCGTTGAGGAAATCCATGCAGTTTCTCTTCCAGTGACCCTGCTGCTTACAGTAAAAGCAGTCACCTTTTACTACTCATTTGTCTTTGTCCTTCGATCTTTTATCGTCAGCTATCATCTTTACGTCAAGGGCATCTAATGCCGGTTCAGCAGAAGGATCAGCTCCAAGGACACAGGCAATGTGCTCAGATGTGAAGACACTCTTCAGGTTTCTGAGCTCATCCGAGTAGTTCAGGCTAGTCATAAGTTTGACATGAAGTATGCCACGGAGTAGGTTATTCGATGACATAATTCCCTACAGGAGATAAGTGAAATCTATTCAACAGATGTTCAATTATTAATTTTTTAAAAAAGACATGCTCTTTTGTTCAAGTTTCAACTCCCACTAATTTTCGACGGTTTGTATAACCCTCAACTACAGAGAACGGGAGACGCCGACAGTCTCTTAGTGGGGATCAGAATCTCAATAACTTGCAATACAGCCTTGTGGATAGTACAACAAACTCTAATACAATCAAAGAGCACCTAACTTATGGGACTTGCAACTCCTTGCAATATCTGATCATAGCTTCGGTCCCCAAAGGTTTAATGGCCTTGTGGATAGCACAACAAGCTACTAATTCTGGTCTAAGCTAACCATCGTTACGCGACGAGCATAGATTTGCATGCAGCCCTTATGGATAGCACAACAAAGCTACATGGTTCCTCTACCCCGATCATATAGGCATCTAATGCAATAGCCACAGTTTCTCCTCCCAATTAAACAGGCCTTGTGGATAGCACAACAAACCTGCCTAAAGTGATTTGAATCTTATGACTATAACGATGGTGGACCACGCGGTAAGTTCTTAACTACTCGCGTTACGGCTTAGAGTTTATATGAGGGTATTTAGATAACCTTTATCTTGGTCTCTCCTAGGTGATAGTATATAAACATATCGTATATATTTACTAAATACTATACCTGCTTTGATTCACAATCAAACATTAAAAACAATGCATCACATACATGTCTAGTGTGGTAATGGATAGCACAGTGGGTTTGACTGGAGCCAACAATCAAACGCACACACAATTCTAATATAACATTTACATTAGAGAATCAGCAAACACACAAGCAAAGGATTTGCATCGCACCGCCTTCCTGGTTGCATCTGTGGATCGTCCACGCTCCTTCCTCGATTGTCTCGATCAGATTACATTTAAATCTAAATTTACATGTAATTTTAAGAAGGCCTTCTAGCGAGTACAAGAGAGAGGGAGGTAGAAGTACATCAGAGTTTTAGAGAGAGAGAGAGGTACGCAGACCTCTATTTATTAACAATTAATAAATATCCAACAAACATCCATGATCCACACAATCCATTTATCAAATGAATAATTAAAAGTGCATATCCATGACCACAGTGCGCTTTAAACATCTCGCACAAGATAAGCGCATCACATGGCTAAATTAAAAAGGTTTCGAAATTAAATAATTTTGGCTTTCCGAAAGCTGGGTTCCAATCAAAATTGGTATTTGAATTTCGAAAACTCATTTTATTAACTTAACATGTAATTAAATCAAAATTTAAAAGCATTAAATACACCTCACATGTGCACACACTCCAAATTAATAATTTTCATATTATTCCATGCAAATTAAAACACTTCTAATAATCAATCTAACAATTAGATTAAAACCCCATTAATAATCTAACAATTAGACTATTAATACTAATCTAACTCTTAGACTAGTCCAATAAGGTTAAATAATAATTTAACACTTAAATTAATAATTAATTATTAATTACTAACCTAATACTTAGATTAGTCAGTTAATGTTAATTATTAATTTAACTCTTAAACCAATAATTAACACTAACTAATTAATAATTAATTAAACTAACTTTTAGATTAAATAATTAAAGTTATTATTAATTTAACTATTTAATTAATAACAACAATAATTAATTAGGGATTACTAATTTAACATTTAAATTAGTCATTGAATTAATTATTAATTTAACTCTTAAATTAATAACTAACTCATTAATTAATAATTGTAAGATTTAATAATTAATAATTTAACATTTAAATTATTAACTATTAATCACTAATCTAACTTTTAGATTACTTAAATAAAGATTAAATATTAATTTAATAATTAACTTTAATCAATATTCACCAATCATTAATTAACTAATGATTCAAAATCATTAATGCCCACTTAAATAAGATAGAATAATAATTTAAATTTTATAAAACAATTTTAATTTTAAATTAAAATTCAATCAGACTCAAATGGGCTAATTGGGGTTTTAAAAGGGGTTTAAATTGGGGTTTAATAGGGGTTTTAATTTAAATTTAAAGGGGGAAAGATGGCCCAGCCAGCATGCTGAGCCAGCGCTCGGTCAAGGTCCGAACCAGGACAATCCTGGCTCAGCCCGAGCCTTCCTGGCTCAACCAGGGCCCAACTGTTAACTAGAGCCCGGCCCAACATGGGCCCGAACCCCCGGCCGGCTCAGCCCCGGCTCGAGCCCCGCCCGGCCCAACACCTGGACTGGCTTCCTTCTCCAACCCGACGAACCCCAGTAGACGCAGGAAACCCTAGTTGCAGGTTTCAGGCCCGGCGGCGTCGCCCCTCCAGTGGCCGCCCTGGACAGCGGCGTCGGTCCCGCCGGCAACCCCTCCGGTGCCGGCGGGATCCCCGGAGAAGCCCCAAAGCATGCAAAAAACCCCACCAAAATCTGGTTCCCACGCAGTAAAGGGAGGAAAAAGGGCTTGATTTAGTGAGCCTCCAAGGCCACCCCGGAGCCGGCAATGACTCCCACTGGACAGTGGTGACTATCCATTGGGGATCCAGAGTACCGGTTCGCCATCCCAATGCTTGGGAAGCAAGCACGGACTTGCCGAAAACCCCCAAATCATCATCTCATGAAGAACTCTAAAATATCCCCAAAAATTCAATTTTGCAGAAATAAAAATAATCAGATTATTCTTAAATATCTGTGTTCATCTCATGAACACGGATCCAGCAAACAGATCGAATTCGCACATGGAATAATGCATGAAAACATTAAATTTGGAGACCGAAACAGGACGAAAAACAGCAGAACCTTACCACTGTTGTGTTCTCGGGGTTCTCCGGATCGCTCACGCAGCGGAAAATAAAATAAAAACAGCAATCCGTTTTTCCCGTTCGAATAAATGACATCCCGATAATCGGATTCGAATCGGCAACCTTTCGGTTCCGTCGGTGCGACACCGCAAGCCGCGCAAGCGCCCAGCCTCCAGCGGAGTCCACGCGATCTTCCTCGCGACGGAAATCCTCGCGTTCCTGGTTCTTCGCAGCCCACGAAACCTCCGCCGGTCGCCGCAACGCGCGGATGATTTTCCGTCGGAGAAGCGGCAGAGCATATCCGGATATGTCTGGGATGCCAGAGAGAGAGAAACAGAGGAGGGGGCGGCTAGGGTTAACAGCAGCTTGGCATGCTCAGCTTGTTCGCTATGTTTTATACTAACCACGCGGTTTTTCATAAAAACCCCAGGTTTATATAAAACCCACTTATTTATCCATCGCCTTGAGAATCATTTACGTGTGACCCTCTAGGCCCAATTACCGGTCCGGTTAATAGCCCAATAAGCCCAGTGACTCCTCACTAGCTTTATTAATCAATTAATAACTCTTTATTAATTAATTAATCAATCGAATTGATGTCGCACATCAAATTCGACCAGGCGTCCGATTACGTTGGGTGCCAAGCAACACCGCGTGAACTCGGAAGGTATCGGGGTTAAATAACCAACTCTTGGAACCTTTTCGCCAACAGTTACCGCGTGGATATAATCCTTCATTCGTACAATGCTCTCAAGTCAACTCAGGGTATCGCGTGTTGTCAAACGCTAACCGGTCGATTCACTTGGATTGGATGCCGCAGATGAATATCGGAAAACTCTTTTCCCAATATTATCGTCCGCCCTGACCAGGGACTTCCGCGCATCCTTCTTAGAGCATTCTCTCTCTAAGTACCGAGAGCGAATGATTCCTTATTGACACACAATTCCCTTCGACAGTATTCCGCTGTACCCAATCCTTAGTTGTTTAGAATCCCGTGGTTAAAGATTTATAAACCAAGGTCAAAGCACAGAAGTCCACCGACAAGGTGTCCTTGGTGTCTCAGGTCTGAGGACCATCCACGCAACTGCGACAATAGAATCAAGCTGGTTGACAGTGAGGTACAATACCATCCAACGATTCAGTCGGGTCAGTTTAGTGAACTCATTCTCCAATGAGCACCCACAGATTCGCCTTAGTGTTTCCACACAAGTGACTTATGAGATCAGTCACCTCATCATATGAGCAGGAGTAATCTGTACTAGTCTAACTGGATATCCAATGTCCTTCTCGGATATCTTCCGACTATGAACAATTAAGAATATGTGTGTTTAAGTGATCAGTCTCATTAGTATGATCTCATGATAATCTGATCACTATCGCACATATTCACGGACTTCATTATGAGACAATAATTAATGCGATTTACACATAATGAATATTATGCCATTATATTAATTAATGAACGAGATTTACATAGTCAGATTGGCTTGTAGGCCACCTAAGACTAACAAATCCTGCCCGAGCGGCCCGCGCAATGGGGTACATCCGGACAGGTAGTATGAGGGTTCTTCGATGAAGATTTGAGAGGAAGAGGTTGCCAAATCGGCGTTTTTTTGGGACATTTTGGGTATTAAACATGAAACAAGAATGAATTTGGAAAGGGGGATGATCATGAAGAGGAATAAGTGGGACCATTGCCAGGGGATTAGGGGGATCATATAATAATATGTCCCAGAAAAGATCATAGATCCTCTCTAGATCTAGAGGAATCCGAGAAAGAAGGTCTCGTGGAGACAGAGTGCTGATGATGGGAGGAGCCCGAGGTATGTCTTCAGTGATGACCCTCGACTACACCGGGGTTAGGAGCATAGTACGAAACAGGGTGTGGAGGGAAAAAACATGCGAGGGATAAGTAGCCCTCCAGAGATGATCTATTGTTAAACTAGTTTCATAGGGGTCATCTGGCTCCCCTTTATCTGTTTCCTCACTCAGCAAAATCCTTTTGTAAAATATGCCCCAATCCCTTCTATCAGTTCATCAATCAATGGTGGCCACTGTGGCTCGGTAGGATGCTACAATAGTCTGTTCAATGCTATGTATAGGTCCCAAGTATCAAACCAGCGGTACCACTCACATTCAGGATCATGGAACTTCCTCCTCTTCATCGGCCGCAGAGCCTTTAAGGATTTGTATCTCAACAATGGTGAGCATTGTCTAGCCAATTCTCTTCCATAAATGTCTTGCAGATCAAAGTGGTAAGTTATTATCATAGTGTTATCATTATCATGTCGGATCACGGGCCCTTTTACAAAATGGGTAGACAAGGTCCAAGTAAGAGGATCCCGTTTTTTCTTACACTGTAAGGACTGAGGTTTCGGGTTCGGTTTTCGGGTCGGTTTCGTGCCGGATCCCCTGGGTCGGACCTTGCGGGGTCTGGAGAATTTCCTCTGAATGGCGTCGGAGGATCACGACGCCTTTCAAACGGCGTCTTTATAGGTGGACGCCATTTAGGCGAATTGCTGTTGTGCCACGTGGGTGCCACGTGGGCGGATTTCGGGCCGCGAGAGTACGGCCCCTGTCTTGTCGTCTGAACGGCGTCCATGATGGACGACGCGATTCAGACTGCCACCCTGCGATGTCAGTGTACGGTGCCTGTCATGTCAGCTGAATGGCGTCCATGGTGGTCGACGCGTTTCAGACAGCTGTCAGTACGGCCCGTCCTGTCATCTGATAGGCGTCCTTCTCGCTCGACGCGTTTTAGGTAGTTTCTGATGACCCCCGCGAGCCCTCCTTTCTTTCCCTCATTTCTCACCTCTCACTCTCTCTCCTCTCCCTCTCCGCCTCCTCCGATCCCACTCTCCGCCATTCCCTTTCTCTTCTTCCTCTCCCACCACTCCAACGCCTCCCTACCTCTCACCTCTGCCACCACCACTTCCTTCGCGGCGTTCCATTCTCCGGACGGCGGCCGACGTCCCGGCGGAGTGGCGACGTTCTCGGGGGTACCGGCGGCGGTCTGCGGCGCGGCGGTTGGGCGACACGGAGCCAGGAGGAGTTCAAGTATCCGGTAGGGGGACGAACCTTGTATGTGTTGCTCGTGCTTTCCTAGGCGTGTTTTGATGTGTTTTGGGCTAGATTGAGCATGTTTAGGGGGTGTTCTTGTGGGTATGGCCGCGTTTGTAAATGGGGTTTCGTAGTATATTTGTGGTGGATCAACTGCTCTTCCTCCCCCTTTCCGTTTTGGGGCTTTTCGGGGCATTTGGGGTTAAGGGAGAAACCCTCGGTTCGAACCAGAGAACCAGGTTTCTGGCGCTAAACGGCGTCGTGCCTGGTCGACGCCTTTTAGAAGGACGTCGGGGCAGTACGACGCGTTTTAGGGCAGAAACCTCCCATGTTCGAGGTTTAACAGGCTAGGGGTTCTGGCGCTAAATGACGTCATGGGTGGTCGACGCCTTTCAGAAGGACGTCGAGCCACCATGACGCCATTTAGGCAGGAAATCACCCCGACTGAGGGTCCATCAGCTCGGGATTCTGGGACTAAAAGACGTCATGGGCGGGCGACGCGATTTAAATGGCGTCGGGAGACCATGACGCCTTTTAAGGCAGAAATCCCTTGGGTACTGTTTTTCTGAAATTCTAGATTTATCAACTGATTGGCGTCGTAGGATGTCGACGCGTTTCAAAAGGCGACCACTTGGGTCGACGCCTTTTAGGCCAGATTTCCGTGGCCTCTGTTTTATGAACCAGTTTAGGGAGACTGAATGGCGTCGGCCTTGGGCGACGCGATTCAGGGCAGAACAACACTAATTCATGCCAGTAAAACGTGTTCATACTGCTAGATGGTTAGTTAGTGCATGCCTTAGTGTACTCGGATTCTTCATGACCGGATGGCACTGTGTTGTGTGCCATGCGATCGCGGGCTTTTCACGTGACCGGATCGTACTGTGCCGGGTTTTGGTGGTTTTGTGTTACTGTGGACCTGGAGTGACATTGTAGCGCTTTATCACCCTGTGCTGGTGGGGGCGTGAGCACAGCGCCGGTGGGGGCGTGGGCGGGGTGACGCCTAGTGAGAGAGGGTCACCTGGTGAACCCCGGGGTCAGCTAGTACCGGTGTCGGAGTGGTACATTCGGAGAGTCACTCATGCTGAGGGAAGGAGTAACCACCTGAGCCAGTTGGGCCGGAGTAGCCAGCGTGCTATCCGAGGGGTTACTGTTTGGTCTCAGCGGGTCGGTGTTTCCCACTTTCGCTTGTGTGGACGGTGTTTCCTACTTACTGCTGTGTGGTTGGTGTGTTTCCCACTTTCGGAGGCGTGGTTGGCGTGTTTTGTCGAGACGCAAGTTGTAGGCTTCTTGATAGAATGATTTTAGAAATATGCACGTTACATTTCGAATGCATATGGTTCATATTGAGATTTTAGGAGTAGTGTGCTACAGCTTTACTTGCCTTATTACCCGTACCTTTGTCACTGCACTTGTGGGTGTGTGTGTGGGAGGCAGGGGATCGGATGATCCCTACTGAGCCCAATTCTGGTGTGGCTCACTCCCTGCGTTTTCAGGTGTGGTCCTTGTGGCGTGTGGCGGCGCGTGGCGTTCTCCTTGGTGTGCGGACCAGCAACTATCTTAGTTTCCGGGGTATGCCCCGACGTTGTTGTACTTTATTTCTGCATGTACTTAATTAATCTGTTGGACATGTAATTATTGTTGGACTGTGTACGGACATTATTATTTTACTTCCTGCGCACTGTACCCCTTGTAGTCCGTGTGAATGTTATATTTAATCTTGTTTAACGCTTACTCCTCCAGATGTGCGAATAAGATCCTGGTATGAACCTACAGTTAATGGGCCGACATCCATTTAGTGACCGGGTCTCCGGTCATGGGATGGCGGGTCGTTACATACACAGTGTAACCATTATCTTCCATATTTTGTGATCATCTTCTTCCCCTTGTTGCTAGACAATTGGGTGTCTTATTTTCTCGGGCTTGTAACCTAGGCCATTCCCAGGTATCCTTCTGTCATCTTTTACTGGCTTAATTCTGCCCTGCAGTTGTGCCCCCGAACCTTTTTCAGGCTGGTACCCAGTTTTCATCATGATATTCCATCCAGGGGTACTCATGAACTTCCCCCTCTTTACAGTATCAATCGGGTAGGATGAAGGAATGGTGTCTTTCAATGGGTCAGCCGATGGTAGATAAGTCTGTAGCATGGACAGGATGGGTCGTTCCACGGGCGTAGAGACTAGAATTGAATTTGTATTTAACGAGTAAGCAGCAGCAAGAATAGGCATACTCATGACCTTGATGACTCGTCCTTTAAAGGAAAATTTTAAGGCACTGATGGTTTGTGGATGGTATAGATTCAAGTAGCTTGATGTAAGGATGGCCGAGTATCCCTTTCAGTGAAGGGTCAATCTACAGAATGTGGAATTTGTTAGTTTTAGGTGGCCTACAAGCCAATCTAACTATATAAATCTCGTTCATTTATTAATATAATATCATAATATTCATTATGTGTAAATCGCATTAATTATCGTTTCATAATGAAGTCCGTGAATATGTGCTATAGTGATCAGATTATGATGAGAGACTGATCACTTAAACACACACATTCTTAATCGTTCCTAGTCGGAGGATATCCGAGAAGGACATCGGATATCCGGTTAGACTAGTGCATATTACTCCTGTAACGACCCGCCACCCTATAATCGGGGATCCAATTACTAAATGGGTACCGAATCATTAATTTGGAACCGAACCAGGATCTAAGTAAGTCTGGGAAATAAATAATAAACTAAACTAAACATTCACATCGCATTGAATTGAGATGAAAGTGCAGGAATTTAAAATTATTACAATGCGACTCGATACGGCAAATAATTACATACTCCAGCTGAAAAGAAATAATTAAACATACAGGCCAGAAGTAAATAACAACTACATCGGGGCATACCCCGGAACAACCGCTGAAGGCGCTCTACATACGGCCGCACACGCCGCTCTAGGTCTGCTGGGAGTCCTCACCTGAAAACCGCAGGGGGGTGAGTCTCAAGACAAGACTCAGTAGGGATCCTTCGATCCCCACTACCCACGCACACACCCACAAGTGTAAGGTACAGCCAACGGTAAGGTAACAAGCACAGTAGTAAGTACAATTCCTAAGTCTCAACGTGAAATCACATGCAATCGAACTGTATTAAACATGCATATTTCTAAACCAGCCGATTAGGGAACCAATAACTGCCGTCTCGATAGAACACACCAACCACACAAACAACGGTGGGAAAAACCTCGACCCGCTGAGACCAAGCAGTAACCCCTCGGATAGCACTCTAGCTACTCCGGCCCAACCGGCTCAGGTGGTTACTCCTTCCCTCAGCATGAGTGACTCTCCGAATATACCACTCCGACACCGGTACTAGCTGACCCCGGGGTTCACCAGGTGACCCTCTCTCACTAGGCGTCACCCCGCCCACGCCCCCACCGGCGCTGTGCTCACGCCCCCACCAGCACAGGGTGATAAAGCGCTACAATGTCACTCCAGGTCCACAGTAATATAAAACCCAGCACAGTACGATCCGGTCACGTGAAAAGTCCGCGATCGCCCAACACACAAGGTAGTACCATCCGGTCATAAAGAATTCATTTCTATCGAGTACACTAAAACATGCACTAACCAACTATCTAGCAGTATGAACGCATTTTACTGGCATGAATTAGTGTGGTTCTGTCTTGAATCGCGTCGCCCAAGGCCGACGCCATTCAAGCTCCATGTACTAGTTTAAGTAAAACACTGCCTTCAGAATCAGGCCTAAAAGGCGTCGACATCAGTAGTCGCCTTTTGAAAGGCGTCGACATCCTCAGACGTCAATTAGCACAGAAATCCAGGAATTCCAGAAAACATAAATCAGGGGATTTCTGCCTTAAAAGGCGTCATGGCTACCCGACGCTTATTCAAATAGCGTCACCCACCCATGACGTCTTTTAGTCTCAAAATCCCTGAACTGGCAGATTCTCAGTAAGGCGATTCCTGTCTAAAAGGCGTCGTGATGGTCCGACGCCCTTCAAAAAGGCGTCGCCCATGCACGACGTCTTTCAATCCCAGGAACCAGAGTCTGCATAAGCCCGAGGGATCCCTTCCCAACCCCAACAACCCCAAAATCACCCAAAAACGGAGGAGAAAGAGGGGCAATCCAATCCACAAGAAATCACATTCATAGAAATCCCCCATATCATCAAGAAGAACTCCTAAACATGCTTATTCTACTCCCCAAAACCAAAGATCCATAACTTGCTCAAACGGAGGAAAACATGGTTTAAACACAATACTATGGGAACCGTCACCCTACCGGATACTTGAACGCCTCCGAGCTTCAAGCCGTCCACCCGTCTCGCCCCATGCCGCCGCCGGTACCGCCGTGGTCGTCCTTACTTCACCGTGACGTCGGCCGCCATCCGGAGAGTAAAACGCCGCAGTGGAAGTGGAGGTGGTACTGGTAGGAGCTAGGTAGAGGATGGAGTGGAGGGAGAGATGAAATGGTGGGAGGAAAAGAGGGAGGAGGAGGAATCGCCGCCGAGTTCGCCGGAAGGGAAGGTGAGAAAGAAAGAAGGAAGAAAAGTGAGGGAAAGAAGGAGGGCTCGCGGGGTTAACCAGAGACTGGCTAAAACGCGTCGACATCTACGGACGCCTATCAGGTGACGTGACGGCTGCTCTGACAAGACTCTGAAACGCGTCGTTCGAGGCAGACGCCGTTCAGATGACTTGTCAGGGCCGTACTCTGACAATCCCAGAGTCGCAGTCTGAAAGGCGTCGACACACGTGGACGCCGTTCAGGCGATACGACAGGGCCGTACTCTCGCGGCCCGAAGCCAGCCCACATGGCACCCACGTGGCAGAACCTGAAACGCGTCTGCAACGGTGGACGCCGTTCAAAACACGTCTCGAGGTCCTGACGCGAATCGTCACAGAACCTCGGCCCCCCACTAGGGCCAGAACTACAGGGTCCGACCCCGAAAACCGGATCCGAAAGTCTCGATCCTTACAACTCCTGCTCATATGATGAGGGTGACTGATCTCATAAGTCACTTGTGTAGAGACACTAAGGCGAATCTGTAGGTGCTCATTGGAGAATGAGTTCACTGAACTGATCCGACTGAATCGCTGGATGGTATTGTACCTCACTGTCAACCAGCTTGATTCTATTGTCATAGTTGCGTGGATTGTCCTCGGACCTGAGACACCAAGGACACCTTGTCGGTGGACTTCTGTGCTTTGACCTTAGTTTACAAATCTCTAGCCACGGGATTCTAAAACGTCAAGGATTGGGTACAGTGGAATACGGACGAAGGGAATTGTGTGTCAATAACGAATCATTCGCTCTCGATACTTAGAGAGAGAATGCTCTAGGAAGGATGCGCGGAAGTCCCTGGCCAGGGCGGATGATAATATCGGGAAAGGAGTTTTCCAATATTTATCAGCAGCATCCAATCCAAGTGAGTCGACCGGTTAGGGTTTGACAGCACGCCATTCCCTGAGTTGACTCGAGAGCGTTGTACGAATGAAGGATTATATCCACGCGGTAACTGTCGGCGGAAAGGTTCCAAGAGTGGGTTGCTTAACCCCGATACCTTCTGAGTTCACACGGTATTGCTTGGCACCCAACGTGATCGGAGGCCCGGTAAAATTCGATGTGCGACATCAATTCGATTGATTAATTAATTAATAAAGGATTATTAATTGATTAATAAAGCCAATGAGGAGTCACTGGGCTTGTTGGGCCATTAACTGGAGTGGTAATTGGGCCTAGAGGGTCACACGCAAATGATTCTCAAGGCGATGGATAAGTAAGTGGGTTTTATACAAACCGGGGGTTTTTATGAAAAATCGCACGGTTAGTATAAAACATAGTGAACAGGCTGAGCAGGCCAAGCTGCTGCTAACCCTACCGCCCCTCCTCTGTTTCTCTCTCTCTCTGGCGTCCAGACAAATCCAGATCTGCTCTGCCGCTTCTCCGAATCTCGTTCGACGGGAAATCGTCCGCACGTTGCGGCGTTCGTTACGGCAACCGGCGGAGGTTTCGTGGGCTGCGAAGAATGAGGAACGTGAGGATATCCATCCCGAGGAGGATCGCGTGGACTTCGCTAGAGGCCGAGCCCTTGCCCGGCTTGCGGTGTCGCACCAACGGAACCGAACGGTTGCGGATTCGAATCCGCACACGGTGAGAACCGATAATCCGATTATCATGTTTTTAGATTTTTCGAAACAGGAACGGATCTCCGTTTTTATTTTATTTTCCGCTGTGCTTGAGATCCGGAGAAACTCGAGAACCCAACAGTGGTATCAGAGCCATGTTCCACTGTTTCTCGCCCCATTTCGGTCTCCGATTTAGTGATTCCGTGCATTATTCCATGTACGAATTCGATTAATTGCTGAATCGATATCCATCCCGAGGAGGATCGCGTGGACTTCGCTAGAGGCCGAGCCCTTGCCCGGCTTGCGGTGTCGCACCAACGGAACCGAACGGTTGCGGATTCGAATCCGCACACGGTGAGAACCGATAATCCGATTATCATGTTTTTAGATTTTTCGAAACAGGAACGGATCTCCGTTTTTATTTTATTTTCCGCTGTGCTTGAGATCCGGAGAAACTCGAGAACCCAACAGTGGTATCAGAGCCATGTTCCACTGTTTCTCGCCCCATTTCGGTCTCCGATTTAGTGATTCCGTGCATTATTCCATGTACGAATTCGATTAATTGCTGAATCCTTATTCATGTGATGAATATAATATAATATGATTATTATTATTCTGCAATTTCTCGAAATTTTTTTTTGGGTTTTCGTGTTCTTCGTGGGACGAAGAACGGCGGGCGTTTCGGCTTCGTTCGATCCTCCCCAAGCATTGGGAAGGCTTGACCGGTGCCCTGGATCCTTGGAGAAGGATCATCGGTCAACCCCGTACCCGTAGCCGACGTCGGAGAGACCCCAAGTGGCGGCCGGATTAAAGGATCCCTTATTGTTCTTCCCACGGGTTTTATGAAAACTGAAAACCAGATTTTAGGAAGGGTAGAATGGGCTCGGGCCAGCTATCTTTGGGGCTGCCGGCAAGCCCTGCAGACGTCGGAGGAACCAGGTATCCGGCCGCCGGCCATAGGCGCCGCCGTCGGCCAACCCTGCTGAACCCAGCCGCTCGGGCTAGGGTTTTCTGCTGATTCGGGGCTCGGCCGGCAGTGTTAAACGGGCCTCCGGCGGGCCTATCGACACCGGCGGCGTCGCCGGCGCTGGGGGGCGTTGTCGACAGGGCTGGATGACGCCGGAGCCGGCCGCCGGATAGCGTGCTGCAAGCCCCGCCGCCGTGAAGGACCTGCAACTAGGGTTTCTGCTTCTCGAGGGCGGTGGTTCGATTGCAGGCGGGCCGGCTGCTGGGCGGGCCGAACCGGACCGGTCGGGTACGACCTGACCGGCCTAGGGGCGCCCTGAGGGAGGGGCTCGGGCCCTGGCCGAGCCCAGGCTCCACCCTGGCTCGAGCCCGGGCTATGTTGGGCCCGGGCCTGCTTGGCCCTAATGGGTTGGGCCATTTCCCACTTAAAATTTATTAAAACCCCTGTTGTTAATCCCTGTTTAAGTCAAATTGAGCCATTTTGACCCAATTAATATAAAATTAGATTTTAAATTTATATTTCAAAATTGTTTTGAAATTATTATTTTTTATAGTTGAATTGGGTCATTAATGATTTTGGAATCATTTTATTAACAAATTGTTGTTAATAATTATAGTTAGTTATTAATTTAAATGTTAAATTAATAATTAATTTTAAATGATTAATTTAAGAGTTAAATTAATGTTCATTAGTTAATTAGAATTGATTGTTAATTTAAATGTTACATTAACAATTAATTTTAACTAACTAATAGTGGTTTAATTAAGATTTATTAGTTGTTAGTTTAAGAGTTAAACTAATAATTAATTTTAATTCAATAATCTAATTGTTAAATTAGTGGTTAATTGTTAATTAATGTTAAGGATAAGTTTAATAGTTAAATTAATAATTAACATTAATTAATTAACTAGTCTAAGAGTTATATTAGTTATTAATAGTCTAATTGTTAGATTATTAATGGGATTTAATCTAAATGTTAGATTATTAGAATTGTTCTAATTTGCATAGAATAATCTGGAGTTATTAATTCGGAGTGTGTGCACATGTGATGTGTGTTTTGATGCTTTTAAATTTTGATTTAATTGCATGTTAATTTAATTAAAAGTGTTTTCGAAATTCAAATACCAATTTTGATTGGATCCCAGCTTTTTGAAAGTCAAAAATTATTTATTTTGAAAACTCTTTTATTTTAGCCATGTGATGCATTATATCATGTGTGGGATGTTTAAAACACACCATAGTCATGGATATGCACTTATTTAATTATTCATATGATGAATGGATTGTGTGACTCGTGGATGTATGATTATTTATTAATTGTCTCTCTCTCTCATACTATGATGTACTTCTACCTCCCTCTATCTTGTACTCGCCATCAGGTCTTCTTCAATTTACTTGTAATTTTAGAGTTAATGTAATCTGATTGAGGCAACCGAAGAAGGAGCGAAGACGATCCACGACTGCAACCAGGAAGGCGAAAAGATGGAGATCTCTTGCCTATGTGTTTGTAGGTTTATCTAATGTCAATGTTATGTTAGATTGTATGTGCGTTTGACTGTTGGCTCCAGTCAAACCCACTATGCTATCCATGACCACACTAAAGACATGTATGTGATGCATTATTTTCTTTTGATTATGAATCAAAGCAGGTATAGTATTTAGTAAATATATACGATATATTTATATACTATCACCTAGGAGAGACCAAGATAAAAGTTATCTAAATACCCTCAGATAAACTCTAAGTCGTAATGCGAATAGTTAAGAACTTACCGCGTGGTTCACCATCATTATAGTCATAGGATTCGAATCACTTTAGGCACGTTTGTTGTGCTATCCACAAGGCCTGTTTAATTGGGAGGAGAAACTATGGCTATGGCATTAGATGCCTATATGATCGGAGTAGAGGAACCATGTAACTTTGTTGTGCTATCCACAAGGGCTGCATGCAAATTTATGCTTGTCACGTAACGATGGTTAGCTTAGACCAGAGTTAGTGGTTTGTTGTGCTATCCACAAGGCCATTAAATCTCTGGGGACCGAAGCTATGATCAGATAATGCAAGGAGTTGCAAGTCCCATGAGTTGGGTGCTCTTTGATTGTATTACAGTTTGTTGTGCTATCCACAAGGCTGTAGTGCAAGTCATTGAGATTCTGATCCCCACTAGGAGACTGTCGGCGTCTCCCGTTCTGTATAACTGAGGGTAATACAGTCCGACAAAAATTAGTGGGAGTTAAACTTGAACAAAAGACCATGTCTTGTTTTAAATTTTAATAATTGAACATCTGCTAAATCAATTTTACTTATCTCCTGTAGGGAATTATGTCGTCGAATAACCCACTCTGCGGCATACTTGATCCCCTTTTGACTTAATTGAGCTACTCATATTGGCTCAGACAATTGAAGAATGTCTTCAGATCTGAGCAGATTGCCTATACCCTTGATGCTGATCATCCTGCTGAATCGGCATTAGAAGCCTCTGAGACAGAGATGATCGCATATGATAAAAGATCGACGGACAAAGGCAACAGAGTAGTAAAGGGTGACTGCTTCTACTGTAAGCAGTTGTAGACACCGATTTTGGACCACCCTTTTTTGGTCATAAACCCCATCCATCATTAGCCCATCATCACCAAATCCCTCATCTTAGCCATCTCAGCCCACTAATAATTAGGCCCATTAACCAAATCCCGACTCTAGCCACCTTTTTCGTCGAAGGCCAGCCAGCCCGCCTTCCACTTCCCTTCGAAGGCCACCCCTTGCCTTCCACCACCCTTCGAAGGCCAACCGGTCTACCTTCCACCACCCTTCGAAGGCCAGCCAGCCCGCCTTCCACCACCCTTCGAAGGCCACCCCTTTCCTTCCACCACCCTTCGAAGGCCACCCCTTGCCTTCCACCCCCTTCGACGGCCAACCGGGCCGCCTTCCACCACTTCGTGGAAGGCCAGCTACCTAGCCTTCCACGGGATTGGAAGGCATGTTGGCTGGCCGTCCACTCCCCTAACTACCACCTTGACCTCATCTTCCCCACGATCTCCTCTACTCGCCGCCCTCACCTCCACTACTCCAATCACTCCCCACTCCGGCGACTGCCGCGCGCACCACCTCCGACCCTTGACCACTTCCTATTGGCTCCAGGATGATTTACGGAGATTTAGACCCCTATTTTCTCCTATTTTCCCTTCACCTATTTAAACCCCCCATGTCCACTCGAGGAGGGGGTTAAGAAGGAGGAGTTTTTCTGGAGGGAACGTTCAGAGAAGGTTGGCAAGTGAGTCGGCCTTGAAGAGTCGAGCAGACAAGGAGTTAGCTTCAAAAGGAATCCTTCGCACCCCAAATGGGCTTGTCTTCTTAACCCTCTTTTACTTTTCTCCTTTTCATTTCATTGCATTCTCACTTTTCATCCATGCCGTAACATTCTCCCTCTCTCACTCTTCTGTCCACTTTTAATACAGCACCTCACTTTTCACACACGAGCACTTATCTGCATGCATGCATCCTAGAATGACTTAGCAATCCTTATTTACCCCCAGAGGTTTCTAACAAAAAACGGGAGGTGGGTGGCCATAACATATGGTCACCTTCCCTCCCCACCACTCATCCGGTGCGTCTCCCTCCGATTTTAATTAGTTTTTTTGTATCTTCATGGATAGATTCTACATATTATAGTGCTAATCGGGTCGTTTTCTGTCTTGTCTTTTCTTTTCATGGATCCTTACCGCATTTCCGCGTGCAGACTGCCGGGCTCTCCTCCTCTGGCCGGCCGGAGGAAGAGAAGGAGAAACCACCATTTCCCGCTCCCTCAGAACGCGATCACTCTACAATCCTGCGGAGCACAAAGACCGTAAGGTAATGCTCCTGGCGATCACACATTTATTTCTAACCCCCTTAAATCGCCACAGTGCTAAGACGAACGGAGAAACCCCCGATCCGAAGCCCTCAGCCGCGGCGGGGGACGTTCCGGGCGCTTACAGCCCTCTGGCGATCACGGTGGGACACCTATAGCCCGTTGCACGCGTCGCGATCAAAGGTAAGAAGGTAAGGACCCGACATATTTTATTTTGAATTAGCAATAGTTCATTTTGATAAAAAAAAAAAAAAGCTGCCAAACGGCCAGGCGACTGGCCGTCCAGCACCCTGGACGGCCACCCTCCTAGCCGTCGCCGACCCTTGGACGGCCATCCCCTGGCCGTCGGCCCCTTGGACGGCCAACCCCTGGCCGTCGGTTCCCCTGGACGGCCAACGACCAGGCCGTCCACTACATTGGACGGCCGGTCTCCTGGCCGTCGTCCCCAGCTTAACGGCCAAATTGTTGGCCGTCCACTGCCTTTGACGGTGAAGCTTCTGGCCGTCCTTCCTGCTTGCTGTTGCTGTTCATGTATGCTGTTCTGTTGATTTGCTATATGTTCTGACCTGCTGTTGTTAAAACTCTGGGTTTTCTGGGGTATTCTCCGCGGGGGTTTTAAGGAAGTGCCGGCATCACACTTCTAGTTACCTCTCCCGCAGGATTTGACTCTCCACCTGAGGATTCCCACTCGGGTGTGACTAGTCTTATTCTGTTGGGAACCTCCGTCAGCCTCCGCGAGCCAGGGATTCCCACTTGGCCGCCGAGCATGTTGTACCTAAAACCACCCCATAGGAACCTCGGGTTTGTGTGAGAGATTAATTAAACCTTTCCATTCACAATTATCCACCTATAGGTGTCACTGAGAGAATTATTTCAAAATTTAAGGACACCTAATTAAACCTTGGTGGAACAAGTTTTGAAAAGTGAAGGGTCGTTAAGGGTTTGAACTTGATTTGTTAGAAACCAACTCTCATAATATATTGTTAACATTTCAAGTTAAATATAAAATCATTTAGGGTCTGTGTTTCATAATGAACCGAGTGTATGTTAACGCTGTGTATGATGACATGGACGAGTTTGGTAACAATGTTATACACAACCCTTTGTTCGAAATTGAAGAGGATCCACAACAGACCTTCATAGGAATGCTCCAAGCATCCAGAGAAGGCCTTCAGAGGAAGGATTCTGATGAATCTTCTACCTCACAGGGAGAAGATGAGCCAGTAATTTCCAGTAGGACATTCCAAAACCCTGGGGAAGATCCGGAACTCATTGCTGTGCTATCACGCTATACTCCGGATCAACTCATCCAGTTGGTTTCCCGTGGCAAAATTCAGGATGTCACTCCTCGGAAAACCCAATTCCAAGGATCTTCTAGCAGACCCCAAGCAAGTCAAGCTATGCCCACTCACACAATCCCACTTAATCCCATCAACCAGGTTACACCTCCCAAGCAGGAGGAGTTCATCTACAAGAACGAGGTTGAGACTTGTGTGCGGCAACTCATGGCCGAAAATCTCAACCTTAGGCAACCTCATTCTCTTTTGAGCTACTGTAAGCTCCCCCCAGCCTACTTTCCACCAGGGTTTAAAGTACCTAAGTACAGGAAGTACGATGGTACTACTGATCCACATCATCATTTATCCGGGTTTCTCATGGATTCCCATCAATGGCTCTTCGGTAGAGTCCTCCTTGTCCACCTTTTCCAGAAGTCTCTCGAGGGAGAGGCCTTGAGATGGTTCTCTTCTCTACCAGCCACTGACCTAATCAACTTTGATATGGTCTCTGAGAGATTTATTACCCACTTCAACCATATGGCAGCCTTGCCCCCTAACTTGTTCGATCTTGTAATGGAAAAAATGAAGTCCGATGAAGACTTCACTCATTTTGCTAATAGGTAGAGAGCTATGGCTTCTAGAGCAGAGGTTGTTATCCCTGAAGCACAAGCAGTCACTATGCTTGTTAACAACGCTACCCCCCAGCTCCGAGCTATTCTCATGCTTAGCGAACTTCAAACATTCGCTCAGCTGTACAACCGAGCTAGGGTAGTTCAGTCCCAAATCCGAGACTCCACTCTGCCTTCGTTCTTTGAGAACAGAAATAGGAACAAGAAAACCACACCAGCTCCTACCACAGAAGGAGTTACCATCAATGAACAGGTCAGCATGCTAGCACAACCAACCAGGGTTCCCAATCCCCATTCTAAGTCTGACACTCAGCCCAATCAGAAGCAATATTCAGTTGTTCCTCCCCCGACTAATTACAGTCGTCCTATGGCTAAGCGAGCATCATATCCACCTCTGCCGGAATCATTGGCAGACATTTTTTATGCCTTGCTAGCTTGTAACGCCATTCAACTCCCACCTCAAAGAGAAGGTGTCCTGCGCAATACGGACACATCCAGGTATTGCCCCTACCATAGGATCACGGGACACACAATCTACAATTGCTTCACCTTCAGGGATTGGGTGTATGACTTGAATGATGAAGGGCGGATAAACTGGGAGGACATGAGAAAAGCCATTGAGGCTTTGAAGGCTAAGAAGGAACTGGGAATTGTGAAGGACCCATTACCTTCTCATCAAGTAGGTCAAGATTCCTCCAGCTCTCAAGGAAAGGTCAACACTCTGATCAAAAACTTGGAGCCCGTAACAGTTCGCAGGGAACAATACTGGAAGTACGAAGGGTCTGGGATAAGACATCAAGATCTCACTTGGTCGCGTGAAACTAAAGGAGTTACTCCAGAAGTCTCCACGTTGTCCCCTAACGAGCCTTTGGTCCTAATCCGGCCCAAAGAGCAACCGGCAACCCTCAAGCCGGTCACTCTCATTCAGATCCCTCCGATCACAGCCGAGGGGCCCACCCTATCTATCTTTTGTCCAACAAGGAACCAGGGTTCGATGACTGGCTTCAATCCCATTAGGTCACCATTGGAAGCAGATCCAATCTCGGTGGGGGTAACGCTCAGGAATCGCATCATTCCTCCAAGCCAACCCTTGGACTCTCAAGGTAACTCAATCCCCACCATGGGGAATGCCCAGTCTGAGTACGACATCCTCCAGCATTTAGAGAAGACCCCCACTAAGATTTCTATCCTCGAGCTTATCCGGAAGTCTCCCACACACAGGGAGACGTTGTTTAATTTCCTACAACAAATCACGGTCAATGAGAATCTTCCTAGTGGTGGAGTCACTAATGCCATCCTCTCAGTCACTCAGACTCCCATGATCTCCTTCCCAGAAAAGGATCTAGCTCCCCCTGAGTGCCGATCCCTTCCTCTGTGCCTAACTGCCATTCTCAATGGTCATTCAGTAGATTCCATTTTACTGGATACCTGTGCCTCTATCAATGTCTGTCCCCTTAAGACCCTCAAAAGGATAGGGATAGACCCAGAGAAGGTTGAGTCTACCTCTATGATGGTCTCAGCTTATGACAATTCCCAGAGACCAGCAGATGGGAAGATCTTCCTGCAACTAGAAATCGGCCCGGTATCCATGATTTCGAAATTCTACATCGATGTTAAGCCCATCTACAATGCTATTCTAGGGAGACCATAGATGGACCAAACCTTGGGGGTATCATCCACCAACCACCAGTGCTACAAGCTCCCGTATAACGGGAAAATTGTGAAAGTCAAAAGCACTCCCTACATTGAGTCATTAGACTCAGTGATAGCAGAACAAATTCCGTCCATGATAACTTCCAGGAAAGGCAAAGAGCATGTTCTTTCATCAGTGAATTCTCACCTAAGGCCTAGGTCTAGCATAGGTTGGCAGCTCATGAGTAAGATGGGGTATAGCTCAGGCTCCGAGTTAGGGAAAGAAGAACAAGGCATTCGTGACCCCATCTCAGAGAACCCTGTCAGTGGGGGATGTGGCCTGGGTTATAAGTTTACTGAACCACCAAATGAAGCAAAGGGATGGTCCCTCATGAATCACTTTGTAAGAAAGAAGCAGGAATTGCCCAGGATAGAGGAGGAAGTGCAAGAATACCATGAGGGTAGTCAAGAGGAAGACTTTGGCATATCATCCTTGTTTTGTGAATCAAGCAGCACGCCGATAGGGCTTTTCTTGGCTAGGAATGAACCAGCTCCGGCTACGTTCATTCCTTTCTTGTTCCACCCACCTTCCGTCCCGATGCTCTCAGCTCCGATCGACGCCATTTCTTCTGAATGTTTCATGTTACAGGCGTTCGGTCACGAAAAAAAAAGTCCAATTCCCATCCTGAGGGAGGGGAAGTCACTTTCGATGACGGTGGGGGCGACCCCGCCGTCATTGAATCTTTGTCCCAAGGGTCTACCCTTGTCCCATCCAGGACAAAATTGACCCATTCTCCAGGACATGTACATAGCAGTTTAGGAATTAGGATAGCTTCCTCCCTGTCTAGAAATTGTAGGGCTAAGCAAGTTCCTTCATTCTTAGTTCAGGAATTAGCAAATAGGTGTAAAGCTCTAAAAAAGTTGGATAAGTTTCTTCAGATAGGAGTCATCCCCGAACCATTGGAGTTGGTGAAAGACGAGTCTTGCAGTGATGGTCTGGGAGTATTTGAGCTTAGTGAAGAGGAAGAGGAGGATGACTTGGCCGAACCACTTGTCAATGGGACGATACGGTTTGATGAACTATCATCAGCCATCGACGAACCCACAAAAGAAGTCAACCTTGGAACAGAGGAGGATCCGAAGATAGTGCTAATTAGTGCCCGTTTGAGTCCAGAAGAAAAAGAGTCCATAATATCCGTGCTCCAAGAACACCGTGATGGGTTCACTTGGTCATATGAGGATATGCCCGGATTAAACACAGAACTGGTGGAACATCGGCTAATCCTCAAGCCTGATGCCAAACCCGTGAAACAAAAGCTGAGACGGCTACAACCGGAATTAGCACTTAAAGTAAAAGAAGAGGTTGACAAATTACACAAGGCCAAGTTCATCCGAGTAGTGCTCTACCCTAAGTGGGTGGCTAATATCGTCCCCGTGGCAAAAAAGGACGGAAAGGTTAGGGTTTGCATAGACTTTCGCAACCTTAATCAAGCATGCCCAAAGGATGATTTCCCACTACCTCATATAGACTTGTTGGTTGATAACACGGCTGGATTTGAGATGTTATCTTTCATGGATGGTTTTTCGGGATATAATCAGATCAGACTAGCTGAGGAAGATCAAGAGAAAACATCTTTCATAACTCCATGGGGAACTTATTGCTACATGGTCATGCCGTTTGGGCTTAAGAATGTTGGAGCCACCTACCAGAGGGCTATGATGGCAATCTTTCATGACATGATTCACATCGACATGGAAGTTTATGTGGACGATATCTTGGTGAAGTCTAAAACCAGGAAGGGACATGCACAAATCCTTAGGGCTGTAATGCAGAGGTCAAAGGAGCACCAACTGAAAATGAACCCAAAAAAGTGTGTATTTGGTGTTTCTTCTGGTAAACTGCTAGGATTCATGGTGAGCAGAAGAGGAATTGAGGTTGATCCAGACAAAGTAAAGGCGGTAGTGGAAATGCCCCCACCTAAAAATGTCAGGGATATAAAGGGTCTCATCGGCCGTTTGCAATTCATCAGACGGTTCATATCTCAACATTCTGTGAGATGCAAACCCTTTTACGATCTATTGAAAGGAGGGGTAAAGTTTATTTGGAGCGATAAGTGTCAAAAGGCCTTCGACGAATTGAAGAGCTACCTCCTCAATCCACCAGTCCTTATGGCTCCTATCCTAGGGAGGCCTCTATTGCTATATGTCTCCACCACTGAAGAATCAGCTGGAGCAGTATTGGCCCAACTTGACGACGAGAAGAAAGAAAGAGCAGTGTACTATCTTTCCAAGCTCTTCAACAATGCCGAAAAACGATACACTGCCATGGAAAGGACATGTGTGGCCGTCGTCTGGGTAGCGCAGAAATTGAAGCACTATTTCCTCGCCCACGAGGTCAAACTTCTAGCAAGAATGGACCCGATCAAATATTTGCTAAAGCGGCCAGTTGTAACAGATAGGCTGGTGTGATGGCAGACCTTCTTGAACCAATTTGACATCACCTATGTAAATCAGAAGGCTGTGAAGGGGCAAGCAATTGCCGAACACCTAGCTCATCACCCACTGCCCACATTTTCACCCGTCAACGAGGAATTCCCAGATGAGGAGTTGGGTCTAATAGTGGATGATACTCCATCCTGGGTCCTTTATTTCGACGGGGCACTTAATTCTCAAGGCAGTGGGATAGGGGTGGTCCTCGTATCTCCAGAAGGGGTAAGTATTCCGCACGCTTGCCAACTCTCCTTCTCAGTGACCAACAATGTTGTTGAATATGAGGCTCTCCTAGCTGGCTTAAAATTGGCGCTGGTTCTTAACGTCTTGGAGTTGAGGATAATTGGAGACTCTCAACTAATCCTCTGCCAAACCGTGGGCAAGTATCAAACCCGGGATTCAAAATTGAAGCCTTATCAAGAGTTAGTGAAGTCGCTAACTAGGCATTTCAGAAGGATCACCTACGTACATGTGCCTAGGTCTCAGAATATCCTAGCAGATGCCCTGGCCTCCTTATCTTCAGCACTAGAGATTCCTGTCACCAAAAGTTCAGCCTCCATTACTCTGCATAAGCAAGACTCGCCTTCCTTCCGGGACCCCTGGTTCCAGCAATTCCTCCGCTCATCTGAACATATCTCTGCTATCACGGATGAACTCACCCTCGATTGGGATGATGAGAATCCATGGTATTTTGATATCATGAACTATCTCCGCGATGGGTCATTCCCATCTTATGCCACATCTTCTGACCATAAGGCTATCCGCCGTGCATCTTAACGATACCTTATCTTAGGCGGTTGCCTTTTCAGAAGCTCCTTCAGCGGAGTGCTCCTTCGGTGTCGAGATGATACCGAAATCTATCATGTCATGGAAGCAACTCATGCCAGTAATTGTGGCGGCCATATTTATGGTCGTGCCTTAGCTCAGAAGCTCCTCATGTCCTATTATTGGCCTTCAATGGAGGCTGATTGTTCCATATTTGTTCAGAGGTGCTTGAAATGCCAGTTACATGCTAACAAGGTTCATGCACCTTCATCATCTCTCAAATCCGTCATTTCCCCGTGGCCCTTCTCCATGTGGGCATTCGACGTTATAGGACCTTTGGAGGATCGATCAGGCGAAATAAAAAGGAAGTCATTTATCTTAACCGCCACTGAATATTTCACTAAATGGGCTGAAGCGGAAACATATACAGAAGTCAAAGCATCCACGGTGGTGAAGTTCATCAAGCGCAACATTCTCGCCAGGTTCGGGACACCGCGCAATCTCATCACCGACAATGGACCACAATTCATCTCCCAAGAGCTCCAGGACATGTGCAGTAAGTATGGCATTAATTTGCACCATTCTTCGCCTTACTACCCACAAGGAAATGGTCAGGCTGAAGCCACCAATAAAACTCTCATTCGAATCATCAAAAGAACTTGCAGATCACACAATTATTCAGACTGGTCGGATCGCCTAGTAGAAGCTCTTTGGGCGTACCGTACTTCTGTCCGAACCCCCACCGGACAAACACCTTATTCACTAACATTCGGAACAGATGCGGTACTTCCATATGAGATTCTCTTTCCTTCTCTAAGAGTGCAGTTGGACAATGGAATTAGCGACGCCGAGCGTCGTAAGGCCATGTTAACCCAACTAGAACTATTAGACGAAAAAAGGATGATGACGGCAAACCATGCTCAAGTTTACAGAAATAGGATCGCAAGATTCTACGTAAAGAAGGTTCTCGAAAGAAAGTTTGAAATTGGGGAAATGGTACTCAAAAGAAAAATGATCAAAATTCCTGGTCCCAGGAGCAAATTGCAAGAAAATTGGGAAGGTCCATTTATAATCAAGGAGGCATACTCAGGTAATGCCTACCGCTTAATCAATAAAAAAGGAGAGGAATTGCCCCACCCATGGAATGGGGTGTATCTGAAGAAGTTTTATCCTTGAAAACACAAAAAAAAAAATCAAAAATCTCAAAAAAATCGAATATCCCAAAAACATCAACAAAAATATTTGTAAATATGTACATACTTCAATGAAAATCACAAAAAAAATCAAAAAGACACAAAATCCAACTGTCTGGTGACTGCCATGTAACCCCCTGTCTAGGTCTAGTTGCATGATAGATTGGGTTAACATAAAGGTTTGGCTAAGACTTTGGTCCACCAGAACCTTGGACGTGTCTACTTTACTTTCATACGGATCCCTATGATCATCCTGAGATGCACACACTTACACGTTTTTTCAAAAGAGAGCCTTTTTAAAATGAGTTCAAAGTCTTTAGTATAATGTCAAAATGCAACATTTGCTCTTCATCTCTCGACCGATCAGGACAGTTGACACCCTTAAACGGTCGAGCTCAGGAAATTACGGTTCCTCCACAACCCGATAGATGTAACCCCTCAAAAGGGCCCAAAAATGAAATGTAAAGGACCAGAGCACGTGAAGAGGGCAGTGTCCCTACAGGCGGAATATCAAATAACCCCGAAAAATGTCAAGAGAGGAAAAGAAACACAAAAAAGAAAAGGGGTTCAAGCAATCAGAAAAAAAGCCTGGTCATGATCGTGCCTGGCCATAAAATCTACCAAAGGCCTGAAAAGTCAAAATAGGGGCATCTAGGAGGTCAAAAGGGGTCCGTTTTGTCACAGCTCGCCCTTTTAACGGTTTTGTTGATCCTCCTGTGAGGTTTGTCTCCAAAATTTCTTCACTTTTTCCCCCTCAAGGTTTAGCACGAGATAGCTTTCTAAAGACTGAATATCATTTTAAAATGGCTCGTTTTTCAAAAATCGTCATATGCTCACATGATCACAAGAGTCCAAAATGGGTGAAGAGTAATGTCAATGTTTCTGGTGAACTAATTTCTTAACCATAATCTCAATGAGTACTCTCGAAGACTTCGGGCTTAGGTCAATGCATGCGCGTCACCAATTGGTGCGACGGCGTCTGATTCCGGGTCAGCGTCGCGCGGTTGACCGTTAGGGTTCCAAGGTGTTCCATCATATACCTTCTAGATTGTGAGGAAAGAGACCCGGGTCGGGCAAATCATTTACCTCGAAAACTCTTTGGGCAAACTTGGTGGTCGGAAGCAGCTGGGAGCTTAAGTATGGCATGACGGTATTGTCATCAGTATGAGTCTTAACCGGTCAAGGTTAGTTTGAGGAGTCTAGAGGCCCAAATCAATCTAGATGCGTGCTTAGGATACCTGGGAAGTTAAGTGTGCATTTCCCTTTTATCATTCGACCAGGTTAAGTTTGGGCAGTCACCAGGTAGATGGAATAAAAAACATGTTTTTCATCACACACCTCATTTGTTAATACCCACCAGCATTTGCATATTTACTTGCCGCATTAGTTTCAATATTCTTCCATTTGTCTGGTTAGTAGGACACGGCCCCTTGACCCTATGCGAAGGCTAGGGAAAAGGTAGTTGCTCTTTTTGGGCAAGGGGCCGAAAACAGATACTACTAACAGTTTCCCCAATGTTGTGCATGCAGGAATAACAGGCTCGGACAAAAAGCAAAACAAGAAGTGCCCAGATGTGAATAGTGAAATATGCAAGCATAACATAATAATCATACATCACGACACAGGAGCATACCCCTGCATCAGTTCTCAATCCCTCTTCCTCTCAACCTCTCATCCTTCCTTCCGCGTCATCATCTCTCCTATCTCGAGAGGGGTGCCTCATCTAACTCTAAGCGTCATCCTCCCGAGCACGGCGATGCCCTGACGCCGGTCGCATAAACCCCGATGAGCCAGCAGGTCGCAATGCTCTCCACGCATCCTCAGCAAGAAGGGAGTCAAGGTCTCTGAAGACAGAGCTCCCAGTAGGTGCTTGGCCAGCTGACGGGACAGGAATGGGGGGACGAGCTCCTGGACTCTGTGTGCTGGATCTCGTAGCTCACTCTCGCCCCTTCTTCATCACTCGGTCCCACAGGGTTCGGTACTTGAAATCAAGCTCCCGCACCTCTGCCTGCGACCTCGTTAGCTCCTCCCGTAAGCCAGCTATCTTACCCTCCCAGTACACGTCTGGGTGGGATCCTTCTCTCGCCCTGGCCCGAGCTGTCCGCTCCTCTAAGACCTAGTCTCTCAACTGCTGATTGAGGCTCTCCAATTCTTGCACCCTGGCTAAGGCAGTCTCCACCTCCTGACGCTGCAAAGGAACTCAGGGTCAAACAAGCTCAATCATTATAACTCATAAGCGCAACAAGTCTCGCCTGCTGTGTCAAATCCGCCTCTCGGGCCTCCGCACGACGGAGAGCGTCTTGTAGTCTCGCCTCCCAATCAGCAGGGGCAGCTGGCCCCTGGGATGATGAGCCCGCACCAGGATCCCCTCGCAGCCCGTGACGGGCTAGCGTCTCTCTCTGCATCACAAGGGTTTTTTCACAAAAATGAGATGGACAATCTCACACCCGAATTTAGAAATCAGACTTCTCACCAATTCCCTAATCTGGTGAAGCAGGTCACTCGTCTGCAGAACCAGAATCTCATTCTGATTCTTTAGGATCTGCACGGCTTCAGTTTCATGCATCTGTTGCAGGAATATCACTAAGGTTAGTCCATGGAAAATTTGAGTGAAATAGATTGAGGGGTTTGAGTGACGTACCCGCCGCGCATCCAGAAACATGCGGTCTGAGTAATGTCGGGCATAATCCCCCATGTATCTGAAGCTGTTTCGCAGAGATTTATCCTCCTGCAGGGCATCCCCGGTGCGGTGCCACACTTCAATCTCAGCCCGTCTCACCACTCGCCAATCCTGACCAATAGCAGAAGATCGGCGACGACCGCGGTTCATATCAGGATAGGTCGGATAGGCGAGTAGAGGCTGATGCCATCCCCATGTGCGGTAGGCCATCCAGACAAAGAGGCCGTCACAAATGTTCACGCACAGCAAGGGCACTTCCCGCCGAAACTGAGAGAGGCTCTGGGACACCCATGGATGATCAGCCAGGTCCTCCTCTGCATATGGCATCCACACCACCTGAATGAAATAAAGGGGCAGACCTTATCATTTGTTTAGATGCACATATACCTCAAATCACTCACCATATGAGGAGGAAATGTGTCGAGCTGGGCGCGGATGTCCTCCACGCGGTACATCACGGGACGATAATCCCGGATCATTTCCCACTGCGCCATGAGAGGGGTCCATCCCTCACGGTCCGCAGAAACGGTCCCCCGGCCGATGGGGAAGCGGGTGTAATCCCAGATCTGCAAGGGACAACACAGTCAGTGCCAATCAACATAAGTGAGGAAGGAGATCCACAACTAAGAGGATTACCTGAAGAAAAGGGGTGAATCCACCCAAGTTGCCAGAGCCCTGGCGGTAGCTCACCAGATGGGAGAAAAGGTGACCCAGCATCGCAGCTCCCCACTGTAGGTGCTTAAAATGCTCGTGTGATTAACATGAAAAATCTATGTTGTTTAGTATAAACTAACCTATTAAAAATAGCAACTAAGTGCAGTGATCGCCAGAAACTTTTAACTTAAAAGTTTCAAAAGAGAGTTTTGATCGCCTACCTATTTGAACGCGGAAGATATCGAGTCCTTGATTCCCCTCCTTCAGCCGGCTGAAGAAAGAGAGCCCTTTCTTTGTTCTTTTGTTCTTGCTGTTGAGTTTGAGGTTGAGGATCGTCCAGAAGTCCTTCTAGCTTTGTGCTTGATTTCCCCCTTTGATTCTCTTGTTGTTGTTGAGTGCAGCAGAAACAGAGAAAGAAAAATGAAGAAATACTGATGATGAGAATTTAAGTGGAAGCAATATCTAAACTGATCATGATTTTAAGCATATAATTGAACAGCAAACTCACTTGTTTAAATGGCTTTGAAACCCCTTAAATCAAATGGGTTTTGAAAGATGATGCTGTGGTGTGTTGCATGAAGTGAATATGAAAAATGAAATTAATGAAGATGTAGAATAAAATTCAAAAATGAAACACTTATGCCCAATGGTTGAAGCCTTGAAAGGATGAAGATCTTGAAAGGACGCCGACTTCTGAAAATGGCAGCGCTCCGGCATTACGACGTTGTTGCTCCAATCTTCAACTCGTTATCGCTCAATTAAGATTACGCTTCACACTCTTTTTTACTCTTCGAGATGCAAGGTATTTATAGGCTTTTTCTGCGTTCGGGATTAACATAGAAAAATCTAAGATTTATCTATCTTAACTGACAGATAAATATTGATTAATTCATCTTTATCTGTAATTATCTAAAACGCGTCCACCATTACTGACGCCTTTCAGATTAATTAAGATAAGGATAAATATCCGGGAAAACTTATCTTTATCTTTTTTAGCTAAAATGCGTCTACATGTATAGACGTCTTTTACACTAATTAAGATAAGGATAAACATCCGGAAGATAAGTTAAAATAGCTTAGGAAACCTAAAACGCGTCATCCTTCACAGACGCCTTTTAGTTAATTAATCAACTGATTAAAAATTCAAATTTAAACGCTAAAACAGGAATAAACTCTAAATCGCGTTCATACAAGTCGATGTCTTTTAGACTTCTTCATATTTTAACTGAAATTTGAGCTAAAATCAATTCAATTGATTAACTTAAACATGTCTGTTAAACCCGACACTCAAAAGGATCAATAAAAATTAATCAATGATTAAATATCAGACCATTTTGAGGCATTATTATATGATATGAAATTTACTCGAAATGACGTCAAAATTAGCGTGTCTACAACTGCCTCACCTTGGCATCGTCTTTGCAAGGGAGTGAAATGGAATGGAATGTACTGAAAAGGTGATGCCAAGGTGTGATGAGACACGCTCTTAACATCACATGATTGAAATTTTTCTCAAAATCATCAATGAAGATAACTCAAAGAAATCAATGGAATCAATCATGTCTGGATGAGGTAGACAAGGAAATAAAATAAAATCGATCAACCTCCTCGGAGTGGCAAGTACCCCAGGTCGTAGACACTGTAGGTTTCATCATGGGGAGCGTTTGCCAGCCAATGTGGACGTGCTGCAGCCATGATGGATCTTTAAAAGAAAACAAGAAATATTGGATAAAGAATCCAAGAAAGGATAGAATTCCAATGATATCTTCAAGCAAACCTCAAAGATAATCAAGATACTCAATTCAGAATGGAATATTTCATATCATGTTTTGAAATTATTTGATTAATGGTCTGAAACTTAATCAATAATTAATCCTTATTACAATGATTTCAAAGTCCTACATGATGCATGCTGGGCTAAAAGAAAAATATAAAGTCAAATAAAATATAAATTAATCAAGGATAATATTGTTAAATTGTCATTAATGAGTCAAGATTCCAATTCTTGTAATCCAGTGCTAAGCCGAAGCTCGTTTATCCACGCACCGTTTTACAAAAGTGGAACCATCGTCCCCACTAATTAACAATCCAACGGCCTATCCATGCGATTAAGAATCCTCTGGAATTATCACTGTTTTTGTTGTAGGGGAACTCAAATTCCAGTTTCATCAAAATTACAAGGTTCTTGATATACTCTAATAAATACTTAACATATAATAATGCGAATGCAAAATAATTACATGGAATAATACAAGGGTAGAGATAACCGTCTTTTTAGCCACGGCTAGGATTTCTTAACTCCCACAGTGGGATCTTCTTGACATTTCAGCTTTATCTGAATTTCCTGAAATCAAAATTGTTAATAACTCCAAACAAATATTCAATTTAAACATCAAAACCCACAGAATTTCGAATAAATAACAGAAAGGCTGAAACGCGTCATGTCACGCAGACGCCATTTAACATTGAAACGCGGCGGTGCTCCTCGACGCCTTTCACTCACAGAAATAGGTTTCTGGCTGTTCTCTATTCGAATTCCAACTTTACCAATGCCTTGTGTCCTGTATATGACTTGAACAAACAGGTTAAGTATCTATTTAGGCTTAGCCCCTTACCTGGTTAAGTAACCGACTACTTGATCCTATCCTTGATAGAAGGGTCAAGGGGCATAGCCTTTATTAACAAAGATAATGAGAATAATCAAACTTAAGCAAAATGCGATATACAAGCAAACATATGCTCACTGAAAATAAAAGGAATGAAACATACTAAATGCAACAAGCAAATGCTAATTGAAATATTTTTGTTGTTTTGAAATATTCATTTTTGTTTGGGGTTTTGAAATATATGCCCTTTTTTTTTAATTTTGAACATATGTATTTTTTTTGAATTTTTAACATATGTATTTTTTTTGGGTTTTTGGATGTATGTATTTTTTTTGGGTTTTTGGATGTATGTATTTTTTTTTTGATTTTTTGACATATGTATGTTTTTGAATTTTTGACTAAAAGATCAGCATGGTACTTAGATCAAAAGATCATATTCATTTATTAACTTAATTCCAAAATTGTTCTTTAACAACTTAACTTAAAACCCATCGCGTTTGAATTTGTGTTTCCATTCGTGATCCCATTTGATGATTTGACCCTTAGTCAATGTAAGTCATTCCTTAAGTTTGGAGTACATCTCTTTAGAAAGAAAAGATGAATAAGTTTAGAAAGCCCATGAGAAGGTTCCGGAGACTTAAAAAGATGTCCCTTTCCTACCCTAATATCCGTTGGGGTTCGGTCATTTCTTTCCGGGGTATTTATCGACCTTGCGTTCCCTTTCATTTCATTTCATGGCTTTGACGTAACGTTTGTAGTGTAATGGCCTTTTGATTTGACATTTGGCTTTTGACCTTTAGCTTTTGCCTTTTTTTTTCTTTTCTTCGCTTTGGGACGGATCTCCCCCATTTTTTTATGACGGCCTCCTACTAAGATGGCGGGTATTCTTGGTAGTCTATTCTAAGTCTTGTTCCGACATCATGGGCCGAGTTTAAAACAGAATTTTTGTTTTAAAAGAATGATTTGTACTTTACACTTTCGGTCAAGCTTTCGATATTCTTTAGGCCTTGTCATCTTTTGTTACTCACGAATCAAACGTGTCAGTGTGTGTAGTGATGGGCTTGAAATTAAGTTATCCAGATTGATAAGGAATTCGAGTTTAAAAATTTTCTGATTCTACTGATCTTTGTACCATACTGATCGACTCTTTAACCTAAGGGTAGTATTTCTTAAGATGTAAGCCATTCCAGGGACGATTTAGCTCTTCTCCTTCTGCATTAACAAGACGATAAGCATTACAAGGAAAAGCGTGCGATACGACATAAGGTCCTTCCCAGGTGGGTTGGAGCTTGGAACGCGGACCACCAGGTTTTACAAAAATTCTTTTGACGACCATTTCACCGACTTGAACTTATGTTCAATGACTTTCTTTTGATAAAAACGTGCTAGTCTGTTTTGATAAACTTTTGCATGATTAGCAGCTGACCATCTTTTCACGTCTAAAAGTTCCAATTGAGCAAGGAGTGATGAACGATGTTCATCAATAGAAAATTCCTTATTCAATTGTAGTCTTAATGACGGTATGAGGATCTCATATGGAACTACCGCCTCCATTCCAAATGTTAAGGAATAAGGAGTTTGCCCCGTGAGCGTGCGGATTGAAGTTCGGTAGGCCCATAGAGCCTCAACCAATTTTTCTGGCCAATCTGCGAACTTATTAGATTTGCACGTCTTTTTGATGATTTTTATCAAAGTCTTATTTGTTGCCTCTGCTTGGCCATTGCCTTGCGGATAATAGGGAGACGAATGATGCAATGCAATTCTATACCTGTTACAGAGGTCCTTCAATTCCTGTGACACGAACTGCAGTCCGTTGTCGGTGACGATGGTGCTTGGAATTCCAAATCGGGTGATGATGTTCTTCATGATGAACTTGCAGACGGTTGATGCTTTGATCTCCACGTACGCTTCAGCTTCTGCCCACTTGGTGAAGTATTCCGTTGCCGTGAGAATGAAAGATTTTTGCTTGATGCCGGAATCTGGATTACCAAGAGGTCCAATAATGTCGAAAGCCCACATGGAGAAAGTCAATGGGGAAGAAACAGGATGGAGTGAAGATGCAGGAGAATGAATTTTATCGGCGTGAAGTTGACACTTAGCACACCTACGGACATACCCTACACAGTCTTCTTCCATAGTTGGCCAGTAAAATCCTTGTCTAAGGATCTTCTTTGCTAGCATCTGTCCATTGACATGGCCACCACAAACTCCACTATGAGCTCCTTCCATAACCTTCCAAAGCTCATCTTCGTCCAGACATCTCAGAAGAACTCCATCAAAACCTCTCTTATACAATGCTCCTCCAACTAAGGTGTATCGTTGAGCAACTCTCCTGATAGCCCTTTTCTCCTCAGTTGTAGCTTCCTCAGGATACGATTGATCTTCACAATATTTTGCAATTTCGTAATACCATGGCTTCTGTTCATCATCCATCTCTTCTAACAGCTCCATCAACATTTTCTCTTTTCTCAATGATATCTCCGTCTCTGACTTTCTTCAGTAATTTCTCCTTAGTTCTAAGGAATGAAGGATCTTTCACGGCAGGTGATAGACGCCTATGAACTATGATTGATTCAGATTGTTTGCTGAGAAGATGCCAATGAAGCTAGAGCGTCAGCTAAGATGTTCTGATTCCTAGGGATATGGACAAAGTTCAATTTCGTGAAAACTTTTGAGTAAGCAGAAGTAAGTTCTTGATAAGGCTTGAGCTTGGGATCGAGAGTTCGATACTTGGTCAGCACTTGGCGAAGAATCAGTTGGCTATCACTTACGATCCTAAGTTTGGTGGCACCATGGAAATGAGCAGCCTCGAGGCCAGCAAGGAGTGCCTCGTATTCAGCTATATTGTTAGTGACTGGAAAATCAAGCTGAAAGGCTTGTGGAATGGTGATACCTTCAGGTGATAACAGAACAATACCGATCCCTTTTCCATGAGAATTCAGAGCTCCGTCAAAATGCAGAGTCCACATATCATCTCTGATTTGATTTACGGACATCAGTTCCTCATCCGAAAACTCTGATCGCACTGGATCAAATCTAGGAAGGGGATGATGAGCGAGATGTTCTGCTATGGCATAGCCCTTGATCGCTTTCTGTTGAATATAAGTGATATCGAATTGAGATAGAAAGCTTTGCCATCGCGCTAACCTATCAGTAAGAACAGATTTCTCCAGAAGGAATTTGATCGGATTCATCCTAGCGATGAGATGGACTTCATGGGCCAGAAAATAATGCTTCAATTTCTCCACAACCCAGACCAATGCTGCACATGTTTTCTCCATCGCCGTATATCTCTGTTCAGCGGGGTTGAGAAGTTTAGAGAGATAGTAGGCTGCCCTCTCTTTTCCTTCTTCATCCTCTTGTGCAAGAACAGCCCCCACTGCATCATCCAGGACTGAAATATAAAGTATCAATGGTTTGCCTGGAGATGGTGGTCTCAAAACAGGAGGACTTGCTAAGTAGTTCTTTAATCCATCGAATGCCTCCTGACACTTATCGTCTCAATCGAATTTGACTCCTGGCTTGATAAGCTCGTAAAACGGCTTACACCTTTATGAGTGCTGGGAGACAAAACGGCGAATAAATTGTAACCTCCCGATTAATCCTCTTAATTCTTTCAAGTTTTAGGAGGTGGCATTTCACTGATAGCCTTCGCCTTGTTGGGATCGATCTCAATTTCCCGTTTGCTGACGATGAATCCAAGTAATTTTCCTGAAGATACCCCGAATACACATTTCTTGGGGTTCATCTTTAACTGATATTCTCTCAATCTCTCTAATACCCTTGCCAAAACTTTGGCGTGCTCAGCCTTTGTTTTAGATTTAACTAATAAGTCATCCACATGCACTTCCAGATCTATGTGCATCATGTCATGAAATATTGCCATCATAGCCCTTTGATAAGTGGCTCCAGCATTCTTTAATCCAAACGGCATGACAACATAACAGTATGTTCCCCAAGGTGTAGTGAATGACGTTTTCTCTTGATCCTCTTCTGCCAGCTTAATCTGATTGTATCTTGAAAATCCGTCCATAAATGATAACGTCTCATAGCCAGCAGTATTATCGATGAGTACATCAATATGAGGCAATGGAAAATCATCTTTAGGACACGCCCGGTTCAAATCGCGGAAGTCAATGCAAATTCTGACCTTCCCGTCCTTCTTCATAACCGGGACTATGTTAGCCACCCATTGTGGATAAAGGACAACTCTAATAAATTTGGCTTTATGCAACTTGTCGACCTCTTCCTTCATCTTTAAAGCCATTTGTGGGTGGAATCGCCTTAATTTCTGCTTGACAGGGCTAGCTCCATCCTTTAACGTCAATCTGTGTTCCACTAAAGATGAGTCTAACCCGGGCATATCTTCATAACTCCAGGCGAAAGTGTCCTTATAGTCCTTAAGTACTTGTATCATTGCCTTCTCATCCTCCGTAGAAAGATTTTTACTGACGAGGACAACCTTAGGTTCGTCTTCAGTCCCTAAATTGATTTCTTTGGTGGGCTCTTCTACGGCAGCTGAGGGTTCATCGAATCTCTTCACTCCACTGGCATATGCCTCAGCCGCGTCCTCGTCATCTTCCTCTTCAACAATGGGGTCCTTTTCATGCACTAATTCATATACCCCATACCCATCATTGACTGACTCATCGTCCATACAATCTTCTGGCATCTGAATTGGATTTTCTAAAAATTGAGGGATCAGAGAACAAGAGGAGCATTTATCAGCTAAGTCCTGGAGGTATCTATCTGGAATTCACCTACCCTTAGGCTTCCTAGACTTCCTAACTTGACTAATCTGACTAAAATTAGACTGCCTAACTGCACTATCATAACCTAATGAAGATGAAGCAGGATGAAAATCCTGGGGTACAAGTGGAAATACAAGAGAATCCTCCCGAGGGGAGGGACAGAGTAAATCTAGAAGAGAATCTTGACCGAAGGACCCGCGCAACGGGGTGCAATCGGACAAGTAAGATGTTTCCTCGATGAGGATTTGGGAAGAATTTGTTGCCAAATTGGCGTTTTTTTTTGGACAATGAAAGAATTAATCATAAAGCAGGAGTGAATACAAATAGGAGGAGAAACAGATGGAGGAAGTGGCACCAAGGCCAGAGGATTAGGGGGATCATATAGTAATATGTCCCAGATCAAATTATACATCCTCTCTAGATCGAGAGGAGGTTGTGGTATAAGGTCCCGAGGGGACAGAGTAATCACAATGGGCGGAGCCCGTGGGATATCTTCAATAATGACCCGCGACCAAGTCGGGGTCAAGAACAGTGTACGAAAAAGAGTATGGAGCATGAAGACATGTGAATGATATGTCCCCCTCCAGAGCAGATCTGTAGTGTAACCAGCTTCATAAGGGTCATCTGGCTCCCCTTCGTCAGTTTCTTCAGACAACAGTATCCGCTTGTCAAATATGGCACCAGGGCTTTCAATCAGCTCATCAATCTGTGGCGGCCACTTAGGTTCTGCAGGATCCAAGAATAGTCTGTTCAGTGCAATATAGAGGTCTCTCAGGTCGAACCACCTGTACCATTCACATTCATGATCATGAAATTTCCTCCTTTTCATAGGCCGCAGAGCCTCCAAGGATTGGTACGTAAGTAGTTCAGAGCAATGTCTGGCCAAGTCCCTCCCATATATATCATGGAAGTCAAAACAGGAAGTAATGACTACCGTGTTGTCATAGCTAAGTATGGGCCCTTTCACAAAGTGCGTGCACAGGGTCCATATTAGGGGATCTCGGCCTTCTTTGGGTGGTGTAGACATTGCCTCCCAGATTTTCGGACCTTCTTCGATCTCTGCTTGCTGAGCCAGATCTTGCTTCAGTCTTCTTGGCCTATAGCCCAGACCACTTCCAGGTGCTGCTCGATGATTTTTAACAGGAGTAGTCCTGCCTTGCAACTGTGTGCCCAGACCTTTTCCAGGCTCGTAGCCGTTCTTCATCATAATCCTCCATCCTGGGGTACTCATGCACTTCCCCCTTTTGATAGCATCTAATGGGTATAGAGAAATAGTGGCGGCTTTTAGAGGATCAGCCACTGGACGGTAGACCTGTAATACCGACAGAAAAGGTTGTCGGCCAGGTAAAACAGCAGACTTAATGTTCAAGGTATGAGCAGCAGCGGCATGCTCGTCACTTTAATAATTCGTCCTTTGTAAGGGAATTTGAGGCATTGGTGATTCGTAGAGGGAATCGCCTCAAGAGTTTTGATATAAGGACGACCTAAAATGGCATTTATAGAAGGGTCGATTTCCAAGATGTGAAATTCGACCTCTGCATGACTTACAGGGCCCAGCTCCACCTTTAAATAGACCATTCTCAGAGGGGAACGGGTAGGATTGTCATACGCTGTCACTGAGATGGGGCTGGGCAGCCATTTTTCTTTGGGCACATCGCATAGCTCTAGGGTCTTCGGAGGTAAAACATTGATCGAAGCCCCTGTGTCGACTAGGCATGCATCCACGGCCTTCTTACAGATGTTGACCGTGATGCTCAGAGCCATGCTTCTAGCTGCTGGCGGTGCTAGTTCCGATGTAAGAAATGTTATGGAGGGCTGATCCCCCTGAGGAACTAGTAGTGCTGCAATTTTCTCTACCGGCACGTCTTCATTGACCATCACCTTCTGTAGATATTCCATTAAAGCTTCTTGGTGACTCTTGGATCTTTTGATCAGTTCGAGTATAGTGATCCGTGCCGGTGTCCGATCCAGGTGTTTCAGCAAGTCATATTGAGTGCCTGGTGCACTCTCTTCATTATGGGCTTCCTCAGTAGGCTGTGATGGGCCGTCTCTGACTGTGGACTGAGGAAAGACCTTGTTGAAAATCCTTCCACTCCGGAACGCGTGTTCCTCGACCGTGGAGGATCCGGGTGACACCTTAAGTACCGCAGGGTTGGATGGTGCGGATGGCGTAGAGGGTTGATATGTGGGTGATGGCGTAGGGCTAGGTGGTGATGGCACGGTGCGGATTAAAGGCCTAGAGGGTTGGATGGTGGATGGGTAAGCGGTTGGCGAAGTGGGGAATGGTACGCGTAATAGCGGTCTAGATGGTAAGGGGATATCTGGGTAGGTGGTGATGGTAGCGGGTGAAGTAGGAAATGGTACGCGTAGTAATGGCCTAGATGGTAGGAGGGGCGCGTTATTGGTTTGCGGGGGGTTATATGATGGACGCGTAGGAGTGCGGGGTGTAATGGGCTTGAGGAAGGTGGGTAGGGGTAGCGGGTTATTGGGTGCGGGCGAGTGATATGTGGGTGTCGGTAGAGGGGTGATGGTAATGGGTTGTGGTCTAGGTATGTGGATGGTGCGGCGTGGTGGTCGCTCTGCGGTACTTGGAACGTGACCCGTTGAACAAAGAGAGGAAGAGTCCTCTACTCTCCACTGTTGCCCACGACCAGCCTCAGACTGGCTGTTCGTCAAAATGGGAACAACTTGGTTTTGGTTCTGGTGCTCCGGAAGTGGATTCTGCACTATGCCCATGTTGGGTGGTGCTGCTGCTTGTGCCGGTGGTCTTGCTTGCTGCTGTGGTCTTCTCGCCTTCAGGGCTGATATGTACTTTTTCATCTCCTCCCAGTCTATGCCGCCCTGCTCGTTGCGATCATGAATATAATCTCTGAACTGGAAGCAGGTGTTAATGGTATGCCCAGGTTGCCTATGGAAGTAGCAATACCTGGACGTGTCGGCATTTTGAGGCCAGACGGCCTTTTCCCTTGGCAAAACTAAGGCATTAGCTGCCATTAAAGCACTGAAGATATCTGCCAAGGATTCTGGGAGGGCCGGGTATTCTGCCCTCTTCGGGCCTGGAGGTCTTCTCTGCTGGTTGTAGTCACCAGGAGGAGGGACATTGTGGTACGCCGGTGGTACCCGCGGCTGGTACTGCTGCTGTTGTTGTTGTTGTTGCGGATATTGCTGCGGTTGGGGCTGGTACTGCTGCTGCCGTTGCGGCTGTTGTTGTAGCTGTTGCTGGTTCTGATTCGGCTGCGGGGGCCGCTGATACTGCTGTTGATAATGGGGGTTCTGCTGCTGCCTATACCCTTGTTGGTTCGGCTGCAGTGGCCTCTGGTACTGCTGCTGGTTCCACACAAACTGGGGCGAATTATTATTCACGGTGCTGACTTGCTCGTGAGAGAGCGTGCCCTCAGTAGTCGGACCTGTGCTGGGAGAGTTCGGCACTGCAGGCTTCCGAGGTGGAGGCCTGCTGGGTCTGTGAGGATCAAAGACGCTAGAGAACGTAGCGTCCTTGAAGGCATTCTGGCAGTACCGTGCTCTTTCATAGAGCTCTGCCATGTTAGTCAAATTGTTCAAGGAGAGGACTAGCTTGAACTGGGGCGTGGCGTTAGAAATTAACATCTTCACTTGCTCAGATTCAGACAAGTGATCCATCACCTTTTCGGCCAGGCCCCGCCACCTGTCAGCGAAACTGACAAACTCCTCATCAGGTTTCATCTTTTCTGCAATGAGGTCCGTGATAGACAAGGAGGGTGCAACTCCGTCCTGGTATCGTTGGATAAATTTGCGTGAAACGATACCATAATCCTCTACTTCGGAGGGTTCCAGAGAAAAGAACCACTCGAGGGCTGGTCCCTCTAGAGATCTCCTGAACAAGAAGGCCAACGACCTCTTATCGTTCTGCCAGAAAGATGATTCGTACATGAACTCCTTCAGATGTGTGAAGGGGTTACCAGTACCGTTATACTTCCGGTACACTGGCATCTCAGAGGGTGGCAGATGGAATACTGGCAGGCTTGGTAAACTGATTTCTGGCACAGCTTTAACCCCCATCATCTTCTGGAGGTTGTTGAACTGTTCATCCATGCGCTCCATCTTGGCCAGCAACGCTTGCGTGGTCATATCTGCCTGGGGAGGAGGAGGAGGTGGAAGTACTTGATAGGCCTGCTGCCTAGAGTACGTTGGACAGGGAGGACAATAAAGAGGAGGTCCGGCAGAGCTTCCGCCATGCCCGAGGGCATTTTGATAAACAGGCGTTTGCGGTCTAGCCGGTTGCCTAGATGATGAAAGCTGTGGCCCAGTTCGCCGAGAAGTGAGGTGAAGGCCTTCCATGGCCTGATGGATATAAGGAGGAGGAAGAGGAGGTTGTTGAGTAACAACAGGGTGAGCCATAGGGTTCGGCTCAGCAGGCTGCACGGGTGCCTTCCCCTTCAAAATAGACTGGATGGCCTCGAACTGCTGAGGGTCTAGTCGGGAGGCAAGAACTCCCAAAGCGTTGACAAGATCCATAGGATCAGAAGATGAGGGATCATTCTGATTCATGTCCCCCTCTAGATCGGGATTAGGGATCGCATATTCATGCGGGGGAAGATCAGGATATCGATCCTGTGGATGAAAAAGAGGAGTCCGGACATTCCCATCATGTCGAACCGGAATGGGAGCAGAATTACGGGAGGCATCAGCATCTCTCCCGTTCTCATAGTTGTAGTCCGAATCGCGAGGGGCATTAGCATCTCCCTCGTAGTTGATGATGGCGTCTTGAGCCATACTCAAGTCCCTGCCTGATCGCAGTAACATGATGTTAGATTCCCTTTTCAAAGATTTACCAAACAAGTTGTGCAGAGATTAATCAAACAAGTAGATGTTTAACGTGATTTTAAGGTTCCTTGTTGAGTTATTTGAATTTGATTAAACCACAATTTCGCTCAGGGAAAGGATCCTAATTTCAGTTCGATTTCCACCGTTATTCTCTAGGGCTTTCTCTCACAACGCTTTCGGAATCTAGCCGGGACTTCAATTGGTACAACCAGCCCGATGATCAAGGAGGAATACCTTGATTTTGGGGACTTATGGAGGTCTCAACGTCAACTTCTCTAGTCTGATCAAGGGACCAACCCAATCAGAGAGAGTTGCTGACGTCGAGTAATGTGTTCCTAAGAAAAGGAGAGTATTCGCCTCAATGCGTATGCCCTACGGCCTGGATGGCCTCTAATGCTTAATAAATAATTGGTAGCTAGCACTCAAACCACAGAAATCTGGAAACTGAAAAATAATTAAGAAACTGTCTGAATCGCGTCGATGATAGTCGACGCTATTCAAAACAGAACTTAATTCTTTCGCAGAAACAGATCAGAAAAATAACTAAGAAACTGTCTGAATCGCGTCGATGGTAGTCGACGCTATTCAACACAGAACTTAATTTTTTCGCAAAAACAGATGCAAACAGTAGAGAAGATGCGAAGACTGAAAGGCGTCTAGGGGTGTTGACGCGGTTTTGAAACGCGTCAGTGCTCCTGGACGATTTTCAGTTCGCAGAAACAGTTTTGCAGGAGGATTTTCTTGGTTGAATCCTCCTCAAACAGGGTAAAAAGCAGTAAACAATCGACTCATGCAAAAAAAATTTAGTTCCAGGTTTTAAACAGGATGATTTACTAACTAAACAACTATGAAATATATCAATCACACATCATTTTTATCACAAAAACAGCTTTTTGAACTAATCAAGGGGAGGGCAAGATCTTGCCACTGGGGTGTGCACGTGGTGCACGAGGGAAATTAATTAAACTAAAACACTCACCAATTGGTGAGGACGTGTCGAGAGACACAAGTGGTGCACCGTGGGTGCCCGGTTGATGATAGCAAGAACAAAAAGAAACTAAAAGATGGCGAGACCAAGTCCAACCGTGATCGCCAAAAAAGCTGTAGGTGCTTAAAATGCTCGTGTGATTAACATGAAAAATCTATGTTGTTTAGTGTAAACTAACCTATCAAAAATAGCAACTAAGTGCAGTGATCGCCAGAAACTTTTAACTTAAAAGTTTCAAAAGAGAGTTTTGATCGCCTACCTGTTTGAACGCGGAAGATATCGAGTCCTTGATTCTCCTCCTTCAGCCGGCTGAAGAAAGAGAGCCCTTTCTTTGTTCTTTTGTTCTTACTGTTGAGTTTGAGGTTGAGGATCGTCCAGAAGTCCTTCTAGCTTTGTGCTTGATTTCCCCCTTTGATTCTCTTGTTGTTGTTGAGTGCAGCAGAAACAGAGAAAGAAAATTGAAGAAATACTGATGATGAAAATTTAAGTGGAAGCAATATCTAAACTGATCATGATTTTAAGCATATAATTGAACAGCAAACTCTTTTGTTTAAATGGCTTTGAAACCCCTTAAATCAAATGGGTTTTGAAAGATGATGCTGTGGTGTGTTGCATGAAGTGAATATGAAGAATGAAATTAATGAAGATGTAGAATAAAATTCAAAAATGAAATACTTATGCCCAATGGTTGAAGCCTTGAAAGGATGAAGATCTTGAAAGGACGCCGACTTCTGGAAATGGCAGCGCTCCGGCGTTCCGACGTTGTTGCTCCAATCTTCAACTCGTTATCGCTCAATTAAGATTACGCTTCACACTCTTTTTTACTCTTCGAAATGCAAGGTATTTATAGGCTTTTTCTGCGTTCGCGATTAACATAGAAAAATCTAAGATTTATCTATCTTAACTGACAGATAAATACTGATTAATTCATCTTTATCTGTAATTATCTAAAACGCGTCCACCATTACTGACGCCTTTCAGATTAATTAAGATAAGGATAAATATCCGGGAAAACTTATCTTTATCTTTATTAGCTAAAATGCGTCTACATGTATAGACGTCTTTTACACTAATTAAGATAAGGATAAACATCCGGAAGAGAAGTTAAAATAGCTTAGGAAACCTAAAACGCGTCATCATTCACAGACGCCTTTTAGTTAATTAATCAATTGATTAAAAATTCAAATTTAAATGCTAAAACAGTAATAAACTCTAAATCGCGTCCACACAAGTCGACGTCTTTTAGACTTCTTCATATTTTAACTGAAATTTGAGCTAAAATCAATTCAATTGATTAACTTAAACATGTCTGTTAAACCCGACACTCAAAAGGATCAATAAAAATTAATCAATAATTAAATATCAGACCATTCTAAGGCAGTATTATATGATATGAAATTTACTCGAAATGACGTCAAAATTAGCGTGTCTACACCCACGCCATCTTCTTCGCCGCTTGAAGGTCCTCCAACAGCGGCAGGTACTTCAGATTGACCTTTTCTGAAGCTGTGGCAAATAGCAGCCTCCCGAAGAGGAACAAGAGAAAGATCCGTAGGTTCTGGTCGTCCGAGCGGCCATCCAAGTCCAAGAGCGCCTCCACTCTCTCGGCGAAAGCCTCCAGAGTCTCGCTCGGCATCCGCCGTACCCGGCTCAACCCCACAGACCGAGCGAAATGTCTGAGGGGTATGTAAGATAGCGCTCCTTGGACCCGGTAATACCCCTCGCCCAGGAGTCAATCTGACAGCTGCCTGTAGTCCCTGAGCTCGGGACCCACTACCGGATCCCCAATGACCGGCAAGCCCGTCAAGAAGGGGACGTCCTCCAGTGTGAGCAGCATGTGTCCCCACGGCATGATGAAGGCCCTGCATCTGTCATCCCAGCGCTCCCGCAGAGCCACTAAGAAGGGCGCATCCACTATGAACGATCGGATCCGGAACAGCGGCCCGAACCCAAACGCGTCCACCTGGAAAAGGAGTCGATCGGGCAGCGCATGGTACCAGGCCCAGACCAACTCCCACGAAACTCATCCTCGTACTCTCTGTGGACCCTGAAAATCCCAACAAAATTAAAGGTTAGGAGCATGTTCATAAAAATGATTTTGAGAAAGCGAGGCAGTTGGCCCCACCCTTACGGACGGCAGGGCCCTGCACCGCCCGCCCGGACGGGCGGTGGGGCCGCCCACCGTCCGCCCGGACAGGCAGCCGGGCCGCCCGCCGACCGCCCGGACGGGCGGCGAGGCCGCTCGCCGTCCGCTCAGGCGGGCGGCCGGGACGTCCGCCGTCCGTACGGACGGACGGCCAGGAGCCCCGCCGCCCGCCACACCGCCGTGATTCAAAGAAAAAAAAGGGGGGGAATCAAAGGACTCACCTTCTTCTTCTTCGGGGGCACCTCTCCGTTGCCACCGCCTTCCTCATCACCTTCTCGTTCTCCTTCTTCTTCCTCTCCATCAGCCCCGTCTTCTTCCTCTTCATCTTCCTCCGTTGCTGCCGTCCTCCCTTCTTCTTCTTATTCCTCTCCGGCGCGAAGAGCCTCCTCGCCGCCTCGTCGCCGCCGCCGCCACTGGAGCTCGCTCCATCGCCACCGCCGGTCCTCCTCCTCCTAAAGGAGCGGGGAAGCCAAACTCTCGCCATGGATGGAAGGGTAGGAAAAATTTTGGAATCGGAGAAAAGGAAGAAAGGAGTAGGAGTGGAGAACAATAGAACCCAGGGCTTCTTAAACCCATCCGCCGGCGTGGACGGCCAGCCGCATGGCCGTCCGCCAGAGTTGACGGCCACGGGCGTGGCCATCCGCCGGCATGGACGGCCAGACGCATGGCCGTCCGCCAGCATGGACGGCCACGAGCTGTTGGGTTTGCTCGGTTTCTCCGGATCGCTCACGCAGCGGAAAACAAAAATTTTACAGCGATCCGTTTCCCGTTTCGAAGAACTAAAATACGATAATCAGATTATCGAAATTCTCACCGTGTGCGGATTCGAATCCGCAGCCGTTCGGTTCCGTCGGTGTGACACCGCAAGCCGCGCAAGCGCCCGGCCTCTAGCGAAGTCCACGCGATCCTCCCCGCGATGGATATCCTCGAGTTCGTCGTTCTTCGCAGCCCGCGAAGCCTCCGCTGGTCGCCGCAATGATCGCCGCAGTGCGCGGACGATTTCCCGTCGAACGGGATTCGGAGAAGCGGCGGGGCAGATCTGGATCTGCCTGGACTCCAGAGGAAGACAGAAAACGAGGAGGGGCGGCTAGGGTTAGCAGCAGCTTGGCCTGCTCAGCCCGTTCGCTATGTTTTATACTAACCGCGCGGTTTTTCACAAAAACCCCCGGTTTGTATAAAACCCACTTATTTATCCATCGCCTTGAGAATCATGTGCGTGTGACCCTCTAGGCCCAAGTACCAGTCCAGTTAATGGCCCAACAAGCCCAGTGACTCCTCACTGGCTTTATTAATTAATTAATAACCCTTTATTAATCAATTAATCAATCGAATTGATGTCACACATCGAATTCGACCGGGCCTCCGATCACGTTGGGTGCCAAGCAACACCGCGTGAACCCGGAAGGTATTTGGGGTTAAGTAACCCACTCTTGGAACCTTTCCGCCGACAGTTACCGCGTGGATATAATCCTTCATTCGTACAATGCTCTCGAGTCAACTCAGGGTATGGCGAGCTGTCAAACCCTAACCGGTCGACTCACTTGAATTGGATGCCGCTGATGAATATCGGAAAACTCCTTTCCCGATATTATCGTCTGCCCTGGCCAGGGACTTTCGCGCATCCTTCATAGAGCATTCTCTCTCTAAGTACCGAGAGCGAATGATTCCTTATTGACACACAATTCCCTTCGACGGTATTCCGCTGCACCCAATCCTTGGCGTATTAGAATCCCGTGGCTAGAGATTCGTAGACCAAGGTCAAAGTACAGAAGTCCACCGCCAAGGTGTCTTTGGTGTCTCAGGTCCGAGGACCATCCACGCAACTGCGACAATAGAATCAAGCTGGTTGACAGTGAGGTACAATACCATCCAGCGATTCAGTCGGATCAGTTCAGTGAACTCATTCTCCAATGAGCACCTACAGATTCGCCTTAGTGTCTCCACACAAGTGACTTATGAGATCAGTCACCCTCATCATATGAGCAGGAGTAATCTGTACTAGTCTAACCGGATATCCGATGTCCTTCTCGAATATCCTCCGACTAGGAACAATTAAGAATATGTGTGTTTAAGTGATCAGTCTCATTAGTATGATCTCATCATAATCTGATCACCATAGCACATATTCACGGACTTCATTATGAAACGATAATTAACGCGATTTACACATAATGAATATTATGCCATTTTATTAATAATGAACGAGATTTACATTGTTAGATTGGCTTGTAGGCCACCTAAACTAACAATCTCCCACTTGGACTAAAGCCAATCACCATTATACAATAAGCCCATAGACTCTAGGTGACGCTCAAACACAATTTGAGCCAACGGCTTTGTCAGTGGATCTGCTACATTGTCGACAGATGGAACTCTTTCCACTACTACATCTCCTCTGGATATGATCTCTCTGATAAGGTGAAAGCGCCTCAGAATATGCTTCGATTTCTGATGAGACCGTGGCTCTTTCGCTTGCGCAATCGCTTCATTGTTGTCGCACAACAGTGGAACAGGCTCAGAGATGCTGGGAACTACGCCGAGGTCGGTGATGAATTTCTTCAACCACACTGCTTCCTTGGCGGCTTCAGCTGCAGCGATGTACTCAGCTTCAGTCGTTGAATCTGCAGTGGTTACCTGCTTGGAACTCTTCCAGCACACTACCCCTCCGTTCAATGTAAACACGAATCCAGATGTTGACTTGCTATCATCTGGATCCGACTGGAAACTCGAGTCAGTAAAGCCTCGCAGTTTCAAGTCACCTCCTCCATAGACAAGAAACATATCCTTAGTTCTTCTCAAGTACTTAAGGATGCATTTCACTGCCTTCCAGTGCTCTTCGCCTGGATCAGCCTGAAATCTGCTCGTAACACTTAGAGCAAATGCAACGTCAGGTCGTGTACATAGCATGGCATACATGATAGATCCTATGGCAGAGGCATAGGGTATTCTATCCATGAATGCCCTCTCATCAGGAGTCTTAGGAGACTGTTCTTTTGAGAGATTAATTCCATGTCTCATCGGTATGAAACCTCTCTTGGAATTTTCCATGCCAAACCTTTTGACTATGGTATCTATGTACAAGGATTGGGTCATTCCAAGCATCCTCTTTGATCTATCTCTATAGATCCGTATTCCCAATACGTAGGATGCTTCTCCCAAATCCTTCATGGAGAAATTTTTCGACAGCCAGACCTTTACTGATGACATCATAGCTACATCATTCCCAATGAGTAGTATGTCATCTACGTAAAGAACTAGAAAAGTGACTGCACTCCCACTGGTCTTCTTGTACACACAAGGTTCATCTTCATTCTTAATGAAGTCATAAGACTTGACAGCCTCGTCAAATCTTATATTCCAGCTCCGGGAAGCTTGCTTCAGTCCATAAATGGACCTCTGAAGCTTGCACACTTTATCTGGAGATTCTTTGGATGTGAAACCTTCTGGTTGTATCATATACACTTCTTCCTCAAGATTACCATTGAGGAAGGCAGTCTTCACATCCATCTGCCAGATTTCATAATCAAAATGTGCAGCAATGGCGAGCAGAACTCTGATCGACTTTATCATGGCAACTGGTGAGAAAGTCTCGTCATAGTCAATTCCTTGCCTTTGACGATATCCCTTTGCCACCAACCTTGCCTTATAAGTGTCGATCCGTCCATCAGCACCGATCTTTCTTTTAAAGATCCACTTGCAACCGATGGGTACAATACCCTCGGGCAAGTCCTCCAAGTTCCAAACTTGGTTGGTGTACATGGACTGGATTTCTGAGTTCATGGCTTCTCGCCATTTCCCGGCTTCTGGGCCTTCTATGGCCTCCTGGTAGTTTTTCGGATCATCATCCTCATTATATTGTACCTTAGACTCACCTTCAGTGATATGTCCCACATATCGTTCGGGTAGTCTAGGTACTCTACCAGATCTACGAGGCTCATCTGTGTGTACCTGAACAGATTCAGGAACTGATATCTTATCTGATGATAATGCAGCTGTATGGGGATCTAGAACCTCTTCCAGTACTATTTTACTCCCACTGTCCTCCTGGAGAAGGTATTCCTCTTCCAGGAAGACAGCTTTCCTGGCGACAAACACCTTTTGTTCATCAGGATGGTAAAAATAGTATCCAAAGGTTTCCTTTGGATATCCCACAAACCTACATTTATCAGTTCGTGATTCCAACTTGTCTGGATCATGCCTCTTTACATGAGCAGGACAACCCCAGACTTTAACATGTTTAAATTCTGGTTTCCTGCCTTTCCATATCTCATATGGAGTAGAGGCCACAGACTTGCTGGGTACTCTGTTCAGTAGGTATGCTGCTGACTCTAGAGCATACCCCCAGAGGGACACTGGTAATCTTGAAAAGCTCATCATGGATCGCACCATGTCCAACAAGGTGCGGTTCCTCCTTTCTGATACACCATTCATCTGTGGTGTATATGGAGGGGTCAGCTGAGAAAGGATACCATTATCCTTTAAGAATTGTGTGAAATTAGTACTCAAATATTCTCCTCCTCGATCTGATCGAAGAGCTTTAATACTCTTTCCTAACTGCTTCTCCACCTCATTCTTGAACTCCTTAAACTTCTCAAATGCTTCCGACTTGTACTTCATTAAGTACACATAGCCGAATCTTGAGAAGTCATCGGTGAACATAATGAAGTAAGAAAAGCCACCTTTGGCTTGGGTAGACATTGGACCACATACATCCGAATGTATCAGTACCAGAATGTCCTTAGCACGTTCTCCATGTCCACTAAATGGAGATTTTGCCATCTTTCCCATAAGGCAGGATTCACATGTTGCAAACGATTCATAATCGAATGCTGTTAAGTAACCATGCTTGTGCAACTTTTGCAACCTGCTTTCGCCAATATGTCCAAGTCTACAATGCCACATGTAGGCCTGGTTCACACAATTCTTGCTCTTCTTAAGAGCATTATCAATTTGAAGATTGTAATAAGAAACATCTAATAGATATAGACCGTTGACCAAAGATGCAGAAGCTATTGATTTATTACCATAATAAATCGTACAACTTCTATTCTCAATTGTCAACCTATATCCTATCTTGTCCAAACAAGATATTGATATGATGTTCTTTATTATGCTAGGAACATAATAACAATCTTCCAATAATAAGGTGTCTCCCGATGGAAGCCTGAGGTTTGCTGTCCCAACAGCAATCGCCGCAACTTTTGCGCCGTTTCCTAGCCTCAATTCCACCTCACCTTGTCTCAGCTTGCGCTTACTTGTCAGCAACTGCACATCATGGCAGATATGAGAAGCACATCCAGTATCTAATACCCAAGATGTGGAATCTCTAACTGACAAGTTGATATCTATCATATAGATATCTGAAGCTTCAGACAGCTTCACTCTTCCATGAGCTTTATCGTTAAGGAACTCCTTGCAGTTCCTCTTCCAGTGATCATACTGCTTATAATAGAAGCAGTCACCCTTCACTACTCCTTTTCTTTTGTCCTTCGATCCATTATCTTTTGCTATCATCTCTACTTCAGGGGCATCCAATGCCGATTCAGCAGGAGGATCAGCTCCAAGGACAAAGTCAATGCGCTCAGATCTGAAGACATTCTTCAGGCTTCTGAACCAATCTGAGTAGATCATGTAAGTCAAAACGGCATCAAGTATGCCACGGAATGGGTTATTCGACGACATAGTTCCTACAGGAGATAAGTAAAATTTATTTAGCAGATGTTCAATTATTAAAGTTCAAAACAAGACATGGTCTTTTGTTCAAGTTTAACTCCCACTAATTTTCGACGGACTGTATAACCCTCAGTTATACAGAACGGGAGACGCCGACAGTCTCCTAGTGGGGATCAGAATCTCAATGACTTGCACTACAGCCTTGTGGATAGCACAACAAACTGTAATACAATCAGAGAGCACCCAACTCATGGGACTTGCAACTCCTTGCAATATCTGATCATAGCTTCGGTCCCCAGAGATTTAATGGCCTTGTGGATAGCACAACAAACCACTAATTCTGGTCTAAGCTAACCATCATTACGTGACGAGCATAGATTTGCATGCAGCCCTTGTGGATAGCACAACAAAGCTACATGGTTCCTCTACCCCGATCTTTAGGCATCTAATGCCATAGCCACAGTCTCTCCTCCCAATTAAGCAGGCCTTGTGGATAGCACAACAAACCTGCCTAAAGTTATTCGAATCCTATGACTATAACGATGGTGGACCACGCGGTAAGTTCTCAACTACTCGCGTTACGGCTTAGAGTTTATCTGAGGGTATTTAGATAACTTTTATCTTGGTCTCTCCTAGGTGATAGTATATAAATATATCGTATATATTTACTAAATACTATAACCTGCTTTGATTCATAATCAAAAGAAAAACAATGCATCACATACATGTCTTTAGTGTGGTCATGGATAGCACAGTGGGTTTGACTGGAGCCAACAGTCAAACGCACACACAATCTAATTATAACAATTACATTAGATACCCTGCAATCACATAGGCAAGAGATCTCCATCTTTACGCCTTCCTGGTTGCAGTTGTGGATCGTCCTCGCTCCTTCCTCGGTTGCCTCGATCATATTACATTAATTCTAGAATTAACAAGTAAATTGAAGAAGGCCTTATGGCGAGTACAAGAGAGAGAGGGAGGTAGAAATACATCGGAGTATGAGAGAGAGAGGTGCGCAGACCTTTATTTATTAACAATTAATAAACATCATACATCCACGATCCACACAATCCATCATTCATCACATGAACAATTAAATAAGTGCATATCCATGACCACGGTGTGTTTTAAACATCCACACATGATTCAGCGCATCACATGGCTAAAACAAATGAGTTTTCAAAAATAGATAATTTTGGCCTTTTAAAAACTAGGATCCAATCAAAATTGGTGTTTGAATTTTGAAAACTCATTTTATTAAGTTAACATGCAATTAAATCTAATTTAAAAGCAATAAACACACATCACATGCGCACACACTCCAAATTAATAATTCCAGATTATTCCATGCGAATTAGAACATTTCTAATAATCTAACACTTAGATTAAACCCCATTAATAATCTAACAATTAGACTATTAACAACTAATCTAACTCTTAGACTAGTCCAACAAAATTAATCATTAACTTATCACATAAATTAATGATTAACTCTAATTTGTTATTAATTATCAATCTAACAATTAGACTAAAAGATTAATGTTAATCATCAATTTAACCCTTAAATTAATAACTAACATTTAATCATTAAAGACTACTAATTTAACACTTAAATTAGTCATCTAAGTTAATTATTAATTTAACTCTTAAATTAACAATTAACATAGATTTTAATTAACAATTAGTTGAAATAATAATTAATAATCTAACTGTTAGATTAATAATTATTAATAACTAATTTAACCAATAAATTAGTATCATTAAAATTAACTATTAGTTTAACCATTAAACTAACAGTTAATGTTAATCAACTAACAACTAAATGTTAATTAAAATGATTCACAAATCATTTGTTAAGCCCATTATAAAATTACAAAACATTTTTGAATTTTATTTAAATTAAAATTAAATTTTAATTCATTTTGTAAATGGGCAAAGGGGAATTAAAATAGAAAATGGGGTGGGAGTTGGCTCAGCCTAATGGGCTGAGCCCTGGGCTCGAGCCCTGGCCGAGCCAGGGCTCGGACCAGGGGCGCCAGGCCCTGGCCTGGCTCGTGGCCTGGCTCGACCAGGACCGTCCCTGCCCTGGACCCGGCCCGGCCGGTCCGACCGGCTCGGGACCGGGTCCAGCGGGGCGGTTCGACCCCTTCCACCTTCCCAGAAACCCTATTGCAGCAGGAATTAGGCGGCGGGAAGGAAGGGTTGCAGCGCCGCCGCCGGCCGGCTACCGGCGCCGCCAGGCCCCCGCCGGCTTCGCCCCAGCTCCGGCGACACGCCCGGCGCCGTCAGGGCCGCCGGTGGCCTCCGGTTGGGGTGCAATCCAAGCCCAAACATCCCCAAAAAATCTGGTTTTCGCAGGTTTTAAATCCGATTTGGGGCTCGTTTTTGTAGCTCTTCGAGGCCACCATGGTGCCGGCAAATATGTCGAATGCGTAGTGGTGACTATCACCAAGAGATCCGTGGTCTCGGCCGGCCATCCCAACACTTGGGAAGACGATTGAAGCCGCCGTAAAGTCGCCGTTCTTCGTCTCACGAAGAACACGAAAACCCCCCAAAAAAAATCTCGAAAAATCACGGAAAAATAATCAAATTATTTGTGTTCATCTCATGAACACTATTCCGTCATTTTAATCGGATTAAACGCATGGAATAACTCAAGAAAAATCAATTTCGAAAACCGAAACAGGTCGAGAAACAGTGGAACCTGGCTCTGATACCACTGTTGGGTTTGCTCGGTTTCTCCGGATCGCTCACGCAGCGGAAAACAAAAATTTTACAGCGATCCGTTTCCCGTTTCGAAGAACTAAAATACGATAATCATATTATCGAAATTCTCACCGTGTGCGGATTCGAATCCGCAGCCGTTCGGTTCCGTCGGTGTGACACCGCAAGCCGCGCAAGCGCCCGGCCTCTAGCGAAGTCCACGCGATCCTCCCCGCGATGGATATCCTCGAGTTCGTCATTCTTCGCAGCCCGCGAAGCCTCCGCTGGTCGCCGCAATGATCGCCGCAGTGCGCGGACGATTTCCCGTCGAACGGGATTCGGAGAAGCGGCGGGGCAGATCTGGATCTGCCTGGACTCCAGAGGAAGACAGAAAACGAGGAGGGGCGGCTAGGGTTAGCAGCAGCTTGGCCTGCTCAGCCCGTTCGCTATGTTTTATACTAACCGCGCGGTTTTTCACAAAAACCCCCGGTTTGTATAAAACCCACTTATTTATCCATCGCCTTGAGAATCATGTGCGTGTGACCCTCTAGGCCCAAGTACCAGTCCAGTTAATGGCCCAACAAGCCCAGTGACTCCTCACTGGCTTTATTAATTAATTAATAACCCTTTATTAATCAATTAATCAATCGAATTGATGTCACACATCGAATTCGACCGGGCCTCCGATCACGTTGGGTGCCAAGCAACACCGCGTGAACCCGGAAGGTATTTGGGGTTAAGTAACCCACTCTTGGAACCTTTCCGCCGACAGTTACCGCGTGGATATAATCCTTCATTCGTACAATGCTCTCGAGTCAACTCAGGGTATGGCGAGCTGTCAAACCCTAACCGGTCGACTCACTTGAATTGGATGCCGCTGATGAATATCGGAAAACTCCTTTCCCGATATTATCGTCCGCCCTGGCCAGGGACTTTCGCGCATCCTTCCTAGAGCATTCTCTCTCTAAGTACCGAGAGCGAATGATTCCTTATTGACACACAATTCCCTTCGACGGTATTCCGCTGCACCCAATCCTTGGCGTATTAGAATCCCGTGGCTAGAGATTCGTAGACCAAGGTCAAAGTACAGAAGTCCACCGCCAAGGTGTCCTTGGTGTCTCAGGTCCGAGGACCATCCACGCAACTGCGACAATAGAATCAAGCTGGTTGACAGTGAGGTACAATACCATCCAGCGATTCAGTCGGATCAGTTCAGTGAACTCATTCTCCAATGAGCACCTACAGATTCGCCTTAGTGTCTCCACACAAGTGACTTATGAGATCAGTCACCCTCATCATATGAGCAGGAGTAATCTGTACTAGTCTAACCGGATATCCGATGTCCTTCTCGAATATCCTCCGACTAGGAACAATTAAGAATATGTGTGTTTAAGTGATCAGTCTCATTAGTATGATCTCATCATAATCTGATCACCATAGCACATATTCACGGACTTCATTATGAAACGATAATTAACGCGATTTACACATAATGAATATTATGCCATTTTATTAATAATGAACGAGATTTACATTGTTAGATTGGCTTGTAGGCCACCTAAACTAACACGAGCATGGCCGTCCGCCGGCATGGACGGCCAGACGCCTGGCCGTCCGCCGGTATGGACGGCCAGACGCCTGGCCGTCCTCCAGCAAGGACCGCCGGCATGGACGGCCAGACGCCTGGCCGTCCGCCGGTATGGACGGCCAGACGCCTGGCCGTCCGCCAGCATGGACGGCCACGGGCGTGGCCGTCCGCCGGAATGGACGGCCAGCCGCCTGGCCGTCTGCCACGTGGACGGCCAGCGGGCTGGCCGTCCTCCAGCGTGGACGGCCACGGCCGTGGCCGTCCCACGCGTCCGCCAATGTGGGCGGTTTGCTTACATCTTTGGAGCAAAATTTCCAGGAAAATAAAATTGGTATTATTCACTAAAATTTCAATGGATACATTATTCCAATGCTCTACGGCCCATGAAAAAGGCACATACAGCAGGACGTACATTGGTTAAATAGTTCACATATCTTTTGACTTCCTCTGAAGTCTCTGCTACATCAAGACGGGCTTTTGTGAATCTGGAGTGACGGCGCCATGCATGTCGGAATCGCTCTATTGCTTGCGCCTCTCTCCCGTACCCTGTATGTCTCGGCACGATCAATGTGTCATGCAAAGCGGGGAACGGTACCTGTCTGGGAACTCCGATCTGAAGATGGCAACGATGTCCTTGGTACACGGCTAACTCGTCAGGGCCAATTAGCCACAACTCACGCTAACGAGAAGCCCTTGTGGTGAACTTCATATCTCGAAGGATCATCGGGACAAAGATAAATTTCTCCACGGGCAGGAAGTTCAGGTAATCACGCCAGTCATCCCTCGTCTTGAGATGAGCCATGAGACACCTGACTTGATCTTCGGGACCAAGAAGCGAGCGTGCAGGATACCATGCGCTGTGCTGAAAAATCCTGGAGGTGGAAGTCACTTTTTCATCAAAATCAAAAGATAAATGCATCTCCATCCACAATTGTAAGGTGAACAAGCTTCCCCTCACAGATCGCCCCATGCTCATGTGGCTGAGCCCTCCATACAGGTGTGACAAGATCACTGGGGCGAGAGAATGACCCTTCCACAACAAGCTCCATACGCCCACATACTCCCTCTCTAGCACAGAGCCCAAAGTGGGAAACCATAAGACTCCCCCAAGAACCAGGCATAAGCCTCGCATCAGCCTCTCAGATTCGACCGTCTTGCGCTTAATCTCTCGGATCAACCAGCACGCAAGGCGATCGACGAGGATTCCTCGACTGTTAGTCATGCGGCATACCTCCCGTTTGTCCTGCACAATATCAACAAAGATTTCCTCCCATGCAGGCAAACCAGAGGGATCACTGGTGGCTAGGGCCTCCCAGCCATAGAAGGTTTCTACCTCCTCCAGCAAAATTGTCGCCTCGAACTCTCGAAACACGAACGTATGCGTCTCCGGATGCCACAGTTCGAGCAGTGCACCCAGCCCCTCCCAGTGCCAGTGGATGAAAGCGAACCACTTTGCAAACACAATGGAACGGGTCAAATTCCACCGATGCATATATACCCTCATGCCTAGGGTAGTCACGTCCAGCAGGGCCGCAAGCCATGCATACTTGCGAGTATGCCTAGCGTCAGGGAATTTGGGAAGAAGCTGCTGGACAACCAAAAGTCAAGAAAGAGAGGAGAGAGCCAAGGTGGACAACACAAAGGTTTGAGCATACCTGTCCGTGGGCCACCAGGTTGCTGAGGTGGCCTTCCACATCAGATAGGACTTGAGGCTCCATAGCAGTAGTGCGAGCAGAAGGTGAGGCCATCTTTCTGCAGAAAGCTTGAATTCTGGAAGAAAGCCCCACGACAACCCTCCCCTTTTAAGGCCACGGGATCATTACAAACTTTTCCACGTCCCATAAGAGACGGAAGGGCATGCATATCTTTTTCTTTTCCCCTCTTATGGACGGCATACCCCTTGGCCTTCCACCACTTCATGGAAGGCATGCTAGTTGGCCTTCCACCTTTTCGTAGAAGGCATGCTAGTTGGCCTTCTACCACTTTAGAAAAGGTCCATCCACGAGAAGGCATATTGCCCTTCTCCCTTCTCTACTTTGAGAAGGTAACCTTACCCCAAGGTCAAGAGACCACCTTGCTCAATATCAACAAATTAATGGTTCTTCCTGGAATTCGAGTCGAAGCCATATCGGATTGGCATTCTACCAATAGAATAGCCATATCTTCCATACCGGCTTCGACTCGAAACTAAACATTTGCTTCTCATCCTCCTGCAGTTTAATGTTTAATGTTGTGATCATTGAATATGTGAACGTTGCTAATGTGTGTTTTTGCAACTGCGGGAAATCTGAGGCAAGTAGGATTGAAGACACAGGAGGCTAATAACTTCGGGCGTATAGACTCTGAGTTCCTCTTTAAACAAAACAATGAGGAGTCTATATTCCTAAGTTATTCGATTGGCCAATAAACCCCTCCTGTTTGCATTAGGAATTTGTTTGTTAATTTTAAACCAGCATGCATTTGCATAAGCATCCACCCTCGCCCTAGGGGCAATGACCATAATTCATCACGCTACTTAATCCATTGTTGATCTGTGGGTCTGGCAATTGTCCGTCTGTTAGCCCTTTGAATTGCAAGACCTCATCCATTTTCCAATACGTGTGCTTGAGATTCTCTCACTTGGCGATCACATGATGCGCCAGGCCACCGCGCGCCCGTTGTGTCGAGAGTTCTTCAAGTCACACTCCTACACCTTTCATGCTCGAGATCCCCTTGGGCCAGATGGTTGCATCCTAGTGCGCCAAGGCCTCGCGGTTCCAGCACCCGAGGGTCCCACGGACTGTGATTCTCTAGTTTGAACCTTGTTCCCCTTCTTAATCACCCTTGCAATCCAAATAGCCAACTCTCATTCATTTACCACATTCGCATATCATCCTTGGATATAGCTCATTCCTTCTTCGGGCTGTCCAAAATCTGGTTCGATTTCCGGAACACCTATTTATCATTCCGTTCCACTCCACTGCAAAACAGGTGTCCCGGAGGGGCATTTGTAGACACCGATTTTGGACCACCCTTTTTTGGTCATAAACCCCATCCATCATTAGCCCATCATCACCAAATCCCTCATCTTAGCCATCTCAGCCCACTAATAATTAGGCCCATTAACCAAATCCCGACTCTAGCCACCTTTTTCGTCGAAGGCCAGCCAACCCGCCTTCCACTACCCTTCGAAGGCCACCCCTTGCCTTCCACCACCGTTCGAAGGCCACCCCTTACCTTCCACCCCCTTCGAAGGCCAACCGGGCCGCCTTCCACCACTTCGTGGAAGGCCAGCTACCTGGCCTTCCACGGGATTGGAAGGCATGTTGGCTGGCCGTCCACTCCCCTAACTACCACCTTGACCTCATCTTCCCCACGATCTCCTCTACTCGCCGCCCTCACCTCCACTACTCTGATCACTCCCCACTCCGGCGACACTCGAGGAGGGGGTTAAGAAGGAGGAGTTTTTCTGGAGGGAACGTTCAGAGAAGGTTGGCAAGTGAGTCGGCCTTGAGGAGTCTAGCAAACAAGGAGTCAGCTTCAAGAGGAATCCTTCGCACCCCAAATGGGCTTGTCTTCTTAACCCTCTTTTAATTTTCTCCTCTTCATTTCATTGCATTCTCACTTTTCATCCATGCCGTAACATTCTCCCTCTCTCACTCTTCTGTCCACTTTTAATACAGCACCTCACTTTTCACACACGAGCACTTATCTGCATGCATGCATCCTAGAATGACTTAGCAATCCCTATTTACCTCCAAAGGTTTCTAACAAAAAACGGGAGGTGGGTGGCCATAACATATGGTCACCTTCCCTCCCCACCACTCATCCGGTGCGTCTCCCTCCGATTTTAATTAGTTTTTTTGTATCTTCATGGATAGATTCTGCATATTATAGTGCTAATCGGGTCGTTTTCTGTCTTGTCTTTTCTTTTCATGGATCCTTACCGCATTTCCGCGTGCAGACTGCCGGGCTCTCCTCCTCTGGCCGGTTGGAGGAAGAGAAGGAGAAACCACCATTTCCCGCTCCCTCAGAACGCGATCACTTTACAATCCTGCGGAGCACAAGGACCGTAAGGTAATGCTCCTAGCGATCACACCTTTATTTCTAACCCCCTTAAATCGCCACAGTGCTAAGACGAATGGAGAAACCCCCGATCCGAAGCCCGCAGCCGCGGCGGGGGATGTTCCGGGCGCCTACAGCAGTATAGTCACTGGAAGAGGAACTGCAAGAAGTTTCTTAATGATAAAGCTCATGGAAAGGTGAAGTTGTCTGAAGCTTCAGATATCTATATGATAGATATTAACTTGTCAGTTAGAGATTCCACATCTTGGGTATTAGATACCGGATGTGCTTCTCATATCTGCCATGATGTGTAGATGTTGACAAGTAAGCGCAAGCTGAGACAAGGCGAGGTGGAATTGAGGTTAGGAAACGGCGCAAATGTTGTGGCGATTGCTGTTGGGACAGCAAACCTCAGGCTTCCATCAGGAGACGCCTTACTATTAGAAGATTGGTATTATGTTCCTAGCATAATAAAGAACATCATATTAATATCTTCTTTAGACAAGATAGGATATAGGTTAACTATTGAGAATAGAAGTTGTTCGATTTATTATGGTAATAAATCAATAGCTTCAGCATCTTTAGTCAACGGTCTATATCTATTAGATATTTCTTATTACAATCTTCAAATTGATAAAGTTCTTAAGAAGAGCAAGAATTGTGTGAACCAAGCCTACATGTGGCATTGTAGACTTGAGCACATTAGCGAAAGCAGGTTACAAAAGTTGCATAAGCATGGTTACTTAACAGCATTCGATTACGAATCGTTTGCGACATGTGAATCCTGTCTTATGGGAAAGATGGCAAAATCTCCATTTATTGAACATGGAGAACATGCCAATGACATTCTGGAATTAATACATTCGGATGTATGCGGTCCTATGTCCACCCAAGACAAAGGTGGCTATTCATAGTTCATCACGTTCACCGATGACTTCTCAAGATTCGGGTATGTGTACTTAATGAAGTACAAGTCATAAGCAATTGAGAAGTTCAAGGAGTTAAAGAATGAGGTAGAGAAGCAGATAGGAAAGAGTATTAAAGCTCTTCGATCAGATCGAGGAGGAGAATACTTAAGTACTAATTTCACTCAATTCTTAAAGGATAATGGTATCCTTTCTCAGCTAACCCCTCCATATACACCACAGATGAATGGTGTATCAGAAAGGAGGAATCGCACCTTGTTGGACATGGTGCGATCCTTGATGAGCTTTTCGGGATTACCAGTGTCCCTCTGGGGGTATGCTCTAGAGTCAGCAGCTGATCGTTCCAAATTGTGCGTCGTTAAACACTCATGAAAACGTTCAATCTAAATTTATCCGGCTCACTCAAATCAGATTTTGAAAATTAATAGTGGTGAGGCCAAGTCGATCCATAGGGAGATAGAATTTTAATTTTGACAACTTTGGAATTTAGTTAATCTAAAAATAAGTGAGACTTTAAGTAAACTAATTACTTATTTAAACTAGAATTAAATTAACTAATGTTACCTAAAAATATAATTACTTAAATTAAACAAATATTTTTTTTTCTTTTCTTTTTCAAAAATTAAACACAAGCATATATGGAAAATAAGCACAACTAAAAAAAATAACAAAGAAACTGTTATTTAACTATGCGTAAATTATTAATTAACTAAAAATCATGAAACAAATTACAAAATTTAATGGTTTAATATCCTTAAACTAAATAAACAAAACATCAAATAACAACTAACTAATCCTAATTAAATAAACTAACACTATACTAATGGGGGAAGGGAAAGAACAGAGCATCTTCTGTTGGAACTGCCGGCGCAGTGGACCGGCGCTTCAGATGCAACAGGAACAGGCGCTGGAGGAATGCTTGGAAGCTGCTGGCTGCTGCGTGGAACTGGTGGAAGGGGTGCTGGAGCGTGGAGCTAGAAACTTGCAGGAGCTGAGACGTGGAGGCTGCTTGCTTGGCCGGGCATGCATGCACGTTGAACTTGAGGAGGAGGCCGGCTTCACCGCGTGGAGCTGGAGGCTGCTTGACGTGGAGGCTGGCAACTTCAGGCGCGTGGAGTTGGAGGGCTATGCTGCATGCGTGAAGGTCGGCTACGTGCAGGTGTGCATGGAGGAGACCGGCGGTGCTGGAGAAAGGTTGGCTTCACCGAGCATGCGCATGGGCAGCACGTGGAGGTGCCGGGATGCTGCTGTGTGGAAGAGAGCCGGAGGAGGGGAAGGAATAGCCGGTTACGGGGGTTGGAGGTGCAGACTGCTGGTGCACCGCCGCGTGGAGGGGCTTCACCGGGCGTGTGCTGGTGCTGCGGCTGAGAGGAGGAGGCTGTGGGAGCCCGTGGCAGTGCGGCGGAGGCCCAACTGGTTCGCAGAGTGCGCTGGGGCGCTGGAGAAAGGTTGGCTTCACCACGTGGAACTGCTGCATGCGTGGGTACACAAGATGCAGTTGTTGTTGCTGGTGCGCCGTGGAGAGCTTGCCGCCGCAGCTGCTGACTGGTGTTTGCTGGCAGGTTTGTTGCTTGGGAGTTGTTGGCCGGGAGGGGAAGAGATCGAGAGAGAGAACAGAGCGAGAGAAAGAGAGAAACCGAGAAGAGGGAGAACCGGAGAGAGGGGGAACCGGGGAGAGGGAGAGCCGGAGAGAGAGAACTGAGGGAGAGAAAGAGACCGAGAGAGAGATCTGTGGAGGGAGAAGTTGGAAACCGAGGGAGAGGAGGAGGAGAAACTGAAGAGAGAGGGAGGAAGAGAAAACCGTGAAAAGAGAGGGCTGAGATGCTGCTGGGAATTGGAGAAGGAGGAGAGTAGGGGCTGTGGGAGAGAAAGATTATATAAGAGAGGAGAATCCGAGAGAGAGAGAGAGGGTGTGGGAGAGGTTGGAAGAGGAGAAGGAACGTGGGAGGCTGCTGCGGCTGGGAGAAAGAGAGGGATTAAAGGAGAGGAAGAGGGAACTGGAGAAGGAAGAGGATTCGGAATTGGAGAGAGAATTTCTAAAAAGAGAGAGAGAGGGTTTTTAAAATAAAGAAAGGAAGGGATGTGGTTGGGAAATTGGAGAGAAGGAAGGAAATAGAGGGTTTTGGGAAACTCCAGAGAAAGAAGGAATCAGAGCAATATTAGGACATCAAATTGCATTTTTACCCCTACTTTAGTTGAAATCCGAACACTAGACCTCCCCCAAATTTCCAGAAACTCCATCAGCTGCACTGCATCATCGGCATGTCCTGTTCACATAAAATAAATATAACTTAGCACATTATCATAAAAATATCATCATATTTATTTATTTCGTCTCGGTTTTGTCGAAAAACAGCAAATGCGCTATACTCCATTAATCACATGAAATGACGATGTTTTTAAGTCAGAATTTGACGAAATTGGTACCGTTGGACTTGGTACACAATTATCTATCATTTCATGCTATTTTGCAGATAAAAACATGAGTATGATGCATATGATTTCCCTTAAATGATCAATTTAACACTTTATCGCACACCCCAACTTACTCATTGCTAGTCCCTTAGCAATGCAAATAAAGAAAAGTTAGGACAAACAATGAATTATCATGCTTCATTTGTAGTATCTTTCACAATCAATTTAAGTGGTAGCCGATTGGTTAAGCTAAAAGTTTTCATATCCCACAATATTTTGATTCACGACAGGTGATTGTGCATGAAAATTGGCACGCTTAGAACTCGTTTCCGACCTTTCTGGTATATTCTTGCCTTTACTACCCTTTAGATAAGACTACCTGGGGAGGAGAAGAGAATAAAAGATTTCTCAATCAGTCAGTGAAGACCGTTTTTCAGTTCCCGTCCCAACTCAGCACTTTTCATGACTTGGTCATATTTTTGGTACGATGGACTTTTTAGCGTGGCGTTTTTTTTTTTCATTTCATTGTACTTTTGCTTTTGAGAGTGCGTACTTTTTGCCACTCTCTTTGAATTGCCTGAGAGGAGGTGCGTACTTTTTGCCACCTACCTTCCTTTACCTCTTTTAACGCCTTCTATTGCCTTTAGTGTTTACAGTTGTCCATTTTAAATGACCGCTTCTTTTAGAGTGCTGAGTGGGACAGTCCCCTATTACGGATCCTACACATTCCTTTCGTTCAACCCAAAATAAAAATTAGAATAAGTAGTCTTATCCTTGAGGTTAATTCCAGCAATTCTATACTTTTAAGATCTTTCATTTATTCTAAGTTGCCGTGTGTGTGTGAAAATCATCATGCCGTGGATTTTTGTAAAGTGGGATATTTAAACTTTGAAGGTTCTTTAACCAATCTGACAACAAAAAAAAACTGATTTGTTTAAGATTTACTTAATGAAACATGAGTTTCATGCAATTTTCCTACAATGTGAAAAGAAGTTTTTGAAAGAAATTTTAAAAATTTGACCATTTTTCAGTGAAAGATATCAGCTTTCTTCAAAAAAAATTTCAATAAATCCATATCAAATTGATTGTCCCACCCTCCAACTTAATTGACATTGTCCTCAATGGCATAAAAGATATGAAAAACATGTCAGCCAGAAGAGAATTTGTGAAGGAGCGAAACAACCTGTAATGAAGAGGATGTGACATACCTACGGCGATTGCTGCTAAGGGACCTAAAAGGAAAAGAAATACAATAACTGAAGTAACATATTGGGTTGCCTCCCAACAAGCGCTAAGTTTATCGTCTTCAGCCAGACGGAAGTTCAGTTAATGTGGATCACTCAGTTCTATGGATTCAGGTGGCTCATTTTGAAGATTTTCAATAAATGGTTTCAACTGTTGACCATTAACAGTAAAAGTGTTCCCACTCTTGGGATTCAAAATTTTAACAGCTCCATGATCGAAGGCTTTAACGACCACGAATGGTCCATCCCATCTGGATTTCAGTTTTCCAGGAAATAGGCGAAGCCTAGAATTAAATAGCCAAACTTTCTAATTTGGAAGAAAGGATTTTCTCACAATATGTTTATAATGAAAAGCTTTAGTTTTGGCTTTATAAATCTTTGAATTTTCGTAGGCCTCGTTGCGCAACTCTTCTAGCTCACTCAGTTGTAAGGTTCGGTGGGAACCAGCTTGGGCTAGGTCCAGATTGACTTGTTTGATGGCCCAATAAGCCCTATGTTCCAATTCCACCGGAAGGTGGCACACTTTTCCAAAAACCAGGCGATAAGGAGACATGCCAATAGGAGTTTTGTAAGCGGTCCGATAGGCCCACAAAGCATCATCCAATCTTCCAGACCAATCTTTTCTATCGGGCCTAACGGACTTTTGCAGAATATTCTTAATCTCTCTATCGGAAACTTCCACTTGGCCACTGGTTTGGGGATGATAAGGGGTAGCTACTTTGTGATTAATCCCATATTTCTTAAGCAAAGCCCGAAACTGGTAACTCGTGAAGTGCGTTCCCCCATCACTTATGATAGCTTTAGGCCACCCGAACCGAGAAAAGATATTCTTCTGAACGAATTTAATGACCACTTTATGATCATTGGTTCAGGTGGGTACTGCTTCAATCCATTTTGAGACATAATACACCGCTACCAGAATATATGTATGTCCAAAAGATGGTGAAAATGTCCCATAAAGTCAATTCCCCAAACATCAAAGACTTCAACCACCAAGATTGGGTTGAGTGGCATCATATCCCTTTTCGCCATATTTCCTACAGCCTGACATCGGAGGCAAGTTTTGCTAAATTCATGGGTGTAGGCGCCCGAAACGTCCCCCGCCGCGGGTGCGAGCTTCGGATGGGGGTTCCTCTCCGTTCGTCTTAGCACTGTGGCGATTTAAAGGGTGTTAGAAATGAAGTGTGATCGCCAGGAGCATTACCTCTCGGTCCCTGTGCTCCGCAGGATGGTGAGGATGTGATCGCGTTCTGTGGGAGCGGGAGATGCTGGTTCCTCCTTCTCTTCCTCCGGCCGGCCAGAGGAGGAGAGCCCGGTACTCTGCACGCGTGAAGGTGGTAAGGATCCCCTGAAAATAATAAACAAAACACAGAATAACCCGATTAGGAATATTTGGTGCAGGATCTACTCATAAAGATGTAAAAAACTAACTAAAATCAGTGGGAAACGCACCGGATGGGTGGTGGGGAGGGAAGGTGACCATATGTTATGGCCACCCACCTCCCGTTTTTTTTAGAACCTCTGTGGGGGTAAGGATCACTAAGTCATCCTACGTGTATGCATGCAAATGAAGAGGAGTTGCGTGTGTGGAGAGTGGAGTGGTATTACTAATGCAATGGAATGAATAAAAAAAAAGTAAAAGAGAGAAGTTAGAGAGGCAAGCCGGTTTCCAAATGTAGCCTGAGCCTTCCCCTTTGGAGTCTCCTCGAGCTTCTCCCCAGAAAATCTTCCTCCGGGAATCCTCCAGAATCCTTAACTCTCCAAATCCTTCTTAGCCCTCCAGAATCCTTAACCCCGAAGTCCTCCAACCTCCAGTCCTTCTTCTTAACCCGAAGTCCTTAACCCCCTGCTCGAGAGGATGTGGGGGGGTTTAAATAGGCGGAGGAAAAAAGGGGGAAAACAGGGGTCTAAATCCCCGTAAATCACCCTTCAACCAATGAGGAGTGGTCAAGGGTCAGAGGTAGTGGTCGCGACAGTCGCCGGAGTGGGGAGTGGTCGGAGTAGTGGGGAACGAGGGCGGCGAGTGGAGGAGATCGTGGGGAAGACGGAGTCAAGGGGGTGGTTAAGGAGTGGACGGCCAGGTGACATGCCTTCCATTCTTGTGGTGGAAGGCGGCCCAACTGGCCTTCGAAGGGGGTGGAAGGCGAGGGGTGGCCTTCGAAGGTGGTGGAAGGCAAGGGGTGGCCTTCGAAGGTGGTGGAAGGCATGGGAGCTGGCCTTCCACGAAAAGGTGGTAAAAAGTGAAAAAGGTGGCTAAAACGGTGGAAGGCGAGGTAGCTGGCCTTCGAAGGGGGTAGAAGGCGGGGGTTGGCCTTCGAAGGTGGTGGAAGGCAAGGGGGCTGGCCTTCCACGAAAAGGTGAAAAGAGGGTCAAAAGGGTGGAAGGCAAGGTGGCTGGCCTTCAAGAGTGGTGGAAGGCGAGGGGTGGCCTTCGAAGGTGGTGGAAGGCAAGGGGTGGCCTTCGAAGGTGGTGGAAGGCAAGGGGGCTGGCCTTCCACGAAAAGGTGAAAAGGGTCGGGATTTGGTTGATGGGCCTGACTGGTAGTGGGCTGAGATGGCTGAAATGAGGGGATTTTGGTGATGACAGACTAATGATGGGTTGGGTTCATGACCAAAAGGTGGTCCAAAATCGGTGTCTACAATGGGCATCTTTGAAAAGTGTGGGCCAGTAAAAACCACTTTGCAGGACTTTGGCTGCAGTTTTCTTTCCTAAGAAATGGCCCCTACAAGCTAGATTATGGCAGAAGTTGAGAACACTCTGTTGTTCTTCTTCAGGAACACATCGCCTAATGATTTGATCAAGACAGAATTTGAATAATTTAGGATCCTCCCATAAATAATATTTTTCTTGAGAAAAGAATTTGTCCTTTTCACTTTTAGTCCATCCTTCCGGAAGCTGATTAGTCACCTTGTAATTGACAATATGAGCATACCAAGGTGCAACAGTGTGAGAAATGGTCAGTAGATGCTCATCAGGAAAGGAATCAGTGATTGGTGTACTTTCAGATATCGGAATTCGGGATAGGTGGTCAGCTACCACATTCTCAGAACCCTTCTTATCCCGAATTTCCAAATCAAATTCCTGAAGGAGTAAGATCCATCTAATAAGTCTAGGCTTTGCATCCTTCTTGGTCAACAGGTATTTTAGAGCTGAGTGATCAGAATAGATTATGACTTTTACCCCTAAAAGATAAGATCTGAATTTTTCTAGGACAAAAACCACGGCTAATAGTTCCTTTTTTGTGGTGGTATAATTCATTTGAGCATCTGCAAGGGTGCGACTTGCATAATAGATCACCACGGGACACTTGTTGATTCTTTGTCCCAAAACCGCACCGATAGCATAATCCGAGGCATCACACATGATCACGAAGGGTAAAGACCAATATGGAGATTGAAGAATCGGGGCTTTGGTCAAAGATTCCTTCAGAAAATTGAATGCCTTGATGCAAGATTCATCCATTTGGAAAGGAACGTCCTTAGCTAGGAGAAGAGTTAGAGGCCGGGCAATTTGAGAGAAATTGTGGATAAACCGGCGATAGAAACCGGCATGGCCAAGGAATGAACGGATCTGTCTGACCGAGGTGGGAGGAGGAAGATTGGATATGAGATCGATCTTAGCCTTATCTACCTCTATCCCCCTTTCAGACACAATGTGGCCTAGAACAATGCCCTCTCGAACCATAAAATGGCTCTTTTCCCAGCTAAGTATCAGATTGGTGTCTATGCATCGTGCTAGCACCTGTTTAAGATTTTCCAGGCAATTTTCAAAAGAGTCCCCGAAGATTGAGAAATCATCCATGAAAACTTCGAGGAATTCTCCCACCATATCGGAGAAGATAGCCATCATGCACCGTTGAAATGTGGCCGGTGCGTTGCATAATCCAAATGGCATCCTCCTAAAAGCAAACGTGCCATAAGGGCACGTAAAGGTGGTCTTTTCTTAATCTTCCAGGTAAATAGCCACTTGATTGTACCCGGAGTACCCATCTAAGAAGCAAAAGTACTTCTGGCCCGATAACTTTTCTAGAATCTGATCCATGAATGGGAGTGGAAAGTAATCCTTCTTAGTCATTAGATTCAGCTTTCGGTAATCAATGCACACTCTCCATCCCGTGGTGAGCCTAGTAGGTACCTCTTCTCCATGATCATTCTTGATAACTGCTAATCCAGATTTCTTGGGTACCACTTGAGTTGGGCTGACCCATTTACTGTCTGATATGGGGTAAATGATACCCGCATCCAGCCATTTCACAACTTCCTTCTTCACCACTTCTTTCATATTGGGATTAAGCCGCCTTTGCATCTCCCGACTGGGCTTAGAATTCTCTTCCATATAGATGTGATGCATGCAAATGGACGGGCTAATTCTCTTTAAATCTGCCACCGACCATCCAATGGCACCCTTGTGGTCTTTGAGGACCTTGGTTAATTGGGCCTCCTACGGCGATATGAGATTTGCCGCAATGATTACCGGGAGAGTTTGGTCTGGGCCCAGAAAGATATACTTGAGAGACTCAGGTAATGGTTTGAGTTCAAGCTCAGGAGGGTCCTCTAAAGATGGCAAAGCGGGCTCAGACTGTAAGGCTGGTAAAGGTTCAACCTTGGGCCAAGATGTTAATGGGCCAGGAGAGTCCTTTAAAGTGTTGGCTTCCTCCAAAAGGTCATATGTGGACATCTCATTTTCTTCAACCAAATTATCCAAGACATCAATAGTATGGCATTCTTTTTCATGATCTGGGTGTTGAGATGCTTTGAAGACATTAATCTGGACCTTTTGACCCCCAAATGAAATGTCCATTATGCCAGTTTCACAATTTATATTAGCTTTGGCAGTGGCTAAGAATAGACGACCTAAGATGATCGGAGTGTGAATGAGTTCCTTAGGTAATGCCATATCCAGAATAAGAAAATCTACGGGAAAATAACAATCATGAACCTTCACAATAACATCCTCAAATAATCCCCATGGAGTTTTCACAGACCTATCAGCCAACTGCAAGATGATGGGTGTGGGCTTTAATTCTCCAATATCAAATTTCTCATAAATGGTTGTTGGCAATAGATTCACACTAGCACCTAGATCCAATAAAGCTCTATCAAATGTAACTCTAGCTAAGTCACATGAAATTAGAGGTGCTCCAGGATCCTTTAACTTCTTGGGTAAATGATTCATCACAATTGCACTAACATCCTCTAAAAGCCGAACCTTTTCGGATGCCATTCTAGATTCTCTTCATGGAGTACATAATTCCTTGAGAAACTTAGCATAAGCTGGCACATGCTTGATGGCATCGAGGAGTGGAATATTAATTTAGACTTGTTTGAATAAATCCAACAATTCCTCGTTCTGGGCCAGTTTCTTCCTGGCATTGGGCTTAGCTAACAAGGCATTTGGAAATGGCATCCGAGGTTGATACGAACTTGGGCCTTCATCTATCTTCCCTTTTCCTTTCGGGTCCTCCTCCAACTTTTCCATGTTGGGTTCATCTTCACTCTCACTTTCAATTTCCTGAGGCCCATCAGTGGAACCTTTGGCTAACTCTCCATCTGCATGTGGTTTTTCTAAACTTCTCCCACTCCTAAGGACTGAAATGGCTTTAGCATTCTCCAATTGTGGCCCTTTAGGTTGTGGTAACGGGTCAGACTGAGGTAAAAGGCCCGATTGCTGTGGAAAACCCGGAGGTTGATTCCTTGGATTGGCAACGGGTTGACTAGGAAGTTGGCCCACTTCTCTTCTCATCGTAGCCTCAGCTAGTTGGCCCATTTGACTTTCCAACTTAGCAATGGATTGTTGCTGGGTCAAAATCAGTTGTTGGAGTTGAGTGAATTTGTCATCAAAGTTGGGCTGAGGAGGTTGTTGATAAGTGGGTGGAGGATGGTATTGGGTTGGTTGTCCAGATTGGAATGAATGATAGTGGGCCGGTTGTCTGATTGGAATGATTGATAAGGGACCGGTTGACCTGATGGATACTGGGCCGGTTGAGAAAACTAGGCTTGAGATCCCCTAGCCTGAACATTTCCATAGAAATTAGATTGTTGTTGAAATGAATTCTGTGGCTTTTGGGCTTGATGCATGGGAGGATTGGACATTGGTAATGGGGCCTGCTGATTCTTCCAAAAGAAATTAGGGTGGTTTCTCCAGCCAGGATTGTAAGTATTTGAGAATGGGTCATTATTGGGCCTGGAGAATTCCTGGGCCGCCTGAACTTGTTCTTGAATGAATGGTGGAAGTTGGGCCGCAGTTGGGCATTCATTCACTTGATGGGTTGGACTTGCGCATAAGGCACAAATGTCATGATTGGCAGAAGATGGGCCTTCATATGGACTAGATTGTGTTGGGTAAGTCGGCTCTTACTTGTTTAAGGCCAAGAGTTGGTCTAGTTTCTGGGCCAAGATGTCTACCTTATCCAATTTCTGATTAATCAGATTTATGTCCATTCTGGATTTGGGCTCTCCATGGGCCTTGAGTTCGTACATTCCAGTCCGTTTAGATGACCCAACAGACCTTTCATAAGATGATAATGAGGCATGATTGATGGAATTTTCACTTAACATCTCAAATAGATCATAGGCCTCATCTTCATTTTTCATCATAAATGCCCCTCCACATGAGGCATCCACCATCTGTCTGAACTGTTCAGACAATCCTTCATAGAATGATTGGACAATTTGCCATTTTGAAAGCCCATGATGAGGGCATTTCCTAAGCAATTCTTTCAGTCTTTTCCAAGATTCATAAATCAATTCCCCAGGGGTTTGGGTAAAACTCGTGATGGCCCTTCTCATGGTATTGGTCCACCCTATGTGATAGAACTTCTTGAGAAATTCTTTCTGCATTTCCTCCCACGTCCTAATGGGCCTTCCTATAGTTCGCAACCAATATTTAGCATTGTCCTTTAATGAAAAGGGAAATAAGGTCAACTTAAGGCCATCATCGGTGAAATTATGGATCTTTACCATGGAACAGATTTCTAGAAATTCATCCAGATACTTATAAGGATCTTCATTAGTATTCCCATAAAAGGATGGGAGTATCTGAATGGTGCTAGATTTAATTTCATATTGATTGGCTGGATTCTGAGGAAGATGAATACAGGATGAAGGTTGATATCGATTTGGAATAAAATAGTCATTCATTTGCTTTGGTGGGTCCTGATTATAAGCCATTCGATCTTGTGGTGGATTTCTTTGATGTAGGATTCTTTCTATTTCAGCAAGTGGTCCTAAAAGGTTAGGGTTTTGAGATTTCCTACCTTGCATACACTAGGACTGATAGAGAGAGGATGGATTTGATTTTTTTGTTTTCTATTTCTTGTTTTTTTTTTTTTTAAATGCAGACAATTTTGGCAAACAAATTATCCTAATGATCTAATATTAACCTAGACTCTCTATGTGAATTTTCTTACAAGGTGAATGGAGTCCACCTCGAGTCACAACCACAATCAATCAACGGCCAAGTAAGAGGTGGGGTAGTGGGAGGCTCCCCCTACTTTCGTAGGGACCTAATTAGAGAACCACTTTCCCGCTTAGACGTTTGCCTTTTCAACCTCTAGCCTAGACACCGTTGCCAAAAATGGAGGCAACCCGAGATTTAAACCACTCACGGTGTAAACCCTAGATTCTCTTTCGACTTGCTTTTAATTAGATTAGGAAATGCCAATGCAAGGAAGGTGATTTGTGGGCTAAGGAAGGGTGATCAAATCCCTACCTTATGTGGTTAAAGTTGCTGCCCTTAAAATCTTTTTTTGAATGCAATACAAGGCAACAAATAAATACAAGGTGTATTGATGCAATCATGAATGACTTACTAAAATTGAAACACGTACCTTTCCCCCGCAATCTTCAACAATTTATGGAAATAACTATGAAAGGAAACTAACTCATGCTTTTCTAGAATGATGCATGCCTAGCATGGAAGGTTTCCAATCTTGGAAATAAAGGTTTTTAAATTTGGATATTCTTCTTTTTGTTTTTTTTTTTTTTTTTTTAGTTAATAGAAACCTATCTAAACTAAAAACTACAAAATTGGAAACTAACTAAAGTAAGGAAATTGAAACATAGAAAGTTGGAACACACTGACCATGATTTCGCTTTCCTTTTTTTTTTTTTTCAATATACCTACAAAAATAAGAAAAATAAGGTTAGCTAAAGAATAATTACACTAAATCCAAGATAATCAAAATTAAAAATCTAAATCCCCGGCAACGGCGTCAAAAATTCATCGTTCCAAATTGTGCGTCGTTAAACACTCATGAAAACGTTCAATCTAAATTTATCCGGCTCACTCAAATCAGATTTTGAAAATTAATAGTGGCGAGTCCGAGTCGATCCACAGGGAGATAGAATTTTAATTTTGACAACTTTGGAATTTAGTTAATCTAAAAATAAGTGAGACTTTAAGTAAACTAATTACTTATTTAAACTAGAATTAAATTAACTAATGTTACCTAAAAATATAATTACTTAAATTAAACAAATATTTTCTTTTCTTTTCTTTTTCAGAAATTAAACACAAGCATATATGGAAAATAAGCACAACTAAAAAAAATAACAAAGAAACTGTTATTTAACTATGCGTAAATTATTAATTAACTAAAAATCATGAAACAAATTACAAAATTTAATGGTTTAATATCCTTAAACTAAATAAACAAAACATCAAATAACAACTAACTAATCCTAATTAAATAAACTAACACTATACTAATGGGGGAAGGGAAAGAACAGAGCATCTTCTGTTGGAACTGCCGGCGCAGTGGACCGGCCCTTCAGATGCAGCAGGAACAGGCGCTGGAGGAATGCTTGGAAGCTGCTGGCTGCTGCGTGGAACTGGTGGAAGGGGTGCTGGAGCGTGGAGCTGGAAACTTGCAGGAGCTGAGACGTGGAGGCTGCTTGCTTGTCCGGGCATGCATGCACGTTGAACTTGAGGAGGAGGCCGGCTTCACCGCGTGGAGCTGGAGGCTGCTTGACGTGGAGGCTGGCAACTTCAGGCGCGTGGAGCTGGAGGGCTATGCTGCATGCGTGAAGGTCGGCTACGTGCAGGTGTGCATGGAGGAGACCGGCGGTGCTGGAGAAAGGTTGGCTTCACCGAGCATGCGCATGGGCAGCACGTGGAGGTGCCGGGATGCTGCTGTGTGGAAGAGAGCCGGAGGAGGGGAAGGAATAGCCGGTTACGGGGGTTGGAGGTGTAGACTGCTGGTGCACCGCCGCGTGGAGGGGCTTCACCGGGCGTGTGCTGGTGCTGCGGCTGAGAGGAGGAGGCTGTGGGAGCCCGTGGCAGTGCGGCGGAGGCCCAACTGGTTCGCGGAGTGCGCTGGGGCGCTGGAGAAAGGTTGGCTTCACCACGTGGAACTGCTGCATGCGTGGGTACACAAGATGCAGTTGTTGTTGCTGGTGCGCCGTGGAGAGCTTGCCGCCGCAGCTGCTGACTGGTGTTTGCTGGCAGGTTTGTTGCTTGGGAGTTGTTGGCCGGGAGGGGAAGAGATCGAGAGAGAGAACAGAGCGAGAGAAAGAGAGAAACCGAGAAGAGGGAGAACCGGAGAGAGGGGGAACCGGGGAGAGGGAGAGCCGGAGAGAGAGAACTGAGGGAGAGAAAGAGACCGAGAGAGAGATCTGTGGAGGGAGAAGTTGGAAACCGAGGGAGAGGAGGAGGAGAAACTGAAGAGAGAGGGAGGAAGAGAAAACCGTGAAAAGAGAGGGCTGAGATGCTGCTGGGAATTGGAGAAGGAGGAGAGTAGGGGCTGTGGGAGAGAAAGATTATATAAGAGAGGAGAATCCGAGAGAGAGAGAGAGGGTGTGGGAGAGGTTGGAAGAGGAGAAGGAACGTGGGAGGCTGCTGCGGCTGGGAGGAAGAGAGGGATTAAAGGAGAGGAAGAGGGAACTGGAGAAGGAAGAGGATTCGGAATTGGAGAGAGAATTTCTAAAAAGAGAGAGAGAGGGTTTTTAAAATAAATAAAGGAAGGGATGTGGTTGGGAAATTGGAGAGAAGGAAGGAAATAGAGGGTTTTGGGAAACTCCAGAGAAAGAAGGAATCAGAGCAATATTAGGACATCAAATTACATTTTTACCCCTGCTTTTGTTGAAATCCGAACACTAGACCTCCCCCAAATTTCCAGAAACTCCATCAGTTGCACTGCATCATCGGTATGTCCTGTTCACATAAAATAAATATAACTTAGCATATTATCATAAAAATATCATCATATTTATTTATTTCATCTCGGTTTTGTCGAAAAACCGCAAATGCGCTATACTCCTTTAATCACATGAAATGACGATGTTTTTAAGTCAAAATTTGACGAAATTGGTACCGTTGGACTTGGTACACAATTATCTATCATTTCATGCTATTTTGCATATAAAAACATGAGTATGATGCATATGATTGCCCTTAAATGATCAATTTAACACTTTATCAGCAACATACCTACTGAACAGAGTACCCAGCAAGTCTGTGGCCTCTACTCCATATGAGATATGGAAAGGCAGGAAAGCATAATTTAAACATGTTAAAGTCTAGGGTTGTCCTGCTCATGTAACGAGGCATGATCCAGACAAGCTGGAATCACGAACTGATAAATGCATGTTTGTTGGATATCCAAAGGAAACCTTTGGATACTAATTTTACCATCATGGTGAACAAAAAGTATTTGTCGCTAGGAAAGCTGTCTTCCTGGAAGAGGAATAACTTCTCCAGGAGGACAATGGGAGTAAAATAGTACTAGAAGAGGTTCCAGATCCCCAAACAGCTGCATTATCATCAGATGAGATATCAGTTCCTGAATCTGTTCAGGTACACACGGATAAGCCTCGTAGATCTGGTAGAGTACCTAGACTGCCCGAACGATATGTAGGACATATCACTGAAGGTAAGTCTAAGGTAGAATATAATGAGTATGATGATCCTAAATCCTACCAGGAGGCCGGCGAGAAGCCATGAACTCATAAATCCAGTCCATGTACACCAACCAAGTTTGGAATTTGGAGGACTTGCCCGAGGGTATTGTACCAATCGGATGCAAGTGGATCTTTAAGACAAAGATCGGTGCTGATGGACAGATCGACACTTATAAGTCAAGGTTGGTGGCAAAGGGATATCGTCAAAGGCAAGGAATTGACTATGACGAGACTTTCTCACCAATTGCCATGATAAAGTTGATCTGAGTTCTACTCGCCATTACTGCACATTTTGATTATGAAATCTGGTAGATGGATGTGAAGACTGCCTTCCTCAATGGTAACCTTGAGGAAGAGGTATATATGATACAACCAGAAGGTTTCACATCCAAAGAATCTCCAGATAAAGTGTGCAAGCTTCAGAGGTCCATTTATGGACTGAAGTAGGCTTCCCGGAGCTGGAACATAAGATTTGACGAGGCTGTCAAGTCTTATGACTTCATTAACAATGAAGATGAGCCTTGTGTGTACAAGAAGACCAGTGGGAGTGCAGTCACTTTTCTAGTTCTTTACGTAGATGACATACTACTCATTGGGAATGATGTAGCTATGATGTCATCAGTAAAAATATGGTTGTCGAAAAACTTCTCCATGAAGGATTTGGGAGAAGCATCCTACGTATTGGGAATACGGATCTATAGAGATAGATCAAAGAGGATGCTTGGAATGACCCAATCCTTGTACATAGATACCATAGTCAAAAGGTTTTGCATGGAAAATTCTAAGAGAGGTCTCATACCGATGAGACATAGAATTATCCTCTCAAAGGAGCAGTCTCCTAAGACTCCTGATGAGAGGGTACTCATGGATAGAATACACTATGCCTCAGCCATTGGATCTATCATGTATGCCATGTTATGTACACGGCATGATGTTGCATTTGCTCTAAGTGTTACGAGCAGATTTCAGGCTGATCCAGGCGAAGAGCACTGGAAGGTAGTGAAATGTATCCTTAAGTACTTAAGAAGAACTAAGGATATGTTTCTTGTCTATAGAAGAGGTGACTTGAAACTGCGAGGCTTTACTGACTCGAGTTTCCAGTCAGATCCAGATGATAGCAAGTCTACATCTGGATTCGTATTTACATTTGAATGGAGGCGCAGTGTGCTGGAAGAGTTCCAAGCAAGTAACTACTGCTGATTCGACGACTGAAGCTGAGTACATCGCTGCAGCTGAAGCCGCCAAGGAAGCAGTGTGGTTGAAGAAATGCATCACCGACCTCGGCGTAGTTCCCAGCATCTCTGAGCCTATTCCGCTGTTGTGCGACAACAATGGAGCAATTGCGCAAGCGAAAGAGTCGCGGTCTCATCAGAAATCAAAGCATATTATAAGGCTCTTTCATGTTATAAGAGAGATCATATCCAGAGGAGATATAGTAGTGGAAAGAGTTCCATCCGTCGAAAAAGTAGCAGATCCGCTGACAAAGCCGTTGGCTCAAATTATATTTGAGCGTCACCTAGAGTCTATACGCTTATTGTATAAAGGTGATTGGCTTTAGTCCAAGTGGGAGATTGTTAGTTTAAGGTGACCTACAGGCCAATCTGACTATGTAAATCTCGTTCATTTATTAATATAATTGCATAATATTCATTATGTGTTAATCGCATTAATTATCGTTTCATAATGAAGTCCGTGAATATGTGCTATAGTGATCAGATTATGATGAGATGATACTAATGAGACTGATCACTTAAACACACATATTCTTAATCGTTCCAAGTCAAAGGATATTTGAGAAGGACATCAGATATCCGGTTAGACTAGTGCAGATTACTCCTACTCATATGATGAGGGTGACTGATCTCATAAGTCATTTGTGTGGAGACACTAAGGCGAATCTGTAGGTGCTTATTGGAGAATGAGTTCACTGAACTAATCCGACTGAATTGCTGGATGGTATTGTACTTCACTGTCAACCAGCTTAATTCTATTGTCGTAGTTGTGTGGATGGTCCTCGGACCTGAGACACCAAGGACACCTTGTCGGTGGACTTCTGTGCTTTAACCTTGGTTTACGAATCTCTAGCCACGGGATTCTAAAACACCAAGGATTGGGTACAACGGAATATCGACGAAGGGAATTGTGTGTCAATAAGGAATCATTCGCTCTCGGTACTTAGAGAGAGAATGCTCTAGGAAGGATGCGCGGAAGTCCCTGGCCAGGGCGGACGATAATATCGGGAAAGGAGTTTTTCGATATTTATCAGCGGCATCCAATCCAAGTGAGTGGACCAGTTAGGGTTTCACAGCACGCCATACCCTGAGTTGACTCGGGAGCATTGTACGAATGAAGGATTATATCCACGCGGTAACTGTCGGCGGAAAGGTTCCAAGAGTTGGTTGCTTAACCCCGATACCTTCCGGGTTCACGCGGTGTTGCTTGGCACCCAACGTGATCGGAGGCCCGGTCGAATTCGATGTGCGACATCAATTCGATTGATTAATTAATTAATAAAGGGTTATTAATTGATTAATAAAGCCAGTGAGGAGTCACTGGGTTTGTTGGCTATTAACTGGACTGGTAATTGGGCCTAGAGGGTCACATGCAAATGATTCTCAAGGCGGTGGATAAATAAGTGGGTTTTATACAAACCGGGGGTTTTTACTGAAAAATCACACGGTTAGTATAAAACATAGCGAACGGGCTGAGCAGGCTAGGCTGCTGCTAACCCTAGCCGCCCCTCCTCTGTTTCTCTCTCTCTCTAGCGTCCAGGCAGATCTAGATCTGCTCCGCCGCTTCTCCAAATCCCGTTCGGCAGGAAATCGTCCGCACGTTGCGGCGACCGGCAGAGGTTTCGTGGGCTGCGAAGAACGAGGAATGTGAGGATATCCGTCGCGAGGAGGATCGCGTGGACTTCGCTAGAGGCCGGGCACTTGCGCGGCTTGCGGTGTCGCACCGACGGAACCGAACGGTTGCGGATTTGAATCCGCACACGGTGAGAACCGATAATCCGATTATCGTGTTTTTAGATTTTTCGAAATGGGAACGGATCTCCGTTTTTATTTTATTTTCCGCTGCGCGTGAGATCCGGAGAAACCCGAGAACCCAATTCAACCTTCTATACCATTCCCAGAGAGGAACGGGTGGAGTTGTCATAAGCAGTAATAGAGATGAGGGAAGGTAGCCATTTTTCTCTACGTACACCACATAATTCCAATGTTTTTGGATGCAACACATTGATAGATGCTCCAGTATCCACTAGTCATGCATCCACGGCTTTGCTGCAAATGTCAACAGTTGTACTCAGCGCCATGCCTTTTGCTGCCAAAGGTGCCAATTCAAAGGGGTGGAAGGATGTAGAGGGTTGATCCCCCTGAGGAAGTAGCAGAATAGTAATCTTTTTTACCGGCACATCTTCATTGACCATGACCTTCGGTAAATATCCCATCAAAGCTTCTTCATGGGTCTTAGATCTTTTGATTAATTCTGAAATAGAGATGCGTGCCGGTGTCCTGTCAAGATACTTCAGCAAATCATATTAAGTGCCTGGGACACTCTCTTCATTATGTACTTCATCATGTACTCGTGACGGACTTTCCTAGACAGTAGATTGTGGGAAGACTTTGCTGAAGATACGGTCGCTCTGGAGTTCAACAACGGATGAGGCAAACGATGACTTCAATACTGCCGGGTCTATAATGGGTTTGGATGGCATGATGGGTTGGTACTGCTTGCTGAACTAGCGGGTTCTGCACTATGCCCATATTCTGTGGTGGTACTGCTTGCTGAACTAGCACTCTCTGTTGTTGTTGTTGTTGCTGTTGTGGTCTCCTTGCTTTCCAGGCAGCAATATATTTCTTCATTTCTTCCCAGTCTATTCCTCCTTGGTCATTTAGATCGTGGATGTAATTCCCAAATTGAAAACAGGCATCCACAGTGTGCCCAGGCTGCCGATGATACACACAATACTGAGAGGCATTTGCATTTGGTGGCCAGATGGTCTTTTCCTTAGGCAACACCAAGGCATTGGCTGCCATGAGAGCATTAAAGACATCAGAGATAGTCTCTGGCAACTGGGGATATGCCACTCTCTTGGGATCAGGAGGCTTCCTTTGTTGGGAATAATCATTCGGAGGAGGAACCTGGTTGTAATTTGGTTGTTGCCGGGGTTGATTGTACACTTGTTGAGGAGGGTGTTGGGGTAACTGGAGCTACTGTGGTTGTTGATGAGGTTGTTGTTGGAATTGTTGAGGGTGTGGTTGTTGGAATTGCTGAGTAGGTGGCCTATAACCTTGCTGATTTGACTGTCTTTGTGCATTATATGGTGGCGGCTGATTTCTGACTAACTGACCATGGTTATTATTCATGATGTTAACCTGTTCATGGGATATAGTTCCCTCAGTGGTCGGTCCAATTGTAACAACATTTGGGATGTTATGTTTCCTGGGTGGCGGCCTGTAAGTCCGATGGGGATCAAACACACTGGAGAATGTTGTATCTTTGAATGCGTTCTGGCGTATCGCGCCCACTCATATAACTCCGCCATGGTAGTCAGATTGTTCAGAGTCAAGACCAACTTGTACTGTGGCGTAGCATTAGCAATCATCATTTTCACTTGCTCTTGCTCAGACAAATGGTCTCTTATTTTCTCAGCCATAGATCGCCATCTATCGGCGAACACCACAAAATCTTCATCTGGCTTCATCGTTTCATTAATCAAGTCTGTGATTGTAACGACCCGCCACCCAATAATCGGGGATCCAATTACTAAATGGGTACCGAACCATTAAAATTTGGAGCCAAACCAGGATCTCGATAAGTCTGGAAAATAAATGATAAACTAATCTAAACATTCACATCACATTGAATTGTAAAGGAAGTGCAGGAATTAAAAATAATTACAATTCAACTTGACTCAGCAAATAATTACATATTCCAACTTAAAAGAAGTAATTAAGCGTACAGTCCTGAAAGGAAAATAACAACTACATCGGGGCATACCCTGGGATAGTGGATGCTGGCACGCAACCCAAGACAACAACCTCCACGCTACGCCTGCCTGGAACCCTCACCTGAAAACCGCAGTGGGTGAATCTCATCAAAATGGAATCAGTAGGGATCCTTCAATCCCCACCACCCACTCACGCATCCACAAGTACAACAACACGAATATAGGCAATTTAAGTAAATAAAGCAGTAAACATAACTTTGAAACCACTCTACCACGGAGTCCACAACCATTGTCTCAGCTAAACACGCAAACCACACGGCCGAATGTAGAAAACACTGACCCGCTGAGACCAAATAGCAACCCCCCGGATAGCGCGCTGGCTACTCCGGCCTGACCGGTGTAAGTGCTGAAAATTTGCTCATGTGATTTATGTGATAAACTAGGTTGTTTAGGGTAAATTAACCTATTAAAAAAAATGCAACTAAGGTGCTTGTGATCGCCAGAAACTTTTAACTAAAAAGCTTCAAAAGAGTTTGATCGCCTACCTGTTTAAACGCGGAAGAATGAATCCTTGGTTCCCCTCCTTCAGCCGGCTGAAGAAAGAGAGCCTCTTCTTGTTCTTTTGTTCTTGCTGTTGAATGTTGAGGATCGTCCAGAAGTTCTCCTGGCTTCGTGCTTGATTTCCCTCTTTTTAATTTCTTGTTGTTGTTGTTGAATGCAGCAGAGACAGAAACAGAAAAATAAAGAAGAAATAGTGATGAGAATCTAAATGGAAATAATAATATCAAAGTTAACCATGATTATAAACATGTTTAAACAGCAACTCACTTGTTTTAAATGACTTTGAAACCCCTTAAGAACGGATGGTTTTGGAAAATTGATGTTGTTGTGGTATGTGTTGCATGAAGTGAGTATGAGAGAATGAAACTAATGAATGTAAATGAAATTCAGATATGAAAAACTTATGCCCAGTCCAGTTGGTTGAAGCTTTGAAGAGATGAAGATCTTGAAGAAGGATGCCGACTTCTGGTGGCAGCGCTCCGGCGTGGTTGCTCCGATCTTCAAATTGCTATAACGCTGTGGCTCAATAATTCTCTCTCTCTTCTTTTTTTTTTAACTCCTTGAGATGCAAGGTATTTATAGGCATTTTTCTGCGTTCGCGATTAACATAGAAAAATCTCGGATTTATCTATCTTAATCGACAGATAATCACTGATTAATTCATCTTTATCTGTAATTATATAAAACGCGTCCACCTTGGCTGACGCCTTTCAGATTAAATTAAGATAAGGATAAATATCCGGAAAAACTTATCTTTATCTTTATTAGTTAAAACGCGTCCACCTGTGTAGACGTCTTTTAGATTAATTAAGATAAGGATAAACATCCGGAAGGGAAGTTAAAACAGCTTAGGAAACCTAAATCGCGTCGAACCTTACAGACGCCCTTTAGCTAATAAATCAATTAATTAAAATTCAAATTTAAACGCTAAAATATGAATAAACTCTAAAACGCGTCTACATGAGTAGACGCCTTTTAGACTTTTTCATATTTTAACTGAAATTTGAGTTAAAATCAATTCAATTGATTAACTTAAACATGTCTGTTTGACCCGACACTCAAAAATATTAATAAAAATTAATTAATGATTAATTATCAGACCATTCTGAGGCATTATTATATGATATGAAATTTACTCAAAATGACGTCAAAATTAGCGTGTCTACAGCTGCCTCACCTTGGCACCGTCTTTGCAAGGGAGTGAAATGAAATGGAATGTACTGAAAAGGTGATGCCAAGGTGTGATGAGACACGCTCTTAACATCACATGATTAGAATTTTTCTCGAAATTATCAATGAAGATAGCTCAATGAAATCAATGGAATCAATCCTGTCTGGATGAGGTAGACAAGGAAATAAAATAAAGTCGATCAACCTCCTCGGAGTGGGAAGTACCCCAGGTCATAGACACTGTAGGTTTCATCATGGGGAGCGTTTGCCAGCCAATGTGGACGTGCTGCAGCCATGATGGATCTTAAAAAAAAACAAGAAATATTGGATAAAGAATCCAAGAAAGGATAGAATTCCAAGGATATCTTCAAGCGAACCTCAAAGACAATCAAGATACTCAATTCGGAATGGAATATTTCATATCATGTTGAAATTGTTTGATTAAATGGTCTGAAACTTAATCAATAATTAATCCTTATCACAATGATTTCAAAGTCCTACATGATGCATGCTGGGCTAAAAGAAAAATATAAAGTTAAATAAAATATAAATTAATCAAGGATAATATTGTTAAATTGTCATTAATGAGTCAAGATACCAGTTCTTGTAATCCAGTGCTAAGCCGAAGCTCGTTTATCCACGCACCGTTTCACAAAAGTGGAACCATCGTCCTCACTAATCAATAATCCAACGGCCTATCCATGCGATTAAGAATCCTCTGGAATTATCACTGTTTTTGTTGTAGGGGAACTCAAATTCCAGTTTCATCAAAAACACAAGGTCCTTGATATACTCTAATAAATACTTATCATATAGTAATGCTAATGCACAATAATTATATGAAAAGAGTACAAGGGTAAAAATAACCGTCTTTTTAGCCACGGTCGAGACTTCTTGACTCCCACAGTGGGATATTCTTGATATTTTCAGCTTCATTTGAATTTTCTCGAATTTCCTCGACGCCTTTTACTCACAGAAACAGGTTCTGATTGTTCTCTATTCGGATTTCAACTCTCTTCATGCCTTGTGTCCTGTATATGACTTGAACAAACAGGTTAAGTATCTGTTTAGGCTTAGCCCCTTGCCTGGTTAAGTAACCGACTACTTGATCCTATCCTTGATAGAAGGGTCAAGGGGCATAGCCTTTATTAACAAAGGTAATGAGAATAATCAAACTTAAGCAAAGATGCAACATACAAGCAGACGATGCTCGCTGAAAATAAAAGGGATGAAACACACTAAATGCAACAAGCAGATGCTAATTGAAATATTTTTTGTTGTTTTGAAATATTCATTTTTGTTTGGGGTTTTGAAATATATGCCTTTTTTTTTTGAATTTTGACATATGTATTTTTTTGAATTTTTTTTTTTTGATATATGTATTTTTTTGGATTTTTGAAACATTTGTATATTTTTTTTTGAATTTTTGAAACATTTGTATATTTTTTTTTGAATTTTTGAAACATTTGTATTTTTTTTTGAATTTTTGAAACATTTGTATTTTTTTTTTTGAATTTTTGAAACATTTGTATTTTTTTTTTTGAATTTTTGAAACATTTGTATTTTTTTTGAATTTTTGAAACATTTGTATTTTTTTTTTAGATTTTTTTGACTATAAGATCAGCATGGTACTTGGATCAAAAGATCATATTCATTTATTAACTTAATTTCCAAATTGTTCTTCAACAACTTAAGTTAAACCCATCGTGTTTGAATTTGTGTTTCCATTCGTGATCCCATTTGATGATTTGACCCTTAGTCGATCTAAACCATTCCTTAAGTTTGAAGTACATTTCTTTAGAAAGAAAAGATGAATAAGTTTAGAAAGCCCATGAGAAGGTTCCGGAGACTTAAAAAGATGTTCCTTTCCTACCCTAGTATCCGTTGGGGTTCGGTCATTTCTTTCCGGGGTATTTATCGACCTTGCGTTCCCTTTCATTTCATTTCATGGCCTTGATGTAACGTTTGTAATGTAATGGCCTTTTGATTTGACATTTGGCTTTTTGCCTTTTTTCTATTCTTTTTGCTATTCTTTTCTTTTTCTTTTTTGTTTCTTTTGAGACGGATCTCCCCCATTTTTTTATGACGGCCTCCTACTAAGATGGCGGGTATTCTTGGTAATCTATTCTAAGTCTCGTTCCTACATCACGGGCCGAATTTAAAACAGAATTTTTGCTTTAAAAAGAATGATTTGTACTTTACACTTTCGGTCAAGCTTTCGATATTCTTTAGGACTTGGCATCTCTTGTTACTCACGAATCAAACGTGTCAGTGTGTGCATTAATGGGCTTAAAATTAAGTTATCCAGACTGATAAGGAAATTTGAGTTTATAAACTTTCTGATTCCACTGGTCTTTGTACCATATTGATCGACTCTTTAACCTAAGGATAGTATTTCTTAAGATGTAAACCATTCCAGGGATGTTTTAACTCTTCTCCTTCTGCATTAATAAGACGATAAGCATTACCAGGAAAAGCGTGCGATACAACATAAGGTCCTTCCCAGTTGGGTTGGAGCTTAGAACGCGTACCACCAGGTTTTATAAAAATTCTTTTGACAACCATTTCACCGACTTTGAACTTACGTTCAATGACTTTCTTTTGATAAAAACGTGCTAGTCTATTTTGATAAACTTTTGCATGATTAGCAGCTGACCATCTTTTCTCGTCTAAAAGTTCCAATTGAGCAAGGAGTGCTGAACGATGTTCATCAATGGAAAATTCCTTATTCAATTGTACTCTTAATGACGGTATGAGGATCTCATATGGAACTACCGCCTCCATTCCAAATGTTAAGGAATAAGGAGTTTGCCCAGTAGGCGTGCGGATTGAAGTTCGGTAGGCCCACAGAGCCTCAACCAATTTTTCTGGCCAATCTACAAACTTGTTAGATTTACACGTCTTTTTGATGATTTTTATCAAAGTCTTATTTGTTGCCTCTGCTTGGCCATTGCCTTGCGGATAATAAGGAGACGAATGATGCAATGCAATTTTATACCTGTTACAGAGGTCCCTCAGTTCCTGTGACACGAACTGCGGTCCGTTGTCGGTGACGATGGTGCTTGGAATTCCAAATCGGGTGATGATGTTCTTCATGATGAACTTGCAAATGGTTGATGCTTTGATCTCCACGTACGCTTCAGCTTCTGCCCACTTGGTGAAGTATTCCGTTGCCGTGAGAATGAAAGATTTTTGCTTGATGCCGGAATCTGGGTTACCAAGAGGTCCAATGATGTCGAAAGCCCACATGGAGAAAGGCCATGGGGAAGAAATATGATGGAGTGAAGATGCAGGAGAATGAATTTTGTCGGCATGAAGTTGACACTTAGCACACCTACGAACAAATCCTACGCAGTCTTCTACCATGGTTGGCCAATAAAATCCTTATCTAAGGATCTTCTTTGCTAACATCTGTCCATTGACATGACCACCACAAACTCCACTATGAGCTCCTTCCATAACCTTCCAAAGCTCATCTTCGTCTAGACATCTAAGAAGAACTCCATCAAAACCTCTCTTATATAATGCTCCTCCAACTAGGGTGTATCGTTGAGAAACTCTCCTAATAGCTCTTTTCTCCTCAGTTGTAGCTTCTTCAGGATACGATTGATCTTCACAATATTTTGCAATTTCATAATACCATGGCTTCTGTTCATCATCCATCTCTTCTAATAGCTCCATTAACATGATTTCTCTCTTTTCAATGATATCTCCGTCTCTGACTTTCTTCAGCAACTTCTCCTTAGTTCTAAGAAATGAAGGATCTTTCACGGCGGGTGAAAGACGCCTATGAACTATGATTGATTCGGATTGTTTGCTGATTGGAAAATCAAGAGAAGATGCAAGTGAAGCTAGAGCGTCAGCTAAGATGTTTTGATTCCTAGGGACATGGACAAAGATCAATTTCGTGAAAAGCTTTGAATAAGCAGAAGTAAGCTCTTGATAAGGCTTGAGCTTGGGATCGAGAGTTCGATACTTGGTCAACACTTGGCGAAGAATCAATTGGCTATCACCTACAATCCTGAGTTTAGTAGCACCATGGAAATGAGCAGCCTCGAGACCAGCAAGGAGTGCCTCGTATTCAGCTATATTGTTCGTAACTGGAAAATCAAGCTGAAAGGCTTGTGGAATGGTGATACCTTCAGGTGATAATAGAACGATACCAATACCTTTTCCATGAGAATTCAAAGCTCCGTCAAAATGCAGAGTCCACATATCATCTCTGATTTGATTTATGGACATCAGTTCCTCATCCGGAAACTCTGATCGGACTGGATCAAATCGGGGAAGGGGATGATGAGCAAGATGTTCTGCTATGGCATAGCCCTTGATCGCTTTCTGCTGGATATAGATGATGTCAAATTGAGATAGAAAGCTTTGCCATCGTGCTAACCTATCAGTAAGAACAGATTTTTCCAGAAGGAATTTGATCGGATTCATCCTAGCGATGAGATGGACTTCATGGGCTAGAAAATAATGCTTCAATTTCTGCACAACCCAAACCAATGCTGCACATGTTTTCTCCATCGCCGTATATCTCTGTTCAGCGGGGTTGAGAAGTTTAGAGAGATAATAGGCTGCTCTCTCTTTTCCTTCTTCATCTTCTTGTGCTAAGACAGCCCCCACTGCATCATCCAGGACTGAAATATAAAGTATCAATGGTTTGCCTGGAGATGGTGGTCTCAAAACAGGAGGATTTGCTAAATAGTTCTTTAATCCATCAAATGCCTCCTGACACTTATCGTCCCAATCAAATTTGACTCCCGGCTTGGTAAGCTCGTAAAACGGCTTACACCTTTGTGAGTGCTGGGAGACAAAGCGGCGAATAAATTGCAACCTCCCGATTAATCCTCTCAACTCTTTCAAGTTTTTGGGAGGTGGCATTTCTCTAATAGCCTTCGCCTTGTTAGGATCGATCTCAATTCCCCGTTTACTGACGATGAATCCCAGCAATTTTACTGAAGATACCCCGAATACACATTTCTTGGGGTTCATCTTTAACTGATATTCTCTCGATCTTTCTAATACCCTTGCCAAACCTTTAGCATGCTCAGCCTTTGTTTTCGATTTAACCAATAAATCATCCACATACACTTCCAGATCTATATGCATCATGTCATGGAATATTGCCATCATGGCCCTTTGATAAGTGGCTCCAGCATTCTTTAATCCAAATGGCATGACAACATAACAATATGTTCCCCAAGGTGTAGTGAATGACGTTTTCTCTTGATCCTCTTCTGCCAGCTTAATCTGGTTATATCCTGAAAATCCGTCCATAAATGATAAAGTCTCATAACCAGCAGTGTTATCGATGAGTACATCAATATGAGGCAATGGAAAATCGTCTTTAGGACATGCCCGATTCAAATCACGGAAGTCAATGCAAATCCTGACCTTTCCGTCCTTCTTCATAACCGGGACTATGTTGGCCATCCATTGTGGATAGAGGACAACTCTAATAAATTTAGCTTTATGTAACTTATCGACCTATTCCTTCATCTTTAAAGTCATTTGTGGGTGGAATCGCCTTAATTTCTGCTTGACCGGGCTAACTCCGTCTTTTAATGTCAACCTGTGTTCAACTAAAGACGAGTCTAACCCCGGCATATCCTCATAACTCCAGGCGAAAGTGTCCTTATAGTCCTTTAGTACTCGTACCATTGCGTTCTCATCCTCTGAAGAAAGATTTTTACTGACGAGGACAACCTTAGGTTCGTCTTTAGTCCCTAAATTAATTTCTTTGGTAGGCTCTCCTACGGCAGCTGAGGGTTCATCAAATCTCTTTACTCCACTGGCATATGCCCCAGCCGCGTCCTCGTCATCTTCCTCAATGGGGTCCTTTTCATGTACTAATTCATATACCCCGTACCCATCATTGACTGACTCATCGTCCATACAATCTTCTGGCATCTGAATTGGATTTTCTAAAAGCTGAGGGATCAAAGAGCAAAAAGAGCACTTATCAGCTAAGTCCTGGAGGTATCTATCTGGAATTTGCCTACCCTTAGGCTTCCTAGACTTCCTAAACTGACTAACCTGACTAGACTGCCTAACTTCACTATCATAACCTAACGAAGACGAAGCGGGATGAAAATCCTGGGATACAAGCGGAAATACAAGAGAATCCTCCCGAGAGGAGGGGCAGAGTAAATCTAGAAGAGAGTCTTGACCGAAGGACCCGCGCGGCGGGGTGCAATCGGACAAGTAAGATGTTTCCTCGACGAGGATTTGGGAAGAATTTGTTGCCAAATTGGCGTTTTTTTTTGGAAAATGAAAGAATTAAACATAAAGCACGAGTGAATAAAAATGGAAGGAGAATCAGACGGAGGAAGAGGCACCAAGGCCAAAGGATTAGGGGGATCATATAGTAATATGTCCCAGATTAGATCATACAACCTCTCTAGATCGAGAAGAGGTTGTGGTATAATGTCCCGAGGGGACAGAGTAATCATGACGGGCGGAGCCCGTGGAATATCTTCAATTATGACCCGCGACCAAGTCGGGGTCAAAAGCAATGTACGAAAAAGAGTATGGAGCATGAAGACATGTGAAAGATATGTCCCTCTCCAGAGCAGATCCGTTGTGTAACCAGCTTCATAGGGGTCATCTGGTTCCCCTTCATCAGTTTCTTCAGATAGCAGTATCCGCTTGTCAAATATAGCACCAAGGCTTTCAATCAATTCATCAATCTGCGGCGGCCACTTAGGTTCTGCAGGATCCAGAAATAGTCTGTTCAGTGCAATATACAGGTCCCTCAGGTCAAACCACCTGTACCATTCACATTCAGGGTCATAAAATTTCCTCCTTTTCATAGGCCGCAGAGCCTCCAAGGATTGGTACGTGAGCAGTTCAGAACAATGTCTGGCCAAATCCCTCCCATATATATCATGGAAGTCAAAACAGGAAGTAATGACCACCGTATTGTCATAGCTGAGTATGGGCCCTTTCACAAAGTGCGTACACAGGGTCCATGTTAAGGGATCTCGGCCTTCTTTAGGTGGTGTAGACATTGCCTCCCAGATTATCGGGCCTTCTTTGATTTCTGCTTTCTGAACCGGATCTTGCTTCAGTTTTATGGGCCTGTAGCCCAGACCACTTCCAGGTGCTGCTCGATGATTTCTGACAGGAGTGGTCCTGCCTTGCAACTGAGTGCCCAGACCTTTCCCAGGTTTGTAGCCGTTCTTCATCATGATCCTCCATCCTGGGGTACTCATGCACTTCCCCCTTTTGATAGCATCTAACGGATATGGAGAAATAGTAGCGGCTTTCAGAGGATCAGCCACTGGACGGTAGACCTGTAATACCGACAGAAAAGGTTGCCGGCCAGGTAAAACAGCAGATTTGATGTTCAAGGTATGAGCAGCAACAAGGATCGGCATGCTCGTCACTTTAATTATTCGTCCTTTGTAAGGGAATTTGAGGCATTGATGATTCGTAGAAGGAATCGCCTCGAGAGATTTAATATAAGGACGACCTAAAATTGCATTTATGGAAGGGTCGATTTCCAAGATGTGAAATTCAACCTCTGCATGACTTACAGGGCCCAGCTCCACCTTTAAATAAACCATTCCCAGAGGGGAACGGGTAGAATTGTCATATGCTGTTACTGATATGGGGCTGGGTAGCCATTTCTCTTTGGGCACACCGCACAGCTCCAGGGTCTTCGGAGGTAGAACATTGATCGAAGCCCCTGTGTCAACCAGGCATGCATCCACGGCCTTCTTACAGATGTTGACCGTGATACTCAGAGCCATGCTTCTGGCTGCCGGCGGTGCTAGTTCCGATGTATGGAAAGTTATAGAGGGCTGATCCCCCTGAGGAACTAGTAGTGCTGCAATCTTCTCTACCGGCACGTCTTCATTGACCATCACCTTCTGCAGATATTCCATCAAAGCTTCTTGGTGACTCTTGGATCTTTTGATCAGTTCTAGTATAGTGATCCGTGCCGGTGTCCGATCCAGGTGTTTCAACAAGTCATATTGAGTGCCTGGTGCACTCTCTTCATTGTGGGCTTCCTCAGTCGGCTGCGATGGGCCGTCTCTGGCTGTGGACTGAGGAAAGACCTTGTTGAAGATCCTTCCACTCCGGAGCGCGTGTTCCTCAACCGTGGAGGATCCGGGTGACACTTTAAGTACCGCAGGGTTGGATGGTGCGGATGGCGTAGAGGGTTGGTATGTAGGTGATGGCGTGGGGCTAGGTGGTGATGGCGCGGTGCGGATTAAAGGCCTAGAGGGTTGGATGGTGGATGGGTAAGTGGTTGGCGAAGTGGGGAATGGTACGCGTAATAGCGGTCTAGATGGCAAAGGCATATCTGGATAGGCGGTAGTGGTAGCGGGTGAAGTAGGAAATGGTATGCGTAATAGTGGCCTAGATGGTAGGAGAGGCGCATTATTGGTTTGCGGGGGGTTATATGATGGAGGCGTAGTGGTGCGGGGCGTAATGGGTCTAAGGAAGGCGGGTAGTGGTAATGGGTTATTGGGCGTGGGTGAGTGGTATGTAGGTGTGGGTATAGGGGTAATAGTAATGGGTTGTGGCCTTGGTATGTGGATGGTGCGGCGTGGTGGTCGCTCTGCGGTACTTTGAACGTGACCCGTTGAACAAAGAGAGGAAGAGTCCTCTACTCTCCACTGCTGCCCACGACCAGCCTCAGACTGGCTGTTCGTCAGGATGGGAGCAACCTGGTTTTGGTTCTGGTGCTCCGGGAGTGGATTCTGCACTATTCCCATGTTGGATGATGCTACTGCCTGTGCCGGTGGTCTTGCTTGCTGCTGCTGCTGCTGCGGTCTCCTCGCCTTCAAGGCTGTTATGTACTTCTTCATTTCCTCCCAGTCTATGCCGCCCTGCTCATTGAGATCATGGATATAATCTCTGAATTGGAAGCATGTGTCGATGGTATGCCCAGGTTGCCTGTGGAAGTAGCAATACCTAGACGTATCGGCATTTTGAGGCCAGACGGCCTTCTCTCTCGGCAAAGCTAAGGCCTTGGCTGCCATTAAAGCGCTGAAAATATCCGCCAAGGATTCTGGGAGGGCCGGGTACTCTGCCCTTTTCGGGCCTGGAGGTCTCCTTTGTTGGTTGTAGTCACCAGGAGGAGGGACATTGTGATATGCCGGCGGTGCACGCGGCTGGTACTGTGGCTGTTGCTGTTGCTGCTGATGTGGCTGCTGATACTGCTGTTGCCGTTGCGGCTGTTGCTGTAGCTGTTGCTGATTCGGCTGCTGGGGTCGCTGGTACTGCTATTGGTAATGGGGGTTCTGCTGCTGCCTGTACCCCTGCTGGCTCGGCTGTGGCGGCCTCTGGTACTGCTGATTCCTCACAAATTGGGGCGAATTATTGTTCATGGTACTGACCTGCTCGTGAGAGAGCGTGCCCTCATTAGTTGGACCTGAGCTAGGAGAATTTGGCACTGCAGGCTTCCGAGGCGGAGGCCTGTTAGGTCTATGAGGATCAAAGACGCTAGAGAACGTAGCGTCCTTGAAAGCATTCTGGCAGTACCGTGCCATTTCATAGAGCTCTGCCATGTTCGTCAAGTTGTTCAAGGAGAGGACTAGCTTGAACTGGGGCGTGGCGTTGGAAATCAACATTTTCACTTGTTCGGATTCGGACAAGTGATCTTTCACTTTTTCAGCCAGGCCCCGCCACCTGTCAGCAAAACTGACAAACTCCTCGTCCGGTTTCATCTTTTCTGCAATAAGATCCGTGATAGACAAGGAGGGTGCAACTCTGTCCTGGTATCGTTGGATAAATTTGCGTGAAACGATACCATAATCCTCTATTTCTGAGGGTTCCAGAGAAAAGAACCACTCGAGGGCTGGTCCCTCTAGGGATCTCCTGAACAAGAAAGCCAATGACCTCTTATCATTCTGCCAAAAGGAGGATTCGTACATGAACTCCTTCAGGTGCGTGAAGGGGTTACCAGTACCGTTATACTTTCGATATACTGGCATTTCAGAGGGTGGCAGGTGGAATACTGGCAGGCTTGGTAAGTTAATTTCTGGCACAGCTTTAACCCCCATCATCTTCTGGAGATTGTTAAACTGCTCGTCCATGCGCTCCATCTTGGCCAGCAACGTCTGCGTGGTCAGATCTGCCTGGGGAGGAGGAGGAGGAGGAAGTACCTGATAGGCCTGCTGCCTAGAGTACGTTGGGCAAGGAGGATAATAAGGATGAGGTCCGGCAGAGCTTCCGCCATGCCCGAGGGCATTTTGATAAACGGGCGTCTGCGGTCTAGCCGGTTGCCTGGATGACGAAAGTTGTGGCCCAGTTGGCCGAGAAGTAAGATGAAGGCCTTCCATGGCCTGTTGGATATAAGGAGGAGGAGGAGGAGGTTGTTGAGCAACAACGGGGGGAGCCATAGAGTTCGGCTCGGCAGGCTGCATGGGTGCCTTCCCCTTCAAGATAGACTGGATCGCCTCGAACTGCTGAGGGTCCAGTCGGGAGGCAAGAACTCCCAGAGCATTAACAAGATCCATAGGATCGGAGGATGGGGGATCATACTGATTCATGTCCCCCTCAAGGTCAGGATTAGGAATCGCATATTCATGCGGAGGAAGATCATGATATTGATCGTGCGGATTAAAAAGAGGAGTTCGGACATTCCCGTCATGTCGAACTGGAATTGGGACAGAATTACGAGAGGCATCAGCATCTCTCCCGTTCTCGTAGTTGAAATCAGAATTGCGAGGGGCATTAGCATCTCCCTCGTAGTTGATAATGGCGTCTTGGGCCATACTCAAATCTCTGCCTGATCGCAGCAACATTATATTAGATTTTCTTTTCAAAAAAAAAAAAAATTAATCAAACAAGTTGTGCAGAGATTAATCAAACAAGTGGATGCTTAACGTGATTTCAGGATTCCTTGTTGAGTTATTTGAATTGGATTAAACCACAATTTCGCTCAGGGAAGGATCCTAGTTTCAGTTTGATTTCCACCGTTATTCTCTAAGGTTTTTCTCTCACAACGCTCTCGGAATCTAGCCGGGACTTCAATTGGTACAACCAGCCCGATGATCAAGGAGGAATACCTTGATTTTGGGGACTTATGGAGGTCTCAACGTCAACTTCTCTAGTCTGATCAAGGGACCAACCCAATCAGAGAGAGTTGCTAACGTCGAGTAATGTGTTCCTAAGAAAAGGAGGGTTTTAGCCTCAATGCATATGCCCTGCGACCTGGATGGCCTCTAATGCTTAATAGAGTAATGTGTAGCTAGCACTCAACACAGAAATCTGGAAACTGAAAAATAATTAAGAAACTGTCTGAATCGCGTCGATTATAGTCGACGCTATTCAGAACAGAACATAATTCTTTCGCAGAGAACAGATGCAAACAGTAGAGAAAACTTGGAAAATAACTAAAAATTGCCTGAATCGCGTCGATGATGGTCGACGCTATTCAACACAGAAGTTAATTATTTCACAGAAACAGATGTAAACGACAGAGAGAATCTGGAAGCTAAAAGGCGTCTAGGAGCACTGACGCGGTTTCGAAACGCGTCGCCGTTACTGGACGCTTTTTAGTTCGCAGAAACAGATTTCCAGAAGGATTTTCTGGGTCGAATCCTCCTTAAACAGGGAAAAATGCAATAAATAATCGACTCATGCAAAGATTTTTAGTTTCAGATTTTAAACAGGATGGTTTACTATCTAAACAACTAAGAAATCACTCAAACACACAGCATTTTATCACCAAAAACAGCTTTTTAAACTAATCAAAGGGGAGGCAAGATCTTGCCACTGGGGTGTGCACGTGGTGCACGAGGGAAATTAAACAAACTAAACACTCACCAATTGGTGAGGACGTGTCAAAAGACACAAGTGGTGCACCGTGGGTGCCCGGTATGATAATAGCAAGAACAAAAGAAATTAAAAGATGGCGAGACCAAGTCCCACCGTGATCGCCAAAAGAGCTGTAAGTGCTGAAAATTTGCTCATGTGATTTATGTGATAAACTAGGTTGTTTAGGGTAAATTAACCTATTAAAAAAAATGCAACTAAGGTGCTTGTGATCGCCAGAAACTTTTAACTAAAAAGCTTCAAAAGAGTTTGATCGCCTACCTGTTTAAACGCGGAAGAATGAATCCTTGGTTCCCCTCCTTCAGCCGGCTGAAGAAAGAGAGCCTCTTCTTGTTCTTTTGTTCTTGCTGTTGAATGTTGAGGATCGTCCAGAAGTTCTCCTGGCTTCGTGCTTGATTTCCCTCTTTTTAATTTCTTGTTGTTGTTGTTGAATGCAGCAGAGACAGAAACAGAAAAATAAAGAAGAAATAGTGATGAGAATCTAAATGGAAATAATAATATCAAAGTTAACCATGATTATAAACATGTTTAAACAGCAACTCACTTGTTTTAAATGACTTTGAAACCCCTTAAGAACGGATGGTTTTGGAAAATTGATGTTGTTGTGGTGTGTGTTGCATGAAGTGAGTATGAGAGAATGAAACTAATGAATGTAAATGAAATTCAGATATGAAAAACTTATGCCCAGTCCAGTTGGTTGAAGCTTTGAAGAGATGAAGATCTTGAAGAAGGATGCCGACTTCTGGTGGCAGCGCTCCGGCGTGGTTGCTCCGATCTTCAAATTGCTATAACGCTGTGGCTCAATAATTCTCTCTCTCTTCTTTTTTTTTTAACTCCTTGAGATGCAAGGTATTTATAGGCATTTTTCTGCGTTCGCGATTAACATAGAAAAATCTCGGATTTATTTATCTTAATCGACAGATAATCACTGATTAATTCATCTTTATCTGTAATTATATAAAACGCGTCCACCTTGGCTGACGCCTTTCAGATTAAATTAAGATAAGGATAAATATCCGGAAAAACTTATCTTTATCTTTATTAGCTAAAACGCGTCCACCTGTGTAGACGTCTTTTAGATTAATTAAGATAAGGATAAACATCCGGAAGGGAAGTTAAAACAGCTTAGGAAACCTAAATCGCGTCGAACCTTACAGACGCCCTTTAGCTAATAAATCAATTAATTAAAATTCAAATTTAAACGCTAAAATATGAATAAACTCTAAAACGCGTCTACATGAGTAGACGCCTTTTAGACTTTTTCATATTTTAACTGAAATTTGAGTTAAAATCAATTCAATTGATTAACTTAAACATGTCTGTTTGACCCGACACTCAAAAATATTAATAAAAATTAATTAATGATTAATTATCAGACCATTCTGAGGCATTATTATATGATATGAAATTTACTCAAAATGACGTCAAAATTAGCGTGTCTACAACCGGCTCTAGGTGGTTCTGCTTCCCCCAACACAAGTGACACTCCGAATGTACCACTCCCACACCGATACTAGCTATACTCCGGGGTACACCAGGTGACCCTCTTTCTAGGCATCACCCCACCTCTCCCACACCGGCGCCGTGTCACTCCCACACCGACACAGGGTACCTAAGTGCTAACAACCGTCACTCTAGGTCCACGATCGCACAAAACACGTTACAGTGTGATCCGATCACGTAGAAATCATGGAGAAGTATGGTTTTAAGCATGCATTTTAACCAAACTATCTAACAATGTAAACACGTGTTAATTACATTGATTAATGAAGTTATGTCTTGAATCGCGTCCCCCATGGCCGACGTCATTCAAGACTCCTAAACTGGTTCATGTAAAACATGGCCTCAGAAGATGGCCTAAATCGCGTCGTGCAAGGTAGTCACCTTTTAAAAGGCGTCGCTGTCCCTAGTCGCCATTCACGACAGAAACATAATCAAGGCTCGGGATGAACTGGGCTAAATCGCGTCTTGGAAGGCAGCCGCCATTTAGAATGGCGTCGCTGTCGCAAGACGCCATTTAGCGTTCGCAAACAGGCTCCCCCAGCCTTCCCAAGTACTAAAAGTGGAATTTCTTCCCCCAAATTGCATAAAAACGTACCAAAATAGGAAAGGAGGAGGAGAATCCAAATACCCGTTCAAACCTACCATTCCCCAATTTATAAAGTGACCATTTTCACCCCAAAAATCCCCTAAACATGCTCCAAAGTGGAACAAACATGATTTTATTCAAAACACAACGGAGATTGTCACCCTACAGGTTACTTGAACTCCTCTGAGCTCCAAGCCGCCGAACCGCCACGCCACAAGCCGCCGCTGTAGGCGCCCAGAACGTCCCCCGTCGCGGCTGCGGGCTTCGGGCGAGGGTTTCTCCGTTCATCTTAGCACTGCGGCGATTTAGAAGGGGGGTTAGAATTTAAGGTGTGATCACCATGAGCATTACCTTACGGTCCCTGTACTCCGCAGGATTGTAGAGTGATCGCGTTCTGAGGGAGCGAGAGATGGTGGTTTCCCCTTCTCTTCCTCCGGCCGGCCAGAGGAGGAGAGCTCAGTAGTCCGCGCGCAGGATCTGGTAAGAGCCCCTGAAAAGAGAAGACAAACAAAGAAAAGAAATAGCCCGATTAGAACTATGACATGTAGGATCCGTTCATGCAAACATAAAAATTAACTAAAATTAGAGGGAGACGCACCGGATGGGTGTTTGGGAGGGAAGGTGACCATATGTTATGGCCACCCACCTCCCGATTTTTGTTTGAAACCTCTGGGGGTAAAAGGTGCTAAGTCATCCTAAGATGCATGCATGTAGATGGGATGTTCGTGTGTGAAAAGTAAAGTGATGTGTTGAAAGTGGAAAGAAGAGTGAGAGAGGAAAATGTTACGGAATGGATGAAAACTGGGAATGCAATGAGGTAAAAAGGGGAAAAGTAAAAGAGGGTTAAGAAGACAAGCCCATTTGGAGTGCGATGGATTCCTCTTGAAGCCCCTCCTGAAGCTCTCTGACTCCTTGTCCGCTCGACTCCTCAAAGCCGACTTACTTGCCAACCTCCTCTGAGCCTTCCCTCCAGAAAACTCCTCCTTCTTGACCCCCTCCTCGAGTGGACATGGGGGGTTTAAATAGGTGAAGGGAAAATAGGAGAAAATAGGGGTCTAAATCTCCGTAAATCATCCTGGAGCCAATGGGAAGTGGTCAAGGATCGGAGGTGGTGCGCGCGGCAGTCGCCGGAGTGGGGAGTGATCGGAGTAGTGGAGGTGAGAGCGACGAGTAGAGGAGATCGTGGGGAAGACGAGGTCAAGGTGGCAGTTTGAGGAGTGGACGGCCAGCCAACATGCCTTCCAATCCCGTGGAAGGCCAGGTAGCTGGCCTTCCACGAAGTGGTGGAAGGCGGCCCGGTTGGCCTTCGAAAGGGGTGGAAGGCAAGGGGTGGCCTTCGAAGGGCGGTGGAAGGCGGGCTGGCTGGCCTTCGAAGGGTGGTGGAAGGCGGACTGGCTGGCCTTCGAAGGGTGGTGGAAGGCAGGCTGGCTGGCCTTCGAAAGATGGTGGAAGGCAAGGGATGGCCTTCGAAGGGTGGTGGAAGGCAAGGGGTGGTCATCGAAGGGTGGTGGAAGGCGGGCCGGTTGGCCTTCGAAGGGTGGTGGAAGGCGGGCTGGCTGGCCTTCTACGAAAAGGTGGCTGGAGTCGGGATTTGGTTAATGGGCCTAGTTATTAGTGGGCTGAGATGAGGGGTTTGGTGATGATGGGCGAATGATGGATGGGCTCATGACCAAAAGGGTGGTCCAAAATCGCCGTGGACACCATTACTCCATTGGGACGTCGGCTGCCGTCCGAAAAGTAATACGCCGCGGAGGAAATGGTGGTGGTAGTGGTGGAAGTTAGGGGGGGTAGGGGGGTTGATAGAGTGGAGTGAGAGGAAAGGAAGGAGAAGGGGAAGGGAGAGTAAAGAGATCGGACAGAGGGAGGAGAGAGAAGAAGACGAGAGAAATGAGGGAAAGGAGGGAGGGTTTGCGGGGATAAACTGAAACTAGTTAAAACGCGTCGCCCAATACCGACGTCATTCAGACGTCAAGACCGGGGCCGTACTCTCGCGGCCCGAAATTGACCCACGTGGCGCCCACGTGGCACACTCTAAAACACGTCCCCCTAACAGGACGTCGTTTGAACTGCATCGAGCTTGCTCGACGCGATAAAGAACCTATGCCCCAGCCCCACAAGGGCACAAGCCAAGGGGTCCGACACCGAAACTGACCCAATAACAGGATCCGAAACCTCAATCCTTACATTCTCCCCCTCTTAAAAGAATTTTGTTCCCGAAATTACCGCAACAAAACTAGCACCAATAATAAGATTGCATAGGTAAAAAGGAGAACTTACGAGAAAAGATAGGGAACCTGATCTCGCATCTCATCTTCTCGCTCCCAGGTCGCCTCGCCTCTAGAGCGATGCTGCCAAATCACCTTAACCAGAGGAACAACCTTGTTCCGAAAGACCTGCTCCTTGCGATCCTCAATACTCACTGGAAATTCCGGAAAGGACAAGTCCTCAGCGACCTCCAACTCCGAAAAGTCCAAGACATGAGATGGATCATGAACATACTTCCGCAGCAAAGAAACATGGAACATATCGTGCACTCTTGTAAGATCGGGTGGCAAGGCTAGCTGATACACCATTTCCCCAATTCAAGCAAGAATGGGGAAAGGCCTAATATATCGTGGACTCAGCTTACCTCGCTTTCCGAATCTCATCACACCCTTAGATGGTGAGACTCGGAGAAATACGTGGTCCCCAACCTCGAATTCAAGCGGTCTCCTACGGATATCTGCATAGCTCTTCTGCCTGTTCTGAGCTATGGTCAACCTCTGTTGCACTACTCTAGCAACCTCAGCACACTGCTGTACCAACTCTAGCCCTGCTATCTGCCTATCGCCAATCCCAGACCAATTCACAGGAGATCGACATGGCCGCCTATACAATGCCTCATATGGCGCCATGTCGATACTAGAATGATAAATGTTGTTGTAAGCAAACTCCACTTTAGACAAGTGTTGCTCCCAAGAACCTCCCCAATCTAGGAAACAAGCCCTGAGGATATCCTCTAATGTCTGAACGGTCCTCTCTGACTGCCCATCAGTCTCAGGATGGTAAGCTGAGCTAAAGGCTAACTGCGTACCCAAGGCCTTCTGAAAACTCTTCCAGAACCTAGAAATGAATCTTCGATCCCGATCTGACACAGTGGACAAAGGCACCCCATGTAGAGAGATGATACGGTCTACAAACAACTTAGCCAACTTACCGACTGACCAGTCCTTTCTAATAGCTAGAATGTGCACAGACTTGGTCAATCGATCAACAATGACCCAGATTGCATCCCTCCTGCCGGGTGACACGGGCAATCCCATCACAAAGTCCATAGTCATGTGCTCCCATTTCCACTCCGGGATCGGTAACGGCTGCAACAACCCTCCTGGTCTCTAGTGCTCTGCCTTAACTTGCTAACAAGTCAGGCACCTTGCCACATAATCAGCTCTGTCCTTCTTCATACCAGGCCACCAAAAGTACCTCTTCAGACAATGATATATCTTAGTCGTTCCGGGATGCACTGCATATCTAGAACGGTGTGCCTCATCTAGGACACTCCTGCGCACCTCTTCCTAAGCTGGAACATAGAGTCTGCCTCTAAATCTGACCGTGCCATCATCCCACAACTCAACCTCTGGTATGTGGAGAATCTGCAGTAACTCTACATCCACCCTCTGAGCCTCAATCACTGCATGGTATACCGCTGGCCTCATAGTCAAGCTGGCCAACACGGCTCTATCGGCCTCTCGAGGAATCCTAAAGGAAGATTCCACAACCTGCTCATATAATCTCCATTCTTGAATCAAAAGATGTGATATGACCGTCTTCCAACTCAAGGCGTCTGCCACCACGTTCGCCTTGTCCGGATGAAAAGAAAGGTCGAGATCATAATCCTTGATAAACTCCATCCACCTGCGTTGCCTCAAATTCAGATCCCTCTGAGTGAAAACATACTTCAGGCTCTTGTGATCAGTGAAGACCTGAAACTTCTCCCCATATAACTAGTGCCGCCAAATTTTCAGAACAAATACCACAGCCGTCAACTCTAAGTCATGAGTGGGGTAGTTTTCCTCATACTTCTTCAGCTGCCTAGAAGTATAGGCCACAACCTTACCACGTTGCATCAGAACCGCACCCAAACCTCGACGAGATGCATCGGAGTAAATCACGAATCCACCTGAACCTGATGGAAGCACCAGAACTGGAGCCGAAGTGAGACAAGCCTTCAATTCAGCAAAACTCTGCTCGCACTCTTCGCTCCACACGAAATGAACACCCTTACGAGTCAACCTTGACAAAGGGGGTTGCTATCGAAGAAAAACCCTGGACAAACTGTCTGTAATATCCTGCTAACCCCAGTAAACTCCTGATCTCAGTTACTGTTGTCGGGCTGCCCCAATCCATCACTACCTCAATCTTGGCTGGATCCACTACAATGCCATCACTAGAAATGACATACCCCAGGAAGTGTACCTTATCTAGCCATAATTCACACTTGCTAAACTTGGCATGGAGTTGGTGCTCTCTCAAAACTTGCAACACCACCTGAAGATGCATGGCATGCTCTTCTTCAGAAGAAGAATATATCAAAATATCATCTACAAACACCACCACAAACTGATCCAGGTAGGCCCTGAAGACCCGGTTCACCAAATCCATAAAAGCCGCCGGAGCATTGGTTAAGCCGAAAGGCAAAACCAAAAACTCATAATGCCCATACCGAGTCCTAAAAGCCGTCTTACTCACATCAAACTCACGGATCCTCATCTGGTAGTACCCTAATCTCAAGTCAATCTTCGAGAATACCTTGGCAGACTGCAACTGATCTATCAAATCATCGATTCTCGGAAGTGAGTACTTGTTCTTTATAGTTACCTGGTTCAGCTGTCTATAATCAATGCACAGCCTTAGAGAACCATCCTTCTTCCTAACAAACAGAACTGGAGCACCCCACGGAGAAGTACTGGGACAGATAATACCCTTATCCAACAATTCCTGTAACTGCGCTTTCAACTCAGCAAGTTCGGCTAGAGCCATCTGATACAGGGCCTTAGATAAGGGCGCCATACCTGGTGCAAGCTCAATAGTGAACTCAACCTCCCGCTGAGGAGGAAGGCCAGGCAACTCCTCAGGAAACACATCAACAAAGTCACAGATTACAGGCACCTCCCAAGGACTGGAACCACTATTAACACCAGCTACAACTACCGAGGCAAGGAAAGCCTCATAGCCACCAACAAGCAATCTCTGGGCCTTAAAAGCAGAAATAAGAATACTATGAGAAGAGAGCCTAATACCTTGGAAGTAGAAGGCCGGAATACCCGGAATGGAGAAACGCACCCTCTTCCTGTGACAGTCCACCTTGGCATAATAACCCTCCAACCAGTCCATACCCAAGATGACATCAAAGTCACGAATGACAAGCACAACTAACTGGGCAGGTAACTCATGACCCTCAATGGTCAAGGGAACCTCACTCAAACAGTTATAAGACAACATGAAATCCCCAGAAGGAACCTCAACCATCAGTCCATCAGATAACTCATCAACGGGTGCAGAAAGAATATCTACGAACTGCTCAGAAATAAAGGAATGCGAAGCACCCGAATCAATCAACACATGCGCGGAGTTCCCAAGGACAGAAAGTGTACCGTCCACCAAGTTGGACGCACGAGCCTCCTTCCTAGTGATAGCGAGAACTCTCCCCTGGGTCCTTGCCTTCTTCTGATCACCTGGTCCCTGTCCCTGACCATGCCCCTGCGGGCAATACCTAGCCAAATGGCCCTACTGGCCACAAGTACTACACCTCCCAGAAAAAGCAGGACACTTGAGTCCCACCGTGAGTACCACCACAATGACGACAAGCTGCCGAAAGCCTTTGAGCTGCCTCCTGCTGAGCACTAGACACCAACTGACTTTGCTGGCTCTGCCTGGGTCTACTACCACTGCTGCTACCTCTGCCTCGAAAGAATCTCCCGAATCTGGAGGTGAGTGAAGATGATCCTGATCTGGACGAAGGAGTTGCTGCTGCTGTCTTTCCCTTGCCATAAGTTGGCCCTTGAGTAATCAGTCCTCTCTCCCAAGCCGACTGATTGTGCTGTGCCTCAACTGCCACGGCATACTTAACTGCTGACGCCAAGTCTGTACAACAGTGGGACGCCACAAAACTCCTCAAGTTGTACCTCAGTCCATCCACGAACCTCTCAGTCCGACGCCCTTCATCTCCTGAAATAAAGGGCACAAACCTCCCAAGCGAAACAAATTTCATCTGGTACTCGAGCACTGTCATGCTCCCTTTGGTCAACTACATAAATTCTCTCTCCTTGGCCTTCCGGACATGTCTAGGGAAGTACTGCGCATAGAACTCCTTCACAAATGTCTCCCATGGAATCTCCCTAAGATTCCTATCTGCATAAGACAAGCTCTTCAAAGTAGTCCACCAGTCATAGGCATCATCCTTCAACATGAAGGTAGCCAACGGAATCCTCTCAACTGCCGCACAATCCATGGTATCGAAAGTCTTCTCCAACTCCTTCAGCCAATGAACAACCTCATCAGGGTTGGGACGACCAGTAAAATGAGGCGGCTTCAGCTTCAGGAATCTCTCCAAAGCAGCTGAAGGCCCTCCCCGAGTACTAGAACTCTCACTAGGGTCTCGAGTATGATATTTGGTCATCGTGTCCATCATAGCCTCCATAAAACGTTCCATATTCGGCCTACCGGCCTAAGACCCACTAGGAACATCTCCCTGCTCCCTAAGAACTGGCACTCTCTTCCTAGGAGCCATCTAATCGCCTACAATCACAATAAAAAATTTCGAATTAGAACCCAAAACTTATACTACCGCTGTGCCTGTACGGGATAATGCATTTATTTGCTGAAATTTCGGTATTTAACCTAGTTATTCATTTATTTGCCAGACCGAATGCTCTGATACCAATTGTAACGACCCACCACACTATAATCGGGGATCCGATTACTAAATGGGTACTGAACCGTTAAAATTTGGAGTCAAACCAAGATCTCGATAAGTCTGGGAAATAAATGATAAACTAAGCTAAACATTCACATCACATTGAATTGTAAGGAAGTGCAGGAATAAAAAATTATTACAATTCAACTTGACTTAGCAAATAACTATATATTCCAACTGAAAAGAAGTAATTAAGTATACAGGCCTGAAAGGAAAATAACAACTACATCGGGGCATACCCTTGGATAGTGGCTACTGGCGTGCAACCCGAGACAACACCCTCCATACTATGCTTGCCTAGAACCCTCACCTGAAAACTGCAGGGGGTGAGTCTAATCGAAATGGACTCAGTAGGGATCCTTCGATCCCCACCACCCACTCACGCACCCACAAGTGCAACAACACGAATATAGGCAATTTAAGTAAATAAAGTAATAAACATAACTCTGAAACCACTCTACCACGGACTCCGCAACCAGTATCTCGGCTAAACACGCAAACCACACACCCGAACGCGGAAAACACCAGCCCGCTGAGACCAAACAACAACCCTTCGGATAGCGCGCTGGCTACTCTGACCTGACCGGCTCTAGGTGGTTCTACTTCCCCCAGCACGAGTGACACTCCGAATGTACCACTCCCACACTGATACTAGCTATACCCCGGGGTACACCAGGTGACCCTCTCTCTAGGCGTCACCTCACCTCTCCTACACCGGCGCCGTGTCACTCCCACACCAACACAGAATGCCTAAGCGCTAATAACTGTCACTCTAGGTCCACAATCGCACAAAACACGTCACAGTGCGATCCGATCACGTAGAAATCATAGACTACGAAGTATGGTTTTAAGCATGCATTTTAACCAAACTATCTAACAAGGTAAATACGTGTTAATTACATGGATTAATGAAGTTATATCTTGAATTGCGTCGCCCGTGGCCGACGTTATTCAAGACTCCTAAACTGGTTCATGTAAAACATAGCCTCAGAAGATGGTCTAAATCACGTCGTGCAAGGTAGTCACCTTTTAAAAGGTGTCGCTGTCCCTAGTCTCCATTCACAATAGAAACATAATCAAGGCTCGGGATGAACTGGGCTAAATCGCGTCTTGGAAGGCAGCCGCCATTTAGAATGGCGTCGCTGTCACAAGACGCAATTTAGCGTTCGCAAACAGGTTCCCCCAGTCTTCCCGAGTACTAAAAGTGGAATTTCTTCCCCCAAATTGCATAAAAACGTACCAAAATAGGGAAGGAGGAGGAGAATCCAAATACCCGTTCAAACCTACCATTACCCAATTTATAAAGTGACCATTTTCACCCCAAAAATCCCCTAAACATGCTCCAAAGTGGAAAAAACATGGTTTTATTCAAAACACAACGGAGATCGTCACCCTATAGGTTACTTGAACTCCTCTGAGCTCCAAGCCGCCGAACCGCCACGCCACAAGCCGCCGCCGGTACAACCGTGGACACCGTTACTCCACTAGGACGTCGGTCGCCGTCCGGAAAGTAATACGCCGCGGAGGAAATGGTGGTGGTCGTGGTGGAAGTTAGGGGGGGTGGGGGGGTTGTTAGAGTGGAGTGAGAGGAAAGGAAGGAGAAGGGGAAGGGAGAGTAAAGAGATCGGAGAGAGGGAGGAGAGAGAAGAAGATGAGAGAAATGAGGGAAAGGAGGGAGGGTTCGCGGGGTTAAACTGAAACTAGCTAAAACGCGTCGCCCAAACTGACGCCATTCAGACGACAAGACTGGAGCCGTACTCTCGCGGCCCGAAATTGGCCCACGTGGCGCCCACGTGGCACCCACGTGGCACACTCTAAAACGCATCCCCCTAACAGGACACCGTTTGAACCGCATCGAGCAAGCTCAACGCGATAAAGAACCTATGCCCCAGCCCCACAAGGGCCCAAACCAAGGGGTCCGACACCGAAACTGACCCAATAACTGGATCCGAAACTTCAATCCTTACAGTGATGGATAGGGTAGGTGTAACCCGATCCTTGTACCTTTCCAAGAATTTCTTGGATACCACATCAAAATTTTCAACTTCACTCGGATTCAAGGAGAAGAACTGAGAAAGGGTTAAATTGATCTTTTAAGGGCAATCATATGCATCATACTCATGTTTTTATCTGCAAAATAGCATGGAATGATAGATAATTGTGTACCAAGTCCAACGGTACCAATTTCGTCAAATTCTGACTTAAAAACATCGTCATTTCATGTGATTAAAGGAGTATAGCGCATTTGCGATTTTTCGACAAAACCGAGACGAAATAAATAAATATGATGATATTTTTATGATAATGCGCTAATTTATATTTATTTTATGTGAACAGGACATGCCGATGATGCAATGCAGCTGGTGGAGTTTTCTGTAAATTTGGTGGAGGTCTAATGTTCGGATTTCAACTAAAGCAGGGGTAAAAATGCAATTTGATGTCCTAATATTGCTTTGATTCCTTCTTTCTCTAGAGTTTCCCAAAATCCTCTATTTCCTTCCTTCTCTTCAATTTCCCAACCACACCCCTTCCTTTCTTTATTTTAAAAACTCTCTCTTTTTAGAAATTCGAATCTTCTTCCTTCTCCAGTTTCCTCTTCCTCTCCGAATCCGAATCCTGTCCCTTCTCCAAGCCTCCCACGTTCTTTCTCCTCTTCCAGTTTCTCCTATATATTCCCCCTCTCTCTCTCCCAGATTCGTCCTCTTCTCCTCCAACCTTTCTTCCCGCAGCCCTCTCCTTCTCCAACTCCCTCCGCAGCCTCTCTCCTCTTTCTTTCCGGTTTTCTTCTTCTCTTCTCCTCTCTTCCTCCCGACAGCTCCTCCTTCTCTCTCTTTTATTTCCTCTTCCTCCGCAGCTCTCCCTCTGTTCCCTCTCCACAGCTCCCTCTCTCTTCCTCTCCGTTCTGCTCCTTCCTCCGGTTATCCCTCTCCCCGTTTTCTCCTCGTCTTCTCAGCCTCTCCCTCGCTGTCTCTCTTTCTCTTTCTCCCTCCACAACACACCCCTCTCTTTCTCCCACGCTCTCTCTCTTAGATTTCCTCTCTCTCGGTTTTTTTCTCCCACATCCTCTTCCTCTTCTCAACCTGTTCCAGCATCCCTCTCTCCCTCTCTCCTCCTCCGTATCTCTCTTCCTCCCTCTCTCTTCTCTTCTCTTTCTCCACAGTACCCCCACGCGCGGCAGCTTCACCCGGCGTTCTCGCTGGACCTCCACCGACCCAGCAGCTGCTCCCACACGCGGCAACGTCCGGTGAAGCCGCCGGCTTCCATCCATCTGCAAGCCCACGCAGCGCATGCATGTGCAGTTCCCAAGCTTCTCCACGTGCATAACAGCTTTCAAGCTCCTCCAGCATCCTTCTACCAGCCACCTGCTTGAAGCTTCCAGCAGCCAGTAAGAACTTCCACGCCTTCTCTCCAGCACCTCCCAGCGGTCCATGCATGCAGCAGCAACTCCAGCCGGCAGCTTCCTCCAGCCTGTTCTCAGCACAGCTCCACCCGGCGTTCACGTCTCTCCAGCGAGCAGCCACTGCTTTGCGTTGCCAGGTTGTACCCCGCACCATCGGACAGGCCGCTCCATGCCATGCAAGCCTCCCTGAGCTCCACGCAGCAGCCGGCCTTTCCCAGCTACCGTGAAGCACTCCACGTGGAGTCCATGCATGCACCTCCATGCATGCTGGTGAACGCACACTAACCAGCAGCATCAGCACTTGCAAGCAGCTGCGAACCAGCCGGTTCTCTCCTCCTCCAAGCTGCATCTTCCACGTAGCCAGCTGCATGCAAGCTTTCTTCTGCCCAGCCAGCACTTGCACAAGCATCCAGTGGTCCACTGCATCGGCAAAAACCACAGATTGCTATTTTACTCTGTTATTTCCCTTCCCCCATTAGTTTAGAATTAGTTTAATCATTTAGGGTTAGTTAGTTATTATTTCATACTTTGTTTATTTAGTTTAAGTTTATTAAACCATTAAACTTTGTAATTTATTTCGTAATTTTTAGATAATTACTAAGTTCCACGTAGTTAAATTTTAATGTCTTTGTTATAATTTTTAGTTGTGCGTATTTTTTTTATATGTGTGTTTGTGTTTAATTTTTAGAAAAAAAAAATAGATTTATTTAATTCAAGCAATTATCTTTTTAGGTAGCATTAGTTAATTGAGTTTTAGTTTAATTAAGTAATTAGTCACTCAAATTCTCATATATTTTTAGATTAACTAAATTCCAAAGTTTTCAAAATTAAAATTCTATCTCCCTGTGGATCGACTCGGACTCACCACTATTAATTTTCAAAATCTAATTTAAGTGAGTCGGATAAATTTAGATCGAACGTTCTCATGAGTGTTTAACGACGCACAATTCGAAACGATCAATTTTTGGCGCCGTTGCCGGGGAGTTAGATTTTTTATTTTGATTATCTTGGATTTAGTGTAATTAATCTTTAACTAACCTTATTTTTCTTATTTTTGCAGGTAAATTGAAAAAAAAAAAAAAGGAAAGCGAAATCATGGTCAGTGTGTTCCAACTTTCTATGTTTCAATTTCCTTATTCTAGTTAGTTTCTATTTTTGTAGTTTCTAGTTTAGATAGGTTTCCATTAACTAAAAAAGCAACAAAAAGAGGAACATCCAAATTTAAAAACCTTCATTGCCAAGATTAGAAACCTTCCATGCTCGGCATTCATCATCCTAGGAAAGCATGAGATAGTTTCCTTTCACAGTTATTTCCATAAATTGTTGAAGATTGCGGGGGAAAGGTACGTGTTTCAATTTTAGCAAGTCATTCATGATTGCATCAACACACCTTGCATTGATTTGTTGCCTTGTATTGCATTCAAAAAGACTCTAAGGGCAGCAACTTTAACCATATAAGGTAGGGATTTGATCACCCTTCCAATGACCTCCTGAATAGGAAATCCAGTTCCCGCTTGTCGTTTTGCTAAAAGGAGGATTCATATAAGAATTCTTTAAGGTGAATGAAAAGATTGCCCGTGCCCTTGTACTTTCGGTACATTGGCATTTCAAACGGCAATAGATGAAAGACTGGTAAATCAGCGACAGCCATTTCAGGGCGGCTTGTGCACCCATGGTTCTTTGGAAATCTTGAACTGCTCATCGATTTAAGTGATTTTATTGAGCAAAATCTGAATGGTTGGATCTACCGGTGGAGGAGGTGGTTAGTGAAAAGCCTACCCCCTGGAGTAAGTGGGAAGAGGGGGACAGTAGGGTCGTAAACTGGCAGCATTTCCACCATGCTCAAAGGCATTTTGATAAACCATAGTTTGAGGCCTGATAGGGTGTCGCGAACTGGATTGTTGATGGCCCATGGGCCAAAGAGTAGAAATACGGAGGCCTTCCATGAGCTAGATAGGGACTTGAGGTACAGTATGACGAACCGGAGGGTTTGGTTCAGAAGAATTCAAGGGAGTCTTTCCCTTCAAAATGGATTGAATTGCCTCAAACTGACGAGGATCCACATGATTAGACAGAGCTCTCTTGAGGGTAGTGAGATCAGAGGGATAAGAAGAAGGCCCAGCTTGGTCTTGGGCTTCTTCATAAGTGGGGTTAGAGATGAAATGAACATAGGAGTGATTGCCCATATCCGGATTGTATTGATCATAGGGAGGGTGAGATTAAAACTAAGGGGCATGAGCATCTCCCTCATGTACAGTTTGGAATTGATTGTAGTTATGAGAGGCATACGCATCTCTCTCATCTTCAGAATAGGATGGATCATAAACCTGAGGAGCATGAACATCTCCCTCATACTCAACCATATCTTATTGCTCGAGAGCAACCATGCCGAGAGTTCTACCTGAGCGTAACACCATTGTGTTTAATTATCAAGAGTTCAAACAAGTTATTCAGATATTAACACACAAATTGATGATTACGTCTTCTTAGGATTCCTTGTAGAGTTTAAGCATATTTTTTAATTGAGATTCACTCAAGGAAGGATCCTAGTTTCAATTCAGTTTTCCCGCCGTGAAATTCTATGGCTCACTTGCAACGTTATGAAGATCTATCCAGGACTTCAAATGGTACAACCAGCCCAATGAACAGAGAGGAACTCTCCGTTTTTTGGTACTTATGGAGGTCTCAACACCAACCACTCTAGTCTGACCGAGGGACCAACCCAATCAGAGAGAAGTGAAAGTACCAAGAAGGGTGTTCCTATGGGAAAGGAGGGGTAAGCCCCAATGCAAATGACCTACGGCCTGGGTGGCCTCTAATATAGTATAGTAAATATAAGTAATCAACAAATGATCAGAAATCCAAGGACTAATGGCCAGAAGAAAGACTGCCTGAAATGCGTCGATCTGAGTCGACGTTATTCAAAATAGTGACACCTGGTCACAGTGGCTCGGGCTGGCAAACAAGCAGATTATGCAGGCTGAATAGCGTCGTGCACGGGCGACGTCCTTCAGAAAGACGTCGTTCTGTGTCAACATTATTCAAGCCCGAAAAACAATAATAGTAAAGATATCAGGGCCATTCCCCTCCCAACTCAATAGGATGAATAAAGAATCAAATACTCGTGCGAAAACAGTTCAAACAGATAAATTAATCATGCAACATCATGGATCAATCAAATAAAATACACTCTCCAATACCACAACTCAAGGCAATCAAGGGGGGCAAAATTTTGCAAAAGGGGTGTGCATGAGGTGCACGTAGGGATAAAAATCAATCAACCAATCATCAAACGTGCCCAAAGGACACAAGCGGTGCACAGAGGGTGCCCAATAGAAATAACAAGAGTAAACAAAAGAGAACGGCAAGACAAGTCCCACTGTGATCGCCAAAAAACTGTAGTTGCTCAAATCGTGTGTGCTATCATCATGATATCATGTGTTATATAATTAACAAATCTAATAAAAATTGTGATCGTCAGAAACCGAAGGTTTTGATGAAAAGATGATCGCTTACTAACCTTGTAAAATTAGGAGATTAGGTTCTTTTGTTCTTCTCTTTCAGCTGGCCGAAAAAGAAGAGCCTTCCTTTTGTTTACTCTTGTTTTGTTTTTATGGTGGATTTTGTTCATTTTCAATCTTCTTTCCAAACTTTCCAAAACCTTCAAACCTTGCAAAAGAATCAAACAAAGAAAAGAAGAAGGGAATTAGAGCTATGATGTAGGTAGTATCTATTCTATCTAATGATTTAAACATGCAACCAAACAGGAAGAACTCACTTCTTTGTTTCTTTTCTTTAAACCCCTAAGTCATGTAAGCATGGAAAATATGATGTGAGTGGTGTATGATGGAGTGATGTGATGAAGAATTATGTAAAACAGTAAATAAATGATAGAAACTATGAAGAAACTAGCAAAGGAAAACAAAAGGGATGAGTATGATTGGCCCCTCCGTAGACTTGGTCTTCTTGAACTTCAATAGGGAAGGAAATTGAGGAAGAAGAAGTCTTCAAATTCTTTCCACGTTTTCTACAGTAGAGGGCTCATTTTCACCTTGATTTGAACTCCAAAACACCAATAGCCAACCTTTTTCAAAAGTCCAAAAGGTATCGTATATATAGAGAGTAGTTTGGGAGTGTTTTGGTTTCAATAGGGCTCTCTCCCGTAGTCGGACTTACCTTAGATTAGTATAGAGGAATTGGAAACTCTTCCAAGCTCTAGAATCGGATTATCTTGGTCAAATCATGCTTATTAAGAAACTGCTTGAAACGCGTCGTGATCAAGAGATGCCATTTAGCTAATTATGAGGGGCCAACATAGAAAGAAATTCGCAAAGGAAACCTGAAAACATTAAGAAAGCCAAAACACGTCGACATGGGAGTCGTGATTTAGATAATTAGGAAACTAATTGGAATTTAAAAATTAGAAATCTAGACGAATTAAGAGCTAAACGGCGTCGACCATGGACGACGTCATTCAGTTAAATCTATCAAAATTTAGGAATTTAGTTCTAAACTGAATTCTATTAGAAATCTAAATAGCGTCAGTCATGGTTGACGTTAATTAACAAATTTTGACAAAAAAACAACAAAAATTAATTAATGATTAAAGATCAGACCATTTTGGGACATTATAATTGTGACATGAAATTTACTCAGTATGAAGGCAAAATTAGCGTGTCTACAACATCAAGTGAGGACCGTCACCCTACCGGTTACTTGAACTCTTCCTAACTCATCGCCGCAGATCCGCTACACCGCAAGTTGCCGTCGGTACCACGGTAGACACCGTCACTCTACCGGGACGTCGGGCGCCATCCGGGGAGCAAGGTGTCGCGAAGGAGATGGTGGTGGTAGTGGTGGGAGGTGGGAGGGGTTTAGAGTGGAGGAAGAGGAAGAAGAGGAAGAGGAAGGGAAGGAGAGAGTCGGATGGATTCAGAGAGAGGGAAGAGAGAGAGAGAGAGAGAGGAAAGGAGAGAATGAGAGAAAGGAGGGAAGGCTTAAGGCGTCAAACTGAAATAGGCTAAATCGCGTCGTTCTAGGACAACACCATTCAGACGACAGGACGGGGTCGTATGCTGGCAGAACCTTGAATTGCATTTGCCACGCACGACGCCAATCCACATGATCGAGGCCATACGCGCATGCCCCAATGCTGGCCCACACGGCACAGCGACAGGTCTCCTAAATGGCTTCCCCCTAGGCCGACGCCATTCTAAATGGCGTCGCGCATGCCCGACGCTATAAAGAAGTTGTTAGAATTAGATGGTCTCAAAGCCAATCCGATACTGTGTACTTATTCAGATTAATAATAAATGGCAATAATTCATTGTGTGTAATTAATTCGATCTGTGTTTATCGTATCACGATGAAGTCTATGAACATGTGCAATAGTCTTCGGATTATGATGAGATCATAATTACGGGACCGAAGACTTATAAACACATGTTCTTAATTGTTCCTAGTCATAGGATGTTTGAGATAGGACATCAAACATCCGGATAGACTAGTATAGGTTACTTCAGCTCATATGATGAGGGTGACTGATCCCATAAGTCACTTGTGTGGAGACACTATGCTGAACCTATAGGTGCTCATTGGTGAATGAGTTCACTGAACTGATCCGACTATGAATCACTGGATGGTAATCACCTCACTGTTAACCAGCTCGATTCAATTGTCACGGTTGCGTGGATGATCCTTGGACCTGAGACTCCAAGGATACCTTGTTGGTAGGTTTCTGAGCTTTGACCTTGACGAACGAATTCCTAACCATGGGATATCAATAAGTCAAGCGATCGGGTTCAGGGAAATGCCCTCGAAGGTAATTGTGTGTTCAATACGGGATCATCCGCTCTCGGTTGTTTGAGAGAGAATGTTCCGGGAATGATGCGCTTAAAGTCCCTGGCCAGGGCGGACTCTGTAATCGACAAGGAGTTATCGGATTCAGATTAGCGGCATCTGATTCAAGTGAATTGACTAAATATGGTTTAACAGTAAACCATGCCCTAGGTCGATTCGGGAACATTGTACGGGTGAAGGATTATATCCGCGCGCTAACCGATGACAGAAAGGTTCCAATAGAGGGTTGCGATAACTCCAGTGCCATCCAGGATCACGCGATGTTGCTTGACATCCAACGTGATCGGCAGTCCGTCCGAATTTATTGTGGGACATTAAATTCGGCTGATTAATTGAATACAAGGATATTAATTAATTCAGTGGGTCAGTAAAAGGTTACTGGATTTAATGGGCTATTAACTGGACTGGTATTTGGGCCTAGAGGGTCACACGCAAATGGTTTTCAAGTCGATGGATAATCCGACAGGATTTCGGATAAGTCTGGGTTTTTATGAAAAACCGCAAACTGACTTCTTATAAAAGAACGGATTCTACGTCCGGGGCCAGCAACCCTGACCTAGCCGTCATTCGTTCTTTCCCACTTTCTCTCTCCTATGGGCGTGCCGTTCCCAACTGCTCCACTTCCCGTTCGATGGGGATTCCGAATCCGCATGTCGCGGCGGATTACACGCAGTCAGACGGGATCTTCGAGCGCCGCAGCGAGCGAGGAAGCGAGGACGATCCATCGCGAGGAGAACCGCGTGGATACCGCTAGAGGTCGGGCATCTGGGCGACTTGCGGCATCGCTCTGACGGAACCGAAAAACGGACGCGGATTCGAATCCGCGCAAAGTAAATCGATCTACATCGGTTTTAGTTTTAACGACCGAAACGGGACAGATCCGATCCCGAACTTCTTTATTCCGCTGCATTTTAGGATCGGATCCCGACACAGCGATCCCAACAGAAGTCATGCCCCAGACCCACAAGGGCCCAACCAAAGGGGTCCGACACCAAAATCGACCCGATAACTGGACCCGAAACCTCAGTCCTTACTTTGTACACGGCTAAGGCCAGATGGTGCACCACATTCCCATCGATGAAGGTGTTGTTGGTGTAGACCCTCCATACGAGTGGGTGCCATGGGACCGGCTCTTGGGCCAGAGAAGAGGCCACTGGCTGCCTTGGTTCAATCGGGGCGCTTCTGATGACCACGCCCCCGGCCGACCGAGGGGCTTCAACGATGGCCTCCCCTTGGCCGCTTGCCATGGGGGCCTTCCCCGTGTCTGCCCAGTGCCTCTTCTGTCAGGTATCGTCTCCCTCGGTGGCTTCACCGCCTTAGGGTTGCTGCCCTCTTCCATCGCCGCATCTCTTCTAGCCTTGCCGTCACATCAACACCGCCTACCATTAGGCCTACCAATGGGATGCCCTCAAGGACGTCGAATTAGTCGAGGAAAGGGCCGATGTCGAACCCTTGTATCTCTGTAGGAGGCGGCCCGTCGAGGCTAAACCCCAAGCTTCTTCTCACGTGACAAGAGAGGCCCAAACGATGGTCTCGGCTGAAAAGCGAAACTCAAGATTAGTAAATGACCAAAAGCAAAGCATGGCGAAGAAACCGAGATAGACATTCACCCGTGGGGCAAGGTCAGCCGCCAACAAGGCCCTCTTGGTAACTTCAAGAGCGACATCGGCCACGAGCTAGGCCTTGAGGACCGCCTTCCTCGACTCCACATCCATAGAAATCTGGTAAGGCAACGGATCCTCCTTCATAGGAGTAAAGTTAAAGATAATGCGGAAGTCCAAGGGGGAATCACCGTGGGATCTCAAGTCACGAAGAATAAGTGATTCTTCTAGGACTTGTAGCTCAAGGTGGTGGAGCGCAGTTGAAGGAACAAATAAAGGGGACATGCCTTCACGAAGAAGAACCCGTGATCTATTTGGGTGTGAGGCAGGCGTTAAAACAGGCACCAAAAGAGGAGAACCGTGGAGGTTTATCCTCTGCTCATGACAGACAAGAAGGAAGGTATAGATGTAGAACCAGGCATTGGGGGTGAGCTGGACAAGCGCCAATTGGTATTGTTCAAGGAGACTGCTAACGAAATGAGGAACTGGGGGACGAAAACCCACAAGAAACATCTCCTTATAGGCGACAAAGGAGTTGGGGGCCTCGGAGGAAAGTCGGTCATCCGGACCAGCCTCGACCAGATGGTACCCATAGGGCACCCAATACTCCTCCATCAATCTCCCTAGCTTCGTCTCCCTAGCTCCGCCTGCTTAACTACGCTACGACTATGGCGGACTAGGGTAGGATCCCTCCTCTCAGATTGGCCAGAGGAGATGACGACCTCGTCATAGGCCATGAGGGAGGTCTCAAGAGAACTCTCAGACCAAGACGAAGAGTAGGCGAGGTAGAAGAAACTCCAGGGACTAGGAGGTGGTCCTAGAGGAGGAAGGAGGCGAAGAAGAAGTCCCAAGAGACTCTGAAAAACCTACAGAATCGGAGGCCAGGGTGGACTCACTAGAGAAAGTGTAGGGGATGCCTAGGCGATGGAAGATCTCCTCTTTTCCAACTCTGATGAGCGACAGGGAAGCTCAAGTATGTGCAGGAGTGGGTTTGGCTTCCCCTCGAACCTGGTTTTTATAAGGGAAGGCGAACCAACCTCCTCGCCTCTTCTTCCTGCCTGAATGTCGAGAGGCGCCAAAATGGTCCATCACGATGACTGACCAGGCGCATCATCCCAAGCCGAAAGGACGCATCCCATCGTGACAGCCCTAGGCATCTCGTCACTCGTGAGATGACGCCACGTGGGTGACTGACACGCCTGGGATCGCTCGGAGATCACGAAAGGCAAGGGGACATCATCTCCTTCCTTAAATGGGTCTCCCTTCGAAGTACAATCGACATGTATGGGATAGCTCGAAGATCGCAAAAAGTGAAAAGGCGCCATCTTCTTCCTTAAATGGGCATCTTTTCGAAGTACAACCGACGTCCCATTTCTCACGCATGTTGGTCTTGTCGACCCCTTCGCGCTTCCCTCCCAATATCACTCCTATATTTGAATTTCGAATTTGAGAGTGAGGAAGCCAGTGATGAGGGGTGATTGGGATCCGGCCCAATCTGGCCCATTTAGCCAAAGGCCCAAGGGCCTGCGGTCCGTAGGTACTTACGCAAGGGTACCCACATAAGCGCTTCGATAACCTGACTGACAAGTTGAAGGCTGGGATCTATAATGCATGGGCTCTAAGTCCTTAAGTCCTGAGAAAGCAAGCTAAGAAGACTGACACATTAGTCGGTAAGCTCTAAGACCCGCGATGTCTCGGTCATATCTACCGAGTACCGAGAGGAGCCTACCCTCTCGGTAACCTAGAGTCTGCTTCAACTATGGGAGACCAGGTGTCTGGACTCAAAAGTCACTTCCTCTAGATTGTCTGAGAGGTTGAAGGCCCCCAGAGTCGATCCATAATTCCTCCCTGCCATCAGGCTGGTCTTGCAGACTAACAGCGTAACCGTCCACTTAAGATAGGTCCCCACGATCTGCTCCCTCGATCACGAGAGGAGATCCCTCCTTCCAGCCCAGTATCCCATGATCCCCTCTATCAAGGGCGTAGATCATGGGCCAATTAACTCCCCAAGGACAACGACTCTCATGATGCCGCACGAGACAGAGATTATATATATCTCTAACCCTTTCCTATAAAACGTATATTCAATACGACACTGAACTCTAGAGAATCCTTTCTCTTCCAAAACCTAACTTAAGCATCAGAGGGTCTTGCTCCCCAAGAGAATGGGGGGTCCTCTGATGTCTCTTCTTCCTCTTATAGGCTCTACCTTGGGCGTTTCTGATCTTACAAATTCTATCGAATAGTCAAAAGATCTGATCGGACAGTCATCGTCATCTGATCAATTTCTGTTCGCTACAAACGGGTCCAGTGACTTCACTAGAATTTATAAAATTAAGAAGATCTATTAATTTTGACCTATAATAATGACTGGCCCATTGATTTCAACCCATTAGAATGACCCCACTAACCCACCGTTTCTAGTTCAATAGAGTGACCTCATTGAATCACTGTCCGAATGACCCCACGAAACAAAATTTCTACGTCTGCCACTGGCTGAGTGACAGAACATACGGTCATGGCTCCCTCCAAAAGCCTCGAGCCATTTATGCACATGCTGTCGTAGCACTTGTCTATGGGGAATATTAATGCTTCTCAATACTTGTTCAAGCAGAACACCAATCCCTCTCATTACTCACGTACCACATGAACAAAAAACTTTCAAGCACACAACTTTGCAAGACAATGTGTACTCTGGGGATAAGCTTCTATGCATTCCCTCTCCCAACTATATATACTAGTTGCAATCCCGTGCGATGCACGGTGAGTTAGCATGTATGAATAAAAAAAATTATAATTAATATAAGTAAAGTTAATCTTTTACATTTTCTGAAGGAATGAATAAAATAATTATAGAAGAATATATATTCAGAAAAACTAACATTTTTTCTATGAATATTAGGTTAGTTATTTGGTAAACATTAAAAGTTCATAACTACTGTATCTAATTGAAATATGGATTGAGAAAGAAAACTAAAAAGTGAATTGAAGGTTATTATTATCATCTATGAGATTATCCCAATAAATGTTGTGTTGAAATATAAATTGAGAGAAAAATAAGAGAGAGATTGGTCTCGTTAATAACAAAATTAATTATTATTATCCCATTAGATTATCCAATAATGATAATAAATATATATAAAAAAATATTATTATCCCAAAAGACAGTCCTAATATTTTAAAAATAATAATAATAGTAATATCACAATTAATTATTATTATCTCATGAGACTATCTTAATAATAATAATAATGATGATGATGTCAAAATTAATTATTATTATCCAAAAAGATTGCAACAACAATAATAATAACAAGAAAAAAGAGATTAAAATACTAATAGGGAGAGAGAAAAATGTGAAAGAGGAGAAAGAGAGATAATAATCATAATAATAATATCAAAATTAGTTATCATTATCTCATGAGATTATTATTTTGTTTTTGATTTTTAAGAATAATAATAATATAAAAATTAGTTATTATTATCCCAAGAAATTACAACAACAACAACAACAAAAACAACAACAATAATAATAATAATAGGGGACAGAAAAATAGGAAATAGAAATATTAATAGGGAGAGAAAAGATATGAAAGAGGAGAAAGAGAGAAGATGATGATAATAATAATAATAATAATAACAAGGGAGAGAGAGGGGAGAGAGAGAATTAATGAGAGAGGGGGAGAGAGAGAGAGAGAACTAATAAAAAAAAGGAAGATTGAGAGAATTAACGAGAGATAATTAATAGGGAACGTAGATATTAATAGGGAAGGGAGAGAGAGAGAGAATTTAGGCAGAAAACAAAAAATTCTAGTGTTGACACGTGACACCAAAGAACTATGTTTTTATATATATAGTATGGATACCACGTCTGCACAGTACCACTACCACCATCCTCTGATACATGTACTACTACTGCTAAATGACAAGGTGCTAGACTCCACCTTTCAACCTGAACCACAAAGATACAACCATCCGTCAATTTTTACTTAATTAATCTTAAGGTGTGGCTGATAAATAATATAAAGAAGAATTAAATGACATCTTCTAAACTACCACAATATCTGCAAGTACATCATAAATGTATACAAATTCCCTTTGCTTTTGCCTATTTCTGTCCCTTATCAGAAGAGTAATAGATGAGGTGTAGCAAGTTGCAGGTGGCAGTGCAGCCTAAAAAACCAATTTTGTTTGATAAACTTTTTAAGGTCGATCGCATCATGTCCTATATGTAGGTACAATATAATATGATCTTCGAGCAGATAACCTAAAAACTTTTAAAAATAAAAATCAAATCTTAATAAACGATAAAAGAATATTCTTAATGAGCCAAAACTAATAAACTAAGATTTATTTTTATTTTTGTTTTTTTAAATCATCCGATCGGAGATCGCATTAATGTTTTTAATTTTTTTGCTATGCCTACACCCGATAGAGTGCATCGGTCTAAATATGATTTTTTTTAATATCAGTCTTTATAAATATATTGAATTCGAAATAAATCCTTGTATATATGTATTTTGATCTCAATCCTTATAAACTTAATATAATTTAGTAATAAATCATTTCATTTGAGAATCATTTAACAGAAGTAAATATTCCATGGAATATTCTTCAAGACAATATTGGCATGGAAGGAAATATTTGAACTGACTCTAAAAGATAAAAAATGGAGCCCCATTGAACATTCAAAAAAAGACTTTAATTGTTTGAATTTAATAATGATTAATAATTTTTTAGATTTTTTAGATTATTGATAGAGGATCATGTTATAGAGACACGTTGAGTATATTTGAGACGATCTAAAAAAAAAAAAAATCTTCATTTTGGCTGCACTTACAACTGTTGCATCATTGGTTACTAGTATTGCAAGTAAAATTCAAAATTTAAAAATAGATATAAGTGATCTATTCAAAGTAAGTTAAATTTAAACTCAACTTTAATTACGGTGGAGTTGAGAAAAACTGATGGAAACAAATGGTAAGAACTAAAAATTAAAAGTTCAAGTTTATAAGAGCTAATATTAAAACATACAAGATCCGAAGACTATTTTGAATTCATATAATTATTGATAGGAATCAATATCTAAAAAACCCATCTAAATGTCGAGTAATATTTGATCCACCGCATGAGGTGCAACTCAATTTTTTTTATTTTTTTAGGTCGGCTTTATTATGTCCGACACATCTATACAATTTGATCATCGATCGGACGACTCAAAAAATATGAAAAATAAAAAATTGGGACCAATGAATAGTTTGGATTTTCATTTTTCAGTTTTGTTTGAATTATTCATTAGGACGATCAAATTGTACGAATATATTATAAATAATGAAGCCGGTTTAAAAAATTTAAAAAATAAAAAGAATAGAAAAGATTTACTACCGCAGCAGCCGTCCTAAGAAGGCCCGCTGCACCGCGTGTGGTGCAGCATGTCTCACTTGTCCGTCAACGGGCAATTAAGCCCTGATATGTGACTGTTGTACCCACTAGACGCTACGACACGCCCCGCCTCGTGTTCTTCGCCGAAGAGCCCAATTAGCATCTACAAAACACTCGTCTCCCGTGCTCCTGCTTGTGTGTAGAGAGAGAGAGAGAAGCGGTGTGAAATCTGAATTGGGGAAGAAGGGGAAGAGGGGGATGAAGAGGCTGCAAGGCAAGGTGGCGGTCGTGACGGCCTCCACGCAGGGGATCGGCTTCGGCATCGCCGAGCGCTTCGGCCTCGAGGGCGCTTCCGTCGTCGTCTCTTCCCGCAAGCAGGTCAGCTCCTCCCTCTTTTCCTTCTCTATCCATCTCCCTTCCCCTGCACTGCGCTGCGACACAACAGATGATAGATCATAGATCATGACTTGGACTTGACATGTATGGGTGGTTTCTAACATCCACCCGCCAACTGGTGGTGCTTGTTGTTATTGGTGGACTCCGCTGTGTGGGCTGTGTCCGCGAGTGGCAGACGAACGTGGACGCGGCAGTGGAGAAGCTGCGGGCCAAGGGGATCGAGGTGACGGGGGTCGTCTGCCACGTCTCCGACGCTCAGCACCGGAAGAACCTCATCGACAAGACCATCCAGGTAACAGTCTTTTGATACTTTTTTGTTGTTGCCAAAGGCAAAGGTATCTGCTAAGATGAATTAGTTTGTTCAATTATTCATTCCTCTGCTGTTGGTATGCAATCTTCTTTAGTTCAAGAATATTTTTATATGAGGCAGACACACTCGAGCAATTGAAATCGCCAAATGAGAAAATATTTTGTTCAACAATATTCGTTGTGCTGTGCGAAAAGGAAGTTGCTTGTGTCGAGTTGGAAAATTGGGGGGCAGGTGTTTGATTCCTAACAAGGGCCAACAACCCTAACGTCAATCAAGCATGTAGCATATCATGTAGCCTAATTTTATTAGAGATTCGTTCAACTATATCTAGTGTGGCTCTAACGTGTGACCATCATATAATTATGTAAACCTATTCACAAAGGGGCTGTTTATGTAGGCCGATCGTCATAATAAAATAAGTGTATCTCTTAACAAAATATCAGATTGAGATGCGGTTTACAAAGCTCGTGAAAAGTTCTACAAATTATACGTCTAGCATATTTTCAAGCTTCGGTTATTTTCTACGTCAAAATCACGGTGAAAGTGAAAATATGCAGATCGGTCAAAATTACAAAATTGGTATTATGGGAACACATGTGCAGATTTGTTCTCTTCAAGATTGAGCTAGATTTGATTTCTTTTCTTGATAAAGTTGGAGTCTTTTACTTGGAGAATAAGTAGGAGATGATTTAAAAGTCTCTATCTATAGTTAGGATAAGAGTAGAAGACTATTTTATGTAAAATTCTTCTGTTTGGTCTATGTATAGCTATTATTTGGGGTTGTCAATAGGTGATTATGAAATCTGAGTGAATTTCATGATTTTTATCAAAGAAAGGAAAGTAGGATGTTGCATTCAATATTTAGGGTGATTCAGGAAACAAACTCAACATAAACATCCTTATGTCTGATGCAACATGTAAAATTGCATGATAGGTGCATCAGAAATGGGATTTATCCTGTATGTACTTCATCAGTGCATCATCGGGGGAGAGTGGAGATGAGCGGAGAAGGTGGAGAGGAGCGTGAAGACGGAGACGAGTGCGAATGCAAGGTAGATCATCAGAGAGGTTTGAGAAATTTGAGCGGTGAGGGTGTTGCGGAGAGAAAAGAAGTTCAGAGGTTTCCCTCTAGCGGCGACATCAGTAGCGGGAGGAAGGTAGGTTCATGGGAAGATCCGAGGTCTGGGCGTGGATTTGCAATCCACAGGAATCATGTTTGTTTTCGATGCCTGGAAGTAGGTCATATGGCAAATACTTGCAGAAATTCTCTTGTCTTTTTGAGGTGCAGAGGTTTAGGCAATCGCTTATCTTATTGTCTGCAAAAGAAGGTGAATCCTCTGGTTAAATTTTTTTTTGAAGGGAATGTTGCAGGCAAGAAGACAGGGCCATCGGTGAATACACCATGGTTTCATGCTTTTAATAAAAATGTTGAGAAGCTTCAATGTAGTGTCGTGGGAGTTTTGTCTGATGGTAAGATGGATATTTGCGATTTAAATTCTGTTTTGCATAGCAAGGGGGTGTTGAGGCATTCAGATTGTTTAAGTATTATAGATGATACTATGTTCTTCTGAAGTGCATAGAAATGAGCTACTTTCTCAAGGAGTTTTCAAGACTGACTTTGCTCAATCCAATGGTCTCCCTGGAATCAAAGTATTGGAACAAAAAAAGTTAGCACATGTAAAAGGTTCTGGTGTAAACTTGGAGGTGTCCCACTTCATCTTTGGGATGTGGAAGTCCATAGAGTTATAGTTTCTGCATTTGGCTCCTTGATTGAGGTGGATAGAGACTGGTCAAACTTAAGTTATGCAAGAGTCAAAGTTGATGTGGATGTAGATGCTATGATTCCAGAAGTAGTTAAACTTCTTTTGAAGAATAATTTTTTATGGATATCAGTTAAACCAGAACAAACATGAGCATAAGATTTGAATATCTAGGATTGGTCTTACAGAGATGTGGTTGTGACATGCAAAAGCTACAGGCATAATAGAGATAGGGTTTTAGAAGAACCCATTGAATGGTTGAAGACGACTGGTTCAATAATAGAGGAACAACATACAAGTGAACCGGGTCCGATTCAACTCCTAAATGGCGTGGCCGATCAAGATCGACAAGTCCAAATGAATTGGCCTAGTACTATTAACCCTGCTTTTATTTGTGGTACCCTCATGTTGCATCACAACCCCCTGAGAAGGCGAGCATGTGAGTACAAGCGGGGCGCTCACAGGCGGCACCAATCCCGATGTCGGAAGTGCGATGCGGCCCCCAAGAGGTATTGTCCCCAGAGCGGAGGGGGGATTTTTGTCCTTGAAAAGACGCCTCTTGGGTTAAGGGGTGAGGAGTGGCCTTATAAGCACACCCACAACTTCTCAACATGCAATGTAAGACTATTTGCGGTACCTTCATGTTGCATCACAACTTTTTGAGAAGGCGAGCGTGTGAGTACGGGCGGAATTTCCACAGACGACGCCAAACCCGATGGCGGAAGAGCGATGCAGCCCCAAGAGGTATTGTCTCTGATGTAGCCGAAGCTATCACGGTCGGATTCCGAGACTGGAATCCGAAACTGGATCAGATCGAAGAAGAGGACCGACGGGGATCCGGGACGAGACGAGGGCGGACACGGGGCTGAGGATCCGAAGCCGAGAGGTACCCGGGCGAAGGCTTGCCGGGAGCGAAGCCGAGACTCCTTCGGCCGAGGCGGACCGGCCGGCGAAGGGCGTCGAGACCGAAGGGAGAAAACCCGATGTCGGTGGCCGAGACCGACTCGGAGAGGTCGGCGAAGATTCAAACCGAAGCCCCTGTATGAGGAAGAAGAAGAAGAACCGGTCAGCAGGAGTCCCGGGCTTCGGCCCAAGAGAACCCCCTTCGACGGCTAAGTTAGCTTCTGAAGAAGATTCGATTCACAAGGGAAGGAAGAAGAGGCAGTTTTAATGCTTTTGGACTGTTGTCCTTGGTCAAGAAGACATACCTTTGGTAATAAATAGCCTTGTATTTATAGCGGAGGATAGATGTTGCTTAGTGGTGGCAGCCAATATAGGACTATGTTTTGGTTTACTGATAAACCGCCATAGTGCCTAACCCTCCCACCGGAGTGGGCCGGATACGGCTACTGGGTCGAAGGGGCCGCTGATATGCCGCTTAGTGGGCTGAAGCCAACTAGGCCGTAGGCCGCTAACTGGGCCGAGGCCAATTGGGCTGAGGGCCGCTGATGGGCCGAGGGCCACTGGGCTGCTGATGGGCCGAGGGCCACTGGGCCGCTAATGGGCCGAATGCTGCTAGTGGGCCTCTTACTGCTAGTGCTGTTGGGTTGATGCTGGTGTTGGGCTGTTTAATGGGCCGAATCGGATTTTGCCCCATCACATGGCCCCCTACTCTTGTCGTTCTCAATTTCATGAAACGCCGAGAGTAAAATTCGAAGCTTTGTTGGGAGAGTAATATGGCACGAGCCATGTTTGAAACCTTCGCTCCGTTTTGAAAGCTGTTTTTGCCTTAGGTCGGCTGAGGGCTGGTGACAAATAGCCTCGTCTCAAGTCGGGACCCTGTCGTAGATACCTTTGTCTCAGGCTGAGACTTGGTGACGGATGCCTTCGTCCCCAGCCGCGAAGGGGCGAGTCTATAGAGTATATCGGGACATCAGGCAAGGGCGGGAAAGACCTCGGGCTTCCCGCCTTCACGGTCGCGTCATAAAAAACACAGGACACGTGTTGCGCATCCGGCCGGTTCGCCGAAAGCATAAAAAGATCTCAGCCGTTAACAGTGATCACGCGGATCGCGAGTCACTTCGGCTCTCTGCCCAAGACTTCACCTGGATCGCCGCCTCTCCTGCTTTCGACACGAGGATCGGGACACGTGGTGAGCATCCGGACGAACAGTCGAAGGGTCAGGCCGCATCCGGCCGTTGATTGCCTCCTTTCGATCCGGCAACCCACTTGTCATTATGGCGAAGGACGGGGCACGTGTCACGCATCCGAGCAGAGCGGTGCCGAGGAGGGGGAAGATCTCGGCCGTCGGTCCGGCACCGGACCCCCTCAAGTTTTCCTATAAATACTAACCCCTCTCCCATGGCCACTGTTCCGCTTTCTTCTTCCCTTGGCGCCTGTGCATCCCTGCGAGTGGCTTCCCCAAGTGTCCTTGCTTCACCGGCGGAGAGCGTGCCATTGTGGGTGTTTGAGGGCGCCTTGTCCATCGCTGGGGAGCTATTTGTCGCCGGGAATCGTCGCCGGGGAAGCCTCTGTCGCCGGAGAGACTGTTAGTCGTCGGGGAGATCTTATTCTGAGGGTAAGCCTCAGTTCTTCGCCTTCTCTACTTTGTGATTCATGTCCAGCTGCTCCCCTTCGGCCGAGAGTAGCTCTTCGGTCGAAGGCGGTTCTTCTTGCTCTTCGTCCAGACCTCCCCAGTCTTCTCTGTCGTCTCCTTTCTCTTCAAACTCTTTTACTTCGGTTATGGTGGATGAAGCCGAGACGCTTCTGGTTGCAAAAGCCGAGCCGGTTCCGGTGGCCGCCGAGCCTTCTATTTCTGGCCGTCGCCCGGCCGAGATGGTTTCGGATGTAGCTAGTATCCTTGACACCGATATCGTCAAGGTTATCACTAACTACTACCAGATTCCATCTTGGATGGTTCCCGTTCGGCCCAGAAAACTCACCAGGGCTAACTCCGTTCGGTCGGGTAGCTTTTCAATTTACGAGCATAGCTTTCGGGCTAGCTTACACCTTCCTCTGCATTCCTTTGTTATAAATCTTCTGAGTTTTTACGGACTGGCCCCGTCCCAACTCTATCCGAACTCCTGGCGGACATTCTATGCTTTCTTGGCCTTGAATTCTTATCTCGAAGTCAACCCTTCGGTAAATATTTTTCGTCATCTGTTTAAGATAAAACTACAGGGAAAGTCTTCCTGGTACTGCTTTGTCCCCCGCTTTGGCCGGGGTATCTTCTCCGGAAAGCCCTCGTCTATTCACCATTAGAAGAAGGGCTTCTTTTTCATCTCTCTTCCGGAGGAGGAGAAGAGCGTGTGGCCCTTCCCCACCGAATGGGCACCTTTGGCCGATGGCCTTTCCGACCCACCCTCTCTCAGCCCCGAGCAGCTCGCGGTTGTGCACCTCCTTGAGGACGAGGCTCCGTACGAGATTGCGGAGCTCTTTGCGGACGAGGACAGGTTTATAGAGATGGGAGCCTGGCCGGACCTGACGTTCTCTCCTCCTCGGGTCTCCCCTTATCTTCCTCTCGAAGATACTCCGGGAGAGGCTGAGGAGAGAACCGCCGTGACCGGGTCTCCGGCCGTAGCCCGTCCGTCCGAAGAGGGCGCCGAAGTTGCGGCCGGGGGTAAGTCGGTCTTGAGTCAAAAAGTTATATTCTGAACTGTTGCTAACTCTTTTTTCTACGTGCAGAAATGTCTGGTCTTCGGGGATTGATCAGCCGGATCTCGAAGCAGTCCGGTCAGTCTCGACCGTCCCAGCCGCGGGCGGCGGGAGAGAGGACAGCTGGAGGGGTTCCGGCCCCCGGCGTCCGGACCACAAGGCAGACGGTGGCTTTCGCCGAAGGTCGATCTGCCGCTGTTGCTCTTTAGAGGGAGCGGCAGAAGGGAAAGTCGGTCGTCGGAGGAAGTGGCCGACCAGAGAAGAGGAGCCGGGCGGATGATCCCGACGAGAGGGAATCCGTCCAGGCGACTAAGAGGCCGGTGGCGGCACGAGGCGCTCCGCTCTCGTCGCCTCCCGAACCGCAGATGGGCGATTCTCCTTCGGCCACCGGAGCCGGCGCGGAGACTCTTTCGTTCCCCTTTGGGGCGGCCGGGACGCACATGTTCCGGGAGTACGGGCATGAGCCACGGTGCCCGGATGCTGGGGTCTTCGCAGACGAGAGTCTGGAGGACTCCCAGACGTGTCTGCGTCTGGTCCGCGGCTGGACCTTCCCGATGGATGGGGACGAAATCAATGACCTTTCTTCGGAAGGCTTATCCTTGCAGTGCGTTCGGCACGCCCTCCAGGTGAGAGCCCTTTCGTCTTTGTCTTTGCTCGTTGTTTCTCTTAGCTTTTTTAAACTTATTTTCCCTTTCTTGCTTTCGGCTACAGGCCGTAGTCATGTGCGGGGCCTTCGCTCGCCGTCAGGCCGCCATCCAGCAGAAGCTCCTGGACATCGACCATGTTTCGGACTAGCTGGCCTCGGGCAAAGTGGCCTCGGTGCAGCGCGATCTCGAGGCTAGCATCGGTGTCCTCCTCGGGGCCAATGCGCGGATGCGGGCCGATCTGGAAGAGCAGAAGGAGGTGATCCATGCCGCCTCTGAGGCCAAGAAGAAGGCCGAGAAGGAGCTGGAGAGGTCCCGGGCCGAGGTCGCGTCCCTAAAGGCCGAGATCCAGGACAAGGCCAAGGATCGGGAAGAGGAGCGCCGCCTTCACGCCGAAGAGGTTTCGGCTCTGAAAGCTGACCAGGAGGTCAGGGCCAAGGAAGCCGACGACGTCGCTCGCACAGCCGTAGCGAGCTACAAGGAAGGCCCTGAGTTCGCCGAGGAGATAATGGAGGCCAGAGTCCAGGCGGTGTTAGATATGTTTGATCTGGGGCTAGCTATCGCCCAAAAGGTGTGCCCGGCCACAGATCTGACCGGCATCGGCTACCCAATGAATGAAGAAGGCGACGAGATCTTGGCCTAGTGGCGAGGGCTCAAGGCCGAAAGAACTCCGGCTTCTCCGGAAGGTGCCGCGGCCGAACCAGTCCAGGCTTCTCCTCCGGCGTCTCCCGGCCAGACTCCTGTCGACGTGGACGGCGATGATGCTGAAAGCTAGTCCGGGGGTTTGTCCCGGTTTTTATTTTTGCTTTTTAAGATGCCGAGGCCAGGCGTATGGCCTGCTTTTGTACTTTTGTCCATATATAGAAGGCATTTTTGCTTATGCTTGCTTCATGGTATGTCTGAGTAGATAGCCGAGTTTGGTTCTGTATCTGGCCGAAGCCATGCCGCTCCCGATACGCATTGTACGAACTTAGAGAATATTGCCGCTCCCGATACGGTTTGCATGGTCGAAGCCACTCCCGGTATGGTTTACACGGACTTAGAGAATATTGCCGCTCCCGATACGGTTTGCATGGCCGAAGCCACTTCCGGTACTGTTTATACGGACTTAGAGAATATTGCTGCTCCCGATACGGTTTGCATGGCCGAAGCCATTTCCGGTACGGTTTACACGGACTTAGAGAATATTGTCGCTTCCGATACGGTTTGCATGGCCGAAGCCACTTCCGGTACGGTTTACACGGACTTAGAGAATATTGCCGCTCCCGATAAGGTTTGCATGGCCGAAGCCACTCCCGGTACGGTTTACACGGACTTAGAGAATATTGCCGCTCCCGATACAGTTTGCATGGCCGAAGCCACTTCCGGTACGATTTACACGGACTTAGAGAATATTGTCGGATATAACACTTTAGATAAAAAATAATATATTCATGACTTCCGGCTAAACTCCGGGGGAAATGACTTACATGAAGTAGCGCCGAAGGCGCTCTATATTCCATGTACGAGGGAGAGGCTGGCCCGAAAGGGTCTCTAGCCGATAGGCCCCTCGTCGGATCACTTCCCTTACGCGATAAGGTCCTTCCCAGTTTGGAGAAAGCTTTCCTGCGGCTTCGGCTGGCTTGGATGCGTGAGCGTTCCTTAACACGAGGTTCCTTGCTTCAAAGCTTTGGGGCTTCACTCGAGTGTTGTGGTATCTCGCCATGCGCTGCTGATAAGCCGCCAGCCGAATGCGGGCATGATCCCTTGTTTCTTCTATAAGATCAAGGTGATCTTTTAGGGTTTCCTCATTAGCTTTCGGATCGTGAGTAAGAACCTTCGGTGATGGAAGGCTGACTTCAATAGGAATAACGGCCTCTACCCCGTAAGCCATTCGGAATGGGGTTTCGCCGGTAGGGGTTCGGCTTGTTGTCCGATAAGCTATAGAACGCTTGGCAGCTCTTCGACCCATCGGCCCTTGGCCTTGCCGAGACGAGTCTTCAGTCCTCGCAACAGACTTCGATTAGTGACCTCGACTTGGCCATTCATCTGAGGGTGTGCTACTGAAGCGAACTTATGGAGAATGCCGAAGCTAGCGCAGTTATCTTTAAACCGATGGCTGTTAAATTGTTTGCCATTGTCTGAGATAATTGCCCGAGGGATGCCGTATCGGTAAATGATGGATTTCCACACGAAGTTCCATGCATTGCTATCGGTTATAGAAGCGAGAAGTTCGGCTTCTACCCACTTGGTGAAGTAGTCCACTACCACAATAAGGAATTTCTTCTGGCCGGTGGCTATGGGAAAGGGTCCCAAGAGATCAATCCCCCACTAGATGAAAGGCCAGAGATCTGACAGAGGAGTCAGAAGGGTCGTCGACTGGTGAATGAGGGAACTGAATCTCTGGCACTGGTTACAGCAGCGGACGAGAGCAGCCGCGTCCTCTCGGAGCGTTGGCCACCAGTACCCTTGCCTCAAGAGTTTATGGGTCAAGGCCCTTCCTCCTGCGTGTACTCCGTAGATTCCTTTATGTACCTCCCGTAGTGCATAATCAGCTTCAGCTGTGCCGAGACATCGTAGGAGCGGCCGGCCGAAGGACTTCTTATATAGTATTCCCTCTAGAATAAGGAAGTGGGAAGAGTGCTGCCGGACGTGCCTTGCTTCCTTTGGATCGGACGGGACCTCTTCTCGGTGGAGGAAAGCGACTAGGGGAGTCATCCAGGTCTCTGCTTCGGATTCATTCACTTGTATGACCTCGGATTCGTCGAGACTTGGTTTAGACAGTTCTTCTACCAAGACCATTCGGTCTCCTCCCCCGTCCTGAGTTGATGCTAGCCGGGAAAAAGCATCGGCTCGAGCATTTTCGGCCCGAGGGATCCGCACAATTTCATAAGAATTAAATTGAGTAAGGATCTTGCGGGTTATCTGGAGATAGGACGTCATTAATGCGTCCCGGACCTCGTACTCCCCAGTGACTTGATTGGCGATCAGCTGAGAATCGCTGAATGCCCTTATGTTCTGCGCACCGAGCTTTCTAGCGGTCCGAAGGCCTGAGATAAGGGCTTCGTATTCTGCGGCATTGTTGGTAACCGGGAAGGAGAAGCGCAGCGCATACTCCGTGATGACTCATTCTGGAGACACCAAGATCCATCCGGCGCTGCTACCCGAAGAGCACGCGGATCCATCAACGTAGAGTCGCCATTCATCCGCCGGAGACGGGGGAACCGAAGTACCTTCGGCCTCAGGTGTAGTTCTGACTTCCGGCTGAGGGGCCGAGGATGCTTCGGGAGTGAGTTCGGCGATGAAGTCGGCTAGAGCTTGAGCTTTTATTGCCGTCCGTGGCCCATAAGAGACGTCGAACTCTCCCAGTTCGATTGCCCACTTTGCTAGCCTACCGGACACTTCTGGCTGAGAGAGGACTTGCCTCAAAGGTTGATCCGTGAAGACCTTTATTGAATGCCCGAGGAAGTAGGGCCGGAGCCTCCTCGCGGACGAGACGAGAGCTAGGGCCAGCTTTTCAAGAGCAGGATACTGAAGTTCTGCTCTTTGGAGGGCTCGGCTTATATAGTAAATAGGCCTCTGAACGCCGTCTTGTTCCCGAATGAGGACGGCGCTGACAGTTGTTTCAGATGCTGCGAGATAAAGGAACAGCTGCTCTCCTTGGACCGGTCTAGACAAGACGGGAACATTGGAGAGATAAGCTTTCAGCTGATCGAAGGCCAACTGACACTCGTCTGTCCAGGAGAAGCTATTAGTCTTTTTCAACAGCTTAAAGAAAGGAAAACAGTAATCTACTGTCCTTGACATGAAGCGGCTTAACGTTGCAATTCTTCCATTCAGCTTCTGGACCTCTCGGATGTTGGCTGGAGGGCGCATTTGGATAATAGCCGACACTTTTGCGGGATTGGCTTCCACCCCTTGGCGGGTGATCATGTAGCCGAGAAATTTCCCGGAGGCCACGCCGAAGGCACACTTGGCTGGATTCAGCTTCATTTTATACCTGTGCAAGGCAGTGAATGTCTCGGCCAAATCGGTCAGATGGTCTGCAGCGACGTGGCTTTTCACCAGCATGTCGTCGATGTAGACCTCCATATTGTGGCCGAGCTGTGGAGCGAATATCCTGTTGATGAGACGCTGATTGGTTGCTCATGCATTTTTCAGGCCAAATGAAATCCGGGTATAACAGTATAAACCGAGGTCCGTTATGAAGCTGGTCTTGTCCTTGTCCTCCGGATGCATTCGGATTTGATGATAGCCTGAATAGGCGTCGAGGAAGCTAAGTAGCTCGTGGCCGGCGATTGCGTCCACTATCTGATCTATTCGAGGCAGCGGAAAGCTGTCCATCGGACAGGCCTTGTTGAGGTTGGTGAAGTCCACACACATCCGCCACTTGCCATCCTTTTTGGGCACCATTACTACGTTGGCGATCCAGTCAGGATGGTGTACCTCTCGGAGGTGTCCCGCGTCCAGCCCTTTTTGCACTTCGGTTTGTATGGCCGTCCTTCTTTCTTGATTGAAGGTACGCCGCTTCTGCTTGACCGGGGGCTGGTTGGGGTCGACGTGCAGCCGATGCTCTGCTACCTTCGGGTCGACCCCAGGCATGTCCGCAGGAGACCAGACGAAGACGTCGAGGTTTTCTTTCAGAAACTCAGCAAGTCTTTCGGCTTCAATCTTCTCTAGGCCGGAGCCTATCATTAACGTTCGACCTTCTCCTCCCGGAACCGGAACGATTGTAAGTTCCTCTCCTGGGGATGCTTCGGCTGAAGATTCGATCGAAAGAGATTCGGCCGCGGCCTTCCCTTTGACCGAAATCATGTAACACTGCCGAGCTGCTTCCTGATTTTCCTTGGCTTCGCCAATTCCATAGCTGGTACGGAACTTCAGCTTCTGATGAAAAGATGAGGGTACAGCTCCAATCCCGTCGATCAGCCTTCGGCCAAAGATGGCGTTATAGGCCGAGTCGACCTTGACAACGACAAAATCCGTTTCGACGGTTAATTGCCGAGGGGCCGTACCTAGGGTTACAGGGAGCCGGACGATGCCTTCTACTCGGCAAGGCGAACCATTAAAGCCGAATAGAGGCCTCCGGTGAGGCTTCATATCAGCCTCATTCAAACCCATTTTTACAAAACAGTCGTAGAAAAGTACATTTGGGGCACTTCTATTATCAACAAAGATACGATAAACATCGTAACCTTTTATTGCAGCATTTACAACTAAGGTGTCGTTGTGAGGAACCTGAATGTCGGTCAGATCCTCCTGGCCGAAGATGATGTCTTCTTGACGAGACCGCTTCGGCTCGATGTCGACTGCCGCTACTGCTGTAGTGCTGAGCCGACGACGTCTCGGCTCCTCTCCCGGTCCTCCGGATATCATCATAATTGACTCGGCACTGGGTCGTTGGTGTGATGCTTCTGCCGGGGCCGAAGTGACCTTCGGCTGAGGTGGGGCTTCTTTATCCAGGAGTTGACGTTGCCTAGCTGTTTCAGGAACGTCCCGGTTCTGTCGTTGTTGAGGCTGCTCTCGCCGGTACTGTGGCAAACGGCCTTCTTTGATGATACGATCAATCTCCTTCCGAAGGTGCCGGCATTCGTCAGTTGAATGGCCGGTTTCCTGATGGTACTCACTGTACTTGCGGGGGTCCCTTCGGCGGGGGTCAGTCTTGATGCGCTCCGGCTGTCGAAGCATACCTTTTACCTCTATGAGCATCCGGGAGGGTGGAGCAGGTAGTGGCAGATACTGCTGCTGCGGATCCCGACGCTTTTCTCGGTCCCATTCTTCCCTCCGGTATCGCTTGCGAGACGGCTCTTGATCTTCTGGGCGAGACCGAACCGGAGGGGTAGCCGCTGGTGATGCCTCGGCGGTATTCTTGCCTTTGGACATCATCAGGGCTTCTCGGTTAATGTACTTATGGGCCTGAGTCACGAGGTCCTGGAAGGTGGAGGGATGACGCTTCCCAATAAAGCTGAGAAGCCCTTCGTTCATGCACCCACTGATTACGGCCGAGACCGCAATCGAACTATCCAGGTTCGGAATTTGGGAGGCTTTAGCCCGAAACTTAGTGAAATATTCTTGGAGGGTCTCGGTAGGTCCTTGCCGAATGGTCAGTAGGCAAGCCGAGGTTTTACACTGCCGAGTGGCGTCGTAAAATTGGTCGATGAATAGTTGGCCTAATTGTACTAGAGAGTGGATGGAATTGGGGGCCAACGTCTTGAACTAAGTCAGGGCTGTTTTTTCAAGAGTGAGGGGGAAGAGACGGCAGCGGACTGCCTCGGAAACCCCTCGGACTGAGAGGTAGGAATTGAATCTCTGGAAGTGGCAGATCAGATCTGTCATTCCGTCATATAGAGGGCTTTTCGGCAGTTTAAAGTTGGGAGGTACCTCAATGGCCAGAAGCTCTGGCGAGAATGGAGTCTGCTCCAAAATGGTGCTGGCGAGAGGCGCTCCATATGGCCGAGATACCCATATGCTGCATTTTCTTCCTCATCGCCGTCAGCCGTCGGTCCAGGTCCGGGGCGGTTGAAGTAGTGACCGAACGTCTTTTAGCTTTGGTTGGATGAAATCCGGACGAAGCATAGTCCTTCTCCGTCATGATGTGACCAGCGCGAATGGCTCGCTGCGTGCCGTGGCGGCCTCGTCGGGGAAGGCCTGCGAGGGTGTCGGTTGTAGCCTTGCAGCTTGAGTAGGACAAAATGGAGGAGGCGGTACCTGCTGCGGGAGCTGACCCAGTAATCCCATGTGCTGGGCGATGGCAGATACCATATCTCGCAAGGGCGCTAAGGAAGTAATAGTGGCGGCCAGCGTCGCCACTTGTTGCTGAAGCTCTTCCACCCGGTCGTCTCTAGGAGCGACGGATTCCAGTATAACAGGAAGGGCAGAGTTTTGTGGAAGAACAAACAGAGTACCTTCAGAGTGGAGTGCCTGTGCTGGAGTCGCCCGCGTCTCTGCCTCGTCTTGTCCGGATCGTCTGGTCACCGGACGATGAGACATGACTTCTTGCTAGTTTCTCATAGACGACGTCACGTGATGTAGCCGAAGCTATCACGGTCGGATTTTGAGACTGGAACCCGAAACTGGATCAGATCGAAGAAGAGGACCGACGGGGATCCGGGACGAGACGAGGGCGGACACGGGGCCGAGGATCCGAAGCCGAAAGGTACCCGGGCGAAGGCTTGCCGGGAGCAAAGTCGAGACTCCTTCGGCCGAGGCGGACCGGCCGACGAAGGGCGTCGAGACCGGAGGGAGAAAACCCGATGTCGGTGGCCGAGACCGATTCGGGGAGGTCGGCGAAGATTCAAACCGAAGCCCCTGTAGGAGGAAGAAGAAGAAGAACCGGTCAGTAGGAGTCCCGGGCTTCGGCCCAAGAGAACCCCCTCCGACGGCTAAGTTAGCTTCTGAAGAAGATTCGATTCACAAGGGAAGGAAGAAGAGGCAGTTTTAATGCTTTTGGACTGTTGTCCTTGGTCAAGAAGACATACCTTTGGTAATAAATAGCCTTGTATTTATAGCGGAGGATAAATGTTGCTTAGTGGTGGCAGCCAATATAGGACTATGTTTTGGTTTACTGATAAACCGCCATAGTGCCTAACCCTCCCACCGGAGTGGGCCGGATACGGCTACTGGGCCAAAGGGGCCGCTGATGGGCCGGATGCCGCTTAGTGGGCTGAAGCCAACTAGGCCGTAGGCCGCTAACTGGGCCGAGGCCAATTGGGCTGAGGGCCGCTGATGGGCCGAGGGCCACTGGGCTGCTGATGGGCCGAGGGTCACTGGGCTGCTGATGGGCCGAATGCTGCCAGTGGGCCTCTTACTGCTAGTGCTGTTGGGTTGATGCTGGTGTTGGGCTGTTTAATGGGCCGAATCGGATTCTGCCCCATCAGTCTTTAGAGCGGAGGTGGTGTTTTGTCCTTTAAAAGGTACCTCTTGGGTTAAGGGGTGAGAACTGACCTTATAAGTATACGCGTGGCTTCTCAACATGCGATGTGGGATTATTTGTGGTACCCTCATGTTGCATCATAACTCCTTGAGAAGGTGAGCGTGTGAGTACGGGCGGGGTTTCCCCAGACGGCGTCAATCCCGATGCTGAAAAAGCGATGCGGCCCCTAAGAGGTATTGTACCTATAGTGGAAGTGGGATTTTGTCCTTTAAAAGGCGCCTCTTGGGTTAAGGGGTGAGAACTGGCCTTATAAGCACACACGGCTTCTCAACATGCGATGTGGGACCATTTGTGGTACCCTCATGTTGCATCACAGCTCCTTGAGAAGGCGAGCGTGTGAGTACGGGTAGAGTTCCTACAGACGGTGCCAACCTTGATGTTGGGAGAGCGGCAAGGCCTTTAAGAGGTATTGTCTCTAAAGCGGTGGTGGAGTTATGTCCTTTAAAATGTGTCTCTTGGGTTATGGGATAAGAACCGGCCTTATAAGTATACACGCGGCTTCTCAACATGCGATGTGGGACTATTATTGGTACCCATATGGTGGGCGCATCACAGCCCTCTGAGAAGGTGAGCGTGTGAGTACGGGTGGGGTTCCCATAGACGGCGTCAATCTTGATACCGGAAGAGCGATGCGGCCCCCAAGAGGTATTGTCCTCAAAGCGGAGGTGGGATTTTGTCCTTTAAAAAGCGCTTCTTCGGTTAAGGGGTGAGAACCGACCTTATAAGTACACGCGCGGCTTCTCAACATGGGATGTGTGACTATTTGTGATACCCTCTTGCTGCATCACAACTCCTTGAGAAGGCGAGCGTGTGAGTATGGGTGGAGTTCGCACAGACGACGCCAATCTCAATGCCGGAAGAGCGATGTTGCTTCCAAGAGGTATTATCCCTAGAGCTGAGGTGGGGTTTTGTTCTTTAAAAGGTGCCTCTTGGGTTAAGGGGTGAGAATCAGCCTTATAAGTACGCGTATGGCTTCTCAACATGTGACGTGGGACTATTTGTGGTACCCTCATGCCACATCAAAATGCATTCTGCTTTGTTAGTGGAACCATGGTTTGCCATATCCTACTTGATTAGGTTGATTCGTACGAGTCAACTCATATTTGGGCTGACCCGATCCGTTGGTACACATCGAGTTGGAAATATAAGGCAATAAAACATATATATTCCAAAGAAATAATTCAAATTGCCATACGTGAAATATTTCAAATATACACTGGATCCATCTTTTGTCTCATATTCCTGAAAAACATATTTTATAACTTTTATGAGAACCGGTTATGAGGTCTCAATAGGAGTTATTTATATGTCTATTGTTATCCCACACACTACCCTATTCTCTCATCTTATAAGAGAACTATTTACTTTCATGCATTTCTATCATGCAATGCAATTATTCTACATATAAGATTCATTAGACAATCTAATAATAGCATGACATGCATTTGTTGAACTCAAAATAATTTTATATGCAAACCTACGCCGTTGAGTATGCATGCATATGCATATGGCATATACTCACATTGACGTGAGCCCACCATAGGAAAATACATACGCATATGCATAACGACATCTTCACAAAGAACTATGTTATGCAAAATAAAATATGCACCTATGATATGGGTGAATATCGAAAACGCATAAAGCCATAGGCTCACATTATGAGGGCAATGGAATAGGGAGCATACTTAGGCCAAAAAGGCCTTGAGCAGATTTTTAAAGAAGCCTAAGACAGCCCCAAGTCGCCTTCTTTGGCTGCCAAAATCAATTCTCGAACTTTGCAACCCTCGATGGTGAGGCCCAAAGGAAGACCCTAAGTGCAGCAACAAATAGGGAGCCGAATGCTGCAAAATAAGGGCCAAAGTCAGTCCCGAAGTGGGCCAAAACCTGTTCCGAAATGGGTCAAAACCAGTCCCAAAACTTACCCAAAATGGCCCCAAATGGAGGCCCAATGACAAGGCTAAAAGGCCCAATAGGTGGCCCAATAAGGGACCCAATATAAGGCCCAATAAGGACCCCAAATAAGCCCAAAAAACAGTCTCACATGGCACCAAATCTGCAGGCCAAAAGGGGAAGAAAATATGGAAAACCCAAGTAGGAAGATACCCAAAATGGAAAAAAACACAAGTGGACCCCCTCCCTCTTTCCCCCTTTATTTAAATAGGAAGAAGGGGTGGAGGAGAGAGAGAGGGAAGCGGTGGGGGCCCCCCCCACCGGTTGAGGAACCCCCCACCGGTTCCAAGAGGGAAACCGGTGGGGGGGGGGAGGAGGCTTCCCTCCCTTCTTTCCAGATTTTAAATTTAAAATGGGGGGGGGGATTAATTAGGATAAAGGGGAGTTAATGAGGATCTTAACCCCATTCACACATGGGTTAAGAATTCCATGTAAATCCCATTAAATCCCCATCCTAAACCCCTTTCACATGGGGCCAAAACTGAATTTAATGGGTTCTAAACCCTTTTCACATTGGCCAACCCCCCCCCAAAACCTGAAACCAAGGCATTAAAGAGCCTAAAAAAGGAAAAAGTGGAGGAAATGGGGGAGGAGAACTCTCCCCCCCACCGGTTCCCAACCGGTGGGGGGTCCATCCGGTGGCACCCCCTCCACCGGTTGGAACCGGTGGGGGTGCCCACCGGGTCTCCCCCCTCTCTCTTTTCCATGCTCTCCCTCTCACCCCTTCTCTCACCCATTGGCCATTGGGAATAAAATAAAAGAAGAGGGGAGGAAAGAAGGTGGAACCGGTGGCACCCCCCACCTTGGCCCATTCCGGTGGCACCCCCCACCGGGCCGGAATTTAAGCCTATAAATAGGCCCCATGGCCCCCCAAATCAGACACATGCATACACAGCATATAGGCACCAAGGCATATGCACACAAGCATATACACATTCAAAAAAGAGTGTGATATTAAGAGGGAGGGTGCTGCTTGAAGACCAAGTTCGGGTTTTCTAACCCGGATTTGCTGCGTTTTCGGAGTTCTCTTTTGTCTCGGGAAGTTCTTCCTTCCTAAGGTTCAATCCTAAGTGGAAGCTCTGCCGAATATTTTTGTAAAAATGCCTTATTATAAGGCGAATTCCTGTCAAAATAAAGACTGATATTTATGAAATTGTGTGCTTGTGTGTGTGTCATTAAAATTAAATAATTACCATCATGTTTCAAAATTAATATATGTATATATCTAATTTCATAAACTTAAAGAAAATCCGGGTACACCCTTAACCTAAACCTGGTCTCACCCCCTATATAAATAAAAATAAAGTTCAGAAATCATAATAAAATCATATCCAAATAAAAAAATGACTTAAAATTAATTAGTTAATTAAAAATTAATAAAATTATTTGAAATTGAGAAAAATATGGAAAAATCAGGAAAAATCTGTACAAAACCAGTAAAAATCTGAAATGCAATCTAAAAATCATATTAAAACCAAATACCCTCATATATTTAATTAATTAATTAATTAATCATAAAAATCAATAAAATTGATAAAATAAAATTAAAAAAAATCGGAGAATTAAAATCTGAAAGAACATAGATAATTAATACATAAGACCTAATAAAATTACAAAAATACCCTCATATAAAAAAAAAGAGAGTCTAATTTTTTTTTATTTTTTATATATAACCCCGAAAATACCAAAACTCATAGTATAAACAAAATACCTTCCATATAATCAAAATATTATAGGAAAATAAAATAAACCCGGTTCATAAATCCCATAAGGCTTTGAAACCTTTAAAACTCACCCCTATGTGCTTATAGACTATAATATCCCCATGATACCTCCATAATTCATAAAAACTCATAAAAAGTGTATAATTGCAAAAACACCCCTATGGGTTTAAAATATTTAGAATCAATCCTCAATCCATATAATTTGGAATGAATCCTCATAATTTGGAATTAATCCATATAACTTGGAATCAATCCAAATAACTTGGAACCAATCCTAAATCATATAAAAGTTATCTCAAACCGGGGTGAGGCTAAGGGCTCAACCTAAAATATGTCTTCATACTCATATGCATGTGCTGCCTGTAGTAGTAGTGTTGCATGATTAAGGGCATCATACGGACGGTTAATCAAGGGTTGCCGAGCACTTGCTCGACGTAATTAACACTGACCGAGGTCAGTGGAGAGAGGTCATATACTCGAATCTTCGCTTGATTCGAAGTCCCGGATTCCCTGAGGGCTAATCCCAAGTTCTCATAGTCCGATAAAATGTAAAACCGACCTATACTTCTCTAGATAAACAAAACAAAAAAAAATGGATTTTCCAAATAATCCGATATAGGAGAGAGACGTCTAGGTCAGGTCCCGAACGAAGGGTTTTGAAAAAAAAAAAATCCTTCCAAACAGCATTTGACGTAAAAGTAACGTAAAATTGGAGCAAAAATATTAACAAGATAACACATCTACTTTTTCTTTATCTTCTTATAAACAGATTATAACTCAGGTCTCTTTATTCTGTTCTTTTTGTAAATGGTGGTAATCCATACTATTATAGAAAATAAGAAGAACATTCATTAGGAGTTGTCATCATAGGATCGTAGGGATGAGTCGTTCATTTATTCATATCTTTAGTTTTTCTTTGGGGTTCGTGGTCGGTTATTGTATCGACAAAGCGACTCACCCTTTGACCCGAAGTGATGGGGATAAACACTCACTAGCGGTCGTAGTGGCTGAGAAGGCCGTCTCCTGACCGACCTCTCGGCCTCTGCCTGTTCGCCCCAACAGGTTCCAGAAGCCTACTGGGTGAGGCGGGAAAGTAGGCTAAGTTGGACCTGCAGTCTACTCCTTGGCTGTTACTACAACGTCCATGCCCCAACCCATAAGTGCATTCAAGTAGGGTAAAAGTCCTCTGCTTAAGTCGAAGTCTCGAACCTAGACTTTGGAACCGTAAGAAAAAGAGGATGCTCCGAGCCTCGATAACACACACCATAAAGGAGCTTGACCCGAGCGTCCCTTATCCTCAGGGAACGGATCATGTGGGCTCGTCTCGCTAATGAAGTGATGTCACTTCAACTCTTTATAAAGTAAATCATCATAGGAGTCATTGTTCATCAATATCTTAAGGGTTCATCATCATCATGGAAGGCCTTCTTGCCTTCAGTTTATTTCATGGGTTTTTCATAGGAGTTCATTCTATAAATTCTTCGTGGGAGAGCACTAGTGTGTGCTTCCTAGCTCTTTTCATTTCATAAAGTAATTTTTCATGCTCTTTTGAGTCTTGAATGGACTTGGTCCATTGGGTTCCTTTCAGTTTAAGGGAAGGAAGTTTTCATATGATTTTCATACGAATCTTTAGTTCTAAACATAAAAATCAGGTTCTTTGTTTGGTAGTTCTCTGAGTTGGAGAACACTTCATCATATGGTTCATGTGAATCTCTCATATTCTCTTCATTAAGTGGCTATAATTAAACTCTAGTATGTTTTCTAATAAACAACATGTGAATCATCGGAAAACGTGCTGAAATAAACATGGAGCATGTCAATAATCATTTTCTTTTCTTTAATTCTTCATGAATTGAATTAACTTTAGATTCTTTTTGATAAACTAACTTCATCTATTTACATGCTTAGATGTATGAAACCTAGCCAACATAACATATACTAATACAGGGAGAAAACACTAAAAGCGGTCATGGACAACATGCAAGTACATTACTAGAGCATGCTTTTTTCTTAATTCTTCACTCCTTTTATAGGTTTTCCTAAAACAGAAAGTAACTAGGCATTGCTTTCCTCTGTTTTCTTATGCTTTTACATCTTCCTAAAACCATTTAAAATCCCAAAATAAAAGGAAGTAACATAGGGGGTATCACCCTACCTTAGAAGAAAACAAACACTAGTGTAGAAGACGTCAGGTTGGAGATAGCCCGGCTGCAGCGGTCCTCTTGATGAGGAAGACCTGGCTGTGGCTTCTTCTTTCTCCCCTACTGCAGCAGCTTTTCTCACTCTCTGTTTCAGTAGCTCTCCATCTCTCTTACTTCTTCTCTCTGCTCTTCACTTTATCCTTCTAACTCCCCTTCAAAATCTCTCTCTCTCCCCCCCCCCCCCCCCCCCCCCCCTGGGGTCTCTCTTGCTGGATAAGACCAGCAGCACTCACTGCCTCGCTCTTATATAGTGGGGTGAGGAGGTAGGACGTTTTTAGAAAAGGTGGTAGGAAGAGGAGGTGGAGGGGATGTGACAGTTTAGGGCTGTGGGTCTTCCAGAAGGCCCACTAACAAGGCCAATATAGGCTAATTTGTGGCCCATTAAGGGCCGAACACACAGCCCAATAACTCAAGCCTAACACAGCCCATTAACAACCTCATTTCACAGCCCAAAAGCCCATTAAAACAAGCCCACAAATTAGTTCACTAGAGCCCATTAAAATACTAAATCTTAGGCCCATTAAACTTAAGGAAAGATTGGTATTTAAACTCTAGGATTTCTCATAGGAAAGATTGCCACCAATAGGGAGGCAAGTGACAGCACCTGCCAGCGAGCAGTTGCTGCTCCACCTGACGACTGGAGTAGAGAGGAAGTATGGGCTTAGGCAGATGTCATGGCATAACTTAGAAAAGTCCAAGTTACCGGCGATGCCGTGCAGCGCCCAGGTGGCAGAAGTACACATTGAGACCAGCGTATAATTTTTCGCCTCATATCAGAGTTCCGCAGCACCCAAGTGCTCAGCTCGCATGCCTCATACAAATCTTTTCGGGTAGGTTCGCCACACCAAATCTCGGGCACTTGCACAGGTTGCGCATACGCGGGATAGTCGTTGCTCGGGCCCAACCGACATTTGCGCCCATACACATTGCCTTTGGCGCCCTCGCCCTATGACCAAGACCTTCGCACTTGCCATCGGCTCCACGCCCATATACTTTGCCTAGGCGTTCGCACGTTGGTCGAGTGGACCTTCGCTTGAGGCCAGCCGACTCCATGCACCACGCCTCATCTAGGCACTCTCGCTCGGTCGGGCGGGCGGGCCTTAGCTTGGGTCTGTCGGCTATGCGCATAGCACCTCACTTAGGCACCTCGCTACGGCCATGCGGACTTGCGCTCAGGGTCTGCTGGTTCTGCCCCTTGCGCCTTCACTTAGGCACCCCTCGCTACCGCAATGCACCTTCACTTGGAGCCTGCTAGCTACGCATATTGCGCCTTCTACTAAGCTCCCTCAGTTAGGTCTACCCCAAGTTAGCTGGCCTTCGGCCCTCTGGCCTTGCAAGAGGGTGAGCGGCCTAGTTCGGGATCCGCCCCGTTAATTACACTTAAAGGCCTTCAACTTGGCCAACACTTAACTGCTAAACATCGCTGCCTCAGCGGAATTGCGTCAGAGCACCATGCCACCGCCACCCTTCACGTACAAACTTGCATGCCTGGTCCATCGCCCTTGCACGGGTCTTGCTTCAACGGTTGCTTCGGAGTTCACGGCCTCCGCCGCCTTACGGGACTTACTTCCGCATGAACGGGTCTCCCTCGATGCACAATTTGCTTCACGGGCTACTCGATGTTCAAGACTACTGCTACCTTGTGGGAGATGCATACGGACAAGTAACACTAACTTCTTGCCTTCGTTGAAGCATACAAGGCATGCGCCTAGCTTGCGCATACTAGGGGCGAAGACGGCCACCTGCGGGACTTGCCTACGGTTAGCCGGCGCGGCATAGCCTACAGTAAGCGGATCCTAGGGGGCAGCCTGCTCCAAGAATCCCCTCGTATCTAGCATGGCCCTCCACTATTGCTATGCTCGGTTCCTTCCACGAAAGAACTCACCGGCACGCTAGGTCACACCTAATGAAGTGGCCACACAACCGAAGTGTGGCTGAGGGGGTCCGGTCGAGTGAGGTTGTAACTTACCGCCCTCCGGACATAGTCTGGCTCCATCAATCTTTCGCGGATAAGAGACTTCACCAACTAGGCCGTCCCTCCCGGCATCCCCTCGTAGTCAAGGCTTAGTAAAAAGCCTAAGTCACGATTTCGATCGTGACAGGCTCCCCCAACTAAGCCGTCGACGTCCTCTTCGACCTCTGATTTCTGCCAACCTTCGCTGCATGCACTATTTCCACTAGTACCCCAACCTAGTTCCGGCTACGCTTCAATCTTCAGTCATTTCACCTCTGCCAGTACCTATCTACCCACTGCAAGCTTCGCTTTAACACGCCGATCCTAAACTCCTTCAAGGCTGCCTATCCGACACTCCTCCTTCACAACTTCTACATGGAGAATAGTTTGGGCTCTACTGCACAACATATGATCAGGCTCCTACTTCGGCTTTAAAAGACTTAGCGGCCAGCTCCGCATGAGTCTATCCGGTCGCGGCCGGATTCGAGATCTCCCACGCAGTCACAAAGCTTTACACGCTGGCTTCATCAACACCTCCGCACATCCACCTCCTTACAATGCTCCTAGACAAGCACCGCCAACTCCTCGAAGAATGGCGCTTCGGCAATCCCAACGGACAGGCACCATGCCTTGCAACACGTGCCTCGGCGTACATTCTGCAAGCCTTCTCTGCCAATGAACTGCTCCTCAGTTCAGCTGAGCGAATGACTGGAATGTGGCGGACTTTTAGCCAGCACCTCTGTACTCCTGGCCCTGACACTTGCCGTACAAGATGCTTTCACCAAGTCCTTCTTTCTTCCGCCGCGTTGCCAACGGGGCTGCGAACAACAAGACGAACGCATTAGCACAGAGAAGGGGGTTACTTATCGTACCATTGCACGACTTGTGGTAGGTTGTGAACACGGCAGAAAACTAGCATAGCTATGTACCTTGACTGGTTGAGACCATCCCCTGCTGACTTTGTCCCTTTAAAGCGGGGGAGGATCTTGGGCAACATATTTTAGAGTTCTAAGATTTGCTCGGTCGGCACAAGTCTCCCTCGCGAACATATGCTCTTTTTGAATCTGCCGAATTTGGTGATGAGTGTCTTGCCTATACAACATGCACAAACACAATCTGCTTGGGGTCCCCTCTATGACTACTATGTTTTACTCGCAACTATTTTGGTGCCATAACACTTGGGGAACTCGGCCAGCTTCAGTCTTCCCACAAGACAATTAGGGTCACTGCCACTGGCTCTAGTGTCCAAACTTTCTGGTGAGGACACAAGGGCTACAGTCCAGTTCCGTCCGGACCTTGTCTACCGCCTCAGAGAGCTTTACCGGCGTCCTTGTGGCTTGGAGATGAGTCAGACCTATGTGAGGTATTGAGACAATTATTTGCATTTATTAGGTCCATTTATAGTCTATTATGTATTTTTTTAATTTTCTAGGATTTTAGGTGCGTGATTGGTAACGGTAGAGGACGGGAAGGGACATGAATTACAGATCTCCCTATATGTATGCTGTTACAGAATAGAAGAGATGATGATTGAAAGAATTTTTTTTTTTACCTGTTTGTGCGTGTTGTTCTCTGTGAGAGAGAGACCCCATCCCTTCCTCGGTGCGACGCCAAGGTTCTTCCCCTTCCTCGGTGTGATGTCGAAGTTCTTCCCCTGATCCGGTGCGATATCGGTTAGATCCCCGTCTTCACCTTGCCGTCATTACCGGAGCTGCTCCACCCTTGTCCCTTCCTTCCGATTTTCCTCGGCCAAGGTGAAGAATAGAAGGAGAAGACGAAGAAGAGGAGGGGGCGAAGCCACCACCGCCCTGGCGTTGTCCCTACGCTTCCTACCGCCGCCGAAACCAAGCTCGCCGCCATCCCCGACGATCGGTGCCATCGCAGGCCGCCGCTGCCCCTTTCCCATTGCCCGCTAGTCGCCGGTGCTAGCCGCCTCTGTTGCACACCCCGCCGACGCCATCCACCTCTGCCGCATGCCTCGTCGTCATCGCTGCCCTGCCGTCGCGCCCTTTCTGCCATCGCCGCCGGCCACCGGAGCCGCTTGACCCGCCACTCCCCCTAAACCCCTCTCCCTTTTTCTTCTGTTACAACAAAGAGGAAAGTGAGGAAGGGGAAAAGAACAAAGGGCTCGGGCCCTTCTTAGCCCTAACCCGGTCAAACTGGGTTTGACCCTGTTCGGACTGAACCATAGCCACGTGGTTCGAGCCACGATCACTTGGTTCGAGCCAATTTCAAAGGTGATCCGAGCCGATTCTCAGGCTTGAGCCACTTAGCCTTGAAGGACCCAACCCAGCCTGTTGGTTCGACCAGGTTGCCTCTGGTTCAGCCCTGGTTCGAGTCAGGGTGTGGCCAGATCCGAGCCAGCCATCCCAGCTCGTTGTTGGGAACCGGGTGGTGCCATTGGAGTTGTTAGCGCACCGCCCATGCTACGAGTTTGTCTGGACTCCAATTTGCGCGCCGTCTGCGCCGTTGGGTTCGTATCGACGAGGCCTATCCAGATCCAGTGCGCTGCATCCCCGGCCTGTCTCGTTTTGCGTGCCACTGTTGCACGCATACTGAGGTTACCATTCGTGCATCTCGAGGCCCGCGACAACCACCTCGATTTGCTTGCCAGCTTCCAACGCATTGATTTCACTGCAGCCAGCGATCTGACCTGCCTCGTTTTGCGTGCCACTTCTATACGCATACTGAGGACTCCGATCGTATATCTCGAGGCCCGCGTCAGTTGCCTCAATTTGCGTGCCAGCATTTCGGAGTGCTGATATTATCGCATGCTTCCCGAGGCACCCTTACCAGCGACCTTCGCCCCGCCGCTGACTCGTCAGCTGTTGTGTTTACCACCCCGGATCATATTATTGTGTTTATTGTAGCATTTTACCTCCCTGCGAGGAGTGGGCCATCATTTTATTGTGTTTGGAGGGTGGTACACAAGCACCAGGTGATCTTCTCCCACGCACCAGCGTGAAGGTACGTGCTAGCTCTCTCCCTACGATTTGCTTGTCACGTATTTGCTTTTATCTGCCGCCGAATCGTGAGATAGGACCTAGCCAGTGATTTTACCATCACTGTTGGCTGTGAGTGCGTTATACCGATCCCGGGTTCCGACAGGACTTTGGGTGGATTTAATTTCTAGACTTGTGGTAGTTTCTCAACTACTAAACGATCCCACACTTTCTCTTCGCGACAGGGACGGCTAATCAGCTACTTCTATTTACTGGCGTGGTTTTTTAACTAAAACATTGTGCGACTAGATTGTATCTACTTAATAATTTAATGATTGCTGCTGATTCCTACCACCGCTAGTGAGTTTGTTAGCTGTCCCACATCACTTTTAGCTAACATGGCTACAGCAAGATGAGGTGAACACACATTCTGGCACTGTTTCACTCGATGGTCTCTTGCCTTTGGCTTCTTGATATGCTGCGAGCTTCACGGGTATGCCGACATTGCGGCCTACTAAGCACACCGACCTTTGCACGAGGCCAACTTTCTGATTCCACTGCCGACCATCTTCAAGCCCATGTCTTTTGCCGACCCATGCGGCTATGGAGAAGGAACAATGTGCAACAACTTGTGGTCCTCAGATTCAGCTTTTCCCAAAGTTCAGCCCACAAATGCCCTCATGCTTTGAGCATTGCGACAATACTTACTCATATGGACTTGACCAAGCGCATTGCATGCGCCAACTGGAATATGAAGGGAACTGCATTTTCGGCTAACTTGAACAATTATGCACCCCAAGTTCAGCATCTTCGAACACATTGATTGCCCTTCGACACACCTTGGGAGGTTACACGTCCATCACCAAGGTCGAGATGGTCAGACCCTCTGCCAAACGGCCATATATGCATCTCCTGAGTGCTTTCTTGTCTTGCAAACTTCAGGTGAACAAATCCCTCTGGTAGTTGATTTGGCCATGCTTCACATGCCAAACAAGGACTTGCCAAGTCCAAGACGGTCTTCAACACGAGCAGTATCGGTTCAGCGATCACGAACAGTACCGGCACACCCCACTCTACCTGCACGAACACCAGGTGAGAGTGTTCTGATACCACTTGTCACGCCATAACTTAGAAAAGCCCAAGTTACTGGCGATGCCGTGCGGCGTCCCGGTGGCGGAAGCACACATTGAGACCAGCCTATAAATTTTCGCCTCATATCAGAGTTCCGCAACGCTCAAGTGCTCAGCTTACAGGTCTCGCACAAATCTTTTCGGGGAGGTTTGTCGCACCAAACCCCGGACACCTGCGCAGGTTGCCAGACGTAGGATGGTTGTTGCTCGGGCCCGGCTGGCATCTGTGCCCATACACATTGCCCTTGGCGCCCTCGCCCCACGACCAAGACCTCCGCACTTGCTATCGGCTCCGCATCCACACACTTAACCTAGGCGCTCGCGCGTTCGTCGAGCGGACCTTTGTTCGGGGCCTATCGACTCCGCACGTCGTACCTCATCTAGGCACCTTCGCTCGGTCGGACGGGCCTTCGCTTGGGCCAGTCGGCTACGCGCATAGCACTTCACCTCGGCACCCCGTTACGGCCATGCGGACTTGCGCTCGGAGCCTGTCGGTTCTGTGACTCGCACCTTCACCTAGGCACCTTCGCTACCGCAATGTACCTTCGCTCGGACCTGCCGGTACACACATCGCACCTTCGCCTAGGCTCCCTCGTTTAGGCCTACCCCATGGTAGCTGGCCCTCGGCCCTCTAGCCTTGCAGGAAGGTGAATGGCATAGCCTAGGATCTGCTAAGCTAGTTACACTTAAAGGCTTTCAACTTGGCCAGCACTTAACCGCCAAACATTGCCGCCTCAACGGGATTGCGTTGGAGCATCATGCCACCGTCGCCCTTTACGTACGAACTTGCATGTCGGGTCTATCGCCTTTTGGGACTTAGCTCCACACAAACGAGTCTCCCTCGATGCATAGCTTACTTCAATAGTTGCTCCGGAGTTCACGGCCTCTGCCACCTTCTGGGACTTAGCTCCGCACAAACGAGTCTCCCTCGATGCATAGCTTGCTTCATGGGCCACTCGATGTTCAAGGCCATCGCCGCCTTGCGGGAAATGCGCATGGACAAGCAACACCAACTTCTTGCCTTCGTTGAAGCATACAAGACATGCGCCTAGCCCTGCGCATACCACGGGAGAAGATGGCCACTTGTGGGACTTGCCTACGGCTAGCCAGTGCGGCATAGCCTACGAAAAGTGGGCCTAAGGGGGCAGCCTCTTCCAAGAATCTGCTTGCACCTAGCATGGCCCTACGCAATTGGTAAGTCCGGCTCCTTCCACGAAGGAACTCACCGGCATGCTAGGTCACACCTAAACGCGGCGGCCACACAACGGAAGTGTGGTTGAGAGGGTTCGGTCGGACGAGGCTGCAACATACTGCCCTCCGGACACAGTCCGACTCTATCAATCTTCCGCGAATAAGAGACTTCACCAACTAGGCCGTCTCTCCCGGCACCCCTGAGTAGTCAAGGCTTAGTAAAAAGCCTAAGTCACGATTGCGGTTGTGACACAGTGTTGGAGACTCGCTGTCGGGGCTCCTGACAACCTTCACTAGAGATTGATCCTCCATTGGGCGGAGGAGAACTATTGTTGGAATAGGGCCCTTAAACGGGTGAGAGAGATGAACATAATCGGGCACATGGTTGGGGTTCCATTTCTTATTGAGTAAGATACGAGTTTGAACAGAAGGACTCAAATAACTTATCCGAGTTGTTGAACCACCCTAACTGCCCACCAGGAATCGAACTGGTGCCACCCGGTCCCTTAAAGAGACCAACTCAGCACTTAGAGGACCTGGGCCATCTGGAGATCCAAGCTGTTTGGAGATCCACCAGCTCTTGAAGCCCGCGGTTCAAAATTTGAATGCGCGGCTCTCATGGTGCAAATGTGGTCTCCTTCCTCTCGTCGCCTCCTGCATTGAAGCCCTCTCCGTCCAAGGAAGAATGTGAACTAGGAGGGACTCCCCTAGCACCTCAACTTCCACAGGAGCTGGGATGGATACTTCACTTCTCACCAGAATGACAGCATCCACTGCCAGCGTGGGGCCTAATCCTAGGAGCTTCACTTCATCTTCTGCCAATCTCCCAAAGCCATTGATGATTAGGCCAACCCTGTTCTGTTGCACAAAGGTAAAGGGATTATAATGAGCCTGATGGGGATCAGAGCACGTGGAGTTCAAAGAAAGCTCCTTTTTGCCAATCCCCTGGGGCCATCCTGAGCAAGATGCCTTCTAAAAATGAATCCCCACATTTGCCATCTCCTCTGCTTCCTACTCCATGTTGGCCACCATGAAGCCCCCTCCTGCCAGGAAGACTTCCCACCCATTGTCCCTCCCTCTGCACCTTCAGATGAGGTCCAGGACAACACCAAGACCTGGTTTGCCCTCAAATGGATCCATCCATAAGCACCGCTTGGGCGTAGGACTTTTCTGCCAGCTGAACAGTTCCGTTGCAGCTCGTCTCCACATGGCCAGCACCTCCACCTCTACAAACTATCGGCTGGAGATGCCCCATCAGAGGCATCGGAAGCAACCCGGCCCTATGGGCTTGAAGCTGATGAAGTCCTCTGCCTTAGATGGACGAGAGAAAAACACACACCGCCAACGAGGGCCAAGGGGAACCCTGTTAGTGACCGAGGTGGAGGCCGGAAGGTCCCAGCTCTCCCACACTGATGCCTCTCCATCTCTTTAGTTCAATAACTCGAAGCACTTACATAATAGAACATTGGACGACCAGCAGATCAAGTGAAGGAAACGAATAGGGGGACATGCTGCAGGGTAGATATATATGATAATATTAGAATTGAGAAGGGTTTATAAAATTATAAGTACCACTCAAGTCTCCAATATCTAGCCTGCAACCAAAATGGCCAGTTGATGTAAACAAGAATAGAGGCTTCTTCCAAAGGACCACAACCCTTGATGTGGCAGCAAAAAACCCCAGTTCCAAGGAGACAATATTATGTACCCATCTACAATGACCCTGGATTCTTGTGTTGCTGGGACTTTTGGCAGGCTTTGGACATAGGGGCTTGGGATTGGTAGGGTAAAAGTGATGGTTTCAAGACATTGCCGTTTTTGGCTTTCTTTCTGCCATAGCTTTAGAAGTAGAGGAGGAAACTTTAGGTTGGGGGGATGTAACATAGGAAAGGAAGATATGCAGAAATTTGTTGGGGGGTGGGGGTGGGGGGTGCAATTGCGCCCCCCACCCCCCCTGCCCCCTGCGTCTCGAGAACATTGACCATTTATTTTGCGACTGTGGCACTATTAATGTTCCGTGAGGAATCCTATGTAGAACTGTAAAGATTCAGGCCTACTTTTCAGCATATGTATGATATCTGGAAGTGGTGGACTGGCGCTTATTATGATGGGGATGAGGAGGAGGAATGATTTCTGTTGTGGGCCATCTGGTTCGAGGGAAGTTTGAGGATATTTATACAAGATTTCCATAGCTCATTTGGCATTCTTGGAAGAACTATTTATTAGATGGATGAGTGGTGTAAAACTATTGATATACATGATCCTGAAGGATCAAATATCCAGAAAATCAAGCTTTGTAGGAACTTTCTCCTATGATGGTCTTCTTTCATTCATCTACAACCTTAGTAGTTTTGGCACTTAATTTTGTACTCTATTTTCCTTTTGGTTGCTACTCTACAATTGTTTTTTTGGGTAGAGCTGTTCTTTTTCTTTTCTTTTGAGATGTAAATTAGGGTTATCTACCCTGCTTGCATTGTACATTTTTTCATTTCCATGAAATGCAACTTTTGTCACCTTCAAAAACATATACCAGGATACTTGGGTAATGATGTAATAAACAAACCCCCTCCAAAAAAGTAAAAAAAGGAAAAAAGGAAGAGAAGCAACAACAACAAAACCTAATTGGGAGGGAAGGAAGAGAAGTTGTCCACCACCCCCACCTATGGTTTCCTTAGCTGCAAGATTGTGCTACCTCTGTCTATTTTTGAAATAAAATTGGTGGCGTAATCCACAATCTTTCAAGAAACTCAGTAGGGGCAAAGAATATTGAGGAAAAGGAAGAGAAGTCATTAAATAAAAGGTTGCAAACACCCTACCTTCTTTTTGGGAGACAGGACAGTACCCATGGAAAACCCCAGCAGAGGTTGGGGGCAGCTCCCAGGCCAGATACCCAAGTATACCAGATCGAGCTGGCAGAGGCTGGGGCAGCTCCCGGGGTAGACGTCCAAGTATACCAGGTAAACCACGCAACACGTGAGGGGGTACCATGTTGGATAACTACTTTGGGGGTGATGCAGGGAATCAAACCCACAACCTGCAGGAATTTAACCCGACGAAGGCCGGGGCCTATCCACTATGCCATTCACCCCGCCCCTGCGAACACCCTACTTATTTCTAAAGAACAAAATGAAACAGATTTAAATTCTATAAACAGTCAAGGCCTCATCAAGTTATCTCAACCAAAGAAGAAGTTTAAGAGGCCAGACATGAAGAGCCCGTTTTACTGTCCGTACCATAGACTGCAAGGAGCTTCCATGGAAGACTGTTCTGTCTTCAAAGATGCAGTAAAAGAATTGATACAGCAAGAAAAAAAAATTGTCACTGCCTGGAATATTGTGTTGACAAAGAGCCCCAGTTACTGTCCTCATAGAGACATAGACTGCAAGGACATTCCATCAAAGATGCTTTTATAAGACATGATCTCAACTAAGAATAGTTGAAGCACTACCTGGCAACTTGAACTGCCAAAAGCAGGACAACAGGTTCTGATATTGCATATAGAGGGAATTCTTTCTGATGTTGGCTCACAGTTCTACCGAGCCAATTGAGGATAGAAGTCAGATAGGACATGTAGGTCTTTTCAGTGTTTTAAGATTCTTACTTGGACCCTCATTAACTACTCTGTCTCGGGGGGCTGATCAAGAATTCAATTGATTTTTCACCCAAATAGTGAAAAACATCATACACGGGATAATACTCTTGAAAGCATACCATGGTATTCACAATAACATGTTTCATATGGTTTTAAAATTGTAGTTTGTCATTATCCATGTAAGTATACTACGTATTGAAAAATAACTTTCCTCGCATGATCTTAAAACTTTTGTTAGTTCGTCTTTCTTTATAAAAGATATTCTGTCAGCAGACTCGGTCTGACAATTCTAGGTTGATTTATGCTGCACTGTGGTTTCATTGCAGAAATATAGGCATATAGATATTATTGTTTCCAATGCAGCTGCTAATCCAACCACTGATCGCATCTTGGATACTGGAGAGTCGGTTCTTGATAAACTGTGGGAGGTCAATGTGAAGGCTTCTATATTGCTGCTACAGGTAACTAACTAGACATCTGTGTTGAAATATTGTGAACTTATTGCGAGGCTTACAGTTCACATGCTTTCAGGCTGCTGCACCCCATCTCAGCAATGGTTCATCGGTGATATTGATTTCTTCAGTTGGAGGCTATCATCCACAGGCATCACTGGCCATGTATGGAGTCACAAAAACAGCACTTTTTGGGCTAACCAAGGTAATCTAATTCACCAGAAAAATAGTCTGGAGTTGGGTTATCTACTATAGTAAGTTTTAGAACATTATTATTTTCTAGAATTCTGTAATACAATCATTCTTTTGAGGCTAAAAATGAAGATCCTGAAAGCAAACATGAAGATGTGTAGATTGACTTAATGGTGTGTTTAAGTATATTTCAATTACATATGCACAAAGATTGAGTATCAGGTTTTCAGCTATGATTTCTGCTAGCGATGGACTGCATCATGAGCTGCCTAGCCTTGATCGAGCAGCATCTTTTTGTTTTCAAAAAATGAAGCTGATGAGGAATCGGGCACAGGCATGTGCTTCGACATTTCATGCAGAAGCGTGCTGTTCACTGTGTGTGCACACACACACTGGCCCACCCTACATGGCCAACATGTGTTGGGCGCCTGCCTGTTCACATGGGGTGTGATTGGATGGCTTCATTTAAAAAAAATAAAATAGAGGATGGATTCCACACATCTACAAATCCATGAATTTCTGGTCGCCCAATTGGCTACCTCAAAATATTCATTGTCATTGTTGCCATCATCATCACGAAGTCTAATTTCATCAATCTGAGGTCAACTAATGACTCATATGATAAAATCATAAAGGTCTTGAATATAGTCTTGCTGATACCTGTCAACCCAAAGCCAAACTCCCATTTGGGATCTTGAAATGTATCCAGCATGAATCAGTGGGTAATGGGAGGCTTGCTTTTGGTAGACGTTGGTTAGAATTCCTCTTAAGCCTGTTGGCTTGTAGTTTGTCTACCGAGTCGTAGACTATACATGGAAACAGTAATAATTTAGTTCACTATGGAAACGAACTGGCAAACTATGATTTTTTTGAATGCGGGTAGTACCACTTGTATTATAAATAAGAAAAGGAGAATATACAAGTAAGAAGGGCTCTATCAACAAGAGCCCATCCTGTACAAAAGCACCACACCAGTGCAAATAGCCAGCTCAACCTCTCCAAAAGAGAAAACAAGAATGAATTATCCCTGTCCACATTACATGAAACCTTTATCCACCCTTTGACCTGATGACAAACAAAAGATACCACTGTGTTAGGAGTCCCTGCTTCCCTTTTGAATATTCTACCATTCCGCTCTGACCACAAAGCCCATACGGTCGGATGGAGGATGAGCCACCACTGAAGACGGTCTTGCTTTCTAGGCTAATATCTTCCCCAGCACAGGAGGAGCTGCTCCACTGAGGAAGACCGGATGAAAGGTAAGTGCATAAGGTCGAAAATCAGCTGCCACACTTCCACTGAAAATGAGCATGAAGTAAACAGGTGGTCAATGGACTCATCCTCCAGGCCACACAAAGAACACATCGTAGGCAAATCACTAAGATATCGCATCAGCCTATCACAAGTTGGAAGCCTCTGAATGGAGGTCCTCCAAATAAGCAGCTGCACCTTAGGAGGACTTTGGACTCTCCATACTGAAGAAAAATAAGGGTATCTAGCTCCCCTGTCCACAAGAATAGAGTATGCCGATATAACTGAGTGTTTTCCATCTTTGTCCCACCTCCACCTCCATTGATCTTCTGAAGAAAGGTCCACCCGGAACTCCTGCAGCCAGCAGAGCACAGAAACCAACTCCCCCATTTCTTCCTCCGTCAAGTCTCTCCTGAACAACAGGCACCGGCAGTTCTGAGATATGTTTACATCCACCATCTGTGAAACCAAAGCCGATTGTTGCGTTGAAATACCAAACAGTCTCGGGAAGCTCTGACGAAGAGGTTGCGAAGTGCACTATATGTCCTCCCAAAACAAAGTCTTCCTGTCGTCACCTATAAGTATGTGTGAACATGTCATAAAGACATCCACAGTAGCTAGAATTCTTTTCCAGACCGAAAAGACATTATATGTATTTGCCACCTGTGCAACCCACCGCCTCGCATGTACATAATACTTTTGTAAAATCACTTCCCTCCACATGCTTTCATCTTATTTGACTAGTTTCCATAACCATTTTGATAGTGTAGAATAACCGACAGGGAGAGAGAATAGAACTGGAAGCTGTGGCCATCACAAACGGACCACTGCCCTCCCTCTTTTATATCTTGAATGAAAAGGGTTTACAATTAATTGGGTAAGGACAAGAATACCCCTTGCTCCAATAAAACACATAATAGACCCCAACCACTCATGCAAGAGGAAAAAACGAAAATAAACTCATAAAAAACTAGAATTACCCTTGACTACAGTCCCCCTCAAGCTGAGCATATATGTCAAAAATGCACAACTTGGACAAAAGAGAGACAAAACTTCCTTGGACAGCCCTGTAGTAAAGACATCAGATAGTTGATCCATTGAGTGAACATAAGAGAGGCAGATCTCCCCATTATCCAACTTCTAGCGAATGAAATGACGGTCAATTTCAATATGCTTGGTGCGATCATTTTGAAACGGGTTATTAGCAATGTTGATGGCAACTTTGTTCAGTTGTTGTCACAATACAGGCACATAGGTGTGTGAACTTGAACACCAAGATCTTGAAGAAAGAGCTTAACCCATAACATCTCTGTAACACTATGTGCCATAACCCGATATTTAGCTTTTGCACTAGAACGATCACAAACAGTTTGTTTCTTACTGCGCTAAGTAACAAGGTTGCCACTAAGAAATAAACAATAACTAGTGGTTGACCTCTTATCATCATGAGAACCTGCCTAATCTGCATAAGTATAAGCTTCAATGTTCACATGTAGAGACCGAGTGTACAACATGCCTTTATCAGGACAGGACTTGATGTAACGCAGATGTTGGTTCGGGACCTGACCTAGCATGTCTCTCCTATCGGATTTGAGGAATCCGGTCATATTTTAGGGTCTTTTTGTTTTATATGGAGAAATATAGGTCGGTTTTATTTATTGGACTATGAGAGCTTGAGATTAGCCTTCAGGGAGTCCAAGACTTCGGATCAGGCGAAGATCCGAGTATATGACCTCTCTCCACTGACCTCGGTCAGTGTTAATCACGTCGAGCAACCACTCGACAACCCTTGATTAACCGTCTGTATGATGCCCTTATAACATGTAACACTACTACTACAGGCAACACATGCATATGAAGATATGTTTTCGGTTAAGCTCTTGGCCTCACCCAAGTTTAGGATGGGTTTATACGGTTTTGGATTGACTCCGAGTTATCTGGATTGATTTCAAGTGTTTTAGACCCATAAGGGTATTTTCGTAATTATGTCAAGTTGGAAGGTATAGGGGCATTATGGTCACTTTAAGTTTTTTAGCATTTTAGGGAAACTTGAAAACCCCTAGAATGTATTTTAGGATCATTTTAAACATATTTAAGTTATAGAGATATTTTGGTAATTTTACCTTAAATTGGCTTTATTAGACTTAGAGTCTATTTTTGTATTTTTTTTTGAGATTTTTATTTATTTTTATCATATTGAGGGTATTTTGGTGATTTTACCCATTTTATTAAGGTTTGGAGGGTATTTTGGGCATATGAGAGATTTTTGACATTTTTTAAGAATTTTATGTGATTTTTAAAAATTTTATTGTTGATGAGGGTATTTTTGTAATTTCATTAAGTTTTTAGATATTTCGAAAATCTTATATGTTTTCAGGTTTAGTTTTCTGTTTTTTACTGAATTTTACTGATTTTTTTATTAATTTATTGATTTTATTAATTAATTGAATATATGAAGGGTATTTAAGTTATATTTTTGGTTTTATATGATTTTCAGATTTAGGTTTCTGATTTTTACTGAATATTACTGATTTTTACAGAAATGTTCTGATATTCATATTCATTTTACTAATTTTAAATAATTTTTACAGATTTTATTAATTAATTAATCATGAAGGGTATTTAAGTCATTTTTAATTTAAATATATTTTTTTATGAATCTATGCTTAGTTATGTATGGGGTGAGGCCAAGATTAGGTTAAGGGAATGTACAGATTTTTAATTCATTTTTTAGAATAATTAGAAAATTAAATATATATATTAAAGTATTAAAACATGGTATTAATTATTTAATTTGATGACACACATGCACACATTTTGACATAAAATAGTCATTTTTTATTTCAACAGAATTTCGCCTTATGAAGAAGGCTTTTATAAGAGACAAATCGACAGAACTTCCCCTTAAGAATAAACCTTAGGAAGATAGCTCTCCGGGACGAGAAGATCCTCCAAATCGCAGCAAACTCGGGTGAGAAACACCGAGTTTGGTCTTGAACGCAGCAGAACCTCTCCATAGAAAATTTCCACCCTTTAAGTATACGGAGTGGTGTATGCCCTTGTGTGTTTGCATTGAGGACCATGGGGTCTTATTTATAGGCTCCAAATTGGACCCGGTGGGGGGTGCCACCGGGGAAGCCCATGGTGGGGGGGTGCCACCGTTTACTCCCTCTCTCTTTCTCTTTTTATTTTTTTTATTCAAGAGGGGTGAGAGAAGAGAGAGAATGAGAGTTAGGGGGGGGGGTCGGTGGACACCCCCACCGGTTCCAACCGGTGGGGGGTGCCACCGGTTTGGACCCTCCACCGGTTGGGAACCAGCGGGGGGTCCCCCCACCGGTTCGGAGAGCAAACCGGTGGGGGGTTCTCCTTTTTCCCTCCCCCCTTTGTTTGTTTTGACTTTTGGCTCTTAATGAGCCTTTGCCCAATTAATTCCCTCCATTGGCCAAGTGTGAATGGGGTTAAGATGGGGGATTAAATGAGGGTCTTTTGTGGGATTCTTAAACAAGTGTGAAAAGGGTTTAAGAACCCATTAATTTTCACCTTTAATTAATCTCCCCCCCCCCCCCCCCCCCCCACCGGTTTCTCTCTTGTTACCGGTGGGGGTCCCCCCCACCGGTTCCTCCTCTCTCTCTCCTCCCTCCTTTCCTATTTAAATAAAGGGGAGAGAGAGAGGGGTCCACTTGGCTTGTTCTTTTTCATTTTGGGCAATTTTTCATTTTGGGAGTTTGAAGACTTTCCCTCTTGGGCTGCAGGTTTTGGTACTCTGTGGGACTGGTTTTTGGGCTCATTTGGTCTCTTTATTGGGCCTTTATTGGGTCTCTTATTGGGCTACTTATTGGGCCCATTACCCTTGCTATTGGGCCTCCATTTGGAGCTATTTTGGGCTCCTTTTGGGACTGTTTTATGCCCATTTCGGGACTGTTTTAGGCCTATTTTGGGACTGCTTTGAGCCCTTATTTCACAGCATTAGGGGTATTTTGTTGCTGCGTTTTTGGGGCTCCATATTGGGCCTATTCATCGGAGCCATCAAGGAGATTTAAGGGCTGCACTTGGACAGCATATAGGGGCGATTCGGGGCTGTTTTTAGGCCTTTGCAAGAGTCTCGATTAAGGCTTCTTGGCCTAGGTATATTTCTTGTCCCATTGCCTTCATAATATGTGCATATAAGTTTATGTATTCACATGCATATTTTGGCATTGACCTTCATATCATAGGTGCATGTGCATTCATTTTTTGTTTTGCACGACATAGCCTCATGCGAACATGAACATATGTCATGCATATTTTCCACATCATTAGCTCACCTTAATGTGGGCATATGCCATGTAGGTATTTTTTCGCACAATCATGTGCATATGTATGCTTGAATGATATTATTTCGCATGAAGATTTTTTTCGGGTCAACAAATGACCCCCACGGGATGCGCGCTGGAGACAAAGTCGGAGGCGGGTGTCCCGTGCATCATTTCATATACGTATATACTTCTGGCCATATATATATTTCCCGTTTCGTATATCTCGAAGGATTATTTTCATGCCATATATTGATGTAATCTTGCTAATTTCCCCATCTTGCCCAATGTGGTTTGAGCATATATGAGTTCTTAGGAAAATAGCAATGCTGCCCCATATTCTTTGTGTAATCAATTACACGATTTGCCATATATATCTGCTCCTACAGAGCTTGTGGGTTTGGACACCTTTTATTTTTTTGTACTTGAATATTCCAGAATCGCTCTCGTAAACCTCGTCTTCGTGACTTTGCGGTTTCCTGGGGGCGTTTGGAATTATTTGATTCCCTCTATATCTGGATCCCCTTGGCCTTCGTCACTTGGAGTCCTATAGGATTGGTGCCATCTGAATTGTTCGACACATTGCTCGGTCCCGGGTATCTCTTGGCCTTCGCGACTTGGAGATTAGTTGGGAACATAGAGCGGGTCACTCAATTCTGATGGCGTCATTCCTATTCAAGGGATATTAGTACCTTATTTTGGCATTTCCGGGAGCTCAATGCGAGACATTCCGGATTGGCCAAGTGTCCGTCACTTCGACAATATATATATAAGGGGTTTATAGGCATGATATAGGCATTGTGCAAGCATTAGCACCTCATTCTTACTTAGGCATTTCTAGGAGCTCCATGTGAAACATTCTGGGTTGGCCATGTTTTCATCATATATAGGCAATATTCAAGTATCTCTGCATTGTCCCGACTTTCTATCGGGATTTAGCTATCTTACTGCTTTGTGCATCATTCTGATGTGTTTTTACTGATGTGTCCTTTGCAAGTTGATATTTCTTGATTTGCATCATTATGGCCGTTATTGGTGATATTCCCGCCGAGGGATTTCAGGAGGAGATTGTTGTGTACCCGGATGCGGGGTTTCGCTGGGTGGCTCAGCCACACCTGCGGATCACTATCGAGGATATTGTCCCCATCTGTCGGGAGAGCATTTATAGAGACGGAGAATTCTTCTATTTCCTGCGAGGCGAGACAGCTCGGCATCTTCCCTCAGACGCCTCTATATATGAGCTGCTTCAATCATATGTTTACATTGAAGATGGGGTCGAAAGACCATTATCCCCTTCGGAGCGTCGTGATTTGGAGTGCGCCATTTTGCTGGATCGCGATAATATGGAGGGACTTCTCCCTTTCTCATATCCGGCCTTTTCTTTTTCCGTTGATCGGTTGTGGGAATTTCCTACCCTCGAGCAGGTGGGGTCCATTCAGGCTATACTTCGGGTCCATGACATAAGTAGGACCTATCAGCCAGCCATGTGGACACGAGTAGGTAGCTGTCTTTGTGAGGCGACCTGGCGCCCGCAAGGGCTATTTCTGACTGAGGCAGAAGAAGGTTCAATTCATGATTCCTCTGACTTTAGTATACTGTTATCAGACATATGTCTGGGCGTTCGCCCTGCCTGGGATGCTCGTCTGCAAGTCAGAAGCTCGCACGTTTTCCGCCTCGGGGCTATAGAATGGCTTTTATATATTCCGAAGAACTATCGGCCGATTCTTGATAGGGCCGGTATTTATGAGGCCGTCGCAGCGGCCCAATATGACTATCCTTGCCATCATGGCTTCATTCAGGCAATTGCTGAACGCTATATTCGCGACACCAATACTATCGCGACTTCAGAGGGTGAGACCGCTATTGACCTTTGGTCTCTACATCGGATTTCAGGTCTACCAATTGTGGGAGAACCTTACGAAAGAGTGTTAGACGAATTTCATCGCAGCACTACTGACGGCGCGGTGAGCTAACCACCCCTTATTACTATAGATATTTATTGAAGATATGGCGTGATTTATCCAAGGCGAAGCGTGCTGCCTCCTCCAGCGGAGGGAGTTCTTCTGGCCCGGGCAAAGTATCTCCAACAGCTTGGGTTAGATTCTTCTTTGGGGGACCTTTCCGTTATCACCGAGGCTTTGCCAGCATGTTCGATGAACGGGTCCCGTTGATATTGTCATATAGAGATATTTCTCGCCGAGGTATCATCATTGTGTCTGAGCATCAGTCTGAAAACCTCTGGGGCCTTGATGACACGACATATGTAGTTGCTTATCTAGCCTATTGGCTAGTGACTTTTGCTGTCCCATACAAGGAATTCCGGGTCGGGTCGGGACCAGGAATCGGGACCCGGCGATCCCGACCCGATCCGATCTGGATCGGCCGAGTCGGCCGATCCAGACTCAGTCCGGCCGGAAAAAAAAATCAGAAAAATCAGAAAAAATCAGGAAAAATCAGAAAAAATTAAAAAAAAATCAGAAAAAATTACATACATATTATTCAATTGATGTACAATAAGAATGAATGCAATTCATGTACATCCATAAAAAACCCTAAACCCAAAACCCTGAACCCAAAACCCAAAACCCTAAAACCCTAAAACCCTAAAACCCTAAATCCTAAACCCTAAAACCCTAAAACCCTAAACCCTAAACCCTAAACCCTTAACCCTTAACCCTTAAAAACGGCGCCGCCACGTTCTCTCTCCTCAACTTTTAGAGAGAGAAGCTCTGGGAATTTCCCTTTGGCCGCCGCCGGCCATGGAAGGCCTCCCGGGGGGCGGACGGCCCCCCCTCGATGCAGGTCTCTCTCCCTCACATCTCTGCCGTGAAGAGGTCTTTACCCCCTACGGATCAGCTCCTGGTGATCCAACCTGGTGCTTCAAGGGCCCCTCCTCAGAGCCCTGCGTTGAGAACAACTTCCGAAGATGGCATCCCTAGCGCTCAACCTGCGGTGCCACATAACTCCTCAGCCTCCCAGCATGGCCCCCCTGCCACCAAGGCCCAAGCGTGGGGCACTACGGGAGCTAAGTCCTTCGCCGAGATCATCAAGGAACGCCAGCTTTTTCCAGAGGTTGATCTCCATGTCCACAACCCAGCCTTCACAGATCTGGGCGAACCTGCAGTCTTCTTTACTCCGGAGGAGATAGCCATCGCTCTTATCCCGTTCAAGTTCGCTCTGGTTGCGAAAACACCCTATGGCCGTCCCCCGTTTCCGGAAATAAAGCTTCTTCTCACCCAACGATTAGGGCTTTAGCATGAGTTCGTCATCAGTGCGCTGGACAACCGACACCTTCTGTTACGATGCTCTGTGGAGGATGATTACCTGAAGATCTTGTTGAGGGACCAGCTGCTCGTCAAAGGCTACTTGTTCCGATTTCTTAAATGGACCCCCGAGTTCGAGTGCGGCACGGAACCACCCATAATCCCGATCTGGGTCGACTTTCCAACACTTAAACCCCATTTATTCCATGAAGCATGCGTTAGATCTATAGCTGGTAACATAGGAAGGGTTCTCCAAGTAGCTCTTAGCACATCTCAGATAACAAACACCTCGTCGGCGCGTGCTTGTGTAGAACTAAATATCCTCCAACAACGACCGCCGCGTGTGTGGATCGGCATGGGCAACACAGGGTATTTCCAAGAGGTACGGTATCCTCCAATTCCCCCTTATTGCACCTCTTGCAGACTTGTAGGGCATGCCGCATCGGAGTGCCGCCGGTCATCCAGGAAAATCAAACCACAGGAGCATCAGAAGCTCAACAATGGTACTTCCTCGTCTGATATGCAATCTGCGCCTGAAGAAGCGGCCACTCGTGCATGCATGGCTGAGAAGGCACCATCGATTCCTGTGACAGCCCAGGTAAACTCTATCCCAAGTAATAGACCTACTTCCAATATTCCTAAGGCATCGCAGATTTCTAATGGCAATGGTAAAAAGCCAATGCGTTGGGTATCCAAAGAATCGTCTACACCCCGGATCCAGATTTCCAACTCCTTTGCAGCTCTTCAACCATCCACTAATAATATCCACCCAAACGAGGAAGAAGCCTGTGCAAATCCCACGAACAGGATCCATTCTGGCTCGCTGGACACGCCGCCGGTTAGCACCCCCAGCCCGTTGGTTCAGGGTAATCAGCACCCCTCCGATCAGCCTATCCAGGCTTCATTCTCCAGCCCGCCAATTTCCAACTCCATTGATGCTCTCCGGACCTCTATTGACACCATTGAACCCAGCGCGGAGGAGAACATTGGGGCCATGACTTGTCTGCCAGGTGTTCGTCTTAATGCCTCAGACACAACGGAAGGAAGAGCTTATCTTGTGCATGCCTCAAACTGCATGCCCATGCAAACGGTGCACACCAACCATCTAAACAGGCCGCTGGGTGTACACCCCTCTCCTCCCACAGCAACACATGGCGGAGCCATGCTCACCGAGCCGGATGCCAACGAACCCAGCATGGAGAAGATCCTCGAAACCAGGGCATGCCTGCCTAGTGTCGACCCCACGGACTGTGATCTGGTCTCCAACGCCCCCGCTGTCCGTCCCCTACCAACTCTTGTGCCAGGTGTTTGTCAAAAGGCCTCTATTATGGTGGCAGGTAGTACTTCCCAAGCGCATGCCTCTAAAAACCCATCCCTGCACACGGATCATTCCAGCACGTTCAAAAGGGTGCCAATGATGCAACACTGCCTGCTCAACAGGGCGCCAGGTGTTCCCTTGATCCCTTCCACAAACACAGCTGGCATGACCATGGTCTCCGAGCCCATGCACAACACCAGGAATTCTGCTGTTAACAAATCGTTGCTGGGGCCGGCTAAACAGCCTATATCTGAGGCCCAACTCGAGCATACTTCGGAAATTGCGCTGGTGTCGCCTTGTGCCAATTTAAATACTGCAATTGCCATGGAAGAACCACCGCCCTTGTGTCTACACAGTTCTGCGGTGCTGGGGCATTTAGTGCCTGCTAATATTCCCAACAAGGACCATGAGCTTAGACCCTTGTTGCCTGCAATTACTGAGGACCCTACTGTTATGGTAGGTCCCCACTTGACTGCCCCTTTGACTGTCAACATTGATCTCAACCCTGGCATGGGTCAAATAATCTATATGCCGGAGACCCAACTGTTGCCTAGTGTGAATGACCAGGTAATATCTGTACCTCAAACTTCCTGCAAGATTAATTCTGAAGACACGGTTATCCCCTCACCTCTTGATATAACTGATTTTTCAAATATGCATTCTAATAAGACTCCTTTTTTAGGTAATCCTGAAACTGATGACCAGGACAACTTTATAAATGATTCCAATATGACAACATACAAGGCAGCTCAAACACTTTTAAACGTGGACACACAGGTGATATCCCCCCGTTTACTGCATAATGAACCGAGTTCCCTTGATGTTATTCGTTTAGATTCACATAATGTGGGTCAAACTTCCTACTTGGAAGCTCTTAATCTAGATAGTCCTGCTCATAGGAAAAATAATAATAAGGTTTTACTTGATATTCAAAAATTTAAAAACTCTTTTGCTTCTCTTGATGATTTTCAGGTTACCAATAACACTGGCAAACAAGACACCTCTCCTTCCAAGACCATCGCCAAACAAAAGAGCACTATGCTCACCCGTGCTCAAAAGAAAAAAACTAAGTCTTAATGGTTAACATCCTTGTTTGGAATATCAGGGGAGTTGGTAACTCTCCCTCTAGACGAAGATTTATCTCCGTATGCAGGACCAACAAAGTGCAGATCGCTGCCATTCTGGAGCCCATGGTGCAAAACTCCTCTATGGTTGTTTTATCTCTTAAAACTGGTCTCTCTCATTATTTATCTAGTGGTAATCCCTTGGGTAAAGTTTGGATCTTCTGGCATGCTTCCACCTCAGTAGATGTTATCACTATTCATGATAATTTTATTACTATTAAAGTTGCTGGTAGCACTATTCATTACATCACAATTCTTTATGCCAGTTGTCATTTGCAGGATAGAATTCAAATTTGGGATACAATTACTTCCCTGGCTGTCCCTGATCCTTGGATGATTGTGGGGGACTTTAATTCTGTTCTCTACTCATGAAAAATTTGGTGGTAATGCTCCCTCATTTATTGCTGTTGATGCTTTTCATTCTTTTTCTCAGGACTGTAACATGATGGATCTTGGGTTCCTTGGTCCTTCCTATACTTGGAGGAATGGACAGCTTGGTCCTGGCTGCATCAAAGCTAGGCTGGATCGAGGTTTAGCTAACCCTGCTTGGTTTTCATCATTTACTACCTCTGTTACTCACCTTCATCACATTAATTCAGATCATTGTCCTCTCCTAGTTTCTTACCACTCTACTGATACTCTTAGAAAATCTCACTTTAAGTTTCTTAAGATGTGGACTAGGCATACTAATTTTCTCCATGTGGTGAAATCCTGCTGGTCTCAACCCCTTCATGCTTCCCCTTTGTTCAAACTTAGTGCTAAATTGAAAAGGTTGAGAGTCACTCTTAAGACTTGGAACAGAAATGTTTTTGGTAATATCTTCCAGAATGTTATACAGGCTGAAGAGAAGGTAAATTCTTTACAAATAATTGCTGACAATAATCCTTCTAACCAATCCTTTGATGATTTAGCTACAGCCAAGAAGGCTCTTGACGAGCTTCTCTTACGCCAAGAGATATTCTGGAGACAAAAATCTCATCTCAAATGGCTTAAAGAAGGAGATCAGAACACAGCCTTTTTCCATTCCATAGTTAATGAAAGGCAAAGGAATAACTTCATTCACACTCTAGTTAATGATCAAGGAGATGAGATTTCTGATCAAGACACTTTACTTTCTATGGCCATCTCATATTATAAAAGTCTGTTTACTTCTGAGCCACCTACTATGAATAACAATGGGCTTCTGCAATATATCCCTTCTATTGTATATGATGTTGATAATCATGCTCTGATGGCTACACCAACCTTAGAGGAGATCAAGGATTCTGTTTTCTCTTTAAATCCTGACAGTGCTCCTGGACCTGATGGGTTCTCTGGTGATTTTTTTACCTCTTGCTGGGATATTATTTCTTCTGATATATATGATACTGTTGTTGAGTTTTTTAATGGTGGTACTCTGCCTAAAGCTTACACTTCCACACACCTTGTATTAATTCCCAAAGGCGAATCTCCCAACACCTTGAAGGATTTTAGGCCCATTAGCTTGTGTAATTTTATTTACAAAATCATCTCTCTCATCATCTGTAAGAGACTCTCTCTCGTATTGCCTACTCTTATTTCACCTCTCCAGGGAGCCTTTGTTAAAGGCAGAGATATCGTTGACAATATCTGCCTTGCTCAAGAGCTTACACATAGTATATCTAAGAAAGTAAGAGGGCATAACATTATACTCAAGCTTGACATGATGAAGGCCTACGACAGACTGGAATGGTCTTATTTATTTGACGTTCTTCAGAAGTTTGGTTTCTCATCTGACTGGATTAACCTCATTAAAGGTCTATTCACGAACTGTTGGTTCTCGGTTATTTTAAATGGTAATGTTGGTGGCTTCTTTGCTTCATCTCGTGGTCTTAGGCAAGGAGACCCGCTTGCTCCTAGTTTGTTTATTCTTGCAGAAGAAGCACTTAGCAGAGGTCTTCAGCACTTGACTCAGAGAGGGATCATTACACCTTATTCTACTTTTACTGAGGGTCCTATTATCTCACATCTTTTATTCGCTGATGATACTATTATCTTCACTAATGGCTCGCAGGATTCTTTACGGAGACTCATGGCCTTCTTGAAAATCTATGAGAATTGCTCTGGTCAGAAGATCAACACAAGCAAGAGTTCCTTTTGCATTGCTGGCTACACCCCAATTTGGAGAATCAACCAAATTTCTGCTAGAATATCCATCCCTCACAAAACTTTTCCTATTACCTATCTAGGAGCTCCGCTGTTTAAAGGTGCAACGAAAGCTGTATACTTTCAATCCCTACTGGATAAGGTGAGAAAAAGATTAGCTTCTTGGAAAGCTAATCTCCTTTCAACAGGGGGTAGATTGATTCTTATAAAACATGTGTTATCTTCCATTCCTATACATATACTTGCTGTTCTCACCCCTCCTAAGAGTGTTCTTCACTCTTTACAGAGGATATTTGCTGCTTTCTTTTGGGGCTCGACTTCTACAGGAGCACGTAGACATTGGATTGCTTGGAAGCACCTAGCTAGGCCTACCTCTGAAGGTGGCATTGGTGTTCGATCTCTCTTAGAAGTGGGTGCTGCTTTTAAAGTTAAACTTTGCTGGAAAGCTTATACTAAGACAGGCATCTGGGGTAAGTATATCAATCAAGTTTACTTACGCAAACATCACATCTATACCTGCCCTATTATAGGATCGCCTCATTGGAAGAAGGTTCTTCAACATAGACATTGGACTCTTGACAATACTTATTGGTTGGTTGGACATGGCCACATCTCTCTCTGGCATGATGACTGGACTGGCCATGGTCCCTTAAGGGATCAAATTTTAGAAGATCAATGGACTCATATTGATCATGCTCATGGATGGTTGGTTCATGATATAATGATCTATGGTCAACAATTATTGCAAACTCTGCCACTGACAATTACTTCTGTTATCACTGATTGGTTTGGCAACTTAATTACTATTCAAGGTCAGGACAAGCCTATTTGGAAACCTAACTCTCATGGTGCTTTTACTATCAAATCAGCTTGGCATATTGTGAGAAATCAGATTCAACCTATTTCTATTTCTAAATGGATTTGGTGTGCACAGATCCCCAAGAAGATTTCTATATTTGTTTACAGGGCTCTTATCTATAAATTGCCTTTTAATTCCAATATTCAAAGAATTGGTATTCCCTTAGTTTCTAAATGTGGGTGCTGCCATACTCCTTCTGGGGAGACTCTCAATCATGCATTGGCACATGGAGATTGGGCTATATACTGCTGGACATTCTTTCAGAACACTTGCAGATTTTCTATCCAAATGAGCTCGTTTCAACATATTTTTAGTTCCTTCATTGCCCTAGCCACAGGTACATCTCTCTACTCTTTTATTATGGGCATTATCCCTACTATTGTGGCCTGGTTTCTATGGAAAGCTAGATGCTCCGCCAAATTTGATGGCACGTATTCAAGTAAGGAAAGCATCCTATATCAGAGCCTTTATCTTATTCGAGAACTTGCCTCAATGTATCGCCCAAAATCTTCTGCCACAACAGTACATAGATCTATTTTACAAGCTTTGGGCATAGTTGATAGTTTCTCTCCCTCTTTACCAGTCATTGTCAGATGGACTCACCTGCCTACATGTAAATTTAAACTTAACACTGATGGTTGTAGTATAGGTAATCCTGGTATTTCTGCAGGTTCCGCTATTCTCAGAAATGATAAAGGTAAGTTAGTTATGGCATCTTGTGCTTTCTTTGGTCATACTCACAGTATTATTTCTGAACTCAGGGCTATCATCATCGGTCTATAGATGTGTCTCCAACGAGGTTATACCTGTTTAATTGTTGAATCTGATTGCTTTGCACTTATCACTCTTATGATTTCTGCTAATCCCACTGTCCCTTGGATTTTGTTCCCTTGGTGGATTGAGTTTTGTTCTCTCAGGGAAGCTATGGATCTTCACTTCTGTCACACAGTTAGAGAAGCCAATAAAGCGGCTGATGCTCTGGCCAACCACTCCTGCGACCAGCAGCTGAACTAAGACTTCTTTGATTCTTCCTCTTTGCCTTTTATTGTAAGAGGGGAGATCACTTCTGATAAAAGTGGTCTTCCCCATCTGAGGATTTGAGGGTTTTTTTTTAGGGGGTTTTTGGGTTTATTGATGTACTCTCTTAGGGGTAAGGTGGCATGTCCCCCCCATGTAATTTTGAATTTTGAGCAATAAAATACCAAGGGCCGGCCCAGGGTCCTAGATAAGTTCCTGGGTTAAAAAAAAAAAAAAAAAAAAACCCTTAACCCTTAACCCTTAACCCCTAAACCCCTAAAACCCTAAACCCCTAAACCCTAAACCCTAAACCCTTAACCCTTAACCCCTAAACCCTTAAACCCTTAAATCCTAAAACCCTAAAACCCTAAAACCCTAAACCCTAAACCATAAACCCTAAAACCCTAAACCCTAAACCCTAAACCCTTAAACCTTAAGAGGGGGATCGGGAGCCGGTCCGGACCCGATCTGGTCCGGTTCGGGCCGATTTCGGCTGTTTTTTTTTTTCAAATCGGTGGGGGGAACAGTGAAATCCCCTCCGAATCGGATCGGAACCTGCCGATTCCGCAATCCATGGTCCCATATAGGGACGAGGGGGCTTTGCGGCCCGAAGTTTTATTGGCGGCCTCGAGACTTGCAGTGGGGACGAGCCTTGCCATTGCGCCAGCGGCGCTTGCTAGCATATATCATTCTTTTAGGGTCCTTTGCAGCTCAGGCACCCCAAATACTTGTTCAGTGGTTATGGCCACCCATTATGTCAGTGCCTGGGTGGGGATCCTGCTTTCAGGTTATTCTCCCATCGGCAGAGAAATGACTTCATCATTGCCCACTATTCATCGACTGGCCAGTCAGCCAGGGGACGGGTCAACTCTCTTATGCCCGTTCCGCTCTGAGTTTCATTCCTTTTGGTTCTTGTCGAAAGCTGGATTTCGACCACTCATCGCGGAATTTTTGGCCATATTTTGACAGAGGAGGGGTTGCCGATCGTGCTTGGTTTGACCCATGGACAGCTTGTATGGGTTATAATGGTACTGTACTAGATGGGTGGATTTTGAGTACTCGCTCATGTTTGCTTATATTGAAAAAGGGCAGGGATGTAATCCTGGAGTCTTATTACCCAAACCGCTTCGCGCGAAACTTTGGGTATGATCAGATGATCCCTTATAGCCTCACTTTTACTGAGCTGCCTCAGATATATCAGAAGCGGAAGAGCCACCTAGTCGCTCGATTATGGTGGAATTATTTTCAGCATCAGAATACATCTGGCCAAGTGGCAGTGCCTCTCCCTACTTATAAAGGGGGCATGACCGTTTCCTTTGCTGCTTGGTGGCATAAGAACCAAGGAGAGTTGCGGCTAAGACTAGACCCTAAGCAGGCACGAGGTTCCTCCCAGGCTAAGTCTGCTAAAGGACTTGGCTGATATACATATAAGGGTCGAGCTGGCCCGCTTGTGCCGAAGGCGAAGAAGAAGAAGGGCAGTGAAGATGATGGCTTCTACGGGCTTGCCACCCCCGGATATATATGGATGCATCACTTCTTAGCAGATTGCAAGCTTCCAAAAAAATTTGAACATAATGCCCGGCTGCCTATTGGTAGTTTCAACGGGGACCCTGCCAGAGACTGGCTACGATATCTCAGCCATATGCTTTTCTGTTTCGGCCCTCGCCGAGTAGCCTTTTTAATATTGAGGGCCGAGACCGTCGGCGACGTATGGCGGGTGATGGGACAAGCGGCGACCCAATTAGGGATGTCTTTTGACTCTCTTATCTCTGAACCGCCGAGGTCTTTTGCCGCAGAAGGTATCTATATTTTCATATCTCTCGTTATATTTATGCATCATCATTTGCCTTAATTTGGCTCTCTCTTAATTTATAAGAGATGTCGTCTCCCCATCGCCTGTGGCCCTTAGGGGACCTTCTACGAGCCATATTTCTGAGGGGGAGCCTCATATTTCAGCCATCGCGGCCGCAGTGCCTTCTGCAAGTGCTGGCCCACCTTCAGAGATGCAACTCTTAGTGGTTGCAGCAAAGCAAGCGGCTCGAAAGAAGCAGTCAGCTGAAGGGGAGGCGGGATGTCGATCAGTTCGACCTCGACTGGCTCTTCCTCCTTCACCGGATCCGGCGATCGTTCAGAGGCCACCTTCGCCTATGGGTAACAACCTTGTCAGTTTTCTTTATTTGAGGATTAATTCCTCTTTGCGATATGGTTCTTCATTGTTCTCGCTTCTCTCTAACAGAGGAAGGCGAGCTTATCAGCGAGGGCATTTCTCAGGCCGCCATCGAGTCTGCTGTTAGTGAACTCCCCCTCATGACAGGTGGGTCTGACTAACTGAATCCCTTTTTTATTTTTCTCGTTTTTGCTTTATTCACGAGGTCCTCACCTTTTATTATTTTTACTTTTCAGGGGCTTATGTTTCTAAGCCACCTGCTCAAGACCCCATTCAAGTGGCATTGCCGGCCATTGCCGAGGTATATAAATTTCTTTGGCAAATTTCTTTTCATCCCTTGCTGGGAGTGATCGTGATTTCAATAATTTTTCTTTGCTTCACGTAGGAGAATGTTGACGCGACTACTAATGTTGCCTTAGGCAACGAAGAGGAGCTTGGAGATCTTAACTGGGCCGATTATGACCCTTACCGTTCAGACGTCCCTTTGGTCGATCAATTATGTCATGAACTTTTGGATGACCAGAGCCGTTTTGGTAATCTTTTACTGGCATATTGCAGTTCTTTTTTTTTTTTCTTTTCTTGTATAGGACCTTATCCTCTGTCCCTTTTTTTTGTATAGATTTTACTTTTGAAGAACTGATGCGGTCGGCATCCAGTCATTCAGGCTCCTCATTCATGAAGGGCCTTGTAGGGGATTCGACAGCTGCCCCTGCAGTGGATAGTCCTCCAGCTGAGGGTAAGTCGCGTATGCTTTAATTCTTGTGACTTTTCTTTTCAACTACCATATCTTCTTTGGTAGCCGATATCGAGCTTTTTACAGGGATTGTCAATGCGACACCGGCGACGGCTGCCTCCCCTTCCGTTGTCCTTCTTTCGGAAGACAACTTGGGTATGCCTGCTGCAGCTATCTTGGTAGAGGGTGAGCCTAGAGAAATTGAGGTCGTCCAAGAAAAGCATGTCGCTTTGACACCGGGTAGACTAATTTCTTTTCTTATGCTAAGGGCTGTACATATTACATTCTCATGTCTTCTGACTATGTCTTGTGTTTTTGTTGCCCTCCTTTATTTCTCGACTAGACGTCGTCTCCGTGTCCACTCAAAGGTGGGAACGCCGGGAGGGGGTTAAATCAGCTCCTGTGCTCCTCCTGAAGAGGATTGAAAGATTAGTCGCTTCAGGGGGATGTGCTAGGACAATGTCGACTCCCATTCGCTTTAGCCGAATTTCTGCTCTCGAAAGCATTGATATATTGGAAGGTATGAGGCTTTCTCCTTCTTGTGTTTTTTGTTAACTATTACTAGATGTTGACTCCATTTTTTTTGTATTCTGTAGCTCGGAGGAACTTCTGTCCTGACTCTCCAGCTCATTCAGGGGATACAATTCGCCTTTCTTATTTGGGAGAGACTCCCAAAGCATCCAGAACTGAGGAGCTGGCTCATACCCCCACTGAGCTATTAGCCCTCTCAGAGGATGAGGGTGAGCCTGAAGTTGCTTGCCCACCCGCTTCTGATCGCAGGGTAGATTCGCCAACCTGGAGCGGCTCCACTATTAAGCTACAACCTTCTCCCTTTTCATATCACTCAGGAGATACTGAACCTCTTCCTCCTTCTCCTAGAGAGGATGGAAAAGTGGGTTCTCCCGACTCAGGGAAAGTCGAAGAGCTAGGTAATATTCTTGTTCTATTTTTTTTTTTTTTTTTTTTTGCCAACATTAATATTTTCACTTTGGTCTTATAGTTCTCTCTTTTTGTTTGCCAGAGGGCGAAGACCAGGATGATTTCGTTGCCTTTGCCGCCCAGCAAGCCTTGTTACGGACTGAGTTGGAGTCCGCTCTTAAGGATGTCGCGGCACAGACCGCAGATGTTTATGAACTTCGGGTGCATAGGGAAATAATGAGCTCAAGCATTGCCGAAGCGGGGTCGCAAGTAGCTGCCTTTCGTTTACAGTTAGAAGAATTGGAAAAGGGCTTAAAGGAAGGCGTCGAGCAAGTGGCGACCTTTGACCGTCGTCTAGACGAGTTTATCCGAGAGCGGGACGAGTCGGTCGACAGAGTTGAGGCCCTTCGCCTGCTGTTGGATGCCTCACAGGCTTTGGTAGTTTGGAAGCCGAGTCCAACTCGAGATTAGCTTTCGGGAATTCCTCTCTTTTTTTTTTTGATCTTGTGATATTGCTTCACTTTGAAGCCTGTTTTTGAGTCACCCCGAGGACTTGTCTCGGGCTCCTCCTTCGCGACTATTTATACAAAAAGAGTTTTGGTCAAATAGTGTCTATTCTTCACCATCTTCCATCGCTCCCCTTCTTTTTTTTTTTTTTTTTTTTTTTTAACTAATGTTAGTGCCCTCTCGGGTTTTCACTAACATTAGCCCCCTCTTACTTTTGCCTGCATGCCCTTGCGGGTTTTCATGCAGCAGGGTTACCCGATTTTGCCTAAGGTGTTCTTTCGGGTTTTCACCTTAGCTGGGTATAAGACCTTTTTATCTTTAACCGATCTCTTTGAGGATGAGACCAATTAAGTCCGTCGGGGCACCTCGTTTTTTAAGCCCCATTTTTCTTATGTTTCTTCTCTCTCTTTTTTTTTTTAACAAGAAGATAACTCTGACTGCCGTTAAGTATACAGTATGACCGGACCAACAAATATTGGGTGAATATGAAACATGACAATTCGATTTGATGAGTGTATGAAAGGATTTTTTTGGGATTTAACGCCCCCCGTAGGCGAATATGAATTTCAAGATTTAAAGCCTCTCGTAGGCGAATATGAATTTCAGGATTTAAAGTCTCCCGTAGGCGAAATATGAATTTCAGGATTTAAAGCCTCCCGTGGGCGAAATATGGATTTTAGGATTTAATGCCTCCCGTAGGCGAATATGAGTTTCAGGATTTGATGCCTCTCGTAGGCGAAATATGAATTTTAGGATTTAAAGCCTCCCGTGGGCGAAATATGAATTTCAGGATTTAAATCTTCCCGTAGGCGAAATATGAATTTCAGGATTTAAAGCCTCTCGTGGGCGAAATATGAATTTCAGGATTTAATGCCTTCCGCGGACGAAATATGAATTTCAGGATTTAATGCCTCCCGCGGGCGAAATATGGATTTCAGGATTTAATGTCTCCCGCAGGCGAAATATGAATTTCAGGATTTAATGCCTCCTGTGGGCGAAATATGAGTTTTAGGATTTGATGCCTCCTCGGAGCAGATTCGACCCATTACGGCACGCCGATGGGACTATATACTATATGGGCACGCCGATGGGACTATATAATATATGGGCACGCCGATGGGACTATAATATATGGGGAGAATTTTAGGACACACCGTTCCCAGGGATGTAAGGAAGTTTTTCGTATCGCCTCCCAGGGGCAAATGAGAAAGGTTTATGATACAACACCTCCATGGGGCAAAAGAAATTTTCAACCCTTTACGGCATGCCAGTGGGATTAGTTTATGTCAAGGGAAAATTCAGGATACAACGCCCCCTCCGGACGGAAAATGAGATTTCAGGATACAATAGGGATTACTCTCTCATACTGCGTCGAGCAGAAGAGCAAGTTTTTCCACTTCCTTACCGAGTCGGGAGGACATCGTCATCATCGCTTCGGTTGTAGCCCTTGATGGGGATATTATTGTACCACTAGTGTGATACCAAGGGTTTATTTGTCATTGGCGACTCTGATATCCTCCCTAGGTAAGGATGTGGGAAAACTCGATCTCTACCTTCAGCAGGCCGAGAGAGTCTTCCCCCCGTCGGGGAACAAATATGTGGCTTTATGAGCCTATGCGCTCACACACGAGCATTATCGACTTTTCTCGGCACAAATGGCCTTTGTGCGTTATCCTCCGACGGGTTGCCGGATCATCATCTTTGTCTTCAAGATATATATTGGGTTTCACGGCATTGGTTTGTGTTGCTGCTGTCGCTCAGGCTGATCATATACCGGAGCGTAATACAACTTCATATGTCGGCCATTCAACGGTGGGAAGGCTAGATTCCTTTTTTCATCCACTAGCTTGTAAGCACTGCCCTCGTAGACTCGGCTTACTATGAATGGTCTAACCTAGTTTGGCTTGAATTTATTTTTAGGCCGAGAGGCCATGACATCTTTATGCTTGACCATTACTAGATCCCCCTTCTTGAAGGTTCTTTCTTTCACCAATTTGTCGAATGCACGAGACATTCGGGCTTGGTATATTTGCAGGCGTTGATATGCTTATAGTCTTTCGCCTTCGAGGTCTGATAATTCCTCATAGCGTCTTTGAATCTCGCTCATGTCGCCCTCATGCACTCCATAATGCAGAGCGACCCTATAAGATGCGAGTTCTACTTCTATTGGGATTACGGCTTCTGCTCTATAAACTAAAGAGTATGGGGAGCATCCCATCGGGGTTTTATAGACGGTGCGGTAGGCCCATAATGCTTCATGTATCTTCTCATCCCAATCCCGCTTTCGTCTTCCGTTGATCTTCACCAGGAGTTTGCATATGGTTTTATTGAAAGCTTCTGCCATCCCATTGGCTTGGGGATAATATATTGAAGACGCATTCCAATCTATATGAAATTTAGCCACCATCTTGTATATCGTCTGATTTTTGAATGGCGTGCCATTATCTGATGTGATCCGGCTAGGAGTCCTGAACCGATATATGATATTGTGCTTGACGAAGTGTGACACTGTCTCGCCGGTTACTTCTCTTAAAGGAATGGCTTCTGCCCAAGAGTAAAATATTTTGTTGCGACAAGAATATATTTACACCTTCGAGATGATGGCGTCAATGGACCCACAACGTCCATTCCCCAATGGGCGAAAGGCCATGTCGGGGTCGTTGGGTGCAAATGATTGGGAGGTCGCCTAGGAATGGGCCTATAGGCTTGACATTGGGGACAGCTTTTTGCCATTTTCTCGCAATCCGCGAACATAGTTGGCCAATAAAAGCCTTTAGTTTTGATGTTGATTTTCATTTTTGTGCCGGATTGATGGGCCCTACACATCCCAGCATGAACTTCTTTCATTATTTTGCGGGACTCTCTCGGGGAAAGACACTGGAGCAAAATCGCATTTTTGTCTTGAGGGACAAGGCGATACAGTACGCCATCTATCAACTGGTATGAAGTTGCCCTTCACAGCAGTTGGATTCTTTCGGCCTTGTTATCAGGGAACCAACCATTCTTTATCTTGATGAGAGGAGCATGCCAATCATCTTCTTCTTGGATATTAGGGTCTTCTGGCATATTGATCTCAAGCACCGTCATACCGTCTTCTTCATTTACCGAGGTGGGGAAAAGTCTCCTATCCCTCACAGTTATTTTTGTTTCTCCTTCAGGAGGTAATTTCAGAGCTGCGGCCAATTTAGCTAATGCGTCAGCCTGAGCGTTCTGGCTTCTTCTGATATGTTCTATTGTGAAGATATAAAACTTTTCACTTAGCCGGACAACCGCTGCATGATAAGCTATCAATTCTGTCTTTCTGACTTCGAATATGCCGAGAATTTGTCGGACGACCAACAAGGAATCCCCATATACCTGAATGCATCTGACACCTATTTCCAAGGCAACTTCCAGCCCCACAATCAGAGCTTCGTATTCCGCCTCATTATTCGTTAGGGATTCCATCAGGGCACATGAGTGATGCAATATCCCTCCTTCTGGAGTGACTAGGACCAAGCCGGCTCCTGCTTTTGTGGTTGATGTGCCATTCGGCTTCATGATGGTTCTCGAGGCCCCATCAAAATATAGCTGCCATGTTTTTACTTTCGCCTGCTGCACATCCAATATTTTCTGTGCAGGCAAGACCTCTTCATCAGGCAATTCATTATTCAGAGGAGAACTTTTAGGGATCGGGTGCGCTGCCAGAAATTCGGCCATACCCTGTCCTTTTATTGCCTTCTGAGGGACAAAAGTAATATCAAACTCCATGAGGAGTAATGCCCATTTTCCTAGCCTCCCAGACAACACAGGTTGGCGAAGCAGGAATTTCAGCGGATCAAACCGCAATGTTAGTTTGATTTCGTGTGCTAGCAAATAATGCCTCAGCTTCTTTGTGGCGAATACAAGTGCTAAGCACATCTTCTCTGTTGGAGTATACCGGTGTTCAGGACCCATCAACATCCTGCTGAGGTAATAGAGCGGCTGCTCTTTTCCGTCCTCATTTTCTTGTGCCAGTAAAGCTCCCAAAGAAGTATCTAAGGCTGCAATATAGAGGATGAGTGGTTTACCCTTTATGGGTGTTCCCAGTACTGGTGGCCTGAGGAGATATTCTTTTATGTCATCAAGAGCCTTTTGGCACTCTTCGTCCCAAATAAATGGGGCTCCTTTCTTTGTTAATTTTAAGAAAGGCTTGCACCTTCCAGATAGATTGGAGATAAATCTCCTGATATAGGCTAGTTTGCCTTGCAAGGATCTAAGCTCAGTTAGAGTTCTAGGAGGAGGTAGCTCCCTGATTGCCTTGATTTTGTCGGGGTCAATCTCGATTCCTCGGTATCTGACTATGAAGCCCAAAAATTTCCTGCTAGAGACGCCAAACGCGCACTTCATGGGGTTCATTTTGAGTTGATATTGACGAAGCCTTTCGAAGACTTTGCGCAAGTCTCCGAGATGGTCGTCTTTCTTTACAGATTTTACAACGAGGTCATCAACATAACATTCGACCAAATCATGCAGTATTTCATTGAATATTTTGGTCATGGCCCTTTGGTAGGTAGCACCGGCATTTTTCAGACCGAAGGGCATCCTTTTGTAATTGAATATTCCTTTCGGAGTGTGAAAGACTGTATGATTTTTATCTTTGAGGGCCATCCTAATCTGATTATAGCCCGATGACTCGTTTATGAAAGACAAGGCTTCATATCCTGTGGTGACATCCACCATAGTCTCAGTTATCGGCAATGGAAAGTCATCTTTCGGACATGCCTTATTTAGGTCGCGAAAGTCAATGCAGGCTCGGACCTGGCCATTCTTTTTCTTTACTGGCACAATATTTGCTAGACATATTGGGTATATACATTCTTCAATGAAGTCGACTTCTCGCATTTTGTCAACTTCAACATTCACCATGATTTCCAATTCAGGGAGAATTGATCATGCTCTGCCACTGAAAGATCCAGGCCAGACATTTCTTTATAATTCCAGGCGAAACAATCTTTGAACTCCATCAAGAGTTCGGTGTACGTCTGTCTTTCCTTATTACTCAGGAGGGCACTGAGGAAAATCGGACGAGAGTCTTCTGGCTTACCGAGATCAAGCTCTACCAGTTCGTCGACCGCAGCCTGTCCTCCATCTTCTATCTCATGGGGAGTTGGCTGAAAATCGAAGAAATCCTCTTCTTCGTTCATATTGTCTGAGTAGGCTTTATGCCATTCGTCTGCTTTTTCATGCGGGTCTTGAGAGGTTGCATTAGCAGCTCCCGAAGGTCCTTTTTTCTCTTCCACATTGACGTCTTGACTTTTATTTGTGTTTTGGGAAGGCCCTGCCGGACATTGCTCCCATTCACAGGTAGAGTTTATCTCAGTTGAGGTTATCTTGACAGATGGAGGGATTTCTTCATTTTCATCTCCTGAACCGTCAAGCATGGTATGACCAATTGGCTCCTCTATCCCTGATGGTAGACTCACTATATAGACTGCATATAGGGTGGGAGGTGCATGGCATCGCTTATACCCGAGGCCTCTTCTATCTTGATTGGATGATGATTGCCCCCTGGCTTCTGCAGGGTACCATAATTCTCGAAAGAATTTGTTTCTGGCTGCACTTTGTCTTTCCGGAATGTTTTGATGTTTGCATATCTGTCTTATGTATTGGGGCATATCGTCCATTTCTTGGACTACTTCTTCAACTTCCGGTCGGACATTTTCATGTCCAAAACCGTTCTCGGGAGGACTCTCTGGCACAAGATCTCCCTTATAAAATGTGATGTGTCGCCCATTTTTGTGATGGACTATCAGGGTCTTTAATTCTTCCACCGTGTGGACTTCCCTTGGGAATATAAGCTTTATAAGGTCAGGAGGTAGGCGTATGCTAGCCTCTATTTCTTCGCTAATAGCATTAGCTTCTAAATTGACGGCGGGCCTACCAAATTTAGCCGACTTTCGATGAGACTGGCCGAGTTTCATTCCTTGTTGGAATTTGGCAGCTTTGGCTTCATTAATTGCAATTCCGCCTTCCTTATCGGAAGACTCATCGGCTATCTTCTTCTCCTTACGACGACTTTCGCCAGTTGTTGGGTCTGAGGCCTTATCAAAGTATAACTGGGCATCCGCCAGATGACAGTCATATGCTTTAAACGGCTCCAAATCAACAAATATTCGATGTTGCTCGCCGTCTTTTGTATATTTAAGGCATTGGTGGAGAGTTGAAGGCACCACCTAATTTTTATGTAACCAAGGCCTCCCTAGTAATGTCTTGAAGGAGGTATTGGAGTCGACTATGAGAAATGACACTTGGGTCACCCTGTCGTCCAAACATAACTCCACATCAACGCGCCCAAGGGCTTCTTCTGCCTCTTGGTTGAATCCTGATATCGTTATGCCTTGCACCTTCTTCATATATGGTGTGAGGTGTAACACTTGAAATGTTTTGAGGGGCAATATATTTACTGTAGATCCCGAGTCTACCAATAGTCGATCGACCTCTCGGCCGTTGATTTTGCCCTGCATATATAGCGGTCTGTTATGGCATGGTGACGATAGCAGCATATCATCATCGGTAAAAGTCACCGTGGCCTCATATGCCTCATATGCCTGAGCTCTTATTTCGGCCATATGGACCTCATATGTTTCGGGATCTTGGAGGGCAACAATCAAGGCCTCCCTCAGTTCCTTGCTCAAGGTTATTGCTTCCCATATGCTGAGGGATGCTGGCATTCTTTTCATATTTTGTTGCGCCTTTCGATCTGCCCTGGCTCGGGCTTGCTCAATAGGAGGCATTATTTCTGTCATGCTATGAAGGGTCTCCTTCAAGGCTTTTGACTGCCTCCCTGAAGTCGGAGATTCTCCTGTTTGCATTTGTCCTTCTGCGGGATTAATCTGTGCTTCTTCAGTAAATAATTCTGCCAAGGCCTCGACTCCTTCTGCAAAATCAGGTTTAGCCGAAGGGTTTATCTCTTCTTGTTGAGCATTTTCTGTTTGTTGAGAATACTCCTCTTCATCGGAAGAAGGACAGAAGTGAATGTTACCCCATATTTTCTGGGTCGAAATGAACCACAACTTTTCCTTTCGCCGTCTGTGTTTGCGATGATTTAGCCGGTTTAGACTTCTTTTTCTTCTTTGCCTTAGTCTACGGACTTTCTGGCTGATTGCGGTCAAGAGTGGTTTTAACAGCTTGCTCGACCACTGAATCTGGCAACATTTGATATTCGCCGAATATTTTTCGTTTTGGACTTTTTGGAGGAACATACCTCCAGATTTTCTTGCCGCCATTTGATGCCCAACATTTGCATCTCTCGGCCTACTGCTGCCACAGTATCAATGGCGGCTTTGGTACGAGGAGTGGGCGGCCTATCAAGTGCCATTCCCTCGTATTGATATGGGGGTTCTTCTTGCGAATCTATGGCGTCCTCCAGATTGAAGGAGAATTTATGGACCATATTTACAGAATAGTTAGTTACATGAGGCTGTGGGGGATCAACCAGATATTTCCTCATATTTATTTGCCATTCTTGGATTAATTTTTCTATTTCATCATTGAGGATGAAGCAGTGCTCCGTTTGGTGACCAAGAGCACGATGGTAGTGACAGAAGTTAGGGTCATCTGTCATATGCATCTCTTCCTCTATTCTTGGCTTTGGAAGAGCGATGACTTTCTTTTTCATACAAAGTCGGAAGAGTTCCCGAACTGTCTTTGGGGAAAGAATAAGGTTTTGCACGCCTTTCCCTCAAAGTCAAGGAATTTCTGAAGCATATGCCAGCCTCTTTATCGGCTATTCGCCTAGTTTGGCGCCCTTTTTCAACTGTTTTTACGCTTTCATGACTCCTTCTATAAGTGGTCGTTTTTTCTTGGCGATATGTTTCTATATCCTCTCTAGGAAATATAGTTTGCTTGCCTCTTTTTCTCGAAGGGCGATCAGAATCTGACCCTAATCCTTCAGAAGAGAAGAATCTGTCGACTTTGCCGAACGACAAAGTTTCTGAAAACTGCCTGGAGAGTCCCTCCATCATCTGGGTGAGCTCTTCCTGTTGGCATGAAAGTCGTGTCAGGCTTGTCTGGATTTCTTCCAGTGCCGCCATAACTGAATCCTCAGGGAGAGGAGTTACTGGAGTATATATTGGTGTTGCCTCACGCTCTGGAGAGGCCTTTACTGCTTCTTCTTCAGGGTGATACCTAGATGAGCTCTCACTCATATAAATGACATTAACGGCAAATGTTTGCTTATTCCTTTGGTGAGGTTGAGGAGGGCTTATCAAATGTTTGCCCATCTCCACAGCGCCCTCACGGATAAGCTTTTCTATTTCATCCTTGTAAACATAGCAGTCTTCTATTACATGCCCCAGCATGCGATGATATGGGCAATAATTTGGCTCATTAGCCCTGCCTGCCCCAGCCGGCTTTTTGGGGTTAGGGAGCGATATAAGTTTTGCCCGCATATATGTTTCAAATAATTTCTTTGTATGCTCACGGGTAAAAGAGTATGGCTTCTTCATTCTTTCAGCAAAAGAAGAGACTGGCGCCTTCCCTTCTTCTTTTTTATTGGCCACTGGAGCGCTGGGGCCTCCCCTGCCATCATTCTTTTCCACAGCTGGAGAGAAGTCAACCGTATTCACTTCCTTGACTGGAGTGCCTCGCTCCCTTCGGGCTTTCCTTTTATTGGGAAGTGTAGCGGGATAGTCGGCGAAGAACATCTCGATCTCCATCACGATATTATTGAGTTGATCGAAGTTTCTGACATTGGCTCCGATCAGTTTCTCATTTATTTCGGGTTTCAAACCCCTTTTGCACAATCTCACTGCGTCATCATGGACCGGAGGATTGTCGCATCTCATACTGAGGTTCCGCCATTTCTTAATATAATCTACGGCGGATTCATTCTTCCCTTGTTAAGTGTCACTAATTCAGTAATAGTGACCTTTCGCTCTGATACTTTGAAGCGATCAAGGAACTTTTTCTACATTTCCTCCAATGCCCACTTCAATACTCTCATATCTGCTGCAGAACCTTCCCAACCAACAGCAATGTATAGAAAAGTGAGATCGAAAGAGACAACCCCCATTACGTTTTGGCTTATGTAACCCTTGCGGTTACGAAAGCGACCATGGTCTTTTCGTGGAATATGAGCTATTATATGTGTTCCATCAATCGCCCCAATCGCATCCTACACAGTGCAATGAAAATATAAGACCATGCATAAGATTTTGTTTAGACCATTAAAAATGAAATGCTAGACCATTAGAAATCAAATACCTTGAAGTAAGGATAGAAATATGTCTTCTCTCGGATATGAGGGTGACATTCACCCACATTAGAAGGAAGCTGAATAAATTCCGTCTTCAGAGATGCCAATGCCATAGCAACATTATTGACATAATAGCTGATTGTTTGTGAAGAGTGCTGGAAGTACTCACACAATGCCCCAGTCGCAACACCATGGCCAGCAGCATGTAAGAACATCGCTAGTTGCTCATAGGCAGTGACATGTCGTGAGTCAAATAGTAAGCCCCTGTCCACTAACATGTCTCTCAGTGCAATAAACATGGTAGGGCTAAGCCTGAATGCCCAATAGGCCCTCCGCTCATGCCCTTGTAGCACTTCTTGTATCCACACATGACCAGTATGTGCTGAAGTAAACATCTTTTGTCTAGGCACATTTGTGGCATACTGATCTGATATTGCTTCAATTATGACTTCTTCAATTTCTTCAATCATCTCGTCGTCCTCATGAATGAACTCCATTATTAATTCATTGATGTCTACATAAACCACCATTACTTGTCATTTAAATTCAAAACGGTACATAGTTCAAAAGAAGGGTACATCAACGGCTCCTCAGGGACATAAATAGTACACCAAGCAAAATAAAAAAAAGTAAGAGGACAACTAGAAACAAAAGTACTATCGTGAGACAATATTGCCATGACAACTGTGTTGACACGTGTGATGTAGGGAGGTCGGTCATGGCTCGTACAGTACTTGGAGTGCCCATTGCATATTCTTGACGACTCATTCTTGGTGTCGGTCGACAATGCTCCACAACACTGTACAGTGCAGCCTCTCCCTCCTCAATTGAGTAGAACCCTTTATATCGAGCTCCTGGAAAACCGTTAACTTGGGCATAACATTCTCCCCAAGTAAGGTACAAACTAGGCTCCCGACCAACCCATACAACGTAACACTTAAAACGTCCCATTCTTAGTTAAAATCATATACCTGCAGGGGACGTACAAGTACAAATTGCAATTTATAGTAACATAATAGACATAACCAAACACATTTAATTGAAATAGGTTATGACCACAACAGACATGACGCGCGATAAGAAAAGCATGATCAAGAACATAAGAGTAACATTCAAGTGCAACTGGTGCAAGCATGATAAAAGGAAAGAAACAAGTAAAAGATTAGGACTATACAAAACAACTAAAGTCAACTAGTCCAAACTATAACCTAGTCAAGCTTTTCCTCCTTCGGCAGAGCCATGTAGACGGACCGAATGCCCGGTGTACCAAGCAAGTTTACACCCTTGAAGTACAAAGTACACGGCAGGTAGCAACTAAAGTCAACTAGTCCAAGCTATAACCCAGTCAAGCTTCTCCTCCTCCGGCAGAGCCATGTAGACGGACCGAATGCCCGGTGTACCAAACAAGTTCACACCCTTAAAGTACAAAGTACGCGGGAGGTTCGGGATACGTCGTAGATCGTCCATACACTCTTTGACCGTCGGGATCATATCTTGTACATCCGCCGGTGTATCGGACACATTGGTGCCGCCACTAGAACCCCTTGATGAAGCCTTATCTGCTCTCAGGTCCCTCATAACTTCAGTGCGATCACGCAATGCACTGGAGAAAGAGAGTACTGCTTCGTCCCCAATGCTTCTTTTACCCCGACGCTTTGAGGATGATGCTCCCTTCTTCTGAGGAGAAATGACTTCTTCTTCATTTGGCCTATGTGCCGGCGGGGAAGGTGTCCGAGTGGAGTAATGAGATTGGGCAGGGACAGAACCGACACTGTAATGTTGTTCATATCCACCGTAGGATGAGCTATGAAGTTGCTGGGATATTGACATAAGATCGTCACCTGTTGTAGAACCAACATTGGCATAGTGAAGGGCATTAACGTAATCACCAATAGCTATATGACCTTCGACATAATCTTCATTGGGCTGCACAGACGGTGGCGGGGATTGCAGTTGATCCACTCGCTGTTGTGGCTGCGGTGGGGGGTCCACGGAATGTGGCAAATTGTTGCGGTTCGCAACCCTGCGTCCACGTCTATTCACATGTTGTGACGCATGCATAGACCCTTCCGCATCTCCCCCATTCGCCATGCTGTTGGCTGTCATGTGAACCATCTCTTTCAAGAACTGAAACGTTTTACCTTTTAATGTACGAAGGGCACTATTTGCTTGAAAAATTAATGGACATGTGATTACGTTTGTGTTAGTCATCAGCAATAGCAAGAAAAAGTGTTATTATTATAGCAGATTGTTCTTACTTCAATAGCTTGTTCCCATGATTCAACTCCAGGCACAGGCCTTTTTGTTTCATCATCCCAACCCCACCCACTTCTTTTAAATAACGCATCAAGTTTGACATAAATCCCTTTGAGGACCTTCCATCGATTTTATAGTTGGTCCTTGTTGTAATTTAGATGACTTGCAGCATTGAAGCTGGGCGCGATCTGGTGCCAAACTTGCGTTTTGAATGTCCCCTCGATATGATTTCCTTTGTCATATTCCTCCATCAGAAGCTGAATGAGGATTTTGTCATGGTCGACGGCCCAGTTTGGGGCACGGGTCGTAGCAATGCCCTCAGTTGTAACTGGACGTTTACCTTTGTTCCCTTTTAATAAAGAGAAACATCCCACCAAAGTGGAGGACGAGGATAAATTTTCCAAAAAAAAGCATCTACTTAAAAATGTAGACAGAAATGTAATCCACTATTAAATTTGTATACGATATACCAAACATTATTCTCATGAAGTAATTGAAAATGACCATTAAAAAAAAAAAACAAAATATAAGAAGTAAGCATAGACTCACCG